>LR738711.1:719757872-719895274 GCA_902687465.1 Secale cereale | reverse complement strand
CGGCCCGTCGGTGCCCTGCATATAGCGGGAGCGGTTGGTGGGGAGGACATTTCTACCCGCGCTTTTTCCCACCTACCACCTCCCCTCTCCCCCTTGCCCCGCCGCCGGGCCGCCGCCCACGATTCCGGTGAAAGTAGCCGGCGGGATCATGCCGAAAGGCCGCCACACGCACGATGTTGCCCTCCACCCCCTCCTCCTGTGTCGACGGGTCGAAAAGTTGCAGATCTGCGGCCCTTCGTCGCGGCGATCGGATTTGGCTTTTCCGGCCGCTGGTGGCTGCGCCAAGTGATGGAATGGTCGGGGAGCACCTCGCGCAGCCCCGGCAAAGTCCCATCGTCGCATGAAGGTATGGGTTCTCCCTGTCGCCGCTACCGACGGTTTGCCGGCACGGATTCGACCGGCCTTCCGTCGGGCTCGGTGCTCGCGGACATTGTTGCGGCTAACTTTGGGCACGCCGGAGCACCTCGGATGGGTGTTCTTCAAATGCAAAAACGGCAGGGTATGCGTTGTTTTCATTCGGCTTTGACACTGTATTCTTTGATTCAATTGCGAGCTCATTTTGAACATCGTCATGTGTGTAGGAAGATAGATGTTCATTTTGGTTTTGGGAAGGAGAATACATGGATTTATTGATAGAAAGAAATTTAATAGTTGTTCGTGCACTCCTTAGTACAATCGAAGCTAATGATGCGGCTGCATGTGCAATTAGAGAAGAAAGTAGAGGGGAAGCAACGTCTACTTCTTTCGAACCAAAGAAGAAGAAGAATGCAAAATTAAAGAATCCGCAGATCAACAATGAATGCATGGAGAAGATATTGGTCCAACTAGTGGGACCAGTTATGAAAGTTGAATATCTTTTAAAATGCATAATTGTGGTTCTTGTTTTTTTTGGTCTTGCTATTCCAGCAAAGATTTGACGATGTCCTATGTATCCAATGTCATTGAAATAGAAAAGAAATGTATTATCTTGTGTCAAATTGAAGAGCAAATTTCAGATTTGCGGGCAGGCGGCAGCGGCGCAAGAGCAGAGCCCGCAAAGCCGACCCGTAAAAGAGTATATTCCGCGAATATCCTTTTATATGACTCCGTTTTGCGGGGTCTACATCGGCGGCCGCGTGCGCCAGCCTGCAAAGTTGCTTTTCCACGAACTGCAAACGCGTTTTGCGGATCGGCGTTATACGAGGTCTGCTAGAGATACTCTTAGACGACCGTCGAGGGCAGCCAGACAGCCGCGCGCGGATTTTCGAGAGAGGAAAGTGTTAAGGATTAATTATAATCCTAATCATCTATGCTAGCAATTGTCATAGTTACCACCTTCATATCGTCCGCTCGACATGACCCCTCCGCAGGGCGCGACTCCTCGCATTGTACATATACATTAGCCATCGCCAATCAAGATAAGAGTTTTGATGTTACCGTTCATAATTGATTCTCTCTCGATCTCAATTTTCACACATTATCAGCATGCTCGACATCTGAGTGTCTTCGGTTCCGGCGTCGCCTTCATGGCGCATGGGCGCTCGCCATCGAGCAGCCGCTCCGGCCGCTGGTCGTGGCTGCGCCAGTACGCGCACGTGCCAAGCCGTGGACGGCCCCGTCCGCCCACGCCGCGGCCGGCGGCCCACCCGTGGCCGCTTTCCCACGTTCAGTCCATCGTCATGGCCGCCCTCGTGCGCGCCCGCCCGCGGGACTGACGACAGCCTTGCACGGCACCCCACAGCGTGGAGTTCAGCTGCGTCGCAAAGCTCTATGGCGCTCGAGCCCTGAGCCCCCATCGGCGAGGCGCCTATCAGCGTCCGATGGCTGAAGCACCGCCCTTGGCTACGCCATCCAACGCACGCGCGATGAGCAGAAGGTGCGGTCATTCCTCTCGGTACACCCTGCGCCTGGTCGTGGCCGCACCCACCCGCGTCGTGGCCTCGCCGCCTGCGCATGTGCCAGGCCATGGCCGCGCTCCCCGCACTTCGCCCGACCGTGCCCGTGGCCACTCCCTTCGTCGGTAGCGCCGTGTTGGAGGACGGGATCGAGCGGCGGTGCGGGCGTCGAATTATCCAACCCGTATCCATAACCGCCCTCTCCCCCTGTCTTTTGCGGTGCGGAGGTGGGTGGGCCGGCCAAAGGCCGTGGAGGCCTAGGCGCCTGGGGCGACCTCCGGCTGCCCCTCTGCTCGGCTGTGGGCCGAATGGCCGCCTGGGCCGGAATTCGTTTTTTCCTTTGTTTTTATTAACAGTAATACTATTTATTGTAGTTCAAAAATAGTACTATTTATTAGTGTTCACATTTTTTAGCCCCGGTTATTTCCAGTATTTGTCTTAAATATTGCATTCCTGTAGAGTACCTTGTATTCTAGAACATGAGGTATTCCGAAATATTTCTATGATGTATCTGTTTCCATGTTAACCACGTGTTGAGATTAATACATCTATTTACAATTAAGATTTTTAATTTCTTGCAAATACGGATGTAAATTTCAAGGTGATTTCTTCAAATTGATGCTTGAGATCACAAGATAGTCATATGGATCTACTGCCTACGCAATATATCAATGACTACTGATAAAGCCTATATTTTGTCATTTCAACATTATGGTTGCTTTACAAAGTTCTCTCTCACACATTTTATTAAGTCATGACACAAGGCACTAGGAGTGAGTATCTACTGATTTTGTCAGATTATACTCCCTAGTGCTACGATATTTACTCCATTTTAGAGATTATCTTCAAGATGACATACTTAGCAATTTGAAGTTCACACAAATGGTTTCAACCTAACATCTTGAAATACCCATCAATTTTGCAAAATTCATTACAACACTATCCATGATGGTCTTTAATTTACTACTAGCAAATAAATTATCTCTGGTTTGCCCCTATAAGTTATTGATGTCTGAGTAATTTGAGGCTCTTGCCTTCAATGACTGTCGGCGTTCTGGGAACGGGGGTACCCAGACTTGCCTGCCTGCGGCCCAGGGCGTGACTCATCAGGCGGCCTGATACGGCCCAAAATCTTCAGCAACCACTCAAGACCCTCGCGAGGGGCCAAGCCTCATGAGGCAGGCGATGCAAGACATCCCCTGGGGCGGCCACACTAGGCCGGCTCATGAGGATCGGAGATATCAAGGCAAGGGGTACCTCGCGAGGTCCTCGTGACGTGAGCAGTGACGACCAAGGCCAGGCGGGCACCAGCAGGCGCAGAGTGCCAGTTTCCTCTTTGGTGCTAAAGAAGTAGGTGCAGGCGTGGAGTCCCGAGGCATCAGGCAAAGGTTTCCATATCGGTGCAACAAGACCAAGACCAGCAAGACAGCAGAACGGAGGTCATCGCGGAGCCCACGACGGCGTTGCCGCCAGAGCCTTTGGCACGCGAAAACCACCTTTTGTCAGGATAGCTTGTACTAGTTGTCCCCCTTCAAATTTGGCCGTTGTGGGATCTCTTCCCACTCAATATTTGGGAAGAGGGCCCGGGCCACTATAAATAGGACTAAACACCACCATTGGGATCATCTCGTCGGATCGGGAGTTGATCTCATCTTGAGTTGATCAGATAGTAGGCCACACACCACAAGCTCACCCGAGCACAAGAACCCCTCTCCTCACGAGGCAGTTCATCCATGTACTAGTTCTTCCTCAGCCTACAAGGCAATCCACCACACCACACTGGATTAGGGTATTACACCACAACTGTGGCCCGAACCAGTATAAACCTTGTGTCCCTTGTTCTTTGTATATGACGAGCTAGGCCTAGGAATCGGCAAGTAGACGAGCTAAGGCGGAAGGAGAGATCTTCGTGCGCACCGCAGAGTTCGAACCTCAAGGGTTCTGTCGGAACCCAAGATCCGACATTTGGCGCGCCATGTAGGGGGTGCGCCGGATCTTTTCTTCTGTGGTTCGTGCCGTCACCGCTCTACAATCCCGATGGCCGACGAGCAGGGAGCTCATGCCGACCGCTGGGCGACCTGGCCCGCGTGGACGGCATCGTCCGCCCATGAAGACCTCAACCCCGTGCTCCAGGCGGCTCCCGCACCACCCGGCGCCGCCAGCCGCGGGCCTGCAACCACCGCCTCGGCGTCCTGACGCGCGTGCTCCGCGACGCGATCGGCAAACCACGCCACGACAACAGCACCCTACACCCGACGGGAGCAAGCGAACACGAGGGTTGCGCTCATCGTGGCGCAAGAACTGTTATGATGCAGGCTAGACGAGGGCGGCCGTGATGTGCTGCTAGAACGTGTCGCTGAACTACTAGGTTGCGCTTGCAGGGGCGCGTCGCCATTCTGCACCTCACCCCCCCAGGTCGCAAGTGGGGCGATGGTGAGGTCTCGGCACGCGCGGACGTCCCCTGGGGCGATTCGAAGACCTGACGACACCAACAAGAGCGCTGGCGCCATCCTCACGACCGCAGCGACTTCGTCACCAGCAGGAACAAGCGCCGATGGGCACGCCGGGGTACAACTCAGTGGCCGCCAAGGCCAGGTGCCGCAGCCGGGGGCTCAAGGTGCGGGGCACGCAGGCGGATCCCTTGGTGGGGCTGCCAATGAAGACTACGTGCCCCGCATGGTGGACGTGGCATACGTGTTCGGGGAACGCCCCAATGCCTTCCTCGGGCCGAGATGGAACGGTGGGGCGCTCGAGGAAGAAGATTACCCTGAGTCGCCCGGGGGCTCCGTGGACCCCTTCAGCGACGACGATAGAGCACAGCAGGTATCACAGCAGCAGGCGTACGCTAACAATGGACTGCTGGTGAATCAGACCATGGATGTAACGCCCCGGACACACCATGTCAGGACCCCGATCCTAAGTCACATCGGTCTAGCATGTAACACACCATATCACTTTACGGCCTCACGCACGGTATCCCCACGGGTGCCACCTTACCTGGCCCGGGACCGTTTGCGCATTTTGGCTCAAGTATATGATAGTGTCTCTAGCATCCATATGACAGAGAACCCGGGCCGACATGACTAGTTATAAACCCAAGGTGGCACTAACTTACAGGGACATGCATACATGACCCAGCAACGAACGTGTCGGTCATCAACCTATGAACCCAAGTCATAGCAAGCTACAAGGACTTAAAGGAACAACACGTGACATTTCCCCAAAGGGACAGACACAAGAACGAAGAAGGACACATGCCGGCCAGCCTAAGTGTTCCGGAGTAGTAGCAAGCTACCATGGCTTAGTGGAAGCACTAGGAGACTTTTCCCCATAAGAGAGGCTACCAAAAGGAAACAACTAGGTTGTCGGATCCCACACATACCAAGCATTTCAATAACATACACACAATATGCTCGGTATGTGCAAATACAAGATGGCATCACAACAAGACTCTATGAAACAAGTATTTGTTCATTAGGCTCCGAGGAGCCAGATATTACAAACATGGGTCTCATGACCCAACATTCATAGCATACAAGTAACATGCGGAAGCATAACATGTCTGAGTACAGACAACTACAAAGAAAAAGGCTGAAGAGCCTGACTATCTACAACACTCGTACAAGATCGTAGCTGAGGTAACAAGCTACTTGTCGAAGTCCAAGCAGAACTACTAGTGAGACAGAAGTCTCATCTGCAAAACATAAATTAAGCAAACATGAGTACAAAGGTACTCAGCAAGACTTACATCAGATCCTATCATACATGCACTTGTATCAAGAAGGCAAAGTGGGGTTTAGTTGCAGCAAGCCAGCTTTGACTCTGTGGCTATCCTGTACTACGACTGTTGGTAACTCTTTGAGGTGGTGCACACGAGTCCACTAATCACCACTCAATACACCACTATGGATTCATCCCCGTCTCCCTACGAGAAGGCCATCCATAGCACTCACACTTGTCTTGAGTATTTTAGAGCATCCACTTCAAGTTGTCTAAGTACCACGTAAGCATCCAAGAAGTCCATAACCGTGGACCCGGCTATTCGAGTAGATCATGTTTACCCTGCGGGGGTGTACTTCTTCACACACGCTCTCGCCACTTACCGCCATGTACACGTCATGTATCTCGGCAACCTTCAAGCGGAAGCCTGGCGAGGGTGTCGGCCACGACCTGACTAACCACACAAGACTCTAGTCCAGGTTTATCACCTATTCGGGTTCCATCCGCAAGGGAGTCCGGCCGAGGTTTCCATCACGGCCCCAAATGATGTGAGCAGGGTTCCCAAGCCCACCATCCGGGTGCCACTTGGTACACCGTGCCACCTGTGCCTAGTCTGTCCCAAGCCCACCCTATCGGGTGCCACTTGGTAGAAGAATAACACTACCTACAAACACCAGAAACTAGTTGCAACTCCTGGATAGAGATCAAGTTGATTAATATGCCGAGAGGGGTCGAGTTACCGGAACCCAATGTGTGGTAGTAGCTAGTCATTGGATAACATACACAGAACTCAGTTCTTAAGGACGGTTCCAGTGAGACAACCCACCATGTACTCCTACATGGACTCTCACCGCTACCTTTACCAAAACATGTTCACACACTTAACTCTCGGCATCAGAACATAGCACTGCACTCCAATTCATTCCCAATGAATCAGACCTGACACACTCTAAGCAATAGCAGGCATGGCATGGTAAGAACACAACATGGCTTCAATCAACTCCTACACATGCTAGTGGGTTTCAACTATTTACTGTGGCAATGACAGGTCATGCAGAGGAATGGGTTCAACTACCGCAGCATAAAGTAGCAGTTGAATCGTTGTTGTCCTAATGCAATAACAGAGAGCAGGAGCGAGAAAGTGGGATTGTATCGGAATGAACAAGGGGGTTTGCTTGCCTGGTAGATCAACAGGGGGGCACTGCTCCTCTGACAGGTACTCTGGAACGGTCTCCGGAGCAGTACCTATCGAGAAGGACGGTGCCAACAATCAAACACAAGCATATGCAACAATATGATGCATGAACATGGCATGAAGATGTGATGTTGTTTGAGCTAATGCATCTAGCATTCATTTGGGTGAAGTCCATTTGAACCAAGGGTTCAAATGCAACTCCAAAATAAACAAGTATAAATGCCATTAATGTGTTTTCATATATTCAGTAGGTACAACTTACTTTGTCATGCATGAAAATGGTACAGATGGATATATTGAATTTTTGTGTTAATTTTCCATATATAAATTATTTCAATCTGAGCTACTGTTGAATTTCTGTGATTTTTTTGAAGTTTAAACCAATTTCTGAAATATATAAATCATTTAAGATTTATCTAAATTCCAGAAATGGATTACTGCGTCAGCATGACAACAGCATGACGTCAGCAGGTCAACCAGGCTGACCAGAGTCAAACCTGAAAGTGGGGTCCACTCGTCAGTGACTCAGTTAGTTAACTGAGTTAATTAACACTAACACTAATCCTAACAAAAGTCAGCAGGGCTGGGCCCACGTGTCAGTGGCTCCACTAATTAACTAACCTAATTAATTAGAACTAAACTAGGTCAACTAACTGGGGGCCACCTGTCATTGACCCACAGGTGTCAAAACGGTCAGCGGGGTCAAATCCGCCGGCAGCAGCAAACGCGGAGGAGGGCGTCGGGAATCCTCCTCCGGCGACCAAATGGCCGGCGGAGGGCATCTACGTGATGCGGACGCTCGTTCGCATCGATTGGTGGTGGTGGCTGGACTCGGGGTCGAAGGAAACAACACCGGCGACGACTTGGGCGGCCGCTAGAGCTCGGGCCTCGTCGGAAATGATGTTACGGTGGACGGGAAGACGAGCGGAGGCCTGATATGGGCTCCTGGGACCACGCTGAGCACGGTGGTGTGCTCGGTCGCGGCTCTGAGTGACAGTGGCCACGGCGGCAACACGAACGGCGGCGAGGAGCTCTCGGCTCCGGTGGCTCGAGCAGTCAGCGGATGAAAACGGG
This sequence comes from Secale cereale, assembly GCA_902687465.1. Taxonomy (NCBI): domain Eukaryota; kingdom Viridiplantae; phylum Streptophyta; class Magnoliopsida; order Poales; family Poaceae; genus Secale; species Secale cereale. Next base: position 719,887,411 of record LR738711.1, on the reverse strand, counting down.
CTCGGAAGGCAGGGAAAAACACGACGGAGCTCACCGTGGTGTCGAAGCGGAGCTCAGCTGGCTCGGGGAGGCGGCGGAGACGACGTAGGGTCGCCGGCGATCTCGGTGCAAGGCGGCGGTGTCGAGCTTGATGGCGAGGCTGCAGGGTGTCCGACGATGCGTGGCTCAACGGAGAGGTAGCATATGACGTGGCGGAGCTTCTGGCGCGTCGGCTGGGCGTGGAGTGGTCAGTGGCCATGGCAACGACGAGCAGCGGCGACGGTGGCTTCGGCGATGCGCGGGAGAGAGAGAAAGAGGAGGGGACAGGCCGTGAGAGAGTGCGAGAGAGGTCCAGGGGGCGCATGGCATCGACTAGAACGTCCAGGCGACGAAGGGGAGGGGCAGGCAGGCAGGGAGGAGGTGGAGTCCATGCGCGAGGGCGACGGACGCGTGCCTCTGCCTTCTGTAGTCGCCAGGAGGACGACGGCGCTGGTGGGCTGGGCCGGCCCAGCTGGGCCGCACAGTCCTAGGCCGCCATGTAAGTGGCCCAGACCTCCAGGTAAGTCCTTTCTATTTTGTTTCTATTTTTCTATTTCTGTAATTTGTTTTGATTTAGTTTCTAGTACTAAATCATTTTATTTTCTTCTGACCCTTTTTGCAGGGACCTAAGGAATTATTCCAAAGCCCCTCACAATAAATCAGACTTTTTGGACATATATGAAATATATAATAAATATATATCCAATGCAAATAATTATTGCATTAATTCCAAATGCCCAAAATAAATATTTATGAGCTCCTAAAAATATTGGTTTGAATTTTACCTTTGACAAATATTTTCAGAGAGAAACATAAACATTTTCTTGGACCCTTTTGGAGCAATTTTTATCTGGGTCATTTTCAAAAAGATTTTTGTGGGTTTCACATGTCCCCAATTCAAATTCATTTGAATTTTAAACATAATGCAACACCAAGCTAGCCTAGTGCATACCAGAACTAGGGTTGTGACAACTCGCCCCCACTCGAAAGAATCTCGTCCCGAGATTCAGGAGACGGCGGAAAGAAAGTGGGGTACTCCAGTCGGAGACGATATTCTCGCTCCCAAGTAGCTTCTCTCTCTGAATGATGAGACCACTGAACCTTGAGAAATTTGATGTTATGACGTCGAGCGACCCGCTCTGCTTGATCCAGAATGCGAACGGGGTACTCTCGATATGTGAGGTTATCTTGGAGATCAAGCGTTTCGTGATCCACTCCGCGGATGGGATCCGAGAAGCAACGCCTGAGTTTAGAGACGTGGAAGACATCATGTACTCGAGAAAGATGTGGGGGGTAGTTCCAACTGGTAGGCAACCTCTCCTCGTTTAGCGAGAATGCGAAAAGGACCAATGTAACGAGGAGTCAACTTGCCCTTGATACCGAAACGATGGGTACCCTTCAAAGGGGTAACCCGAAGGTAAGCTTTGTCGCCAACTTCATAAGCCACTTCCTTATGATGACGGTCATACTGGCTCTTTTGACGAGATTGAGCTGATCTCAAATTCTCAAGAATGATGCGAACTTGCTCTTCTGCCTCCTGGATCATATCCGGCCCAAAGAATTGTCTTTCACCAGTTTCTGACCAGTTCAAAGGTGTTCGACATCTTCGTCCATAGAGTATCTCAAAAGGAGCTTTCTTGAGACTGGATTGATAGTTATTGTTATAAGCAAACTTGACGAAAGGAAGACATTTCTCCCAATCCATACCGAATGAGATAACGCAAGCTCTAAGCATGTCTTTGAGAATTTGGTTGACTCATTCCACCTGACCACTTGACTGAGGGTGGAAAGCGGTACTGAAGGAAAGATGGGTGCCCATGGCAGTTTGGAAACTCTCCCAAAAATGAGAAATGAAAAGACTACCACGGTCTGAATTGATCTCTAGTGGAACACCATGAAGTGACACTATTCGAAAGATGTATAAGTCAGCGAGGTGACTAGCAGTGATACTCTCTCGAACAGGTAGGAAGTGAGCCACTTTGGACAGACGATCAATGACTACGAACATAGCATTATTCCCTCTGTTGGTCCTGGGAAAGCCGGTGATGAAGTCCATACCAACTTTATCCCATTTCCACTCAGGAATAGCTAAAGGCTGAAGGGTGCTAGCAGGTCTTTGATGCTCTGCCTTAACGCGACGACAAACATCACAGTTAGCAATGAACTGAGTGATTTCTCTCTTCATCCTAGTCCACCAGAACCTCTGGCGTAGGTCCTGATACATCTTAGTACTACCGGGATGAATTGTGAGAGGAGATTCATGAGCCTCCTTAAGGATCAGTTGTCGAAGATGTTGCTTCTTGGGAACCACCAATCGGTTCTGGAAGAAAACAACACCTTGATCATCTATGGAGAAACTACTAGCAGTACCCTTGGCAATGTTTCTCTTGATCTGGGTAATCCCCGTATCATGCTTGTGGGATTCTATGATATGATCCATAAGAGTGGGTTTCACCACCAAGGTAGAAAGGAATCCGTGAGGAGCAATGTGAAGGTTAAGCTTACATAATTCCTCATGGAGAAGTGGTTGGCCCTGCTGCAACATGAGGTTGTTGCAATAGGACTTATGACTTAAAGCATCATCCATGACATTGGCCTTGCCTGGGGTGTAGGTAATCCCTAAGTCGTAATCTGAGATCAACTCCAACCAACGTCTTTGCCTAAGGTTCAAATCTGGTTGGGTGAAGATATACTCGAGGCTCTAGTGATCGGTGTAGATCTCGCAACGATTACCAAGAAGGTAATGTCACCATGTCTTAAGTGCATAGACTACGGCTGCAAGCTCTAGATCATGTGTAGGATAGTTTTCCTCATGTGGATGTAGCTATCGAGATGCATAGGCAATCACATGACGATCCTGCATAAGAATGCAACCTAGTCCCTGTCGTGAGGCATCACAATAGATAACAAAGTCCTTAGTGAAATCCGGTGGCACAAGTATGGGAGCAGAAGTCAGGCGTCTTTTCACTTCCTGAAAATTGTTCTCACAATGTGGGGACCACTCAAACTTTTTATCTTTCTTGAGAAGTTCCGTGAGAGGTTTGGCCACTTTAGAGAAGTTCTCAACAAAGCGGCGACAATAGCTGGCTAGACCAAGGAAACTCCTAACTTGTTTAACTGTTTCAGGTGGAGTCCAATCAAGGATGGCTTGAACTCTCTCGGGATTGACAGCAATGCCCTTACCAGAGATTACGTGGCCGAGATAGGTCACTTCTGGCAACCAAAATTTGCACTTGGAGAACTTAGCATAAAGGCGGTGCTCTCTGAGTTTTTTTCAACACAAGTCTAAGATGTTCGGCATGCTCTTCCTCGTTCTTCGAGTAGATAAGAATATCATCGAGGTAAACAACGACGAACTTATCTAAGTACTCCATGAAGATCGAGTTCATCAAGCGGGAGAACGTGGCTGGAGCATTGGTTAGACCGAAAGACATGACAGTGTACTCGTACTTGCCATAACGAGTGACAAAAGCCGTCTTAGGAATGTCTCCGTTTCTGATATTGATTTGATGGTAGCCTAACCTCAAATCCATCTTGGAAAAGACTAAGGATCCAGCGAGCTGATCGTATAGGTCGTTGATCCTGGGGAGCGGATACTTGTTCTTTATCATGACCAAATTAACAGGATGATAATCTACAACCATCTGACCCGTACCATCCTTCTTCTTGACGAAGAGGACGGGACAAGCCCATGGAGAAGAACTAGGACGGATGAAACCCTTTTGCAAGGACTCATCAAGTTGTTCCTTAAGCTCAGCTAGTTCTAGGGATGCCATCTTGTAAGGTCTCCTAGAAATTGGAACAGTTCCTGGGATAAGATCTATGACAATCTCTACATCCCTGTCAGGTGGAATACCTGGCAGTTCCTCTGGAAAGACATCCGGAAAGTCTCGAACTACCGGGATATTTTCAAGGCCAAAGCTGTCAGGACACCGATCCTAAGTCACACCGGTCTAGCATGTAACATACCATATCACTTTGCGGCCTCACGCACGGTATCCCCATGGGTGCCACCTTACCTGGCCCGGGACCGTTTGCGCATTTTGGCTCACGTATATGATAGTGTCGCTAGCATCCATATGACAGAGAACCCAGGCCGACATGACTAGTTATAAACCCAAGGTGGCACTAACTTACAGGGACAGGCATACATGACTGTAGGATCGAAGTAGGTCTAGAGGGGGGGTGATTAGACTACTTGACAATATAAAAAATCTGCCTTTAGGTCATGCAATGTTTTTGGCAGTTTCACAAACAAGATCAGTTCAAGTAACACCCTACACATGCAATTCTAGAGTTTATGCAGCGGAAAGTAAATTGCACATGTAAAAGAGAGGTGGAGAAGATCAAACGCAGTTTGGTGACACGGAGATTTTTGTCGTGGTTCCGATAGGTGGTGCTATCGTACATCCACGTTGATGGAGACTTCAACCCACGGAGGGTAACGGCTGCGCGAGTCCATGGAGGGCTCCACCCACGAAGGGTCCACGAAGAAGCAACCTTGTCTATTCCATCACGGCCTACGCCCACGGAGGACTAGCCTTACTCGGGGTAGATCTTCACGAAGTAGGCGATCTCCTTGCCCTTACAAACATCTTGGTTCAACTCCACATCATCAAGACGGAGGCTCCCAAGCGACACCTAACCAATCTAGGAGGCACCACCCCCCAAAAGGTAATAGACGGTGTTGATGATGATGAACTCCTTGCTCTTGTGCTTCAAGTGATAAACTCCCCAACACTCAACTCTCCTCACTGATATGGCTGTGGTGGAAGAAAGATTTGAGTGGAAAGCAACTTGGGAAGGCTAGAGATCAAGTTTCATATGGTAGGAATGGAATGGCTTGATCTCAACACAAGGGTAGGTGGTTCACTTCTCAGAAAGTGTATGATAGAAGTGGTGGTACTTTCTGATGGCTCTCCTCACGAATGAGGAGGGGGTGGAGGGGTATATATAGCCTCCACACAAAATCCAACCGTTACACACACATTTGACCAATCTCGGTGAGACCGAAGTTAAAACTCGGTCAGACCGAAAGTTCAAATATAGTGAACGTTGGGAGTTTCGGTGGGACCGAAAATACCATCTCGGTGGGACCGAAAGTGCATCTGATATGAACGTTGGAGATTTCGGTGAGACCGAGAAAGAAAACTCGGTTGGACCGATTTGAGAAAGAGCAGGAACATGCCAAAATCGGTTAGACCGAAAATGAATTATCGGTGAGACCGATTTGAGCCAAGACAGAAGCTTGCCCATATCGGTGAGACCGATAATACAAACTCGGTCATTCCGAAATGATGTGAAGTGGTTACAGAAGGTTGGCAGTTCAGTTTCGGTGTGACCGATCTCAAACTCGGTAAGACCGATTTTTCTAGGGTTTGGAATATGGCAGAAGTGGTTCATCTCGGTGGGACTGAGTTGGAGAAATCGGTGTGACCGAGATTACTTATGGGTGTGTGTTAAGTAGTGAGTAGTGCTGATAGTTGAGGGAGTTAGATCACCAAGCACTTGAGCAACAAGAACATTAACACAACCTCATCCCCTTTTAATAGTATTGGCTTTCCTATGGACTCAATGTGATCTTTGATCACTAAACCAAAAAGGAGTCTTGAGCTTTTGCCAATGCTTGTCTTAGCATTTTGAGGGGTCCACTTCTTCAGACATTTCCATACCCATATCATCGAACTTTTCTGAAATGATTCTCAAGAGAATATTAGTTCAATGATATATATGTTGTTGTTAATTACCAAAACCACCCGGGGATTAGTTGCACTTTCAATCTCCCCCTTTTTGGTAATTGATGACAACATATAGATCAAAGCTTCGACAAGAGATATAATCAAAGAATAATATCGTCGCTTTGAGAAGTATGTGATAAACAAGAGCTCCCCCTAAATTTGTGCATTATTTAAAATTTGCGTTTGAATGCAACTGCACAATCGATTAGGATAATGGGTTACTCTTCCATGTCACATACATCTTGGTGGAGCGCACAAAATGATAAGAATGAATAACATGCACTCAATCACCAAGACAAGAGTAAATAGCCATACAATAAGAAATAGCATATAATAAGCAATAAGCACTCATTAAGGCATAGTATGACTAAGCACTCATTAAGGTAGCATCAAACGTAGTAGCAAGCACACATAAAGTATCTGGGACCAAAAGAAACCAATGTATCACAGGGAAAACCGGCAAAAGAACGAAAAGACGAAAGAGCACTCTCTCTCTCGAAGTCCTATGATCTATAGCAATTTCTCCCCCTTTGGCAACAAGTTACCAAAAAGTTCGAAAAGGTATAGAGCTAAGCGTCACTGCGGGCTCGGCTGGCTGCTCCCGTCTGGGTCGATGTCGGTGTAGAGATAGCTGCGTCGGCGAAGACTTCTGCTGATGTCTGCGCTGGAGGAGTGGATGCTGGAGCTGGAGCTGTGGCTGGAGCTGAAGTAACTGGGATAGCTGCAGACCTGGATCCTCTGGGAACCGGAGCATTCTGGCGATGAGAGTCCTGGACTATATCATCCTGCATAAGCTCTGCTCTCTCCTGCCTAGTCTCCTCCATGTCTGCCTCAAGCTTGTTGACAGACACCTGAATCTCAGTCAGCTTCACGTCTAGAGCGTGGATCTTGTCCTCGACAATCCTCTCAAGGCTCTCCTGAGATTGCTCAATGCTAGCCAGGCGTTGTTCAATTCTCTGGGTTGCTTCAAGGATTTGCTCTCCAAAGCTCTTTGGCTTAGCTGCTGCTGCTGCTGCCTCTCTGTCAGCTTTGGCTTTCTTTGCAGCTTCGATCTTGGCTTGCCCTTCAACTGAGGTGGGATCCTCTTCATCCATCACAACTACGTTGTCCTCATGCTCTGGCTGCAGTGGCAAGTGCTTCCTATCCAACATGAATTTGCCCGTGCCAAACTTGGCGTTGATGAGCATCTGTATCTGCGGAGCAAACCCACATGACCTCTTCTGGTCAGCTGCTGTCCTCTTAATGGTCTCAACCATCAAGTCCATCACCTTAAAAGGTGCCTTCTCATCGAGAATGTGCAGCATGTTGATAGAATAGCCTCGTATCATCCGGTGGTCACCTGACTTAGGCATCAAAGTATGCCTCAAAATAGTGTTGGTGGTGGTCAGACCTGCCTGGAGATAATACACTGAGCCGAGCTTCCATCCTTCCAAATCAGCAGCTGGGATCTCCTTGTACATATTCTTCATAGAATCATGACTCTTCTTAGGAATCCCATAGACATCAATGTCGTCCTCTCTCTGCACTGGAGCATTCAGAATTTCTGCCCATTCTGCAACAGTTGAAGAAAACCGTTGACCTTCAGTCATCCAGGTGATCTTGCCATCGGGGTAGAAATGGGCTGTGGCATAGAACTGCATGATCATCTCGTCATTCCAGGCTGTTAGTTCTTGACCCACAAAATCAGCAACTCCACATGCAGTAAAGCTCTCATGCACATGGGGAAAGAAGTCCCGATGCTCTCTGCTGTCAATGTACTTCCAGTCAACATACCTGGTGTCAGCAACAATGGGCTTCTTATCCATTAGCACGGTCTCATAGAAATCCTGCTGCTCTCTGGTGTGGAATCTGGGGTCCACAGCAGTCCTTCTTCTTACGGCATATGGATCAGACTGTCTCCATAGCCTGAGACCTTTGTCCTTTCTTGCCTTCATATCCTCAGCTTGAGGATGAGCATCATTGTGGAGTGGCAACTTGGGACGGAGCTTGAGCAACACATGCTCTTCATCTGACTCAGAAGGTGGCATCTCACCTTTGTTCTTCTCAGAAGCTGGAATGCTTCTGGTTGTCTTCTTGGGCTTGGCTGGAGCTGCCTTAGCTGGAGCAGGCTTCTTGGGCTTGGAGGAGGCTTGAGCCCGAATAGCATCACCCATGAACTTAGCTTTCTGAGGAGGAGGCTGGGGTGCATCTTCTTCTTCTTCTTCAGCAGCATCAACTTGAGGTTCAGCATAAACAACTATCTTCCTCTTGGAAGTCTTCTTCACCTTACTTGGAGCAGGCTCTTCCAAGTTGAGCTTCTTGGCAACTGCAGACTGCTTTACTTTGCTCGTGCCTTTCTTTGGCTGCTGCCCTTGGAGCTCTTTGGCAACCACTTGCCTCTTTGGCTTGGAGGTAACTTCCTCAGCAACAAAGTCGGAATCCTCAGAATCAGAAGTTCTCTTCTTCCTGGTTCTCGTAGCAGCAGGAGGTAGACCACTAGGGGTGCTCCTCTCACCATCATCACTAGAGCTGCTAGCCTCAGGACTTGTACCTGCCTCTGGAATCTCAGCAAACGGTGACTCAGACCTGTTCTGGCTGTCACTGACATCTGACATGGCTGAAAAAACCTGTGAATAGATAAGGTATAGGCAGAGTAGAAGAGTTATCACAACTGCAGAAGTTTTTGCAAAAAAAAGAGTTAAAAACTTAGTTTTGAGTTTTCACAGAATGTATTTCGGTCAAACCGATTTCAAGTTTCGGTGTAACCGAAGTGTTCAACAGAACCTACACACCACTTTCGGTCAGACCGAAATGGGTTTCGGTCCTACCGAAAACTTAGGGTTTCACAGAAACTTCAATTCGGACATTCCGATTTTCACAACTCGGTCAGACCGAGCTATGTAGTGCAATGGTCAGAGACCAAATCGGTCAGTCCGAGTTTCAGGAATCGGCTTCACCGAGATGCATTCCGTGGAAACCTAAACCTAAGAATTTTCCTCGAAACTAAACGATCTGAACAATGTATTGGGAACATATCAAACGTGGATTGAATCAGGGCAGTCCTATCATGCAAGAATCAGAAGTGGAGCATGAATAGGGATCGGGACACACCCTAACTTGGTGGTGTCCCTCTACGGCGGCAACGGAGGAGAAGATTACCGTTGACGGCGGCGGAGACCTGCGGCAAGGGCACACAGGCGACGAAGGCGACGATCCTTAGATCAGGGCGGCGGCAGCAGGGGTCTTGGAGGGCGAACGATTTGAAAGGAATAGATCGCGCGCAGCCCTCAGTATATATAACCCCGTACTGTCGGTGGGACCGAGTTGAAAAACTCGGTGTCACCGAGATGTATTTCTGCTGTGCAGTTACACATATCGGTCAGACCGAGATTTTGAACTCGGTTTCACCGAGATGAAACCTAGATCAATCTAAGTGTTTCGGTTGGACCGAGATTGAGAAGCCGGTCAGACCGAAATAGACTTAGAAGGTTTTGGAAGTCAGCCTTAGACGAATCGGTGGTTCCGAGTGCTCCTCACTCGGACTGTCCGAAAAAGACTTGTTCAAAGTTGTGATATAAGCATGAATAGAATTTTGAGACAAGATAGCATAGATAGCTAGGGAAGGTGCTTAGGCATTCTTGTCCATCCATTTGGCCAGAAAAGGAAACCAAAACAATCAAAACAACAAATGGATGTCCTTGAATGGATAAAATCATGCATCCAACATGCTCACACAATAAGATAGCAACTGAAATATGTGTCAAACATGCACAACCAAAACTCTAGCTACTAGCACACAATTTGTCGATGACTAGGTCATCTATATATGAGTATATTGACTTAGGAGTCAAATGAGAACATTTGATCATAGGTCATACTCATCGTTTAAGCACAAGTGGGGTTACCACTTTTACATAAAGCATTTATGTGTTCACATCATTTGGAGATGCTTTTAGCTCAATTTTTAGAGCAAAGCTCCCCCTAGATGTGAGAACCCCTTTTAAAGGGTCAAACTAACCTTGGGTTGTCGTAGAAGACTTCATGTAGATGTTGAAGATGTGGATGCTCAATGTTGATGTAGACCATCAAGAGTTAGGAGCAATCCTTTGGATTAGGGCACTTTCAATACCTACATGGGTTAGTCCCAAAAGGAACAAACAAGAATATCCATGGACATAGAGTGAAGTACACAAAAGATGATGTCCATGAAAGCAATGATTACCTTGTCCCTTGACTTACCAACAAGAGGGTTTGTGACTCCATGAACAAGTGCATGATGTGGAAGTTGATTGCACAAGTTCTTGCCAAAATGAATATGAGTGAAGTTTGTTGGCGGAGTCACCCTCAAGAACCTACTAGTTCTTCTTCTTTGGGATCCACATCATCTTGATGGGAATCCTTGGTGTTGTAGTTGAGCTTGACGAAGTAGAACTTGATGTGTCCTTGGGAACCCACTTGACCATGGCTTGAGGTGCTTCAATGAATGCATCAATCTCTTCTTGAAGCTTGTCCTTGGCCTTTAGCTTGTGGTCTTGTGGTGGAAGGTCATCTTGAGCTTGTTCCACATTGGAAGAAGTAGGATCATACTTCTCCTTTTGTGAGACAAACTGTGGAGTAGGGTATTGACCTTCTTCCCACTCAACACCTTTGGCGTTGAACTTTCGCTCAAAACCAATCCCTTGATTCTTCCGGTGTCTTCCTTGTTTGCGAACAATCTCCTCAAAGTTCTTGCTTCCGGCAAGACTCTTGTAGACACCTTTCTCTATGATTTCCTTCAATAAGCTATTTTCTTGCTCAAGTGTAACTTGGCTTGAAACATTGTTAGTGGAATCAAGAGAACTACTAGAAGTAACAACATTAGATTTAACATTGTTATTGTTACTACTAGAGAAAGAATTTTTCTTATGCTTGTCATGCTTAGTCTTAATAGGTGGCAAGAAATTAGACAAGAGAAGTCGTTTGGCAAGATATGAAGAACTCTTCTTTCGAAGATCGTCATTGATCGCTTTTAGAAACTCATGTTCTTGCTCTAGAGTGAGCTTCTCGAAGCGTAGCTTCTCATGAGATCTTAGGAGCTCTCTATGATCTTCTTGAGTTGTTTCATGAGCTAACTTAAGAGTGTTTAATTCTTTAGTTAGACGCTCAATCTCCTTCATAGCATTGTCATTCGACTCTTCTCGACTATAAAGACTACTAGCATTTTCATCATTACTAAGCTCACTAGATTTATCATGCAAGAGCTCATCTTCACCAAGTAAGTCATCCTCATCACTATCAAAGTCAATGAATTTAGGGTGTGTTACCTTGGGGCCTTTAGCCATGAAGCATCTTCCAATTCCCTCATTTGGTGAATCAAATAAGTCGTAGGAGTTGGAGTTGGAGGATACGAGTGCAAGTCCGGCAACACCTTCATCTTGACTATAGTCGGAGTCGGAGTGATAGCTTCCATCGGATTGACTGTCAGAGTCGGAGCCGGAGACCCATTCACCAACATGAGCTTGATGTCTTCTTCTTGTATAGCTCCTTGATGACTTGTCTTTCCTCTCCGAGTCCTTGCTTCTCCGAGAAGGTCTTCGTTCATAACGATCATCTCTACTCCTTCTCTCTCTCCGAGGTGACTCATCTCTTGCTTTCCTTCTTGGAGACTCTTCTCTTCTCTTGTGGGGAGCCGTACACTCATTTGAGAAGTGTCCGGGTCTTCCACAATTGTAGCAGTTTCGATCACGACTAGAAGATCTCTTTCCATCATATGATCTAGACTTTGAGCTTCTTTCTTTGCCTCTATTTTTGTAGAACTTGTTGAAGTTCCTGACCATTAGGCTTATGTCTTCATTGGAAACTAACTTGTCACTTGAGGTAGTAGGAGCATCACTTGTAGCTTTGTAAGCACCACTTGACTTGTTGTGAAGCTCTTCCTTATCCTTAAGTGTCATCTCATGAGCAACAATCCTTCCAATGACTTCAGTTGGCTTGAGAGTCTTGTAATTTGGCATCATTTGGATCAAAGTGCACACGGTGTCATACTTTCCATCCAAAGCTCTGAGAATCTTCTTAATGATGAATCGGTCGGTCATTTCTTCGCTTCCTAAGCCAGCAATCTCATTTGTGATGAGAGCAAGCCTAGAGTACATTTCAGCGACTCCTTCACCATCCTTCATCTTGAACTTGTCAAGTTGACCTTGAAGAATATCTAGCTTTGATTCCTTCACAGATTCAGTACCCTCGTGCATTTCAACCAAAGTATCCCAAATCTCTTTAGCATTCTCAAGACGGCTGATTTTGTTGAACTCTTCGGGACACAAAGCATTGAAGAGAATGTCACAAGCTTGAGCATTGTTTTGCAACATCTTCAGTTCTTCGGGTGTAGCTTCGCGATCCGGAACTTTTCCTTCTTCAAAGAAGTCACCTTGCATGCCAACACAAATAATGCCCCATGCGGCTGGGTTATGACCAAGAATATGCATGTTCATTTTATGCTTCCAACTAGCAAAATTTGTACCATCAAAGTAAGGACCTCTACGATAATTACCCTCACTAGACGCCATACTCTCCTAGGTTGTGAAACCAAGCTTATGGAGTCCAATGCAATGGAAACCAAGGCAATGGAGACCAAAGCTCTGATACCACTTGTAGGATCGAAGTAGGTCTAGAGGGGGGGTGATTAGACTACTTGACAATATAAAAAATCTGCCTTTAGGTCATGCATTGTTTTTGGCAGTTTCACAAACAAGATCAGTTCAAGTAACACCCTACACATGCAATTCTAGAGTTTATGCAGCGGAAAGTAAATTGCACATGTAAAAGAGAGGTGGAGAAGATCAAACGCAGTTTGGTGACACGGAGATTTTTGTCGTGGTTCCGATAGGTGGTGCTATCGTACATCCACGTTGATGGAGACTTCAACCCACGGAGGGTAACGGCTGCGCGAGTCCACGGAGGGCTCCACCCACGAAGGGTCCACGAAGAAGCAACCTTGTCTATTCCATCACGGCCTACGCCCACGGAGGACTAGCCTTACTCGGGGTAGATCTTCACGAAGTAGGCGATCTCCTTGCCCTTACAAACATCTTGGTTCAACTCCACATCATCAAGACGGAGGCTCCCAAGCGACACCTAACCAATCTAGGAGGCACCACCCCCCAAAAGGTAATAGACGGTGTTGATGATGATGAACTCCTTGCTCTTGTGCTTCAAGTGATAAACTCCCCAACACTCAACTCTCCTCACTGATATGGCTGTGGTGGAAGAAAGATTTGAGTGGAAAGCAACTTGGGAAGGCTAGAGATCAAGTTTCATATGGTAGGAATGGAATGGCTTGATCTCAACACAAGGGTAGGTGGTTCACTTCTCAGAAAGTGTATGATAGAAATGGTGGTACTTTCTGATGGCTCTCCTCACGAATGAGGAGGGGGTGGAGGGGTATATATAGCCTCCACACAAAATCCAACCGTTACACACACATTTGACCAATCTCGGTGAGACCGAAGTTAAAACTCGGTCAGACCGAAAGTTCAAATATAGTGAACGTTGGGATTTTCGGTGGGACCGAAAATACCATCTCGGTGAGACCGAAGTGAGTCAAAGGTTAGGGTTTGCCATTTCGGTGAGACCGAAAGTATAAACTCGGATATTCCGAATTGATGTCAACTGATCACAGAAGGTTGGCAGCCCTTTTTCGGTGAGACCGAAACTCAGAATCGGTTTGACCGAGAAGCTAGGGTTTGGAGAAACAACTGAAGTGGTTCATCTCGGTGGGACTGAGTTGGAGAAATCGGTGTGACCGAGATTACTTATGGGTGTGTGTTAAGTAGTGAATAGTGCTGATAGTTGAGGGAGTTAGATCACCAAGCACTTGAGCAACAAGAACATTAACACAACCTCATCCCCTTTTAATAGTATTGGCTTTCCTATGGACTCAATGTGATCTTTGATCACTAAACCAAAAAGGAGTCTTGAGCTTTTGCCAATGCTTGTCTTAGCATTTTGAGGGGTCCACTTCTTCAGACATTTCCATACCCATATCATCGAACTTTTCTGAAATGATTCTCAAGAGAATATTAGTTCAATGATATATATGTTGTTGTTAATTACCAAAACCACCCGGGGATTAGTTGCACTTTCAATGACCCAGCAACGAACGTGACGGTCATCAACGTATGAACCCAAGTCGTAGCAAGCTATAAGGACTTATAGGAACAACGCGTGACTTTTCCCCAAAGGGACAGACACAGGAACGCAGAAGGACACATGCCGGCCAGCCTAAGTGTTCCGGAGCAATAGCAAGCTACCATGGCTCAATGGAAGCACTAGGAGACATTTCCCCATAAGAGAGGCTACCAAAAGGAAACAACTAGGTTGTTGTATCCCACACATACCAAGCATTTCAATAACATACACACAATATGCTCGATTTGTGCAAATACAACATGGCATCACAACAAGACTCTATGAAACAAGTATTTATTCATTAGGCTCTGAGGAGCCAGATATTACAAACATGGGTCTCATGACCCAACATTCAGAGCATACAAGCAACATGCGGAAGCATAACATGTCTGAGTACAGACAACTACAAAGAAAAAGGCTGAAGAGCCTGACTATCTACAACACTCGTACAAGATCGTAGCTGAGGTAACAAGCTACTTGTCGAAGTCCAAGCGGAACTACTAGTGAGACAGAAGTCTCATCTACAAAACATAAATTAAGCAAACATGAGTACAAAGGTACTCAGCAAGACTTACATCAGATCCTATCATACATGCACTTGTATCAAGAAGGCAAAGTGGGGTTTAGTTGCAGCAAGCCAGCTTTGACTCTGTGGCTATCATGTACTACGACTGTTGGTAACTCTTTGAGGTGGTGCACACGAGTCCACTAATCACCACTCAATACACCACTATGGATTCATCCTCGTCTCCCTACGAGAAGGCCATCCATAGCACTCACACTTGTCTTGAGTATTTTAGAGTATCCACTTCAAGTTGTCTATGTACCACGTAAGCATCCAAGAAGTCCATAACCGTGGACCCGGCTATTCGAGTAGATCATGTTAACCCTGCCGGGGTGTACTTCTTCACACACGCTCTCGCCACTTACCGCCATGTACACGTCATGTATCTCGGCAACCTTCAAGCGGAAGCCTGGCGAGGGTGTCGGCCACGACCTGACTAACCACACAAGACTCTAGTCCAGGTTTATCGCCTATTCGGGTTCCATCCGCAAGGGAGTCCGGCAGAGGTTTGCATCACGGCCCCAAACGATGTGAGCAGGGTTCCCAAGCCCACCATCCGGGTGCCACTTGGTACATCGTGCCACCTGTGCCTAGTCTGTCCCAAGCCCACCCTGTCGGGTGCCACTTGGTAGAAGAATAACACTACCTACAAACACCAGAAACTAGTTGCGACTCCTAGACAGAGATCAAGTTGATTAATAAGCCGAGAGGGGTCGAGTTACCGGAACCCAATGTGTGGTAGTAGCTAGTCATTGGACAACATACACAGAACTCAGTTCTTAAGGACGGTTCCAGTGACACAACCCACCATGTACTCCTACATGGCCTCTCACCGCAACCTTTATCAAAACGTGTTCACACACTTAACTCTCAGCATCAGAACATAGCATTGCACTCCAATTCATTCCCAATGAATCAGACGTGACACACTCTAAGCAATAGCGGGCATGGCATGGTAAGAACACAACATGGCTTCAATCAACTCCTACACATGCTAGTGGGTTTCAACTATTTACTGTGGCAATGACAGGTCATGCAGAGGAATGGGTTCAACTACCACAGAATAAAGTAGTAGTTGAATCGTTGTTGTCCTAATGCAATAACAGAGAGCAGGAGCGAGAGAGTGGGATTGTATTGGAATGAACAAGGGGGTTTGCTTGCCTGGTAGATCAACAGGGGGGCACTGCTCCTCTGACAGGTACTCTGGAACGGTCTCCGGAGCAGGACCTATCGAGAAGGACGTTGCCAACAATCAAACACAAGCATATGCAACAATATGATGCATGAACATGGCATGAAGATGTGATGTTGTTTGAGCAAATGCATCTAGCATTCATTTGGGTGAAGTCCATTTGAACCAAGGGTTCAAATGCAACTCCATAATAAACAAGTATAAATGCCATTAATGTGTTTTCATATATTCAGTAGGTATAACTTCATTTGTCGTGCATGAAAATGGTACAGATTAATAGATTGAATTTTTCTGATAACTTTCATATATAAATTATTTCAATCTGAGCTACGGTTGAATTTCTATGATTTTTTGGAGGTTTAAACCAATTTCTGAAATAAATAAATCATATAAGATTTATCTAAATTCCAGAAATGGATTACTGCGTCAGCATGACAACAACATGACGTCAGCAGGTCAACCAGGGTGACCAGAGTCAAACCTGACAGTGGGGTCCACTGGTGAGTGACTCGGTTAGTTAACTGAGTTAATTAACACTAACACTAATCCTAACAAAAGTCAGCAGGGCTCGGCCCACGTGTCAGTGGATCCACTAATTAACTAACCAAATTAATTAAAACTAAACTGGGTCAACTAATTGGGGGCACCTGTCATTGACCCACAGGGGTCAAAACGGTCAGCGGGGTCAAACCCGCAGGCGTTAAGCCGCCGGCAGCAGCAATCACGGCGGAGGGCATCGGGAATCCTCCTCCGGCGACCAAATGGCCGGTGGAGGGCATCTACATGATGTTGACGCTCGTCCGCATCGATTGGTGGTGGTGGCTAGACTCGGGGTCGATGGAAACGATGCCGGCGACGACTTGGGCGGCCGTCGGAGCTCGGGCCTCATCAGAAACGATGCTGCGGTGGACGAGAAGACGATCGGAGGCTTGATCTGGGCTCCTGGGACCACGCTGAGCACGGTGGTGTGCTCGGTCGCGGCTTTGAGTGACAGTGGCCACGGCGGCAACACGAACGGCGGCGAGGAGCTCTCGGCTTCGGTGGCTCCAGCAATCAGCGGATGAAAACGGGCTCGGAAGGCACGAGAAAACACGGTGGAGCTCACCGCGGTGTCGAAGCGGAGCTCAGCTGGCTTGGGGAGGCGGCGGAGACGACGTAGGGTCGCCGGCGATCTTGGTGCAGAGGCGGCGGTCTCGAGCTTGATGGCGAGGCTGCAGGGCGTCCGGCGACGCGTGGCTCGACGGAGAGGTAGCAGACGATGTGGCGGAGCTTCTGGCGCGTCGGCTGGGCGTGGAGTGTCCGGTGGCCACGACAACGACGAGCGGTGGCGACGGTGGCTTCAGCGACACGCGGGAGAGAGAGACAGAGGAGGGGAGAGGCCG
Organism: Secale cereale; assembly: GCA_902687465.1. Lineage (NCBI taxonomy): Eukaryota > Viridiplantae > Streptophyta > Magnoliopsida > Poales > Poaceae > Secale > Secale cereale. Next base: position 719,870,371 of record LR738711.1, on the reverse strand, counting down.
CGAGATAGGTCCGGGGGGCGCGTGGCGTCGACCAGAACGTCTAGGCGACGAGGGGGAGGGGCAGGCAGGCAGGGAGGAGGTGGCGTCCATGCGTGAGGACGGCGGGCGTGTGCCCCTGCCTTCTGTCGTCGCTAGGAGGATGACGGCACTGGTGGGCTGGGCCGGCCCAGCTGGGCCGCATAGTCCTGGGCCACCAGGTAAGTGGCCCAAGCCTCCACGTAAGTCCTTTCTATTTTGTTCCTGTTTTTCTATTTCTGTAATTTGTTTTGATTTAGTTTCTAGTACTAAATCATTTTATTTTCTTCTGACCATTTTTGCAGGGACCTAAGGAATTATTTCAAAGCCCCTCACAATAAATCAGAATTTTTGGACATATATAAAATATATAATAAATATATATCCAATGCAAATAATTATTGCATTAATTCCAAATGCCCAAATTAAATATTTATGAGCTCCTAAGAATATTGGTTTGAATTTTACCTCTGACCAATATTTTCAGAGAGAAACATGAACATTTTCTTGGACCCTTTTGGAGCAATTTTTATCTGGGTCATTTTCAAAAAGATTTCTGAGGGTTTCACATGTCCCCAATTCAAATTCATTTGAATTTTAAACAAGATGCAACACCAAGCTAGCCTAGTGCATACCAGAACTAGGGTTGTGACACACCCGCCGGTGGTCGTTACTCCTAACGGCGTCTAGACTGGCCCCACAGATCAATAGTAGTCTTTTCTGCGCACTTTGTCCTCACTCGTGCGCACCCGGGACCAACTTCCCTGTTGGTCACCCATCCTGAAATTACTCCAAGCTGAGCACGCTTAACTTTGGAGTTCTATCCCAATGGCCTCCCGGAAAAAAGGAATTCCTTATTGATATGAGTAGTCTATCATCCCTAATAATCCAGGCTATCACATACACCCCCACTCAGAGGAACCGACGTCCTCGTCGGGCCACAGGAACGTTCCCTCTTGGCACAAACGTCTGTGCATCCAGTCCGATACATGTGCCATGTCGTGTGCCACTACGGGTCACAAACTTCATGAACAACATGACCGAGCACCTATCCGCAAACATCCGTGTAACCGCGAGGGTCGGCTCTGATACCAACTTGTAATACCCAGGATGCGACTATATCTCCTACGTGTCGAGGCACGACTTAGAGACATAAGCGCATTCTGGAATGATCGCAAGCGTGGTATCTTTGCACAACTCATGTAAAAGTTCAGGGATGAAAGAGTAAAATAGTTGGCTTACACTCGCCACATCACACAATGAATACAATAACATGCATTCATCCAAATAACACACGGTCCGACTACGGACGAAAATCCAAACGAGAAAAAGATACGACAAACACAAGTCCGGATCACTCCTAGTAGGAACCACTACTGATCGTCGAGATACGTAACATAGAAACGACCACGCTCTTCATCTAACTCCCAGTGAAGTTCTGATCCATCTCCTGCAATGTTCTCGGTTGTACCTGCATCTGGTGTGTGTTGTAATCTGTGAGCCACAAGGACTCAGCAATCCCATTCTCAGGTATCAAAACTAACAAAACCTATAGGTGTGGAGGGGTAATAAAGTGTTTGCAGCAAGCACTAAGCAACTAGCTTACGAATTCAGAGCGAGAGGAGAATATGTGCCAACGGTCGTCAAGTTGATCAAGAAGTGATCCTAGCTACTCACGTTCATACATAACCCCACCGTGTTCACTTCCTGAAGCCCTTCGGAAAGAGACCATCACGGTTACTCACACAGGTAGTGTATTCTTAAGGATATGGCGTCAAGTTATCTACAACCAGATATTAACAAATTCCCATCTGCCACATAACCGCGGGCACGGCTTTCGAAAGTTTAAAAACCTGCAGGGGTGTCCCAACTTAGCCCATCACAAGCTCACGATCTGCGAAGTCGCAACTCCAAATTGGGAAGACCCAAGTATCCTTGGAATCCCGTGCTCAAGATATTTCGACAAAGGTAAAACTATTCTAGCAAGACCTCCCAGCGTGCCGACACCCTGATAGTAGCCGCGCGTATCTCGTCTCAGGCCACGACCGGATAGGTCAGCCTACAGGTATATACCAGCCCTCAGGTTTCCCCAGGGTGGCCCCGCAGTCCGCCCAGTTTGGACCAACACTCATGAGGAGCACTGGCCTGGGTTGTTGATTAAGAACTCGGGTTTATAACTCCCTATGCAAGTTTTAGTTGTTAGGCAAATGTAGTACCAATGTTGGGTCTTGCTGGAAAAGCTTTAAGCAGAGCGAATTATCAAGGGGGGGGCCATAAACCCCAACCGTGTTAGGAATGCAAAATCAAGGAACATAACATCGGTTTATCGGGTCCTAAGGTGGCATGAGTGGAACAAAACACCAAGTAGAAGGCCAAGCCTTCCACCCATTACCAATATATATGTGCATTAATTGAATTAAGATAAATATTGTGTTATCCCAATAACAAGCCCGAACATGGAGCAATCTTCAAAACTTCACCTGCAACTAACAACGCTATAAGAGGGGCTGAGCAAAAGCGTACTTAGCCAATCAACGGTTTGCTAGGAAGGCGGTTAGAGTGTTTCATGGCAACATAGGAGGCTGACAAAACAGGAATAGGCATCGAGGCATAGCTAAAGAGTGAGACAAATAGCATAGGCAAAGATAGAGGTGATATTGGGGAATGGTCATCTTGCCTGTTAAGTCCACGAAGGGATCGTAACCTTGCTCCTCAAACTCAGTCTCGATAGGAATCTCGGACTCTGAATCGTCATCGGGCTCTAACCAACACAACAATACAAACACCGAAACAACAATCAATCACCATGCAATGCTCAAACACATGATGCAAGATATGATGCATATGTGCATGGCCAGGATATGATGCATCTCCAAGGAACATGATGAATGCACATGTGACATGGCAACGTGCAAGAACACAAAACATGTAGGGGACACATCATGCAAAGGAATGCAAGAACAACCATATTCACATATAGTTATTTAGTTGAAATATCCAAGCACCCAACAAGTTTTTAAATTTTGTTTAGCACGACAAGGGGTGCAACTAAGAACAACAACATCATGCAAGCATTTTAAATGGGCCGGAAGGAACAAACAACACTTCCGGAAACTCCCATGTACATAAAAATGAAAACAGGACAGATCTGTGATAACCATATATTAGAGTTGTTAAACATGTAAAGTAACAGCACCATCTTAATCTACACATTTTTCCACCACAAAAACATATAAAGTTCGCCAAATTTGGAGCTACAGTTATTTAGTTATGAATTAAGCAAGTTTGAACATGTTTTTAACACAAATATATTTAAACAGCATTTAAATGTTTTTAACATGGCAGAAAATTGCATATTAATAATCTACACTAAAAACTAAACAATTTTTATATATAAAGTATTTCAAATAGAGGCATATTTTAAAAGATGTGAAATATGCAAAAGAAATGCAAAAACTGAATTTAAAAACAAAACAGAAAAAGAAAAACACTAAACAGACTCAGCCTCGGCTAGCCACGGTCACTGACCAGTGGGCCCATGGGGATGCTAAGGTGGCGGCTGTGTGTGGAACTGGGTGTGAACTGGTGCAGAGGATGACAGGTGGGGGCCATCTGTCAGTGTCACAGAAAATGCAAAAAATGGGCAGGTTTAACCTGCGCCTGCGGGGAATCAAACCTTGACCGCTGGGTTGCAAACGAGAGACTCGAGCCACTCGGCTAGAGTGTGTGTGTCTGGCAGAGAAGGGGAACTGCCCGTGAAATATATTCAAAGCAGAGATCAAGCCACCGCACTGCGGCGAAGCAGAGGCGACGGCGAGGGCGTTGTGGCTGCTCCGGCGACCAACAAGGGCGGCGAAGGCACATGATGGGTCCGTGGAGGGATCCCGCACCTCTGGGTACCACTAGATGCACCAGACGACGACGAAGTTGACGCCGGCGGCCTATGACAGAAGCGACACAGCGAAGAAGAACGTGGCAGAGCCAGAGGCTTAACTAGCAACTACGCATGGGGATACGCCTAGGAAGAACATGGCGAAGCTAACGGACACCTAAACAGGGCGAGAGGAGGTCGGGGCACTCGTCGGAGACGAGGTTCGACGGCGGCGAGCTCGGGCGTACGGTGAACTAGCAGCTAGAGCGAGAGATCGGGGGGGAATGCATGGGGAGTACCAGAGGCTCACCACGAACACGATGATGTGCTCGGATTGCCGGGAGGAGGTCGGAGTCGTCGGCGAGGAAGATCGAACACCCGCGGTGGCCGGAGTTGAAGACGAGGAAGAAGAAGTCGCAGGAGAGGCGTTCGGCTCCATGTAGAGGACGTCATGGACGTAGTCGATGATGTGGAAGACGACGGACACCGTTGGCGAGGTAGAGGAGGTCAGGGAGCACGCCGGCGACGAGACCGTGCTCTCAGATGCGTGCGGGTCATGGTGCAGGTGGGAGATCTGGTGGCCTAGAGCACACCTGGCGGCGGGGGAAGGAAGAGGGGAACCCTAACGAGTGGATGGACAAGGAGAGAGAGGTTAAAAGGGGCTAGGCCGACGGGGACGCACGGGGCATGCTCGGCTCACGGTCCCCATGGCGTGATCGTAAGGAGGAAGAAAAGGTGGGTGTGGGTGCGGCCGCGGTCGCTGACGCGCAGGCCCGACCCAGCCACGTGTAGGCGACGCAGAGGGGAGCTCGTGGGTGCTTGGGTGAAGAAGGGAGTGAGGGACGCTGCGGGCTGGCTGGCGCGGGCTGTTGTGTTGGCTAGATGGGTCGGCCTGGTGTCCGAGGCCCAGTTGAAATGCGGGTTGCGGCTGGCTGCACTGCTGCTGCTCCTGCTTTTCCCTTTTTCTTTTTTTTAGGCAGAAAAACAAAAGGAAAAGCCAGGTTGAAAGAAAAGGAATTAGGAGGAAATAAAAATACTCCCTAGCTCCTGGAATTATGCCCTATTTTATAAAAATGAGTTGGACAATTTTAGAGGTAGAAAAATAAAACAAGTTTGAATATGGTTCAAACTTCTGTCATTTTTGAACCTGACCAAAACATTTCAAAATAAGGTGAGGTTTTTGCAAGTGACTTAGGACAAGGTGCCAAAGAAGTAGGGAGGAGATGAACATTTAAAGAAGAGGGTAGATGCCACTTGCAAAATTTAAAGAAAGGAAAAAGAGAGAGGGGGAAGTGGTGAAAGTTGGAGGGGCTTAGGGAGTGGCATGACCTTGCATCAAACCACTCTAGCAAGATCAAGAAAAACTCACATGACATATCAAGGATGAGAAAAGCACAAGGACAATATGAAATGCCATATGATGACCATGATGCAATGATGGTGATGAAGCAAATGCATGAATGCATAAAGAAAGAAAACATGACAATGCAAATGAGATGACAAGGCATAATTGAAAAAGAACCCCCAAGGAAAGGATAAGGACCAAATGGTAATTGTATATATTTCCATATGGAAGTTTTACATTTGGGGTGTTACAAACTCTCCTCCGCTACGAAAAGATCTCGTCCCGAGATCTAGGACTGAAAGAAAGCGGGATACTCAGAACGGAGATAATCTTCTCGTTCCCATGTAGCTTCTCGGTTGGTATGGTGTGACCACTTCACTTCCAAGAATTTGATGGACTTGTTGCAGGTCTTGCGCTCAGTTTCTTCAAGGATAGCAACGGGGTGCTCACGGTAAGACGAGTCTTGCTGAAGATCAATCTCTTCAAAAGGAATGGTGTGTTCAGGTGTCTTGAAGCACTTGCGGAGTTGTGACACGTGAAACGCATCATGCACATTTGCAAAGTTGGAGGGAAGCTCGAGTTGGTAGGCTAGATCGCCTCTCTTGCCAAGTATCTTGAAAGGGCCCAGGTATCTTGGAGCAAGCTTGCCCTTGATACCGAACCTCTGAGTGCCCTTCATGGGAGAAACACGGAGATACACATGATCACCAATGTCGAAAGCAAAGTCACGATGCTTGCCGTCATAGTAGCTCTTTTGGCGCGATTGCGCGGCTTTGAGATTCTCACGTATGACTTTGCACATTTCTTCGGCCTCTGAGATCAAATCATTGCCAAGGAGTTGGCGTTCACCAGTTTCTGACCAGTTGAGAGAGGTACATCACTTTCTGCCATAGAGAATTTCAAACGGTGCTTTGCCTGCACTTGCTTGGAAGTTGTTCTTGTAGGAGAATTCGGCAAATGGAAGGCAATCTTCCCATTTCATACCGAAGGAGATTACACAAGCTCTGAGCATATCTTCGAGAATTTGGTTCACTCTTTCGACTTGACCACTAGTCTAAGGGTGAAAAGCTGTGCTGAAGCGAATCTTGGTACCCATAGCTGACTGGAAGGAATCCCAGAATTTGGAAGTGAACAAGCTTCCACGATCTGAGGAGATTACTTGAGGGATACCATGCAAAGAGACAATCCTGGAGGTATACAGCTCTGCCAGTTGTGCTGCGTTGATGGATTCTTTGACTGGAAGGAAATGAGACACTTTAGTGAGCTTGTCAATCACCACGAGGATAGCATCATTTCCTCGCTTGGACTTGGGAAAGCCGGTGACAAAATCCATCTCAATGTGATCGAATTTCTACACGGGAATAGGTAGAGGTTGAAGGAGTCCGGTTGGACGTTGATGCTCTGCCTTCACTCTTCTCCAGACATAACACTCATTCACGAATTGAGCAATTTCTCTTTTCATGCGAGTCCACCAATAGGATTGCTTGAGGTCATGGTACATCTTGGAGCTTCCTGGATGTATCGAGAGGAGTGAGTCATGTGCTTTGTTCATTATGAGCTTTCTGAGATCACCTTTGGGAACCACAATTCTGTCCTCAAAGAACAAAGTGTCTCTGTCATCAATGCGACAGCACTTGTACTTGGGAGTACCCTTGGCAATACCATGTTTCACCTTCTGCACCATAGCATCACTGAGTTGGGCCTCGCGGATTTGATCTTCCAAGGTAGGAGCGACTTGAAGGTTGGCAAGAAATCCTTACGGAACAACTTGGAGGTTGAGCTTCCTGAATGACTCACAAAGTTCAGGTTGGAACGGTTTGAGGAGGAGACTGTTGCAGTAAGCCTTTCTTCTCAAGGCATCTGCAATGACATCGTCCTTGCCAGGAGTAGACTCAATGCTTGGATCATACTCTTGAATCATTTCAACCCAACGAGTCTGGCGGAGGTTAAGGTTTGGCTGGGTGTAGATGTACTTCAGGCTCTTGTGATCGGTGAAGATGTCCACTTTTCTGCCCAACAGAAGGTGTCTCCACATGATCAAGGCATGAACAATTGCTGCTAGCTCAAGATCATGTGCGGGGTACTTCTTCTCATTTGGTTTAAGCTTACGCGAAGTGTATGCAACGATCTTCTTGTCTTGCATGAGAACACCGCCGAGACCTTGTAATGAAGCATCACAGAACACTTCATAAGGCTTAGACTCATCCGAAGGAGTAAGAACCAAAGCAGAAATGAGCTTCTCTTTGAGTGTATTGAATGTCACATCACAATCAGGAGTCAATGACTACTTGACATTCTTCTGCAACAGGTTGGAAAGAGGCTTGGCAATCTTGGAGAAGTTCTCAACGAACCTTCTGCAATAGCTTGCGAGACCGAGGAAACTTCGGAGTTGTTTGAAATTATGAGGAGGTTCCCAGTTGATAATAGCTTCAACCTTTTTGGGGTTAACAGAAATGCCCTCGGCAGAGATAATATGGCCAAGATAGAGGACTTTATCAAGCCAGAATTCACATTTGGAGAACTTCACATAGAAACGGTGCTCACGGAGCCTGTCGAGGACCAAACGGAGGTGCTTGGCATGGTCTTCTTTATTCTTGGAGAATACCAAGGTATCATTGAGGTAGACGAGAACGAATTCATTGGTGTAGGGGTTGAATATGAAGTGCATCATCCGAGAGAAAGTGGGTGGAGCATTTGCAAGCCCGAAAGACATGACTGTGTATTCATAGGAGCCATAGCTTGTCCTGAATGCGGTCTTGGGAATATCCTCTTCACGGATACGAATCTGATGGTAGCCCATCCGAAGATCAAGCTTCGAGAAAACCTTGGCCCCTTTGAGTTGCTTGAACAGTTCATTGATGTTGGGGAGCGGGTAATTATTCTTTATTGTCTTCTTGTTCAATGGCCGGTAATCAACGCACAATCGTTCCGTACCATCCTTCTTCTTGAAAAAAAGAACACCACAGACCCAAGGAGAAGTACTTGGTCTGATTAGACCCATTCGTTCTTGCTCATCGAGTTGTTTCTTCAGCTCCTTCAACTCTTTAGGAGAAAGCTTGTACGGACGCCACAGGCTGGCTCGGTACCAGGTTCAAGTTCAATGATGAATTCAACTGGACGGTTGGGAGGCATGCCTGGAAGCTCTTCAGGGAATACATCCTCATACTCACAAACCACCGGAATCTGGGAAATGGCATTAATCTCGCCCTTGTCATTGAGAGAGAATAGCCTGATTGTGTTATCTCGAGCTGCGAAGATAATCACGTCTTCAGAAGGATGAGTTAGATTGACCTCCTTGTTTGCACAATCAATAAGAGCATCATGCTTCGAGAGCCAATCCATCCCAAGAATAAGATCAATGTCCGAGTTACCGAGAACAACCGGGGAAACCATAAAACTATAATCTCCCATGTGAATAGGGATATCCGGAACATACAAGCTAGAATTCATGTGTTTGCCCGAAAAAATAATTGATAACTCCTTTCCCAGGGGTGCCAAAATGAAATTATGCTTGGTAAAGAATGGTCTTGATATCAAACTGAGTGATGCACCAGAGTCAAACAAAACTTTTGCAGGAATAGAGTTAACTGAGAGGTTACCCATAATCACATCGGAAGAATTTTCTGCTTGAGCTGCATTCATCAGGTTCACTCTTGCATGCTTGGGATTGTGCTTGACAATAGCATTGCTGACAGGTGGCGGAGGCGGAAGGCGCCTTTGGTTGGGACACTTGTTGGCATAGTGACCTTTCTGAGTACACTTGTTGCACGTAACCTCTGAAAGTGGCCTATGATAAGGACTGCTTGGTCTTGGAGCTTGGAACTGAGACTTGGACTGGTTGCTTGGGTTGGGTGGGTGGGAGAATCGACGACCACCTGAGTGCTTGTTGTTACTTGGAGGACGGAGCACTGGAGGAGGCGGTAGCCAGAAATTATGCTGCTTGGCAATCACTTGAGAGGGAGAGGAGGAGTGAACAGCATCTCTTATCCTCTTCTTGGAAGCTTCACATTTGAGTTGAGTTGCCTCTTGCTTGAGAGCCATGTTGTAGAATTGATCAAATTCATCTGGCTCGAACAAAGTGAGTGCAAGTTGGAGTTCATCTTTCAGACCACCTCAGAACTGGTAGATTTTGCTCTTGGCATCGGGGATGTCTTGCTTGGCATAACGGGCAAGATTCTGGAACTTGACATTGTATTGATAGACAGACATGGTGCCTTGCTTCAGATTGCGGAATTGCTCACGCATGCCTTCAATGACACTGGTAGGAATGTGATGAGAATGGAAATCGCGGCAGAAGTCAGTCCACGAGATCTCACGCCCCGCTCTAGAGTCTTTGTACTATTGCCACCAATCTGCAGCTTGATCTTTGAGTTGGAAAGCGGCAAACTTGACATAATCCTCAGGCCTGATGTTACTCCACTCGAAATACTTCTTGATGTCTGTGATCCAATCTTCAGCATCTAGCGGGTCCACACAGTAACTGAAAGACTTGGGCTGATTTGCCAGGAATTGATTCAGAGTCACAAAGTGAGGTTGATTGAACGGATTTCCTTGGCCTTGGTTCCCTTGATTGCCTTGATTTGCTTGATTGGCTTGGAAACTCTACATCATCTGCATGAGCATCTGAGTGTTTCGATTGGTTGCCTGCATAATCGCTCTCCATGCCTCAGACGGAGGAGGAGGGGAAGGTGGATGCTCTTCTTCACCCTCTGGGTTCTGGCTGGGAACTTTCTTAGGTGCCCTCCTGAAGATGATGACAACCGTTAGCCATTGAAGCAAATAATGAAGGAAATATGCCCTAGAGGCAATAATAAAGTTGTTATTTATATTTCCTTATATCATGATAAATGTCTTTTATTCATGCTAGAATTGTATTAACCGGAAACTTAGTACATGTGTGGATACATAGACAAAACAGAGTGTCCCTAGTATGCCTCTACTAGACTAGCTCATTGATCAAAGATGGTTATGTTTCCTAACCATAGACATGAGTTGTCATTTGATCAACGAGATCACATCATTAGGAGAATGATGTGATGGACAAGACCCATCCGTTAGCATAGCACTATGATCGTTTAGTTTTTCTGCTATTGCTTTCTTCATGACTTATACATGTTCCTATGACTATGAGATTATGCAACTCCCGAATACCGTAGGAACACCTTGTGTGCTATCAAACGTCACAACGTAACTGGGTGATCATAAAGATGCTCTACAGGTGTCTCCGAAAGTATTCGTGGTGTTGGCATAGATCAAGATTAGGATTTGTCACTCCGAGTGTCGGAGAGGTATCTCTGGGCCCTCTCGGTAACACACATCACAATAAGCCTTGCAAGCAAAAGACTAATGAGTTAGTCACGAGATGATGTGTTACGGAATGAGTAAAGAGACTTGCGGGTAACGAGATTGAACTAGGTATAGAGATACCGACGATCGAATCTCGGGCAAGTAACATACCGTTGACAAAAGGAACAACGTATGTTGTTATGCCGTTCTGACCGATAAAAGATCTTCGTAGAATATGTAGGAGCCAATATGAACATCCAGGTTCCGCTATTGGTTATTGACCTGAGATGAGTCTCGGTCATGTCTACATAGTTCTCGAACCCGTAGGGTCCGCACGCTTAACATTTGATGACGATCGATATTATGAGTTTATGAGTATTGATGTACCGAAGGTAGTTCGGAGTCCCGGATGAGATCACGGACATGACGAGGAGTCTCGGAATGTCCGAGACATAAAGATTGATATGTTGGACGACTATATTCGGACACCGGAAGTATACCGGAAAAGTTTCGGATTTAATGGGATTGCCGGAGGGGGTTACCGGAACCCCCTATGAAGGGGGATGGTCCATAGTGGGCCTTATGGAAAAGAGAGAGGCAGCCCATAGGGCTGGCCGGCACCCCACCTAGGGTTCCTAGTTGGACTAGGAGTTGGGGGGGCGCCACCTCTTTTTCTTTTCCTATTCCCTCTCTTCCTTCTTTGGTGGTTCCTACTAGGAATAGGATTGCAATCCTATTCCTAGTAGGATTGCACCCCTAGCCGCACCAAACAAGGGCCGGCCGGCCTCCCCCTTGCTCCTTTATATACGGGGGCAGGGGGGCACCCAAAGACACACAAGTTGAATTGTTCCAGCCGTGTGCGGTGCCCCCCTCCACAGAAACACACCTCGGTCATACCGTCGCGGTACTTAGGCGAAGCCCTGCGCCGGTGAATACATCATATCCGTCACCACGCCGTCATGCTGACGAAACTCTCCTGTGAAGCTCAACTGGATCAAGAGCTCGCGGGACGTCATCAAGCTGAACGTGTGCTGAACGCGGAGGTGCCGTATGTTCGGTGCTTGATCGGTTGAATCGCGAAGAAGTTCGACTACATCAACCGCGTCACTTGACGCTTCCGCTTCCGGTCTACGAGGGTACATAGACACACTCTTCCCTCTCATTGCTATGCATCTGGTAGATAGATCTTGCGTGATCGTAGGAAAATTTTAAAATACTACGTTCCCCAACAGTGGCATCATGAGCCAGGTCTATGCATAGATGATATGCACGAGTAGAACACAATGAGTTGTGGGCGATACTAGTCATACTGCTTACCAGCATGTCATACTTTGCTTCGGCGGTATTGTGAGATGAAGCGGCCCGGACCGACATTACGCGTACGCTTACGCGAGACTGGTTTCACCGTTACGAGCACTCATTGCTTAAAGGTGACTGGCGGGTGTCTGTCTCTCTCACTTTAGCTGAATCAAGTATGGCTACGCCCGGTCCTTGTGAAGGTTAAAACAGCACATACTTGACGAAACATCGTTGTTGTTTTGTATGCGTAGGTAAGAACGGTTCTTGCTAAGCCCGTAGCAGCCACGTAAAACTTGCAACAACAAAGTAGAGGACGTCTAACTTGTTTTTCCAGGGCATGTTGTGATGTGATATGGTCAAGACATGATGAGTTATACGGTTTTGTATGAGATGATCATGTTTTGTAATGTTATCGGCAACTGGCAGGAGCCATATGGTTGTCGCTTTATTGTATGAAATGCAATCGCCATGTAATTGCTTTACTTTATCACTAAGCGGTAGCGATAGTCGTAGAAGCAATAGTTGGCGAGACGACAACGATGCTACGATGGAGATCAATGTGTCGCGCCGGTGACGAAGGTGATCATGACGGTGCTTTGGAGATGGAGATCAAAAGCACAAGATGATGATGGCCATATCATGTCACATATTTTGATTGCATGTGATGTTTATCTTATTATGCTTCTTATTTTGCTTAGAACGACGGTAGCATTATAAGATGATCCCTTACTAAAATTTCAAGGTATAAGTGTTCTCCCTGAGTATGCACCGTTGCGAAAGTTCGTCGTGCCGAGACACCACGTGATGATCGGGTGTGATAAGCTCTACGTTCAAATACAACGGGTGTAAGACAGTTTTGCACACGCAGAATACTCGGGTTAAACTTGACGAGCCTAGCATATGCAGATATGGCCTCGGAACACTGGAGACCGAAAGGTCGAGCGTGAATCATATAGTAGATATGATCAACATAAGATGTTCACCATTGAAACTACTCCATCTCACGTGATGATCGGACATGGTTTAGTTGATTTGGATCACGTGATCATTTAGATGACTAGAGGGATGTCTATCTAAGTGGGAGTTCTTTAATTAATATGATTAAATTGAACTTTAATTTATCATGAACTTAGTCCTGGTAGTATTAGCATATCTATGTTGTAGATCAATAGCTCACGATGTTGCTCCCCGTTTATTGTTTATATGTTCCTAGAGAAAAACTAAGTTGAAAGATGTTAGTAGCAATGATGCGGACTAGGTCCGTGACCTGAGGATTATCCTCATTGCTGCACAGAGAAATATGTCCTTGATGCACCGCTAGGTGACAGACCTATTGCAGGAGCAGATGTAGACGTTATGAACGTTTTTGACAAAAGCTCGGTATGATGACTACTTGATAGTTTAGTGCACCATGCTTTACGGCTTATAACCGGGACTTCAAAAAGGTTTTGAACGCCACGGAGCATATAAGATGTTCCAAGAGTTGAAATTAGTATTTCATACTAATGCCCGTGTCGAGAGGTATAAGACCTTTGACAGTACTTTGCCTACAAGATGGAGGAGAATAGCTCAACCAGTGAGCATGTGCTCAGATTGTCTGGGTACTACAATTACTTGAATCAAGTGGGAGTTAATCTTCCAGATAAGATAGTAATTGACAAAGTTCTCTAGTCACTATCACCAAGTTAGTAGAACTTCGTGATGAACTATAATATGCAAGGGATGACGAAAGTAATTCCCGAGCTCTTCGCGATGCTGAAATCGGCGAAGGTAGAAATCAAAAAGGAGCATCAAGTGTTGATGGTTAACAAAACCACTTGTTTCAAGTAAAGGGCAAAGGGATAGAAGGGGAACTTCAAGAAGAATGACAAGAAAGTTGTCACTCCCGTGAAGAAACCCAAATCTAAACTCAAGCCTGAAACTAAGTGCTTCTACTGCAAAGGAAATGGTCACTAGAAGTGGAACTGCCCTAGATATTTGGCGGATAAGAAGGATGGCAAAGTGAACAAAGGTATATTTGATATACAAATTATTGATGTGTATTTTACTAGTATTCATAGCAACCCCTCGGTATTTGATACTTGTTCAGTTGCTAAAGAGTAGTAACTCAAAATGGGAGTTGCATAATGAACAGAAACTAGTTAAAGGATGAAGTGATGATGTGTATTGGAAGTAGTTCCAAGATTGATATGATCATCATCGCACACTCCCTATACTTTCGGGATTAGTGTTGAAACTAAATAAGTGTTATTTGGTGTTTATGTTGAGCATCAATATGATTTGATCATGTTTATTGCAAAACGGTTATTCATGTAAGTTAGAGAATAATTGTTGTTCTGTTTACATGAATAAAACCTTCTATGGTCATACACCCAATGAAAATGGTTTGTTGGATCTCGATCGTGTCATACACATATTCATAATATTGAAGCCAAAAGATGCAAGGTTAATAATGATAGTGCAACTTATTTGTGGCACTGCCGTTTAGGTCATATTGGTGTAAAGCGCATGAAGAAACTCCATAGTGATGGACTTCTGGAATCACTTGATTATGAATCACTTGGTGCTTGCGAACCATGCCTCATGGGCAAGATGACTAAAACTCCGTTCTCCGGAACTGTGGAGCGAGCAACATAGTTGTTGGAAATCATACATACTGATGTATGCGGACCAATGAGTGTTGAAGCTCGCGGCGGGTATCGTTATTTTCTGACCTTCACTGATGATTTAAGCAGATATTGGTATATCTACTTAATGAAGCACAAGTCTGAAACATTTGAAAAGTTCAAAGAATTTCAGAGTGAAGTGGAGAATCATCGTAAACAGGAAATAAGAGTTTCTACGATATGATCGTAGAGGTAAAATATTTGAGTTAGCGAGTTTGGCCTTCAGTAAAAACAATGTGAAATAGTTTCACTACTCACGCCACCTGGAACACCATAGTGTAATGGTGTGTCCGAACGTCATAACCGTACTTTATTAGATATGGTGCGATTGATGATGTCTCTTACCGATCTACCACTATCGCTTTTGGGGTTATGCATTAGAGATAGCTACATTCACGTTAAATAGGGCACCATCTAAATCCATGGAGATGACACTGTATGAACTGTGGTTTGATGAGAAACCTAAGCTGTCATTTCTTTAAGTTTGGGACTGCGATGCTTATGTGAAAAAATTTCAACATGATAAGCTCGAACCCAAATCGGAGAAGTAAATCTTCATAGGATACCCAAAAGAAACTATTGGGTACACCTTCTATCACAGATCCAAAGGCAAGGTCTTTGTTGCTAAGAGTGGATCCTTTCTAGAGAAGGAGTTTCTCGAAAAAAGAAGTGAGTGGGAGGAAAGTAGAACTTGATGAGGTAATTGTACCTTCTCCCGAATTGGAAAGTGGAACATCACAGAAACTAGTTCCAGTGATTCCTACACCAATTAGTGAGGAAGCTAATGATGATGATCATGAAACTTCAGATCAAGTTTCTGCTGAACTTCGTAGATCAACCAGAGTTTGTTCCGCATCAGAGTGGTACGGCAACCCGGTTCTGGAAGTCATGTTACTGGACCATGATGAACCTACGAACTATGAGGAAGCGATGATGAGCCCAGATTCCGCAATATGGCTTGAGGCCATGAAATCTGAAATGGGATCCATGTATAAGAACAAAGTGTGGACTTTGGTTGACTTGCTCGATGATCAGCAAGCCATCGAAAATAAATGGATCTTCAAGAGGAAGACTGACGCTGACGGTAATGTTACTGTTTACAAAGCTCGACTTGTTGCGAAAGTTTTTCAACAAGTTCAAGGAGTTGACTACGATGAGACTTTATCACCCGTAGCGATGCTTAAGTCTGTCCGAATCATGTTAGCAATTGCCGCATTTTATGAAATCTGGCAAATGGATAACAAAACTGCATTCTTTAATGGATTTATTAAAGAAGACTTGTATATGATGCAACTAGAAGGTTTTGTCAATCCTAAAGGTGCTAAAAAAATGTGCAAGCTCCAGCGATCCATCTATGGACTGGTGCAAGCATCTCGGAGTTGGAATATACGCTTTGATAAGTTGATCAAAGCATATAGATTTATACAGACTTGCGGTGAAGCCTGTATTTACAAGAAGTGAGTGGGAGCACTACAACCTTTCTGATAAGTATATGTGAATGACATATTGTCGATCGGAAATGATGTAGAATTTTCTGGAAAGCATAAAGGAGTGTTTGAAAGGAGTTTTTCAAAGAAAGACCTTGGTGAAGCTGTTTACATATTGGGCATCAAGATCTATAGAGATAGATCAAGACGCTTGATAAGACTTTCGATGAGTACATACCTTGATAAGATTTTGAAGTAGTTCAAAATGGATCAGTCAAAGAAGAAGTTCTTGCCTGACTTGTAAGGTGTGAAGTTGAGTAAGACTCAAAGCCAGACCACGGCAGAAAAATATAGAGAGAATGAAAGTCATTCCCTATGCCTCAGCCATAGGTTCTATAAAGTATGCCATGCTGTGTACCAAACATGTTGTGTACCTTGCCATGAGTTTGTCAAGGGGGTACAATAGTGATCCAGGAGTAGATCACTGTACAGCGGTCAAAATTATCCTTAGTAACTGGATGACTAAGGAAATGTTTCTCGATTATGGAGGTGATAAAGAGTTCGTCGTAAAGGGTTACGCCGATGCAAGCTTTGACACTAAATCCAGATGACTCTAAGTATCAATATGGATGCGTATTGAAAGTAGGAGCAATTAGCTAGAGTAACTCTATGCAGAGCATTGTAGACACAGAAATTTGCGAAATACATACGGATCTGAATGTGATAGACCCGTTGACTAAACTTCTCTCACAAGCAAAACATGATCACACCTTATTACTCTTGGGTATTAATCACATAGCAATGTGAACTAGATTATTGACTCTAGTAAACCCTTTGAGTGTTGGTCACATGGCGATGTGAACTATGGGTGTTATTCACATAACGATGTGAACTAGCGGTATTAAATCACATGGCGATGTGAGCTAGATTATTGACTGCATCAACCGCGTCACTTGACGCTTCCGCTTCCGGTCTACGAGGGTACGTAGACACACTCTTCCCTCTCGTTGCTATGCATCTGGTAGATAGATCTTGCGTGATCGTAGGAAAATTTTAAAACACTACGTTCCCCAACAAATAATAGATAAGCTGAATCAACGGCTAGATATTTGCAACATATAGTCTTCACAATGAACATCCGAACAAAATTGAACGAATGAAATTCCATATCTTAATGGTACATCAACTTGTCGAGAAGCCACTTGGGAGAACAAAATGATAGAATAAAACAACAAGGTACAGAAGGAACAAATACATAATAGAGGTTTCGTCCCACATGTTCGTGTTGAATGCCCCATGGCACGTGTTACAAAGGGCCTTGTCATCCCCGGATCAGCATAGCCAAGGATCATTTAAGATGCAACTCCCTAGTGCAACAACGCCCATGATAGCCTCTCCACTAGATGTTGAACCCCAACCTCATATCATGCAACCCGTTGGAAGATTACCTAAGATCTACTTGAAACCCACCAATTAATTCCCGAAGCTTTCCGGTTATGCAATCTGGTGTTGGGGATACCGGGGAAGCACCGCATATCACTCAACTAATAAATCCTACATCCAACTGTATCCATCCGTCGACACATAACCAGGCACCTTCGGAAATTGTTTACCTCGGACCTTCGACATGCATCCGCTATACTAGTTGTGGCAATACTCCCAACATATCCCCCCAGTACTGGGTGACGTCGGGGTTATCTCACCACCAGACATGCATAGAAGAGTTTTCGATGTCGGGCGCCTCTGGTATTCTAGAACCGCAACGATACATTTGTGACGACAACACCTCGGAGCTGAACTCCCTAGGACACTGCCACAACCCCTAAATGATAGGAGGCACCAAGAACAATGTTCTCGTCACAAAGATATCGGAACAATCCAAACAATACATGCGTGATCCTAAAAAAAATGCTGAAATTTTGAGAATAGTGAAGATAAAACAATGTCAGGAGTCCTCACCAGAGCGACGAAGGGGATGAGGAGTAAAAAGAAATCCTACTCTCCGATATATATATAGACTCAAAACATTTTGTGTGTGTGTCTAGACTCAACCGTCAGCGGTTCGATCAATCAGGGGGCTCCTAGGTCGGAGAAGGCTCTGAATACCAACTTGTAGCGCCCCGGACACACCCGCCGTTGGTCGTTACTCCTAACGGGATCTAGACTGGCCCCACAGATCAATACTAGTCTTTTCTGCGCACTTTGTCCTCACTCGTGCGCACCCGGGACCAACTTCCCGGTTGGTCACCCATCCTGAAACTACTCCAAGCTGAGCATGCTTAACTTTGGAGTTCTATCCGAATGGGCTCCCAGAAAAGAAGGAATTTATTATTGATATGAGTAGTCTATCATCCCTAATAATCCAGGCTATCACAACGGCGATAGTCGAAGATCTGAGAACGGCCACTCCGCCCTCAACCGGAGCAGAACGCTGAGGGTTGCGTGTGGAAGGCCTAGAGCCGCGGCCTCCCCAGCGACGTGAGGAGCAGGGAAGTATGCGAAAGTAGGTCCTCTGTCGGGGCAAGCCTCGCCAAGCTTCCCCCCCCCCCCCCGGCAGAGGGCCCGTGGTCGCCGATGGCGCCCTGGCGTCCCCCTTGCCTCCTTGGTCCTGTCCTGGTTTCGAATCGCCCCAACGGAGGTCGGGGGTGGCGCAAGGCGGGGCCCTCGTCTGGTGATAAGAAGTAAGGCTCGTGTCTGTGAAGATCTCCGCCCGTGACACTCTCACGTAATAATGAGTGGGGTTGTACACGCCCCGGAGTCTCAGGAGAGCCGCCATCGGGCCTCGGGGGCTCCCTCCCACGTCCTAATGGCAGCACTTAGCTCCGCGCTGGTGAGAAGACTGAACACTAGATAGGTGCCGTACGCGGCTATTTGCTTTCCTCGCCTTCCTTTTTGTAATTGGATTCGCTATGTCTTACGAATTGAATTTGAAGTCTTGCTTGTTGCCGAAATGGGGGGGTCGTCGATTTCTGCTGGATTTTGCCGCCTCTGGCTGTCTTGAAGACCTTACCCCGGGCCCTCCGGCTCGGGGACTGGAAGGCCAATCTCACTTGGCGTACCGTTGCAACCTCGGCAGGACCCCCTCGAGGCAAGAGCCTACATGTTGCAATTTTGCCGCGTAGGCATCCTGCCGCGGCCAGCGGAACACCCCTGGCCCTGTTCCTCGGAGCAGGGCCATGCATTGCTCAGGAGGCTCAGGGTCGCGGACCGCCAGCGATCCACCCCAGGAGGGAGGTGAACCCACGGCCTCATAACCCGCAAGACAGGTAAGATCTAGGTGAGACACAACGGCAACTAAGCTCGGGAAGCTCGAGGACACACGTCCCAGGTTCGAATCCAAGCGCCAAAAGAAGGAAAGTAGAATACCAGTTTACACACATAGGGGGCTCCCCCCATCAAAACGCTCTCACACCCTACGGGGCCTCGTGCAAGTCTATGCGTGCAGGGTCAGGGTGAAGGAACACAAGCTCAACCGGACACATCAATCGTTGCGTCGTCCGAGTCGCTCTCATGTGCGCTGCCAGCGCTGTCGCTGGACAGGTCTCCACCGTCTTCAACTGCGCCGCCTTCATCCGCCACGACCACGGCCTCGTCATCATCGATGGCAAAGGCCTGGACTAGAGAGTCCACATGGTCGTCCACCCAGTGCGCCAGGTTGTCTCGGACAGCCCCAGGCACGGGGGCGATAGCAGCGTCGAAGTCAAAGTCAGGATCAAAGCTCTGGAGGTAGCTTAAGACTCGGGAGAACGCGCGCCCAAGGAGGCTCCGGCTCTTCTCTTCAACAAGGCGGCGGGCCCTCGCGGCCTGGCTCTCCAGTCGCGTCACAACCTCGGTGAAGAAGACAAGATGACCAGCGCAATCCTCCACGTGGGGGTCGGGGCGTTCTCCTCACATATGGCCCCCAAGGCCCGGTTGGCCTTCACCCGAAGAGTCCGCAGCATGGGGACATGCTCGTGCTGCAGCAGTAGTCGACAGCAAACCTCGTCCTCGCTGCACTGCGCAAGAACTGCGGCGTCGTCAACTTGTCGCTAGAGCAAGGCCAAGTCTGCCTGCGCGGAGGCCAGCTCAGCCTCGATGGAAGACTGAGCCGCCACGGCGGCCCTCTCGCCTAGCTCTGCTTCTCTCAACCTCGCCGTGAGGACAGCAGCCCTCCAATCGGCCTCCGCTCCCTGAAGCTCCAACTTCAAGTTATATCCCTCGGCGAGGTTCGCGCGGGCCTCCGCCACCTTCCGGTCAATTTCCTCCTGGACCCTGGCCTCGTGAGCGGAGACGGCATCCTCGGCCAGGGTCACGTGGCGCTCCCTTGCCTCCAGCCGCTCAAGCTCAAGGTTGCGCTCTGCGGCTTCTAGCATCAGCGCCTTCTCGCGCCGCAAGATCTCCGCCTCTTCGGAGGGCATCCCCCTCATTGACGCCAGCGCGGCCCTGCGCACCTCGGCTCGCTCCTCCAAGTCGGCATTCAGGACCTGAAGCTCCAGCAGGCGCCTCTCTGCAGCCTCGCGGTGGGTGTTGGCTTCCCTGGCCTCCTCCAGGGCTTGGGCGCAGGCCTCTCGCGAGACTGCGAGGGACGCGTCTGCCTTCGCATTGGCACGCTCGTGCTGGAGGCTCCCGAGGTTAATGGCCACCCCCAGTCGGCGCCACTCGTCCAACAGTTGAAGACCCTCAGCCTGAAGACAGGCATCGGCTCCCTCAAGATCTTCCCCAAGTCGGCCCAACGCATTCATCGCCTCCCGAAGAATCTCGCGGCGGGCGGCTCCGCGTCTGCGCGCCGACTCAAGCAGGAGGCCAGGGCCCTCCTCGGCACCAAGAGCGGCCGAAGAATCCTGAGGAGACTCATCTTCTCCCGGAGGCGGGACCAGGGTCTCCTCCGCCCCAGTTGTTTCTCGGGCCTCGACTGGGGCCCGGAGGGGCTGGGACCCACCACTTGAAGAAGACGCCAGGGCGAAGGTGGCCCCACTGCGTTCGACGACCGTGGGGGAGTCCTCGGCATGCCCCCGGTCCCCAAGCGGAGCCATGAAGAAGGAATGGCAAGAACGCGGGGTCGAGGCGCCAGGCCGGCGCATCATACCTCGTGGATGGCCTCACACCAGAGGTGGCGCATCGACCGAGGGCGCTCTAGGCTGACGAAGAGCTTGGGGCCGCAGGGGCCGGCTTCTCAGTAGGTGTCGTCGCCTTGGCAGGGGGGGTCCTCAGGAATCATGGTCACGAAGGAAGGCAACACACAAGAAGTTACAAAGATAAGCTACTCACTCATCTATGGCGATGTACTTCCTCAGTTTGAGCGGTCGGAAGGCAACGTCACCACAACTAGGAGACCTCCTCCTCTTGCGAAGAGCTTCAAAGTTCGGCCGGAGCCGGCCGAAGCCCCGGAAGCGGTCGGCAACATCAGGCACAACCAGGGCATCTCCGGAGGAGGCGCCCCCAGGAGTGCCAGATAGGGCGGGGCCCTCTACCCCCGCCTCAGGACAATGCGAAGAGGCCACGGGGGCTTCGGCCTCGGGAGCATTAGGAAGCACTAGCACCTCAGCCGCTCCTTCTGGGCGACTCTCCTGAGCTCCGGAGGGCGGCGCCTTAGGAACCTCGGGGGACGCCAGCACGGAAGAAGCAGCGTCACCAGCACTCAGCAGCGATCGTCCCCCCGCGCCCACTTCTGGGATGACCATCTCGATAGTAGCAGGCAAGGGAGCCACACAGATAGGGTTCTCGCGAGACCCAACAAGGCCGAGCGGACAAAGCCCCCATTCATCAAAGAAGGGCATCTGCCTCACGAACTCCATCCTGTTTGAGCAGCAGTACAGGAGGCAGCCATCCTCCGGTAAGCGGGTTGGCATCGGATCGCCCGCCAGGACCTCGAGCACCGTGCGCCACACCTCGCGAGGGAGGGTAGACGCGTGGAGCCTCATGCGGTCCTCAGGGACGGAGAAGGCCCACATCGGCCGAGAGTGGCGCTGAAGCAGGGCGATGTGGCGCTGGATGAACTCCCTCGCCACCATAGGCGCCGTCACTCCAAGCCTCTACAGCCTAGCAAACCGGAGCCAAACAAGAGCCAGCTTCCGGTCGATGAGCCTCGCGTGGTTCCAGCCGGAGCTTGGAGCGGCCGGAATCCGCGGTGGGAGCAGCAGGGGGCTGTGCACGCCGACATCGGCGAACACCCATCGCTTCCTAAAGCCGCCAACAACCGTCGCAAGGTCGAAGTCGATGCCCGAGCCGGCCATCGCCACGATGTTATGGATGGACACACATCCAGAGCACTAGAGCGCATCCGCCAGATGCAACGAGAAGAAGTGGTGGAGCAAGGCTACGGAGGGAGCAATGCCCACCATGGCCTCGCAGACAAAGGCAAAAACAGCAAGGAGGACGATGGATTGAGGGTCAAGATGCAGCGCGCTGATCTGGTAATGCGAGAGCACCGCATTGAAGAAATCAGAGAAGGGAGGGATCGGGCCAGCCCATAGGGCATGAAGATGGAGGGGGACCTCGGTGGCCGACCTGTCGATCTCGGCGCAGGAAGCGGGCCAAGCCACTGTCGCCCCCCACTCATTGGAATCGGCGGCGAGTGCAGGGCGCACCTTATCCATCATCTCTTCGTTGATCACCACCGACCGCTCAGTGGTGGTCCTGAAGACCGGCGGCGAGGGGGGCAAGGCGCAAGGCTCCGCACCCTCTTCCTTCTCTCGGCTGGAGGGCATGATGACGGAAGAAGTTGGTGTTGAATCAAGCCAGGGAAGGAGATTCATAAGACAAGGAAACACAGGGCACGCCGCTAGCAAAGGAGGCGGAGTTGAGCAAGTAACAGTGGTCGTCCGTCCGGGCAAAAATCAAGGCTATATGGGGAAGTGGAGACGCCCATGTCCCATCAATCTCCATGCGTCAGTCAAGGCCGCAGGCTTTTGGGGCTCACGGCGCTCCGCACTTGGCCCTTGGCTTCGCCGCAAAGCCAAGCCCGAGCCCACCTTGGGCCCGAGGGCTACTGTCGGCGTTCTAGGAACGTGGGTACCCAGACTTGCCTGCCTGCGGCCCAGGGCGTGGCTCATCAAGCGGCCTGATACGGCCCAACATCTTCAGCAACCACTCAAGACCCTCGCGAGGGGCCAAGCCTCGCGAGGTGGGCGACGCAAGACATCCCCTGGGGCGGCCGCACTAGGCCGGCTCATGAGGATCGGAGATAGCAAGGCAAGGGGTACCTCGCGAGGTCCTTGTGACGTGAGCAGTGATGACCAAGGCCAGTCGGGCGCCAGCAGGCGCAGACTGCCAGTTTCCTCTTTGGTGCTAAAGAAGCAGGTGCATGCGCGGAGTCCCGAGGCATCAGACAAAGGTTTCCATATCAGTGCAACAAGACCAAGACCAGCAGGACGGCAGAACAGAGGTCATCGCGGAGCCCACGACGGCGTCACCACCAGAGCCTTTGGCAGGCGAAGACCACCTTTTGTCAGGATAGCTTGTACTAGTTGTCCCCCTTCAAATTTGGCCGTTGTGGGATCCCTTCCCGCTCAATATTTGGGAAGAGGGCCCGGGCCATTATAAATAGGACTAGCCACCACCATTGAGATCATCTCATCGGATCGGGAGTTGATCTCATCTTGAGCTGATCAGATAGTAGGCCACACACCACAAGCTCACCCAAGCACAAGAACCCCTCTCCTCATGAGGCAGTTCATCCATGCACTAGTTCTTCCTCAGCCTACAAGGCCATCTACCACACCACACTGGATTAGGGTATTACACCACAATGGTGGCCCGAACCAGTATAAACCTTGTGTCCCTTGTTCTTTGGATATGATGAGCTAGGCCTAGGGATCGACAAATAGACGAGCTAAGGCGGAAGGAGAGATCTTCGTGCGCACCCTAGAGTTCGAACCTCAAGGGTTTTGCCGGAACCCAAGATCCGACAATGACCATAACTTACTTAAGCGGGTCATGGACATCAAGATCAGTCTTGCCTCCCATGGGATAGCGCGTGCAATCCAAGCCACGCCACCGGGACGCGAAGAACCTCAAGGGTAAAGGTTTGAAACTCACTTCAAACCTTCAACCTGACACCATCATGGAAGTCAGTTGTTTGCATGATGTTCTTATAGAACCGAGCAATAAAATGACTATTCAGCTATCACGGGACCCTATGAGCATGGAGAACATGAAGGTTGAATATGCATCAACTTACATGTTAGGAGACTAAATTTAGTCCCTCAATCTCCTTCGTGATCTATTTATTTATGTCCATTTTTGATGTTCTAATATGAACATGATTATTGTTGTCATCATATATTGTATATCACAGTATATTGTATCAGCACATTGGTACAGATACATTTGTATGTATTTTATATATCCTACAGTGATTTTCATATTGGAAATCTTCAAGTCTATATACAGATTTCTACAGGGGTCAATCTGATGAAAGATGATTTTTGCCTTGTGGACATATGCACCATGAACTCTATACTCAGGGAAGTGAAATGTTTCCACTCTCATTGAGAGAAAGGAGATGTTTTAAAATCGCTAGACACTATGAGGTATTTGTTGACTCAACTTGAGTCATATTTATTGTCCCTGTGGGTACTCGAGTAATGTTAGGATGCTTTATTGCTTCCGGGTTTAACTCGTACCCTACAAAACTATAGAGGCATCCGTCAAAATAGTTTCCATAGTGAAACTTATGATGACAACAAAGAGGAATATCTTCTCTTTACCATATGCAACGGATATGGCAAGCACATTCTCTATGTATCATCATGGTTGTACTACACATACTACAAAACTCGTAGCACATGTTGCGTACGAGATAGTTTTCCAGGGTGTATTTTGCATGACAAACTTGGCATTCCTGCTTTGGTCATCATTGACATTGGGTTGAAATCGAAACTATCAGCAATTCCAATGGTTTACGATTATTATGATGCTGAATTCTAACAATATTTGGATTTTGTGTGCACTACATGTGACACGGGGAGGCAAATTTTAAGGCTCGTACACCTTAAAATGTATGTTGAACCACTCAGACTCCTTGAATGCATCAAGTCGAGTTAAGTGGCCCTTCCCAACCATTGAGTAGACTATTTAGGTATTCCATGGTTCTAAAAGACATATCTACATGATGGTCTTACGTGTGTGATTTATTCACACAAAACCATTTCCTCATTATCCTGACATCGACTTCAAGCAAATCGAATGGATAGCATTGCAGAATTCTCCTTGAGTGCCTACTCTATGGCCCTCGGATTGAAGTTTAGCAATTTATCCTAATGTGTAGACTCAAAATGGCTTGGTAGAATTCCATCCAAAGAATTGAACTCATTGCATGATGTTTACTTTGAAATTGCAACTTACCAACTTTATGTTGGAGTCATGCAGCCTTACACGCTCATGACCAAATTGCATAATGTTATTCCTCTCTATCTTTGATATGTAGATATCTATCAAGTATTTCCCATCTGCATTAACTCGGTTGCATACCGATATCACCACCCGGTATACATCATTGGCCCCACAACATATAGTTGGAATCTATGTGAGGAATAATTGTATTTCCATCAATACCTCAAGCCTCTCGCATGGGGAGTTATTCAACGCCAGTATGCTGATTCAATGAGGAACATTTCCAAGAATTAGGGGGAGATTTCAAGTACCATAAAGAATGCCAGAAAATTAGTGAAATGTTCAACACATTTCTGCCTCAAATCCACGTACTCAAATATCTGAACCATGCGTTCAGAAGAATTGCAACACATTGCAAATAACCTGTCAGATTCATTTACTGACTATAAAGGTGTCACACAATCCTACAACCTTACAAAAGTACTCCAGAAAGAGTGGAGGTACCAACAAATTCCACTTCACTCCCCGTTCAAGGCAACAGGGGAGATGTATGGCAGAAGTACATCAGGATTCAATTTCTCACAAGCAAAGGATGTCAAGGCCTGTGAATCAGTAAATCCAAGTCAACTTCACGTTGACATACACCTAATGGGTAGTATACACCAAAATGGAAGGGAAACCTCCACAAACCCAGGTCATAGTGCACACAATGACCGGGACATCGGAATATCCGACTCAATCGCATTGGGAAATCGCGAGCAGTCACCATGAGTAACGATATTTCCATCAACTATATATTGATATATAGATTCTGGATAATCATATAACCGGAAGTCTACAATTGTCGACATACATTTCTCAACTAGATTGCAAAAACCTTTCAAATGATTTAGATTCAAAGAACATGGCCATGGCAAAGTGTGAACAACACTTGGACTGAACTCAAGCAAAGGGTATAATCTAGGTAGAAATGATCTTGCTCAATAATAGGAAGGTATTCATAAGCAATACATACACCCGTTTTCTTCTGAAAACAGAATTGAGAACAACGAGGTGGTGAAACAAAGAGAAAGTACTGTAGCACAAGGGTTCATGCAGATACCCAACTATTCTCTAGAGGTGGAATCTCATTCTGATAACTTATAGCATTGGCAGTTCAAAATCATCTATCTCTGCAGTTGATAGATGTAGTGATTACATATCCATGTAGATCACTAAATTCAGATGTAGATGGTTCCCAGCGGAACCTCAATTCTGAATCAAAGTACAAAATGCAACATGCATTGTGTAAAATCAATAAGTCACCATATGACTTATTATTATCGTCGGTACATTTGGTACAACCGACGTGGTGAGTTCCTTATTCACAAGGATTACTCCAACAATGATGATTATCCATGTTTGTGTGTCTGCAATGATGACACATGTAATCATCTAAATGACGGAGTTTAAAATGAAGGATTTTGGTAAACCAAAATACCGCTCGTTACTACAATTTGAGCACCTTCATTCATACATTATGGTATACTATGTTGTCTATATCCAAAATATATTGGAGAAATTCATTGTGGACAAATCTTATCCATCCATAGAGAAAGGTCTATTTAGACCAAGAGATGATGAAAATGAGATATTGGGACTCATTGTTCCATAATGCTATTGGATCCACCAAACACAATTGGCTGGTACTCAAGAATATCTTTCAATATCTCCAAGGCATCAAACATCTTGTCCTGTTTTTTCTTCACCTTCACAGAAATATGAACACCGATATTATTGGATACATCGATCAGATCCCCATTATGTCAGATCGTACACAAGCTTAGTGTTCCTATGTGTGGTAGCCCTCTCATGAAGAGTCTTCAAAATAAACCTCATGGCTACATCCACCAATCATTGTCTCAAAGATAATGTTGCTTGTGTTGCGTGGATGCAAACATGTTACTAATAAGCAATATCTTTACATTGCATATCTTGCAAGTCAAATCATGTTGATTTGTTCACCAAGTCTCTACCAACTTTTACATTCCGAAAACATGTTCATGGAATTGGTATGTGACGGCCTTAGAATTTGCAAGAATTAGGGGGCGTACCCTCCTAAATTGTTCATGTTTAATGCATCATATTATACTCGTTTTTCTTTCATGAGTTTACTTTACAGGTTCTTATAAAGGTTTTTAGTGAGGTAATATCAACATGAGATCATATGTCATATTTTATGTTTTTCCCCGCCGGGGTTTTTAGGAAAGTATATACGACATATTTATTGTCTTCTTAATTCTATGAGTTTTCTTGTATTGAGTTGAAAGAGACAATAACCATTATATGTTGCATGATTTTCTTCTTATTGTTTTCACTGGGTTTGAAGGAGTTTTGACAACATATCAAACACCTATATCCTCACTTTTTTTTTCCACGGGGTTTTTCGAGGAGACTTTCTCAAGTTGAAGATGGTGAACATTCTTAAAGATATATATACTTGGAGGAGTCTTTATCATGATGATGGAGCATTCGCGAAGACAAGCATAGATTAGGGGGAGTGTTAAGGATTAATTATAACCTAATAATCTATGCTTAGTTTACAACCGTCATAATTACCATCTGTGTAGCGTCCGCTTGACGCGACCCCTCCGTGGGGCGCGACTCCTCGCACTGTATATGTACATTAGTCGTCATCAATAAAAATAAGAGTTTTGAGATTATTGTTCATGATTGATTCTCTCTCATCTTCACAGGAAGCATGCCCGCGCGTCCCCTCCCTCCTCTTAGGCAGGTCCACAAGGCTGGAGTATCGCGGGACCAAGACCAATCGCTATCTCAAGCGCAAATCAGCCCGGCATTTCTATTTGCCGCATATTTTGTTATTTCTCTTTTCATTTTATGTGTCTCATTTTTTTCCTTTTAATAAATTATTATTTTATGTTTTATTATTATGCTAGTAATTCTCTGGTTTCTGTTTTTTGTTTCTATTTCTTTTAAGGCCAACTATCTGAATCTCTTTTGATACATAATACAGTAAAAATGTAAAAAAAATTCATATAGACAAATATATTTTTCCCATATACATGAGCATTACTTTATTTCAGCATATCATAACATAAAAATGTATTTTTAGAATACGTTTTGGGCGTCCGGTTGGGTCTGGGCGTCTGGCAGGTCATGCTAGATCGATCGAGGCCACCATCGGCACATCACCAACCAAGCGATGCCCCGGATCTGGGCGTCTGGCAGGTCATGCTAGATCAATCCTTCCAAGCACCTTTTCTCCGTGTTCACCTATACCTCAAGACAAACATGGATATGGTGCCAAGGATCTAGGTGCTCGGTGGCGTTGACAGGATGACGAGTAATCATTGCTTTCTGTGACATATCATTTCGAATAAAGAAAAGCTAGAAGTAACAACGAGACATAATACGATTTTTAACCAAACGCAAAGCTAGCCTACAAAACTAGCTAGAGGCCTAATCCCGACGGTCAACTCCGGTATACAAAATCGCGTAACACACTGAAAGAAAAAACACATTATTTGTTCCGATTAACCGTGACACAATAATCCAACGTCGGGCAAAATTTAAAGGCAAACACCAGTCAAGACAACGAGGATGGCGCTCGAGACAGCACGGCACACAACCTTCACTTCCCGCCCAGGGTCGGGAACTGTGACTGATCTTCGATGGATGGCGCGGCGGCCTGTCCGCGCTGGTATCCTCCTCCTCCGAACCCGCCCCTGAAACCGCCGCGGTCTCCACGGCCCTCGCCGCGGCCCCTTCCACGACCACGGCCGCCGTAGTACCGTTCTCCCTCAGCAGGCTTGAGGAACTCGTTGATGCTAAGAGACTGGAGAAAAGATTTACAACATTAGCACCTAGCATTTTCTTATTAGAAGCAGTAGCTATAGCACATCATAGCCCACCACAACCACAACGGACTTCGTTACACAATTTGTTGGTTGTTTAAACTAAGGTTGCCCCTTGATTTTTACCCCAAACAAACTAAAAATTGCACGGTTGATTCAGAATTCCATATTCCAGCCCAAGAAGATTGATCCAAATTCACCTAATCTGATACATAATTGGCTGATTAACACAATGACAAAATTGTAAAGGAACTTCCAAAACCATGCTGTCCCAACTGGGCCATAGAAGACACAGAAAGCTGAACAATAAAACTTTACCGCGACCACCAAATATGAGAACTAGTTTGGTCACCCACCAAATTGCACTCAGGATTACAAAATGCTATTATAAAATGTTTTGGATATTTCAATATGGACTACAAACGGACTGAAATAAGAGGACACACTAAAACATGTCTACATGGATCAGATTTAGAAAAAAAATTAGACCATCTTATAATAGTGAACGAAGAGTGTACATCATAAGACTACAAGTATTACCTTCTTGGCACGTTCATCACGCTCAGTACTTTCCTTCTTCTTCTCCTTGTCAGAACCCTAAAGAGACACAGGCATAATCGTTCATATATTGAAAAATTACCAAAGAATTAAAATAGCATATACTGCTAAACATACCAATTTAATGAAAACCTCATCATTGGCTTTCTTGGTAGACAGTGGCTGCAGAGACTGCAGCTCCTTGTCAACTTCAACCTTTCTTTCCTCAGTCTTCAATGCTAGTAGTGCTTTGCGCTGTTCCTCCCTTATTTTCTCAAACTCCTCTAGAGTCATCTCCTGTACAATTGAAATATTAGTACACACACATTGCGTGATGGCAACAGACATGCATAAAGGAACCAGATGTCATTACATCAAGAAGTAGGCAACCAAATTTGAGCCAAATAGGACTCAAACCCAGGCAGGAGGTGTGCTCTGACATCTCCAGCAGCATGAGAAGCTCAGTCCATGGCATCAGATAACAGTGCAATAGTAAATGAGAAGGTTCATCTACTATGATTTGATTCAAATGATTCAGACATTTCTTGCACACAAATAGCATGTGGGTGCTTTTGTACAAACAAAGCAGGCTAATGAAGTGAGCAGATACTCAAGGCCTGTTAGGAGCAGGAAAATATAACAATAGTGTGGTGGGTGTAGGGATGTGCTTGCCTAGAATATAGATCCTATGGGAAAACGAAGTTTGAGGAATTTGATTACTTTCCTGCGAAATGCACTAAAAACAGTGTTCCTAGTGCAAGAATGAAAAACCACAACAAATGAACCAAACAAGAGTGCAATACATATTTGAGAGAAATCCAAAATCCTATTGTCTTAACTGCGAATTATGAAAAACCTTTTCTGGCCAGACCCTTCATTGCACCAAGAGTGAATGAAGTGCATCATCCCAACAGCATCAATGAGTGTCAGACAAGGGGCAACTAACAGCAGTAATATAAGCTAAGCTACCGACAGATAACAAGACAATAATGGACAAATTAAGGGCCAGATTAAGCCCTGCCTACTAGTAAACCACCCCTACTACAAAACATTAGACTTCTGCAAACCTAAATAAGAAGTAATCCCCGCACATAAATTGCATTTGGATGTAGCCTTTACCTTATCCTCTTCATTCTCTTCCTCCTCCTTTGCAGCACCATCCTTGTGGTCTTTGTTCTCCACTGTTGTTGGAGGAGCATCATCCTGCTCACCCTGCTTCTCAACGATGGGAGCATTGTCCTCAATTTTAAGAGCTTCATCAGTTTCCCTGGTTATACAAAACAGATTCATCTCTTATAACTCCCTTCACCAATTCAGATAGTAATGAAAAACAACAATAGATGGAAATGTCCTTACTGTGCAAGACCTTCATCAGTGGAAGATCCCCAGTTGCCACGGCCTGCACCATCGCGTTTCATCCCTTGGCCACGACCAGTCCCGCTGTGGCGCTCATAGTTTCTCCGGGGTGGTCTCTCAGAGTCATCACCAAACTCACTGTTGCGGTAACCACCACGTCTACCTCCGCCTCCACGGTATGGTCGAGGGCCTCTCTCCCCGTCACCGCCTCCAGCTACAGCACCATCTCCAGAACCTACCCCACCATAACCTCCCTGGTAGCCATTAGTGTTCTCACTGCCAAAGTCGCGGTTCTGGCCGTATCGACCGCCGCCTCTGCCGCGGCCAGGTTCACCACGGCCAAATCCTCCACGTGATGGTGGGCCTCCGTTCCTAGCATCCCTCCCTGAAAGAAAGTTGAATTAAAGGGCTTAAATAAAAAACTTCATGTTGTGAGGAAATAGAGCTAGAATATAATCAAAAATTCGAACGGTGTATTAGAAGGAAGGTATAGATTCTAATTTCAGGCAATGAAAATACCAGGCCTCCACATCAAATGGCATCAGATTTACAACTGACGCGGTAGACTAACAGATGAAGAGGAAAGCGGGAAAATAAATCTATACCACAACGAAGTGAAATGCTTATCAGTAAACATGCCCAGACTAATCACAAAATTGATTTTTTGAATCAACCGAACCACATCAGATGCTGGAAAAGGCCGAAATGCTCCAAATCCAGATCTGGCGCTCTTGGCGCTGCAACTCACCAGCCTGTGCCGGGGGAGCGGATTTGGCCGGCAACTTGGCCGCCGCCGCAGTCTGGGCCGCCTTTCCAGCAGGCGCTGCCTCCGTCTTATTCGCCTGGGCCTTCTTTGCCGCCGCGGCGGCCGCCGCAGCTAGCAGCTGCGAGGGGTCGTCGTTGTCGACGTCTCCAAGGAGATCGAACTGGTTGAGGGTCGACATGGCGGCGGCGGCGGCGGCGGGGATGGGGGGGTGCGGTAGATCAACAAGCTATTCGGGAAGCGGATGGGAGACACGAGCTAGCAGCTTCGCCTGATGGGCCGCGATGCCATTAGAAGACGAGGTTGATGGGGGGAGGGGTTTTGGATGCGGCGGCGGCGAGGGGTTGGGGGAGGGGAGAGGAGTGTTTGAGGAGAAACCCTAGCCGCACTCCTGCACGAGCTCATATCCTTTCTGTCGGGTTTTTTTTTTCTTTACCATTTCTGCTCAGGGTCGGCAAATTACATGAGTAGCCTCGGGCTGCAGAATATTTACGGCGCTGTTTCAGTGCTACTATGCCGCGCCGAGGGGGCCAAGCGGGGTGGGTAGTTTGGGGATTCTGCGGCACGGTAGTCCCCGGGAAGCTGAGGCACTGGCTTGTTGGGAATCCTGGCATCTGAAGCTGTGGGCTGGCATCGGACGGTTGGGATTTGCTTTTCTTTTTTCTATTTATAAAAAAACTACTAGGAGATTTGCGGAAATACACTTTTGGTCACCATGTGGTCGAAATCTAGACCATCCATTCTTTGTAGATCAGTGATGTATTTATACAACAAATAAAGTATCACACTCGGTAGCCTGAGCTTGCGGTATTTAGAGCAACTAACGAAGAGACCCATCTCGTCCGCCCATGTCTGCTTGAGTTCGCGCGGACAAAAACACCGTCTAACGCGCCGACACATTTCTAAACGACGTCCGCCTCGCGTCCGCATCGGAATGCGTCGGCACGGACGCGAAGCGCATCTCCTCAATATTCATCGCGGTCCCACTTGGTGGCCACCCAACTACCGCCCGTCGTCTAATTAATGACGACCACTAACAGCGGGCCCACTAGTCAGCCAGTGGAAACGTCATTTTTTAACCCAAATGTGCGTGGGGAGCGGCGTCATCCACTTTCGTCCACATCTGGCCCCCCACCACCCCGGTCGTGCTTCCTCGCCGACGACACACTAAAACCCTAGCCATGGGTCTTTTCTGCAGCAGCTCCGGCACGCGCACGGGCACCCCCGGCGCCTCGTCCTCCCGTGGTCCTCCTCCTCCTCCGCCTACGCGTGACAGCTCGGGTCAGCGGCGTCTGCACATCCTGATGCACCAAGCGCAGCGGCACTGGGAGTACAAGCAGTCGATGCCTTACCCCGACGTGATGCTGCCGCACCACTGGCACCTAGATCCGCAACGGATCCGGTGCCGGCGGTTCCGTGGTCACAGCGGGTGCACGACGAGGAGGTGCGCAGGCATCGGGCGCAGCTCACACCGGCGCAACGGCGGATGCCCGAGTACGTCGTCGACTCTCCCAACTGGGAGGCGTGGTTTGCCCTCGAGCACGATGAGCAACGGCGGCGTGGCGTCGTCGCCGACCAATTGTTCCCACCGCCGCCCTCGCGGATAGAGCCGGAGGAAGAGGAGGCGGAGACGGAGTACCAAGCCGTAATCCAGGAGGCTCTGCAGCACGCGCTGGAGACGAGCGAGCTCGAGGAGGACGCGCACTTGGATGGGCTGGAGCATGCCATCGCCTTCTCCGTGGGTTGGGGACTCCGTCCACTCGTCCCTCTTCGCGCCGCCACCGCCACCGCCACCCAAGGCCGAGCCGGAGCGGGAGCCAACACCCACGCACAAGTGGTCACCGCCGCCCCCCACTTGGCCGGAGAAGGCCTACTCGTGGACCGGCGAGTATCTCGAATGGGTGAGCGCGCCTCCCTGCCACTACGCCGCCACGTCGAAAGAAGAGGCGGCGCACCTTGAGCAGTGGAAGGCGCACTTGCTCGCTAAGGAGGGGGGCGACGACGAGCGGCAGATGATATATGAGCAGATGTTGCGCCACGACGCCGAGGCTCTGCGGCTCGAGGAGGAGGAGGAGCGCGCCTGTCTGGTCGTTATGCCTTAGCCGCAGCAGACGCCGGAGGAGGCTACCCTAGCGGCCTATCAAGCCACATTCGGTTGGGCTGGGCCTGCCCCGTCTTCATTTACCTCACCGGCGGCGAGGGTGAAGGCGAGGGCGGCGACGGTAATGGCAAGGGACCGGCGGTCTAGGGCAGCGTGGGGGCGTTTTATTTAAGTGTTTTTAATTGTCTATTTATGTTTAAGTGGACTTTGGTCGGCGTTTAACTGGACATTTATGTATAATTATGTTAAATGCCTCATTTTCTGCCATGTTGGCATAAATGCGTCGACCTCCCATTGGGTGCACTTGCCGACCCAAAATGGGAAACCGAACATGGACGTCCGCTTGGCCGACCCAAACGAACGAAAAACGGACAAAGCGCGCGTTCGTTTGGGTCACCCGGTTGGAGTTGCTCTTAGTTCATATTTACCTGGAACATTATTGCCTCGTATTTACCTCGAACATTAGTGCGCATGGGGCTACATGTTTGACAAGCCGAACCTGACTCATTTAGAGCATGATTGGTTCTATGCCAAAAGTTGGCATGCCAATATTTGGCAAATAACAAATGTTGGCTATTGATTGGTTGGTTACCAATTTTTCTTGTCAACCTCATAAAAAGTTGCCAACATTTGGCAACTTTTGATTTAGCCAAATGTTGGCATCAAACCAAATTATGCAAATGTGAATCATAACACACACACCCACTAACCATTGGCCATATTATAGTGCCCATCCCTTTCCATACATCCTCTCCGGGTCTTCTTGTTGTGCATTGCACTATAGTCCATCTTCTCCTCCAACCCAACGTTATTCGACTAAGATGACTTCCCTCTTACTCATCCAGTGTGTTGATATATATAGTACTGCACAATATGTTCTTTTTTTTACGAGAAATGCTCTATGATTTGGTCAGATGAAGCGTAGACACAAATTGATGGCTTCCGCATCACTATTTAACTGATTAGGCAAACCACGCTACTATTAACAACATACTTATATATCATTGTCGGTTTTCGCGAAAATAGTGTGTATGTGTACTTGTAATTTCATGAATTAATTAGTGTTTGCATGCTTCATCTGATTGATGCCTTAATTAGCTTGATGAGCATACATACATAGTCCAAAAACTAAACGACTATGCATGACAATTGTAACACAATTAATAGTTACATCTTAGTCAGCTAGCTAACTGAACTATAACTAAGACACATCACGTGACAATAAAAATACATAAAGTGATTGAGCACATTAATTCATTCATCCATGTTCCACTATTTTTGTCGGCTCCTCCAACACTCAGCCATTCTAACAAGATACCCCCCTCCCCGCGCGCACTCATCCGATGACCTGAATGCAACGGGCGCATGGTTCTTTTCCAGCACATCTGTACAAACTGGATGCCATGGTCACATTTGGAACATTCTTCGTTGTGGAGGAGGTTGAAGAACGGTTACAGTGAACACTCTAGGGAGATGATGGACATGAGTACATGACATCCTTATATGCTAGATTGTTGGCCGGTGTGACATATGCGCAAGTAATCCCGAAACTAATTCATGGAGCATATGTGGAAGCGGGCGTATACTGCGTATACTTCATGAATGATGATGATTGGCCGACACCATTTTCGTACATGTGTCATGTATTCGCTTGGTTATGATCATGTTCATATATGTATTGGTTAAATGACCATGTTAAAAACTAATCTTGAAGGCCCCATGGAGGGGTAACATTTATTGATCTCATGGAACCATGTCCCAAAAAATCTTTGTCCTGGAAAAATGCTCCTATGTTGCAACCGCGCCACATTGCTAAAACATCGTCGGGACATCAAAAATAATTTCCCACATCAGAAAAATGTTGCCCAAACAGCGAAACTGGATTGCCATTAAAGAAAACATTGCCATGGCAGTGAAATTGAATTGTTGGAGTAGAGAACCATTGGTTGTAGGACATGTTGAGTTAATTCCATATATTGATCTTCAACAATAATGGAAATAAAAGCACATGGCATTAATGTGGCATGAGACTATACCAAATTTGAAGGAGTTATAGCACAACCATTATGTCGTGGTATTCTCACGGGGGTTGCAAGACGACAGATGCCACGAGGTGGCTTCGTGTGAGGGCAAGACCGCTGCTGGAATATCGAGGGACGGGTATGCGAGTATCACGCGGTGGTTTACCCAGGTTCGGGGCTCTCCGGAGAGATAATATCCCTACTCCTGCATGTCTGAGTATATCTGGTATATCTGGTACAGAGTTGCTCCTGGAGTTGTGCTACTTCTCGAGCTTGCATTGTATTCCCTCGAAGAGGAAAGGGTGATGCAACACAGTAGCGTAAGTATTTTCCTCAGTTTTTGAGAACCAAGGTATCAATCCAGTAGGAGACCACACGCGAGTCCCTCGCACCTGCATAAGCAAATAAGTACTTTGCAGCCTACGCGATAAGGGGTTGTCAATCCCTTTATGGTCACTTACGAAAGTGAGATCTAATAGATAGGATAGTACAATATTTTTGGTATTTTTGGATATAAGAACAAAAAGTAAATAAAGCAAAGTAAAGTAGATGAAAGATTAATATGTTGAAAATAGACCCGGGGGCCATAGGTTTCACTAGTGACTTCTCTCATGATAGTAGAATTCTACGGTGGGTGAATAAATTATTGTCGAGCAATTGATAGAAAAGCGCATAGTTATGAGAATATCTAGGCATGATCATTACATATAGGCATCACGTTCGTGACAAGTAGACCGAAACGATTCTGCATCTACTACTATTACTCCACACATCGACCGGTATCCAGCATGCATCTAGAGTATTAAGTTCATAAGAACAGAGTAATGCTTTAAGCAAGATGACATGATGTAGAGGGATAAACTCAAGCAATATGATATAAACCCCATCTTTTTATCCTCGATGGCAACAATACAATACGTGCCTTGCTGCCCCTGCTGTCACTGGGAAAGGACACCGCAAGATTGAATCCAAAGCCAAGCACTTCTCCCATTGCAAGAACTATAGATCTAGTAGGCCAAACCAAACCAATATTTCAAAGAGACTTGGAAGGATATTATAATCATACATAAAAGATTTCAGAAAAGAATCAAATATTTCTCATATATAATCTTGATCATAAACCCACAATTCATCGGATCTCGACAAACACATCACAAAAAGATTACATCGAATAGATCTCCTCGAAGATCGAGGAGAACTTGGTATTGAGATCCAAAAAGAGAGAAGAAGCCATCTAGCTAATAACTATGGACCCGAGGGTCTGTGGTAAACTACTCACAACTCATTGGTGAGGCTATGGTGTTGATGTAGAAGCACTCCGTGGTAGATCCCCCCTCCGGCGGAGCTCCGGAATAGGCCCCAAGATGGGATCTCACGGGAACAGAATGTTGCGGCGGTGGAATTAGGGTTTCCTGTGTTGCCTCGTTGTTTTCAGGGTACATGGGTATATATAGGAGGAAGGAGGGCATCAGGGGAGCCAGAGGGGACCCACGAAGGTGGGGGTCGCGCCCTGGACCCTCGTGGTCGCCTCCTTCATTCCCTCGCGTGTACTACAAGTCTTCCGTGAAGATACGGTTCCAAAAATAACTCTCCCGAAGGTTTCATTCCGTTTGGACTCCGTTTGATACTCCTTTTCTGCGAAACCCTGAAATAGGCAAAAAACAGCAATCTGCACTTGGCCTTGGGTTAGTAGGTTAGTCCAAAAAATAATATAAAAGTGTATAATAAAGCCCATTAAACATCCAAAACATCATATATAATAGCATGGAACAATCAAAAATTATAGATAC
Organism: Secale cereale; assembly: GCA_902687465.1. NCBI lineage: Eukaryota > Viridiplantae > Streptophyta > Magnoliopsida > Poales > Poaceae > Secale > Secale cereale. The sequence goes on along the minus strand of LR738711.1, from coordinate 719,832,725 downwards.
ATTGGAGACGTATCAAGCATCCCCAAGCTTAATTCCTGCTCGTCCTCGAGTAGGTAAATGATAAAAACAGAATTTTTTATGTGGAATGCTAACCAACATAATTCTCAATGTAATTCTCTTTGTTGTGGCATGAATGTTCAGATCCGAAAGATTGAAGATAAAAGTTCATATTGACATAAGAATAATAATACTTCAAGCATACTAACAAAGCAATCATGTCTTCTCGAAATAACATGGCCAAAGAAAGTTCATCCCTACAAAATCATATAGTTAGGCTATGCTCCATCTTCATCACACAAAATATCCCAATCATGCACACCCCCGGTTTCAGCCAAGCACTTGTTTCGTACTTTAACTTTTTCAAACTCTTTCAACTTTCACGCAATATATGAGCGTGAGCCATGGACATAGCACTATGTGGAATAGAGTGGTGGTTGTGGAGAAGACAAAAAAGAGGAAGATGGTCTCACATCAACTAGGCGTATCATTGGGCTATGGACATGCCCATTAATAGATATCAATGTGAGTGAGTAGTGATTGCCATGCAACGGATGCACTAGAGCTATAAATGTATGAAAGCTCAACAAAAGAAACTAAGTGGGTGTGCATCCAACTTGCTTGCTCACGAAGACCTAGGGCATTTGAGGAAGCCCATCGTTGGAATATACAAGCCAAGTTCTATAATGAAAATTCCCACTAGTATATGAAAAAGTGACTAAACAAGAGACTCTCTATCATGATGAACATGGTGCTACTTTGAAGCACAAGTGTGGAAAAAGATAGTAGCATTGTCCCTTTTCTTTTTTTTTCTTTTTTGGGCCTTTCTTTTTTTCTTTGGCCTTTCTTTTTTTTTCTTTTTTTTCTTTGGGACAATGCTCTAATAATGATGATCATCACACTTACATTGATTTACAACTCGACACTAGAACAAAGTATGGCTCTATATGAACACCTCCGGCGGTGTACCGGGATGTGCAATGAATCAAGAGTGACATGTACGAAAAATTATGCATGGTGGCCTAGCCACAAATACGATGTCAACTACATGATCATGCATGTCAATATGACAATGATGAAGTGTGTCATAACCAACGGAACGGTGGAAAGTTGCACGACAATATATCTCGAAATGGCTATGGAAATGCCATGATAGGTAGGTATGGTGGCTGTTTTGAGGACGGTATATGGTGGGTGTATGGTACCGGCGAAAGTTGCGCGGTACGAGAGAGGCTATCAATGGTGGAAGGGTGAGAGTGTGTATAATCCATGGAATCAACATTAGTCATAAAGAACTCACATACTTATTGCAAAAGTCTACAAGTCATCAAAACAAAGTACTACACGCATGCTCCTAGGGGGGAGGTTGGTAGGAGTTAACCATCGCGCGCCCCCGACCTCCACACAAAGGATGACACTCAATGAAATACCTCATGCTTCAAATTTGTCACACAACGGTTACCATACGTGCATGCTACGGTACTTGCAAACCTTAACACAAATATTTCTCAAATTCACAACTACTCTACTAGCATGAATCTAATATCACCATCCTCATATCTCAAAACAATCATCAAGTATCAAACTTCTCTTAGTATTCAATGCACTTTATGTGAAAGTTTTTACTATACTCATCTTGGATGCCTATCATATTAGGACTAGTTTTATAACCAAAGCACATTACCATGTTGTTCTAAAAGACTCTAAAATATATATAAGTGAAGCATGAGAGATCAACAATTTCTACAAAATAAAACCACCACCGTGCTCTAAAAGATATAAGTGAAGTAATAGAGCGAAACTTTCTAGCTCAAAAGATATAAGTGAAGCACATAGAGTATTCTAATAAATTCTAAACCATATTTATCTCTCTCAAAAAGGTGTGTCTATCAAGGATGATTGTGGCAAACTAAAATGCAAAGACTCAAATCATACATGACGCTCCAAGCAAAACACATATCATGTGGTGAATAAAAATATAGTCTCAAGTATAGTTACCTATTGATGAAGACGAAAGAGGGGATGCCTTCCCGGGGCATCCCCAGGCTTAGGTTTTGGTTGTCCTTGAATTTTACCTTGGGGTGCCTTGGGCATCCCCAAGCTTGGGCTCTTGCCACTCTTTGTTCCATAGTCCATCAAAGCCATACTCAAAACTTGAAAACTTCACAACACAAAACTTAGCCAAAAATCTAGTGAGCTCCGTTAGTATAAGAAAACAAACCACCGCTCAAAGGTACTGTAATGAACTCATTCTTTGTTTATATTGGTGTTAAACCCACTGTATTCCAACTTCTCTATGATTCATACTCCCCAATACTACTCATAGATGCATCAAAATAAGCAACTAACACACGAAAAACAGAATCTGTCAAAAACAGAACAATCTGTAGTAATCTGTAACTTTCGCATACTTCTGTAACTCCAAAAAAATTGAACTAAATCGGTAAACGTGAGGAATTTGTCTATTAACCATCTGCAAAAAGAATAAACTAAATATCACTCTCTAGTAAAATCTGGTGGCTAATCTCGTGAGCACTAAAGTTTCTATTTTTGACAGCATGATCATATAAACTTCACACAAGTCTTCCAAATGTTCTACTTGGCACAAACACTAATTAAAACACAAAACCACATCTAAACAGAAGCTAGATTCAATATTTATTCCTAAACAGAAGAAAAAACAAATAAAATAAAATTGGGTTGCCTCCCAACAAGCGCTATCGTTTAACGCCCCTAGCTAGGCACGATACAAGAATAAATCTATGTATTGCCATACTGATAGGATAGATCGCGAAAAGTCATCTCATATTCCCTACGTTCAGCAGCAAGTTTTCTTCGTGGCAAGCAAAAGTAATCAAAAGGGCTAAATTTAATAGGACAAAAGTCCCCCATATCAAGCTCAGGAGGTATAGGTTCCTCCTTTGGCCCCTCATAATGCACAACCAATTCATCATTATAAGCATTCTTTTGGCAAAAGGTCATGAGCCTTCACTCAAGGGAAAAGCCTAACCCATTATTTTGGATAGCAAAATCATCATTCAATTCGGAAATTCAATCAACCAAGACATCGGTAGGAACCTTTTTTCTAAGGTTTTCATTAAAGGAAACATGATCTAGAGATCGTAAACACATTATGTCCTCTTGATTGAATAAGATAGCTTCTATAGGAGGATGAGCAACATCCACTCCGTAATGAGTAAAGATTTCTTTGGCCTCTTTCATGATAAATCTGAACTCATGAGCCAAAAAGATAGTAGCTACGCGCTTAACAAAAGAATGCTCAATATTGGAAAATTCCAGAAAGATTCTCTAAATGCAAGGATGCATATGGATAAATTGCCTTTCAATTTCAACTACAAGCATATATATGGCATCCGCAAGCCTACTAGTTCTATGAAGAATAGATCCACCCTAGTGGGTAAAGCACCGGCACAAGTAAAGAAGTCTTGAAGAACTCCTTTTCCAATAATATTACCACTACCAACCCGGAACTTCTTAGTATGTAAAGTGGTAGTTTCATCCGGAGGATCAACATAGACATTGCCCTCAAAATTACTACCCTTTTCGATGAAATCTTACCCCATCTCATACATGAAAGCAAGCGAACGATAAACACACGGCAAAAAGAAGGGCAAATAAAATGGCAAGGGTGAAGTGGGGGAGAGAAAACAAGAGGCAAATAAAGGTAATGCGAAGGTTAAGGGTTTGTGATAGGTACTTGGTATATGACTTTTGCGTAAGCCTCCTGATACGTCTCCAACGTATCTATAATTTTTGATTGTTCCATGCTATTATTTATGATGTTTTGGATGTTTAATGGGCTTTGTCATACACTTTTATATTATTTTTGCGACTAACCTACTAACACAAAGGCCCAGTCCAGATTGTTGTTTTTTGCCTATTTCAGGGTTTAGCAAAAAAGGAATACCAAACAGAGTCCAAACGGAATGAAACCTCCGGGAGAGATATTTTTGGAGAAAATCACGCACAGGAGACTTGAGAACCACGAAGTAGGGCATACGTGGTGCCCACGAGGGTGGGGGGCGCGCCCCTTGCCTCGTGGGCCCCATGTTTGGCCCCCGGTGCCCTCCTTCCTCCTATATATGCCTATGCACCCCGAAACCATCAGAACAACAGAGAAAACCCTAGTTCCACCGCCGTAACCTTCTGTTCCCATGAGATCCCATCTTGGGGCCTGTTCCGGAGCTCCGCTGGAGGGGGGATCTACCATGGAGTGCTTCTACATCATCATCATCGCCTCACCATGAGTTGTGAGTAGTTTACCACAGACCTTCGGGTCCATAGCTAGTATCTAGATGGCTTCTTCTCTCTCTTTCGATCTCAATACAAAGTTCTCCTCGGTCTTCGAGGAGATCTGTTCGATGTAATCTCTTTTTGCGGTGTGTTTGTCGAGATCCGATGAATTGTGGGTTTATGATCAAGATTATCTTTGAGAAATATTTGGTTCTTCTCTGAACTCTTTATCTATGATTATAATATCCTTGCAAGTCTCTTCGAATTATTGGTTTGGTTTGGCCTACTAGATCTATAGTTCTTGCAATGGGAGAAGTGCTTGGCTTTGGGTTCAATCTTGCGGTGTCCTTTCCCAGTGACAGTAGGGGCAGCAAGGCATGTATTGTATTGTTGCCATCGAGGATAAAAAGATGGGGTTTATATCACTAAGTTTGAGTTTAACCCTCTACATCACGTCATCTTGCTTAAGGCGTTACTCTGTTCTTATGAACTCAATACACTAGATGCATGCTGGATAGCAGTCGATGTGTGGAGTAATAGTAGTAGATGCAGAATCGTTTCGGTCTACTTGTGTCGGACGTGATGCCTATATACAATGATCATGCCTAGATAGTCTCATAATTATTCGCTTTTCTATCAATTGCTTGACAGTAATTTGTTTACCCGCTGTAGAATATCGCTATCATGAGAGAAGCCACTAGAGAAAACTATGGCCCCCGGGTCTATTCTATCAATCTACAATCTACTTTACTTTTCCGCTTTTACTTTCTGTTCATATAACGAAGAATACCAAAAATATCAAATTATCATCTCTATCAGATCTCACTTTCGTAAGTGACCGTAAAGGGATTGACAACCCCTTATCGCGTTGGCTACGAAGTTCTTATTTGCTTGTGCAGGTGCGAGGGACTTGCGCGTGGTCTCCTACTGGATTGATACCTTGGTTCTCAAAAACCGAGGGAAATACTTATGCTACTGTGCTGCATCACCCTTTCCTCTTTGAGAGAATACAACGCAAGCTCGAGAAGTAGCACCTCCCCGAAAACAGCGCCAGAAATTCTTCTTGCTACTTGTCGAGCTTGCGTTGTATTCCCTCGAAGAGGAAAGGGTGATGCAGCATAGTAGCGTAAGTATTTCCCTCCGTTTTTTAGAATGAAGGTATCAATCCAGTAGGAGACCACGCGCGAGTCCCTCGCACCTGCACAAACAAATAAGAACTTCGTAGCCAACGCGATAAGGGGTTGTCAATCCCTTTACGGTCACTTACGAAAGTGAGATCTGATAGATAGGGTAATATAATATTTTTGGTATTTTTGGACATAATAACAGAAAGTAAATAAAGCAAAGTAAAGTAGATGAAAGATTAATATGATGAGAATAGACCCGGGGGCCATAGGTTTCACCAGTGGCTTCTCTATGATAGCATAAGTCTACGGTGGGTGAACAAATTACTGTCGAGCAATTGATAGAAAAGCGCATAGTTATGAGAATATCTAGGCATGATCATTATATATAGGCATCACGTCCGTCACAACTAGACCGAAACGATTCTGCATCTACTATTATTACTCCACACATCGACCACTATCCAACATGCATCTAGAGTATTATGTTCATAACAACAGAGTAATGCTTTAAGCAAGATGACATGATGTAGAGGGATAAGCTCAAGCAATATGATATAAACCCCATCTTTTTATCCTTGATGGAAACAATACAATACGTGCCTTGCTGCCCCTGCTGTCACTGGGAAAGGACACCGCAAGATTGAACCCAAAGCCAAGCACTTCTCCCATTGCAAGAACTATAGATCTAGTAGGCCAAACCAAACCAATAATTCGAAGAGACTTGCAAGGATATTATAATCATACATAAAAGATTTCAGAAAAGAATCAAATATTTCTCATAGATAATCTTGATCATAAACCCGCAATTCATCGGATCTCGACAAACACACCGCAAAAAGATTACATTGAATAGATCTCCTCGAAGATCGAGGAGAACTTGATATTGAGATCCGAAAAGAGAGAAGAAGCCATCTTGCTATTAACTATGGACCCGAAGGTCTGTGGTAAACTACTCACAACTCATTGGTGAGGCTATGGTGTTGATGTAGAAGCACTTCGTGGTAGATCCCCCCTCCGGCGGAGCTTCGGGACAGGCCCCAAGATGGGATCTCACGGGAACAGAAGGTTGCGGCGGTGGAATTAGGGTTTTCTGTGTTGCCTCGAAGTTTTCGGGGTACATGGGTATATATAGGAGGAAGGAGGGAACCGGGGGATCCAGAGGGGGCCCACAAGGGTGGGGGGCGCGCCATAGACCCTCGTGGCCGCCTCCTTCGTTCCCTCGCGTGTACTCCAAGTCTTCTGTGAAGATACAGTTCCAAAAATAACTCTCCCGAAGGTTTCATTCCGTTTGGACTCCGTTTGATATTCCTTTTCTGGGAAACCCTGAAATAGGCAAAAAAACAGCAATCTGCACTGGCCCTTGGGTTAGTAGGTTAGTTCCAAAAATAATATAAAAGTTTATAATAAAGCCCATTAAACATCCAAAATAGAATATATAATAGCATGGAACAATCAAAAAATATAGATACGTTGGAGACATATCAAGCTGTATCTGAAAGCAGTGCCACATGCATATGGTTTCATATACGTGTGTATGTGGCATGCTCTAGTGGACGGCTATGCTCATGGTTTGTGGCCGTGAGCATGAGTGTGCTCATGCGTGTGTGTGAGTCTGGGGAAGTGGATGGATGGATGTGAGCTAGCTTAGGAAGTAAGCTATGTAGGCTAGCTAGCTAGTGGCATGGGCAAGGCATGGTGGGGTGTCATGCTTGTCCCCTAGGTCACTTCATAAATAGTGCCCAGGGACAAGTGACACTGTACATGATGGCTGGGGTGACATGTGTATAGTGCTCAGGTGCAGCCGTCTCGTTGGGGTCTTGTCGGTGTTGGTGCAACGGTTGACTCCGCGTAGCAGGCCGGCTGGAGCAGTTGGCCGGGGAGCAGTCGGACTGAGCGGGTGGGCGCCCCGTCCGACTGCCGTCTGCAGCAGGGCAGCCGGGTGGAAAGCCGGCCCGGGTAGTCGGACAGGGGGCCATCTGGGGCGGCCTGAGCAGTCGGACTGAGGGGCTTTGCTAGCCCCAATGTCTTGTATTATTGTCTTGCCGTCTTCGGGGTACCCGTGGTCAATTACTCCGACAGTAGCCTCCGAGCCTCTGGGCAACCTTGGCAAAGTTGGGCGGAGGTTCTTTAGCGGGTGTTGATGTAGAAGATGCTTGTTGACGGTCGATTACAAGCCGCAGCCAGCACGGCTTGCTTCTGGCGGGGGCGCGCAAGCGCACCCGCTGGGTGTAACGTCCGAGCCTCCGGGCAACTTGGAAAAGTTGGGCGGAGGCTTTTCGCGGTTGTTGGTGCAGATGATTGCTACTTCTCGAGCTTGCGTTATATTCCCTCGAAGAGGAAAGGGTGATGGAGCACAATAGCGTAAGTATTTCCCTCAGTTTTTGAGAACCAAGGTATCAATACAGTAGGAGAACACGCGCGAGTCCATCGCACCTGCACAAACAAATAAGAACTTCGCATCCAACGCGATAAGGGGTTGTCAATCCCTTTACAGTCACTTACGAAAGTGAGATCTGATAGAGATGATAGTTTGATATTTTTGGTATTTTTGGATATAAGAATAGAAAGTAAAAGCGGAAAAGTAAAGTAGATTGTAGATAGATATGTTGAGAATAGACCCGGGGGCAATAGTGTTCTCTAGTGGCTTCTCTCATGATAGCGATATTCTACGGCGGGTAAACAAATTACTGTCGAGCAATTGATAGAAAAGCGAATAATTATGAGACTATCTAGGCATGATCATTATATATAGGCATCACGTCTGAGACAAGTAGACCGAAACAATTCTGCATCTACTACTATTACTCCACACATCGACCGCTATCCAACATGCATCTAGAGTATTAAGTTCATAAGAACGGAGTAACGCCTTAAGCAAGATGACATGATGTAGAGGGATAAACTCAAACATAGTGATATAAACCCCATCTTTTTATCCTCGATGGCAACAATACAATACGTGCCTTGCTGCCCCTACTGTCACTGGGAAAGGACACCGCAAGATTGAACCCAAAGCCAAGGACTTCTCCCATTGCAAGAACTATAGATCTAGTAGGCCAAACCAAACCAATAATTCAATGAGACTTGCAAGGATATTATAATCACACATAAAGAGTTCTGAAAAGAACCAAATATTTCTCATAGATAATCTTGATCATAAACCCACAATTCATCGGATCTCGACAAACACACCACAAAAAGAGATTACATAGAATAGATCTCCTAGAAGACCGAGGAGAACTTGGTATTGAGATCCAAAGAGAGAGAAGAAGCCATCTAGATACTAGCTATGTACCCGAAGGTCTCTGATAAACTACTCACAACTCATGGTGAGGCGATGATGATGATGTAGAAGCACTCCATGGTAGACCCCCCCTCCGACAGAGCTCCGGAACAGGCCCCAAGATGGGATCTCACGGGAACAGAAGGTTGCGGCGGTGGAACTAGGTTTTTTCTGTTGTTCTGATAGTTTCGGGGTACGTAGGTATATATAGGAGGAAGGAGGGCACCGGGTGCGAGACGGGGTTCCCACGACGCAGGGGGGCGCGACCTATAGGGGGGGCGCGCCCCCACCCTCGTGGACGCCACGACAGCCCTACTCCGTGGTTCTCAAGTCTCCCGTGCGTATTTTGCTCCAAAAATATCTCTCCCAAAGGTTTCATTCCGTTTGGACTCCGTTTGATATTCCTTTTATGTAAAACCCTAAAACAGGCAAAAAAAACAGCAATCTGGACTGGGCCTTTGGGTTAGTAGGTTAGTCCCAAAAATAATAAAAAAGTGTATAACAAAGCCCATTAAACATCCAAAACATCATAAATAATAGCATGGAGCAATAAAAAATTATAGATACGTTGGAGACGTATCAAGCATCCCCAAGCTTAATTCCTGCTCGTCCTCGAGTAGGTAAAGGATAAAAACAGAATTTTTGATGTGGAATGCTAACCAACATAGTTTTTCAATGTAATTCTCTTAATTGTGGCATGAATGTTCAGATCTGAAAGATTCAAGACAAAAGTGTATATTGACATAAGAAATAATAATACTTCAAGCATACTAACAAAGCAATCATGTCTTCTAAAAAATACTATGGCTAAAGAAAGTTATCCCTACAAAATCATATAGTTTGGATATGCTCCCTCTTCATCACACAAAATATTCATATCATGCACAACCCCGATTTCAGCCAAGAACTTGTTTTCATACTCTATTCTTTCAAACCTTTCAACTTTCACACAATACATGAGCGTGACCTATGGACATAGCACTATGTGGAATAGAGAGGTGGTTGTGGAGAAGACAAAAAGGAGGGAGATAGTCTCACATCAACTAGTGAAAGGATCGATATGGTTGACTAGAGGGGGGGGGTGAATAGGCAACTAAATTTTTTTTAACTTTTCTTAGCCACTTTAAATTAAACGACAAAGTAAGTTGTCTAGATAATCTACTAAGATGACAACTAAAGGAAAGAAGGATAACAACTACACAAGCATGCTATAGGAGTTGAACAAGTAAAACATGCACAAGTAAAGGTAAGAAATAACCACAAGTGGAACCGGTGGAGACGAGGATGTGTTGCCGAAGTTCCTTTCCTTTGAGGGGAAGTACGTCTTTGTTGGAGCGGTGTGGAGGCACAATGCTCCCCAAGAAGCCACTAGGGCCACCGTATTCTCCTCACGCCCTCACACGATGCAAGGTGCCGTGATTCCACTAGTGGTGCCCTTGAAGGCAGCAACCGAACCTTTACAAACAAGGTTGGGGCTATCTCCACAACTTGGAGGCTCCCAACAAAACCACGAAGCTTCACCACAATGGAATATGGCTTCGAGGTGACCTCAACCGTCTAGGGTGCTCAAACACCCAAGAGTAACAAGATCCGCAAGGGATTAGTGGGGAGAATCAAATATCTTTTGGTGGAAGTGTAGATCGATGCCTCCTCAAGCAATCCCGAGCAAATCAACAAGTTTGATTGGCTAGGGAGAGAGATCGGGCAGAAATGGAGCTTTTGGAGCAACAATGGAGTAGCGGGGGAAGAGGTAAGTCTTTTTGGAGAAGAAGACCCCCTATATATAGTGGGAGAGCTAATCCAACCGTTATGAGCGTTTTCAGCCCGCAGAGAGCGGTAGTACCGCACGTAAGTTGCGGTACTACTGCTGGCTGAGCGGTACTACCGCTCTGAGAGCGGTACTACCGCTAGGCAAAATCATGCGACATGATTGACGACCACGGATGAAATAAATTACATCCGCGGCTACATCCGCAGATAAAACGGTAGTAGCAAAACGCGACACGGTACTACCGCTTAGAGTAAGCGGTACTACCGCATAGGATGCGGAAGTAAAAATTTACTTCCGCACCTACTTCTGCACTTAGAATCAGTGTCGGGCCAGATACGCGGTACTACCGCTCTGGAGCTGCGGTACTACCGCTGGTGCGGTACTACCGTGTCTTCAGGCGGTACTACCGCGTGGCTGTGCGGTACTACCGCTTTAAGGAGCGGTACTACCGCTTGCCAGGTAGATGGTTTAGTTAAGAAGTCAAGTTTTGCATATACGATAATAAGCAGTTGGAACTCCAGAGAAGCAAGGAAAAGGTGGTGTGAGAGAAATATGTGTACGTGTTGATTCCACCCAACCTTTCCGAAGCGGACCCCCTCTTAATAGTATGGCTTTCCTATTACTCAAAGCCACCGACAGGGAGCAAAAAGGAAACACCGTCTTCCATCGAATCCGAGGGGCAATCAATCGTCTTGTGCCTAAGTGAGATATACCTGTAGAAGCTTAGAGCACACGATTAGTCCGCAAATGCATTGTCATCAATCACCAAAACTACTTAGGGAGAAATATTCCCTTACAACTAGGCATATCAACGGGCTATGGAGATGCCCATCAATAGATATCAATGTGAGTGAGTAGGGATTGCCATGCAACGGATGCACTAGAGCTAAATATGTATGAAAGCTCAACAAAAGAAACTAGTGGGTGTGCATCCAACTTGCTTGCTCATGAAGACCTAGGGCATTCGAGGAAGCCCATCGTTGGAATATACAAGCCAAGTTCTATAATGAAAATTCCCACTAGTATATGAAAGTGACTAAACATGAGACTATCTATCATGAAGAACATGGTGCTACTTTGAAGCACAAATGTGGAAAAAGATAGTAGCAATTGTCCCTTTTTTGGGGGCCTTTTTTTTTCTTTGGCCTTTTTTTGGAAGGGCTTTCTTGATTTAGCCTTTCCTCACATGGGACAATGCTCCAATAATGATGATCATCACACTTTCATTGAATTACAACTCGATACTAGAACAAGTATGACTCTATATGAATGCCTCCGGCGGTGTACCAGATGTGCAATGAATCAAGAGTGACATGTATGAAAAATTATGCATGGTGGCTTTGCCACAAATACGATGTCAACTACATGATCATGCATGGCAATATGACAATATGAAGCGTGTCATATGAACGGAACGGTGGAAAGTTGCATGGAAATATATCTCGGAATGGCTATGGAAATGCCATGATAGGTAGGTATGGTGGCTGTTTTGAGGAAAATATATGGTGGCTGTTTTGTGGAAGGATATATGGTGGATGTATGGTATCGGCGAAAGTTGCGCGGTACAAGAGAGGCTAGCAATGGTGGAAGGGTGAGAGTGCGTATAATCCATGGACTCAACATTAGTCATAAGAACTCATGTACTTATTGCAAAAATATATGAGTCATCAAAACAAAGCAACCAACACATGCTCCTAGGGGGGAGGTTGGTAGGAGTTAACCATCGTGCGCCCCCGACCTCCACACAAAGGTTGACACTTTACAAATACCTCATGCTCTAACTTCGTCACATAGCGGTTCACCATACGTGCATACTACGGGAATCACTAACCTTAACACAAGTATTTCTCAATTTCACAATAACTCCACTAGCATGACTCTAATATCACTATCCTCATATCTCAAAACAATTATCAAGCATCCAACTTCTCATCATATTCAATGCACTTAGTGTGAAAGTTTTTACTACATTGATATTGGATGTCTACCATGTGAAGGCTAGTTTTATAGCCAAAGCACATGACCATGCTATTTTAATAGACTCTCAAAAGGATATAAATGAAGCATGAGAGATCAACAATTTCTACAAAATATAATCACCACCGTGCTCTAAAAGAAATAAGTGAAGCACTAGAGCAAAAACTATTCAACTCAAAAGATATAAGTGAAGCACATAGAGTGTTCTATCAATTCCTAGGCCATATTTAACTCTCCCAAATAGGTGTGTCCAGCAAGGATAATTGTGGCAACCTAACAAGCAAAGACTCAAATGATACAAGACGCTCTAAGTAAAACACATATCATGTGGTGAATAAAAATATAGCTCTGAGTATAGTTACCGATGGATGAAGACGAAAGAGGGGATGCCTTCTCGGGGCATCCCCAAGCTTATGCTTTTGGTTGTCCTTGAATTTTACCTTGGGGTGCCTTGGGCATCCCCAAGCTTAGGCTCTGGCCACTCTTTGTTCCATAGTCCATCAAAGCAATACTCAAAACTTAAAAACTTCACAACACAAAACTTAGACAAAAATCTCGTGAGCTCTGTTAGTACAAGAAAACAAACCACTACTCAAAGGTACTGCAATGAATTCATTCTTTGTTTATATTGGTGTTAAACCTACTGTATTCCAACTTCTCTATGGTTCATACTTCCCAATACAATCATAGATGCATTGAAATAAGCAAACAACACACGAAAAACAAAACCTGTCAAAAACAGAACAATCTGTAGTAATCTGCAGTTTTCGCATACTTCTGTAACTCCAAAAAGTATTGAAATAAATTGGTAAATGTGAGGAATTTGTCTATTAATCATCTGCAAAAAGAATCAACTAAATAGCACACTCGAGTAAAATCTGGTGACCATTCTAGCGAGCGCTAACGATTCTGGTTTTCACAGCAAGATCATATAAACTTCACACAAGTCTTCCCAAAGGTTCTACTTGGCACAAACACTAATTAAAACACAAAACAACATCTAAACAGAAGCTAGATGTAATATTTATTCCTGAACAGAAGCAAAAAAATAATATAATTGGGTTGCCTCCCAACAAGCGCAATCGTTTTACGCCCCTAGTTAGGCACGATACATGGATAGATCTAGGGAATGCCATAATGATACGATATATCGCGAAAACTCATCTCATATTCCCTATGCTCAGCAGCAAGTTTCCTTTGTGGCAAGCGCAAGTAATCAAAAGGGCTAAATTTAATGGGACAAAAGTCCCCCATATCAAGCTCAGGAGGAATAGGTTCCTCTTTTGGCCCTTTATAGTGAACAACCAAATCATCATTATAGGCATTCTTTTGGCAGAAGGTCATGAGCCTTCGCTCAGAGGAGAAGCCTAACCCATTGTTTTGAATAGCAGAATCATCATTCAACTCAGAAATTCTATCAACCAAGACATCGGTAGGAACCTTTTTTTCTAAGGTTTTCATTAAAAGCAACATGATCAAGAGATCGCAACCGCATTATGTCTTCTTGACTAAATAAGATAGCTTCTATGGGAGGTCGGCCAGCATCTACCCCGTAATGAGCGAAGATTTCTTTGGCCTCTTTCACGATAAATCTAAATTCATGAACCAAAAAGATAGTAGCTGCACGCTTAAAAGAAGAATGCTCAATGTAATTCCAGAAAGATTCTCTGAATACAGGGATGCATATGGATAAATTGCCTTTCAATTTCAACTACAAGCATAGATATGGCATTCGCAAGGCTACTAGTTCTGTGAAGAATAGAGCCACCCATAGTGGGCAAAGCACTGACACAAGTAAAGAAGTCTTGAAGAACTCCTTTTCCAATAATATTACCACTACCAACCCGGAAGTTCTTAATATGTAAAGTGGTAGTTTCATTCGGAGGGTCAACATAGACGTTGCCCTCAACATTACTACCCTTCTCGATAAAATCTCCCTCATCTCAGACATGAGGGCAAGCGGACGATAAACACAAAACAGAAGAAGGGCAAATAAAACAGCAAGGGTGAAGTGAGGGAGAGGAAAACGAGAGGCAAATAATGTAATGCGAAGGATAAGGTTTGTGATAAGTACTTGGTATATGACTTTTGCGTAAGCCTCCCAGGCAACGACGCCAGAAATTCTTCTTGCTACTTCTCGAGCTTGCGTTGTATTCCCTCGAAGAGGAAAGGGTGATGCACTCAATTTTTGAGAACCAAGGTATCAATCCAGTAGGAGACCACGCGCGAGTCCCTCGCACCTGCACAAACAAATAAGAACTTCGCAGCCAACGCGATAAGGGGTTGTCAATCCCTTTACGGTCACTTACGAAAGTGAGATCTGACAGAGATGATAGTTTGGTATTTTTGGTATTTTTTGATATAAGAACAGAAAGTAAAAGCAGAAAAGTAAAGTAGACTGTAGATTGATATGCTGAGAATATACCCGGGGGCCATAGTGTTCTCTAGTCGCTTCTCTCATGATAGCGATATTCTACGGCGGGTAAACAAATTACTGTCGAGCAATTGATAGAAAAGCGAATAATTATGAGACTATCTAGGCATGATCATTATATATAGGCATCACGTCCGAGACAAGTAGACCGAAACGATTCTGCATCTACTACTATTACTCCACACATTGATCGCTATCCAACATGCATCTAGAGTATTAAGTTCATAAGAACGGAGTAATGCCTTAAGCAAGATGACATGATGTAGAGGGATAAACTCAAACATAGTGATATAAACCCCATCTTTTTATCCTTGATGGCAACAATACAATATGTGCCTTCCCGCCCCTACTATCACTGGGAAAGGACACAGCAAGATTGAACCCAAAGCCAAGCACTTCTCGCATTGCAAGAACTATAGATCTAGTAGGCAAACCAAACCAATAATTCGAAGAGACTTGCAAGGATATTATAATCACACATAAAGAGTTGAGAAAAGAACCAAATATTTCTCATAGATAATCTTGATCATAAACCCACAATTCATCGGATCTCGACAAACACATCGCAAAAAGAGATTACATCGAACAGATCTCCTTGAAGACCGAGGAGAACTTGGTATTGATATCCAAAGAGAGAGAAGAAGCCATCTAGATACTAGCTAGGGACCCCGAAGGTCTCTGATAAACGACTCACAACTCATGGTGAGGCGATGATGATGATGTAGAAGCACTCCGTGGTAGATCCCCCCTCCGACGGAGCTTCGGAACAGGCCCCAAGATGGGATCTCATGGGAACAGAAGGTTGCGGCGGTGGAACTAGGGTTTTTTCTGTTGTTCTGATAGTTTCGGGGTACGTAGGTATATATAGGAGGAAGGAGGGCACCGAGGGCCAGACGGGGTGCCCATGAGGCAGGGGGCGCGCCCTATAGGGGAGCGCGCCCCCACCCTCGTGGACGCCACGTCAGCCCTACTCTGTGGTTCTCAAGTCTCCCGTGCGTATTTTGCTCCAAAAATATCTCCCCCGAAGGTTTCATTCCGTTTGGACTCTGTTTGATATTCCTTTTCTGTAAAATCCTAAAACAGGCAAAAAATAGCAATCTGGACTGGGCCTTTGGGTTAGTAGGTTAGTCCCAAAAATAATATAAAAGTGTATAACAAAGCCCATTAAATATCCAAAACATCATAAATAATAGCATGGAGCAATAAAAAATTATAGATACGTTGGAGACGTATCAACGATGGCGTCGAGGGTGCCGGGCGCGGACGCGGGGTCCGCCGATTGGTGTCGTCGGGCACGTATGCGGGGTCCGCCGACTGATGGCGTCGGGCGCAGACGCGGGGTCCACCGACTAATGTCGTCGGGCCCGGACGCGGGTCCGTCGACTGGTGGCGTCGGGCGCGGACGCGGGGTCCGCCGACTGGTGGCGTCGGGCACGGACGCGGGGTCCGCCGACTGGTGGCGCCGGGCGTGGACGCGGGGTCCGCTAACCGGTGGCATGAGGCGCAGACGCGGGGTCCGCCGACTGGTGGCGTCGGGCGCGGACGAGGGGTCCGTCGACGGATGGCGTCGGGCGTGGAAGAGGGGTCCGCCGACTGATGCTGTCGGGCACGGACGCGGGGTCCGTCGACTGGTGCTGTGGGGCGCGGACGCGGGGTCCGCCGACTAGTGTCGTCGGGCAAGGACGCGGGGTCCGCCGACTGGTGTTGTTGATGACAGCCGGCTGCGGGCTGCAGCCGGCGCGGCTTGCTTCAAGTTGGGGCACGCCAGCGCACCCACTGGGTGTAGCCTCCGAACCTCCGAGCGAGGATGGGGGTTCCCCACGGAAATGATCATGCAAAAGACAAAGTTAGTCCATGGAGATATAAACGTTTGCTTTTAGCATTGCTAGTTTTATGCGGAGGGTGCTGACTCGGTTTCGTCCGAGCCCCCTTCAATCTTTTTCATGTCTCCTCTGCTCTTTGGCTTCTGCTCTCGCTAGCCGGACAGCAGCTCTGCGGTCTGTGGCTGAGAGTAGGCCGCGGGGCGGAGTGTACAATACTCAAACTCTGGGCGCAATTTAACTAAGCAGATACTCATAAAGCAAACGGCCGGGTCGCCCAAACCGTTTTCTCCCGGACGTTTTTCGCCTAGGTGGCCTCCAGCAGGTGCTCTTGCTAGCCGGACAGCCACTCTACGATTTGTGGCTAAGAGTAGGCCTTCGGTACCGCGCACGCTATTAAGCCGCCTATGGGAATGAACGTCTCAGGCCAATCGACCAGCCTTCGGGCCAACTCTGGCTGGCGCCGAGGCGAACAGTAGTGCAACTGTAATAAAATGCGGAGATAGTCCCTCGAGCATCGCTCGGGGTTATCTGTGTTTGCGCGGTGCAAAAATACGCGAGTGATGAGCTCACATTGATTTTCACGCAGGCGAGGCGGAGGTTGCCAAAGACAGCCGGTGCAGTTCAGCGCTTGCGGAGCGTGCCGGTGCACCCGTTGGGTGTAGCTTTCGAGCCTCCGGGTGCTTGAAGGAGGGCCCAGCCGGTCTGGTCCGACCGGACAGGCGGCGAGCGGGACACGGCCGAGCCGGCTCGACACAGCTGGCAATGCCTCGAGGCGGCCGGGTCGGCTTGGCACAACCGACCGGGCGCTGAAGCGGGCATGCGGGGCCGCCGGCGGAGCGGTACCACGGGTGGATGGAGGCCTCTCTTGTTTTCTTCTTTTTCTTCTTCGGTCGGCTGCTGGCAGCTGGACGGACTTTTTATCTTCTGCTCTTTGGCCGCCTGCCGTCAGCCGGACAATACTTTTTCTCGGGCAGGCAGACATTTTTTCTTTCTTTTTCTTCTCGGCCGGCTACTGGTAGCCGGACGGACACTTGCCCCTTCTGCCGGCTGTTGGCAGCCGGACGTTCTTCTTCTCTTTCCCGAGCATCCGGCGGCGGTAAGCAACACAGCAGCCGGCCTACTTCTCTCTTTCTCGGGCAGCCGGCCTCTCTGTCCTTTTCTCTTTTTCAACCCGGCAGCCGATCCGTAGACTTTTCTTTCTCTAGCAACCCACAACTCTTTTTTCTTTCTTTCTTTTGCCTGGCAGCCGGCTGGACACCCGACCTCTGACTTTTCTCTACTTTCAGCCATCATCTCATTCTTTTTTTTGTGCACTCGGCCCTTGACTTTTATTCTTTTCCTTTCGTGGGATAGCCGGCTGGGGCGTCACCTGGCAGGGCGCCGAGCCGGTGCAGGCGGCAGGCGGCCGCAAGAGGAGAAGCCGGCGATAGGGTTGGCCGGTTGGTGGGCGAGGCCAGCATGCGGCAGGGCCAGCCGGGTGGCGGGCGAGGCCAGCAGGCGGCAGGAGAGGCCGGGATGGGGCCGCAGCCGGCGCGGCGCAGTCGGAGCCAGCCGGGGCCGGGGAGCTGGGCAGCCGGCCGCGGGGCGAGCGATCGGGCCAGCGTAGGGCCCAGCCATCGGTCGGGCGAGGTGGAGGCGGGCTCACGGCGACTAGGCGGACGGACGCGGAGGCGGACGAAGGAGGCCCTCAGGGGAGGTAGGAGCCATGGGCGGCGCAGGAGGAGGCCAGAGCCGGCGCGCGGAGCCGACAGCCAGTGCCCAGGAGGCGTGGAGCCAGCCGGGAGCGGAGACGGTGTGGGAGGAGGCCCGATGCGCGGGACGCACGCACAGAGCAGCAGCCGGTGACCGGCTATGGAGTAGGCGGCGACGACAGCACCCGATGGGGCGGCGCGGGAGGCGGTTGGGGCCGATGAACAGGCGGCCGGCGGGGCAGCGCGGGGGTGCGAGCGGTAGGGCGGCCGGAGCGACCCTAGCGACGCAGGGGCCCGGAGCTGGCGAAGCCGTCCAGGAGGTGAGGGAGCTGGCCGGGTCGCTGGCAAGAGTGGAGGGCGGCACGGGGATGGCCGAATTTGGGGCCGGACGCGGGCACGCGGGGCGCGAGGGCGGACCGCAGGCGCGTGCGGGGCCGACTTCGTGTTGAGGTGAAGGAGAGCGCGGCCGGGGGCGCACCGCGAGAGCCGCACGGAGGAGGCATGACGAGCAACCACGGGGCCGCGGGCGCGGAGCAGCAGCCGGCCTAAGACGACGCGGGCACGCGGACGGAGCTGCGGACCTCTGCACGTGGGCGCAGCAGTCCAGTCGCGCTGGGTGCAGAGCAAGCGACCGTGACATGGCCGGGGCGCAGTGGCTGCGGAGCCGTGGGCAGGAGTCATGCGAGCAGCCACGGGGCCCCAGGCGCAGGCGCTCGGCCGCTTCTGCTGCTCACAACTCGAACATTGTCTGGGCATAGTGTGAGTAACATCTGACTATTGTATGGATAGTGCATGGCTAGTGTATGAGGAAGAGTACATGTAGTATACGGACATTATCTGGGACGTATACGGGGAATGGTTTGGCTATGGTATGGGGATTATCTGGCTAATATATGGGTAGTGTATCCGAACACTGCATGAGACCCTCCGGCCGGAGCGAGACACGGCGCGGAGGGCAGCGGATGCGAGCGGCGCGCGAATGGATGCGGCCGACCAAAGTGAGGCGGCACGGCGTGCTCGGACGGACGGCCGGCGTCGATGTGGTAGTGACGAAGATGGCGAGGCTGACGGCGAAGGCGCATTGCCTTGCACGTCCGCCATGGGGGCGAGTCGATGTCGAGCCCGCGAGCACGGCCGGAGAGGCGACGTCGCGGCGATGGTGACGAAGATGGTCCCGCCCGGACTGCGATTCCAGCAGCAGCTTGCCCCATGGTGGGCGCCAACTGTCGTGGTATTCTCACGGGGGGTTGCAAGACGACAAATGCCACGAGGTGGTTTCGTGTGAGGGCAAGACCGCTGCTGGAATATGCAGGGACGGGTATGCAAGTATCACGCGGTGGTTTACCCAGGTTCGGGGCTCTCCGGAGAGATAATACCCCTACTCCTGCATGTCTGAGTATATCTGGTACAGAGTTGCTCCTGGAGCTGTATCTGAAAGCAGTGCCACAGTCATCTGGTTTCATATATGTGTGTATGTGGCATGCTCTAGTGGCCGGCTATGCTCATGGTTTGTGGCCGTGAGCATGAGCGTGCTCATGCGTGTGTGTGAGTCCGGAGAAGTGGATGGATGGATGTGACCTAGCTTATACAGTGTGGCTAGCTTAGGAAGTAAGCTATGTAGGCTAGCGAGCTAGTGGCATGGGCAAGGCATGGTGGGGTGTCATGCTTGTCCCCTGGGTCACTTCATAAATAGTGCCCAGGGACAAGTGACACTGTACATGATGGTTGGGGTGACATGTGTACAGTGCTTAGGTACAACCGTCTCGTCGGGGTCTTGTCGGTGTCGGTGCAATGGTTGACTCCGCGCAGCAGGCCGGCTGGAGCAGTCGGCTGGGGGAGCAGTCAGACTGAGCGGGCGGGCGCCCCGTCCGACTGCCGTGTGTAGCAGGGCAGCCGGGTGGAAAGCCGGCCCGGGCAGTCGGACAGGGGGCCGTCTGGGGCGGCCTGAGTAGTCAGCCTAAGGGGCTTTGCTAGCCCCGATGTCTTTAATTATTGTCTTGCCCTCTTAGGGGTACCCGTGGTCAATTACTCCGACACATTATGCCCCATGCTACTTGTGATCCGCATTGGTAAATTTCCCTCGAGAGGAGGGAATGATGCAGCATAGCAGCGGTAAGTATTTCCCTCGGTTATGAAACCAAGGTTATCAATCCAGTAGGAGAACCAATCAACACAATGTAAACAACACCCACACACAAACAATAAATCCTTGCAACCCAACGCGTAGAGGGGTTGCCAATCCCTCCAAGGTATTGAAATATGATAAATAGATAGATTGTTAGATGCAAATAAGATAAAAGCAAATAAAGCGCATCATGGTATTTTTGGGGTTTTGGTAAAATAGATCTAAAAATATATGATAGGAAATATGTTGGAAATATGACCTAGAGGCAATAATATTTTATTATTATATTTCCATATTCATAATTAAGAGTTTATATTTCATACTATGACTGCTATGATACTGGAATATTTGATTTAGTGGAAAACTCATATGCACGTGTGAAATGATAAATGGATAAAATGAAGGTTCCTAGTCTCGCCTCTAAGACTAGCTCAAGTGTTGTTGGTGATCACGTTTTCCGGATCTAAGGATATCGTTAAATGTAATGATGATTCTAAAATAACATTGAGAGTATGACGTTAGAAGAACGATCACGTTTTCCGGATCTTCACAAAAGTTTGCTTAAAAGGAAGAGGTTGCTTGGTCTTGTCATTCTTCTTCTTCTTGGACTTGGGTGCAAACCCAATTCCCTCCTTGGTCACAACTTCCTTTTGATTGCTCAAAAGGTCGTTGAGGTTCTTCTCACCTTGTATGCAAGATACAAGGCCTTTCTCAAGTTGCCCCTTCAACTTGGCATTCTCCTTCACAAGATGCACATGCTCACAACACGGGTAGTAGCATTTGCAATATCAATTAAAACCATATGAGAAAAAGTGGCTTTCTCCTTGGTTAGCGATACTTGGAGTTGGTCGAGACTCCTTGAGGCTAGCATGAGCACTCTTCAAGACCTTATGAGCCTTCTCAAGTAGGTCAAACTCCTCCTTGAGTCTAGCATGGTCAACCCCAAGTTTGTCCTTCTCGGATTTGAGCACATGAGAGACAACAAGAGCATGATCAAGATATTTCCTTAATTTAGCATGATCATCATTGTGTGACTCCTCAAGAGCCAAACGATGACCACACTCTTCCTCAAGCGCATTAGAGAGATCTGATATCTCATCGCATAGTCACGACTATGTCCTTCCATATTAGAGATGGTCTCTTCGTGAGCCTCGATCATGTCATTGGCTTCACCGAGTTGTCTCAAGAGAGCAACGAAGTGCTTCTTGGATTTGCCTTTGAGCTTACTCATAAAATACTCAAATTCATTTTCCTCCTCCATCGCCCCCTCACTTTCATCAATGCAATCCGTCAATGAAGGATTAGTAGCGAGGGTAGTCTTGATGTTTGGGGTTACCTTGTTGGTGGCTTTCGCCATGAGGCACTTGGCGGTGATGTTCTCGTTGGGTGAGTCGAAGAGGGACACTCGTGGAGTTGTCGCAATGTGATACGTCTGCAACATATCTATAATTTTTTATTGTTCCATGCTATTATATATGATGTTTTGGATGTTTAATGGGCTTTATTATACACTTTTATATTATTTTTGGGACTAACCTATTAACCCAAAGGCCCAGTCCAGATTGCTGTTTTTTGCCTATTTCAGGGTTTCGCAGAAAAGGAATATCAAACGGAGTCCAAACGGAATGAAACCTTCGGGGGAGATATTTTTGGAATGATATCTTCAGGGGAGACTTGAGAACCACGGCAGAGGGCACACGTGGCGTCCACGAGGGTGGGGGGGGGGGCGCCCCCTCCCCCTGGGCGCGCCCTCGTGCCTCGTGGGCCCCACGTTGCTCCCCCAATGCCCTCCTTCCTCCTGTATATATACCCATGTACCCTGAAAACATTGAAGCAACAGAGAAAACCCGAATTCCACCGCCGCAACCTTCTGTTCCCGTGAGATCCCATCTTGGGGCCTGTTTCGGAGCTCCGCCGGAGGGGGGATCTTCCACGGAGTGCTTCTACATCAACACCATCGCCTCACCATGAGTTGTGAGTAGTTTACTGATACGTCTCCAATGTATCTATAATTTTTTATAGTTCCATGCTATTATTTATGATGTTTTGGATGTTTAATGGGCTTTGTTATACACTTTTATATTATTTTTGGGACTAACCTATTAACCCAAAGGCCTAGTCCAGATTGCTGTTTTTTGCCTATTTCACGGTTTTACATAAAAGGAATATCAAACGGAGTCCAAACGGAATGAAACTTCGGGAGATATATGTTTGGAGCAAAATACGCACGGGAGACTTGAGAACCATGAAGTAGGGCACATGTGCCGTCCACGAGGGTGGAGGGCGCGCCCCTGCCTCGTGGGCCCCACGTTTGGCCCCCGGTGCCCTCCTTCTTCCTATATATACCTACGTACCCCGAAACCATCAGAACAACAGAGAAAACCCTAGTTCCACCGCCGCAACCTTCTGTTCCGGAGGGGGGATCTACCACGGAGTGCTTCTACATCATCATCATCGCCTCACCATGAGTTGTTAGTAGTTTACCACAGACCTTCCGGTCCATAGCTAGTATCTAGATGACTTCTTCTCTCTCTTTGGATCTCAATACCAAGTTCTCCTCGATCTTCGAGGAGATCTATTCGATTTAATCTCTTTTTTGCAGTGTGTTTGTCGAGATCCGATGAATTGTGGGTTTGTGATCAAGATTATCTATGAGAAATATTTGGTTCTTTTCTGAACTCTTTATGTATGATTATAATACCCTTGCAAGTCTCTTCAAATTATTGGTTTGGTTTGGCCTACTAGATCTATAGTTCTTGCAATGGGAGAAGTGCTTGGCTTTGGGTTCAATCTTGCGGTGTCCTTTCCCAGTGACAGTAGGGGCAGCAAGGCACGTATTGTATTGTTGCCATCGAGGATAAAAAGATGAGGTTTATATCATATTGTTTGAGTTTATCCCGCTACACCATGTCATCTTGCTTAAGGCGTTACTCTGTTCTTATGAACTTAATATTCTAGATGCATGCTGGATAGCGGTCGATGTGTGGAGTAATAGTAGTAGATGCAGAATCGTTTCGGTCTACTTGTTCGGACGTGATGCTTATATATAATGATCATGCCTAGATAGTCTCATAAGTATTCGCTTTTCTATCAATTGCCCGACAGTAATTTGTTCACCCACCGTAGAATTCTGCTATCATGAGAGAAGCTACTAGAGAAACCTATGGCCCCCGGGTCTATTCTCAACATATCAATCTACAATCTACTTTACTTTTCCGCTTTTACTTTCCGTTCTTATATCCAAAAATACCAAAAATATCGAACTATCATATCTATCAGATCTCACTTTTGTAAGTTATCGTAAAGGGATTGACAACCCCTTATCGCGTTGGCTGCGAAGTTCTTATTTGTTTGTGCAGGTGCGAGGGACTCCGCGTGGTCTCCTACTGGATTGATACCTTGGTTCTAAAAAACTGAGGGAAATACTTACGCTACTGTGCTGCATCACCCTTTCCTCTTCAAGGGAATACAATGCAAGCTCGAGAAGTAGCATTTACCACAGACCTTTGGGTCCATAGTTAGTACCTAGATGGCTTCTTCTCTCTTTTTGGATCTCAATACCAAGTTCTCCTCGGTCTTCGAGGAGATCTATTCGATGTAATATTTTTGCGGTGTGTTTGTCGAGATCCGATGAATTGTGGGTTTATGATCAAGATTATCTATGAGAAATATTTGGTTCTTTTCTGAATTCTTTTATGTATGATTATAATATCGTTGCAAGTCTCTTCGAATTATCGGTTTGGTTTGGCCTACTAGACCTATAGTTCTTGCAATGGGAGAAGTGCTTGGCTTTGAGTTCAATCTTGTGGTGTCCTTTCCCTGTGACAATAGGGGCAGCAAGGCACTTATAGTATTGTTGCCATCGAGGATAAAAAGATGGGGTTTATATCATATTGCTTGAGTTTATCCCTCTACATCATGTCATCTTGCTTAAATCATTACTTTGTTCTTATGAACTTAATACTCTAGATGCATGCTGGATAGCGGTCGATGTGTGGAGTAATAGTAGTAGATGCAGAATCATTTCGGTCTACTTGCCACGGACGTGATGCCTATATATAATGATCATGCCTAGATATTCTCATAATTATTCGCTTTTCTATCAATTGCTCGACAGTAATTCGTTCACCCACCATAGAATTCTGCTATCATGAGAGAAGTCACTAGTGAAACCTATGGCCCCCGGGTCTATTCTCAACATATCAATCTACAATCTACTTTACTTTACTGTCTTTACTTTCTGTTCTTATATCCGAAAATACCAGAAATATCAAACTATCATATCTATCAGATCTCACTTTTGTAAGTGACCGTAAAGGGACTGACAACCCCTTATCGCGTTGGCTGCGAAGTTCTTATTTGTTTGTGCAGGTGCGAGGGACTCGCGCGTGGTCTCCTACTGGATTGATACCTTGGTTCTCAAAAACTAAGGGAAATACTTACGCTACTGTGCTGCATCACCCTTCCTCTTTGAGGGAATACAACGCAAGCTCGAGAAGTAGCAAGAAGAATTTCTGGCGCCGTTGCCGGCGAGGCTTACGCAAAATTCATATACCGAGTACCTATCACAAACCCTTATCCTTCGCATTACATTTATTTGCCTCTCGTTTTCCTACTTCACCCTTGCCGTTTTATTTGCCCTTCTTTTTGACGTGTGTTTATCGTTCGCTTGCCCTCATGTCTGAGATGGGGGAATATTTTGTCGAGAAGGGTAGTAATGTTGAGGACAACGTCTATGTTGACCCTCCGGATGAAACTACCACTTTACATATTAAGAAGTTTCGGTTGGCAGTGGTAATATCATTGGAAAAGGAGTTCTTCAAGACTTCTTTACTTGTGCCGGTGCTTTGCCCACTATGGGTGGTTCTATTCTTCATAGAACTAGTAGCCTTGCGGATGCCATATCTATGCTTATAGTTGAAATCGAAAGGCAATTTATCCATATGCATCCCTGTATTCAGAGAATCTTTCTGGAATTTTCCAATATTGAGCATTCTTCTGTTAAGTGTGCAGCTACTATCTTTTTGGCTCATGAATTCAGATTTATCATGAGAGAGGCCAAAGAAATCTTTGCTCATTACGGGGTAGATGCTGGTCGACCTTCCATAGAGGCTATCTTATTTAATCAAGAAGACATAATGCGGTTGCGATCTCTTGATCATGTTGCTTTTAATGATAACCTTAGAAAAAAGGTTCCTACTGATGTCTTGGTTGATAGAATTTCTGAATTGAATGATAATTTTGCTATTCAAAACAATGGGTTAGGTTTTTCCCTCGAGCAAAGGCTCATGACCTTCTGCCAAAAGAATGCCTATAATGATGAATTAGTTGTACACTATAAAGGGCCAAAAGAGGAACCTATACCTCCTGAGCTTGATATGGGGGACTTTTGCCCCATTAAATTTAGCCCTTTTGATTACTTTTTATTGCCACAAAAAAAACTTGCTGCTGAACATAGGGAATATGATATGAGTTTCCGCGATATATCTTATCATTATGGCAATACCTAGATTTATCCTTGTATCGTGCCTAGCTAGGGGCGTTAAACGATAGCGCTTGTTGGGAGGCAACCCAATTTTATTTTCTTTGTTTTTGCTTCTTTTTAGGAATAAATATTGCATCTAGATTTTGTTTAGATGTGGTTTTGTGTTTTAATTAGTGTTTGTGCCAAGTAGAACCTTTGGGAAGACTTGTGTGAATTTATATGATCTTGCTGTAAAAAAACAGAAATGTTAGCGCTCACTAGAATAGTCACCAGATTTTACTGGAGAGTGCTATTTAGTTGATTCTTTTTGCAGATGATTAATAGACAAATTCCTCATGTTTACCAATTTATTTAAATTTTTTTGGAGTTACATAAGTATGCGAAAGTTACAGATTACTACAGACTGTTCTGTTTTTGACAGATTCTGTTTTTCGTGTGTTGTTTGCTTATCTTGATGAATCTATGAGTAGTATTGGAGGATATGAATCATAGAGAAGTTGGAATACAGTAGGTTTAACACCAATATAAACAAAGAATGAGTTCATTACAGTACCTTTGAGTGGTGGTTTGTTTTCTTATACTAACGGAGCTCACGAGATTTTTGGCTAAGTTTTGTGTTGTGAAGTTTTCAAGTTTTGAGTATGGCTTTGATGGACTATGGAACAAGGAGTGGAAAGAGCCTAAGCTTGGGGATGCCCAAGGCACCCCAAGGTAAAATTCAAGGACAACCGAAAGCCTAAGCTGGGGGATGCTCCGGGAAGGCATCCCCTCTTTCGTCTTCATCTATCGGTAACTATACTCGGGACTATATTTTTATTCACCACATGATATGTGTTTTACTTGGAGCATCATGTATGATTTGAGTCTTTGCTTGTTAGTTTGCCACAATCATCCTTGATGGACACACCTTTTTGAGAGAGATAAATATGGCCTAGAATTTGTTAGAACACTCTATGTGCTTCAATTATATCTTTTGAGCTAAATAGTTTTGCTCTAGTGCTTCACTTATATCTTTTAGAACACGGTGGTGACTTTTTTTTGTAGAAATTGTTGATCTCTCATGCTTCACTTATATCCTTTTGATAGTCTTTTAGAACATCATGGTACTGCGTTTTGGCTATAAAACTAGTCCTAATATGATAGGCATCCAAGATAAATGTAGTAAAAAACTTTCATCAAAGTGCGTTGAATATGATGAGAAGTTTGATACTTGATGATTGTTTTGAGATATGAGGATAGTGATATTAAAGTCATGCTAGTGGAGTTATTATGAATTTGAGAAATACTTGTGTTAAAGTTTGTGATTCCCGTAGCATGCATGTATGGTGAACCGGTATGTGACGAAGTTAGAGCATGAGGTATTTGTAGAGTGTCATCCTTTGTGTGGAGGTCGGGGCGCGTGATGGTTAACTCCTACCAACCTCCCCCTAGGAGCATATGTTGATTGCTTTGTTTTGATGACTCGTAAATTTTTGCAATAAGTATAGGATTTCTTTATGACTAATGTTGAGTCCATGGATTACACGCACTCTCACCCTTCCACCATTGCTAGCCTCTCTTGTACCGCGCAACTTTCGCCGGTACCATACATACACCATATACCTTCCTCAAAACAGCCACCATACCTACCTATCATGGCATTTCCATAGCCATTCTGAGATATATTGCCATGCAACTTTCCACCGTTCCGTTTATATGACACGCTTCATATTGTCATATTTCCATGCATGATCATGTAGTTCACATCGTATTTGTGGCAAAGCCACCATGCATAATTTTTCATACATGTCACTCTTGATTTATTGCACATCCCGGTACACCGCCGGAGGCGTTCATATAAAGTCATACTTTGTTCTAGTATCGAGTTGTAATATTGAGCTGTAAATCAATATAAGTGTGATGATCATCATTATTAGAGCATTGTCCCAAAGGAAAAAAAGAAAGGAAAGTCCAAGAAAAAGAAAGGCCCCAAAAAAAGAAAAGAAAAAGAAAAAAGAAAAGGGACAATGCTACTATCTTTTTCCACACGTGTGCTTCAAAGTAGCACCATGTTCTTCATGATAGAGAGTCTCATGTTTAGTCACTTTCATATACTAGTGGGAATTTTCATTATAGAACTTGGCTTGTATATTCCAATGACGGGCTTCCTCAAATGCCCTAGGTCTTCGTGAGCAAGCAAGTTGGATGCACACCCACTTAGTTTCTTTGAGCTTTCATACATTTTTTAGCTCTAGTGCATCCGTTGCATGGCAATCCCTACTCACTCACATTGATATCTATTGATGGGCATCTCCATAGCCCGTTGAGACGCCTAGTTGATGTGAGACTATCTTCCTCCTTTTTGTCTTCTCCACAACCACCATTCTATTCCACCCATAGTGCTATATCCATGGCTCACGCTGATGTATTGCGTGAAAGTTGAAAGGTTTGAAAAAATTGAGTATGAAAACAATTGCTTGGCTGAAACCGGGGTTGTGCATGATATGAATATTTTGTGTGATGAAGAGGGAGCATAGCCAGACTATATGATTTTGTAGGGATAACTTTCTTTAGCCATGTTATTTTGAGAAGACATGATTTCTTTGTTAGTATGCTTGAAGTATTATTATTTCTTATGTCAATATAGACTTTTGTGTTGAATCTTTCGGATCTAAACATTCATGCCACAATAAAGAGAATTGCATTGAAAATTATGTTGGTTAGCATTCCTCATCAAAAATTCTGTTTTTATCATTTACCTACTCGAGGACGAGCAAGAATTAAGCTTGGGGATGCTTGATACGTCTCGAACGTATCTATATTTTTTTATTGTTCCATGCTATTATATATGATGTTTTGGATGTTTAATGGGCTTTATTATACACTTTTATATTATTTTTGGGACTAACCTATTAACCCAAAGGCCCAGTCCAGATTGTTTTTTTTGCCTATTTCAGGGTTTCACAGAAAAGGAATATTAAACGGAGTCCAAACGGAATGAAACCTTCGGCAGAGAAATTTTTGGAACGATATCTTCACGGGAGACTTGAGAACCACGGTAGAGGGCACACGTGGCGTCCACGAGGGTGGGGGCGCGCCCCCTCCCCCTGGGCGCGCCCCCTGCCTCATGGGCCCCACATTGCTCCCCCGATGCCCTCCTTCCTCCTATAGATACCCATGTACCCTGAAAACATCGAAGCAACAGAGAAAACCCTAATTCCACCGCCGCAACCTTCTATTCCCGTGAGATCCCATATTGGGGCCTGTTCCGGAGCTCCGCCGGAGGGGGGATCTTCCATGGAGTGCTTCTACATCAACACCATCGCCTCACCATGAGTTGTGAGTAGTTTACCACAGACCTTCGGGTCCATAGTTAGTACCTAGATGGCTTCTTCTCTCTTTTTGGATCTCAATACCAAGTTCTCCTCGGTCTTCGAGTAGATCTATTCGATGTAATCTTTTTGCGGTGTGTTTGTCAAGATCCGATGAATTGTGGGTTTATGATCAAGATTATCTATGAGAAATATTTGGTTCTTTTGTGAATTATTTTATGTATGATTATAATATCTTTGCAAGTCTCTTCGAATTATCGGTTTGGTTTGGCCTACTAGATCTATAGTTCTTGCAATGGGATAAGTGCTTGGCTTTGGGTTCAATCTTGCGGTGTCCTTTCCCAGTGACAGCAGGGGCAGCAAGGCACGTATAGTATTGTTGCCATCGAGGTTAAAAAGATGGGGTTTATATCATATTGCTTGAGTTTATCCCTCTACATCATGTCATCTTGCTTAAAGCATTACTCTGTTCTTATGAACTTAATACTCTAGATGCATGCTGGATAGCGGTCAATGTGTGGAGTAATAGTAGTAGATGCAGAATTGTTTTGGTCTACTTGTCACGGATGTGATGCCTATATATAATGATCATGCCTAGATATTCTCATAATTATTCGCTTTTCTATCAATTGCTCGACAGTAATTCGTTCACCCACCGTAGAATTCTGCTATCATGAGAGAAGCCACTAGTGAAACCTATGGTCCCCGGGTCTATTCTCAACATATCAATCTACAATCTACTTTACTTTACTGTTTTTACTTTCTGTTCTTATATCCAAAAATACCAAAAATATCAAACTATCATATCTATCATATCTCACTTTCGTAAGTGACCGTAAAGGGATTGACTACCCCTTATCGCGTTGTCTGCGAAGTTCTTATTTGTTTGTGCAGGTGCGAGGGACTCGCGCGTGGTCTCCTACTGGATTGATACCTTGGTTCTCAAAAACTGAGGGAAATACTTACGCTACTGTGCTGGATCACCCTTTGCTCTTCGAGGGAATACCACGCAAGCTCGAGAAGTAGCACAATGGCAATGGAGGCCATGGCAACCGACTCGCCATTTTCACTATCATCATCATCCTCATCGTACTCCTCTTGTGCCACCAACCCCTTGGGAGGAGTCTTCTTGGTGAAGTTGTTCTTGCTTGGGAAAGACTTGGCCTTGTCTTTTCGGATAAGCTTGCCACCATTGTCTTCCCTCTTCTCGTAAGGGAAATCCACAACAAAATGACTCACATTGCCATAATTGTAGCACATTGACACGTCTCCAACGTCTCCAATGTATCTATAATTTTTGAATGTTCCATGCTATTATATTATCCTTCTAGGATGTTTTATGGGCTTTTATATACACTTCTATATTATTTTTGGGACTAACCTATTAACCCAAAGGCCCTGTGCAGATTGCTGTTTTTTTGCTTATTTCAAGGTTTCGCAGAAAAGGAATATCAAACGGAGTCCAAACGGAATGAAACCTTCGCGAGAGTTATTTATGGAACGATATCAACACGGAAGACTTGGAGTACACGCGAGGGAACGAAGGAGGCGGCCACGAGGGTCCAGGGCGCGCCCCCTCCTATAGGGCGCGCCCCCGCCCTCGTGGGCCCCCTCTAGCTCCGCCGATGCCCTCCTTCCTCCTATATATACCCATGTACACTGAAAACATCGAGGCAACAGAAAAACCCATAATTCCACCGCCGCAACCTTATGTTCCAGTGAGATCCCATCTTGGGGCCTGTTCCGGAGCTCCGCCGGAGGGGGATCTTCCAGGGAGTGCTTCTAGATCAACACCATTGCCTCACCATGAGTTGTGAGTAGTTTACCACAGATCTTCGGGCCCATAGTTATTAGCTAGATGGCTTCTTCTCTCTTTTTGGATCTCAATACCAAGTTCTCCTCGGTCTTCGAGGAGATCTATTCGATGTAATCTTTTTGCGGTGTGTTTGTCGAGATCCGATGAATTGTGGGTTTATGATCAAGATTATCTATGAGAAATATTTGGTTCTTTTATGAATTCTTTTATGTATGATTATAATATCCTTGCAAGTCTCTTCGAATTATTGGTTTGGTTTGGCCTACTAGATATATAGTTCTTGCAATGGAAGAAGTGCTTGGCTTTGGGTTCAATCTTGCGGTGTCCTTTCCCAGTGACATCAGGGGCAGCAAGGCACGTATTGTATTGTTGCCATCGAGGATAAAAAGATGGGATTTATATCATATTGCTTGAGTTTATCACTCTACATCATGTCATCTTGCTTAAAGCATTACTCTGTTCTTATGAACTTAATACTCTAGATGCATGCTGGATAGCGGTCGATGTGTGGAGTAATAGTAGTAGATGCAGAATCGTTTCGGTCTACTTGTTATGGATGTGATGCCTATATATAATGATCGTGCCTAGATATTCTCATAATTATTCGCTTTTCTATCAATTGCTCGAGAGTAAGTCGTTCTCCCACCGTAGAATTCTACTATCATAAGAGAAGCCACTAGTGAAACCTATGGCCCCCGGGTCTATTCTCGACATATTAATCTACCATGTACTTTACTTTGCTGGTTTTACTTTCTGTTCTTATATCCAAAAATTCCAAAAATATCAAACTATCCTATCTATCAGATCTCACTTTCGTAAGTGACCTTAAAGGGATTGAAAACCCCTTATTGCGTTGGCTGCGAAGTTCTTATTTGTTTGTGCAGGTGCGAGGGACTCACGCGTGGTATCCTACTGGATTGATACGTTGGTTCTCAAAAACTGAGGGAAATACTTACCCTACTGTGTTGCATCACCCTTTCCTCTTCGAGGGAATACAACGCAAGCTCGAGAAGTAGCAAGAAGAATTTCTGGCACCGTTGCCGGGGAGGCTTACGCAAAAGTCATATACCAAGTACCTATCACAAACCCTTATCATTCGCATTACATTTATTTGCCTCTCGTTTTCCTCTCCCCCACTTCACCTTTGCCATTTTATTCGTCCTTTTTCCATTCGCCTTTCTATTTGCTTGTGTTGTTATGTGCCCTCTATCAGCTTGCATCTTTGCTTGCTAAATTATGGACCCTGATCCACTTGCTAATCTTTTTAAGAG
Organism: Secale cereale; assembly: GCA_902687465.1. Taxonomy (NCBI): domain Eukaryota; kingdom Viridiplantae; phylum Streptophyta; class Magnoliopsida; order Poales; family Poaceae; genus Secale; species Secale cereale. The sequence goes on along the minus strand of LR738711.1, from coordinate 719,800,360 downwards.
ATCCAATTATGATGAACCAATTGCTAGTGAGCTGCGTGCACTAGATTATTTTTATGAGGTTTTGCTTGAAATTTTTGAGTCCGAAAATTGTGATGAAGTGTTGAAAGAAGAAAATTATGAAGTGATTCACGATAGCTCTTTTAACGAAAAGCATGATTGCAATGATGTTATTATAAATTCTATTAATGTCAATTGTGCTAATTATATGCAAAACCCTAAGCTTGGGGATGCTTATTTTGCTATGCCCACTACTTGTTGCAACGATCTTGATTGGGGTGATTCTTCTTATGATATTGAAAATTTATTTAAGCCCCATGGTATATGTAAGATTGATAATAATGTTTGCAATAATATTGAAAGTGGGTTTGGAAGAGTGTCGACTTTAGATCCCACATATTTGGAGAATTTTCAATCTTATGGAATTTTTGATAAAAGTGGGTTTGGAGAGGTCCTGACTTTAGTTAATGTTGCTCCACTATTTTGGAAGAGTATCAACTTCGTATGCATGTGGATCGTGTTAAGAATGTGTTTTTGATAGCTATATTGTTGAATTTGCTTATGATCCTACATGCAATTATTATGAGAAAGGAAAATATGGTTGTAGAAATTTTCATGTTACTAAATTACCTCTCGTTATGTTGAGATTGATATTGTTTCTTTCTTCTTCCTTGCATATGCTAGATCTTGCTTGTCTTGGTAATTTGTTTTCCTATAAAATGCCTATGCATAGGAAGTATGTTAGACTTAGATGTGATTTTCACATGATATATGATGCTCTCTTTGTGCTTCAATCCTTATCTTTCATGTGAGCATCATTGAATTCTCAAGCCTATCTTAATGGCTATAAAGAAAGAGCTTGTTGGGAGGCAACCCAATTTTATTTTCTTTGTTTTTGCTTCTGTTTAGGAATAAATATTGCATCTAGCTTATGTTTAGATGTGTTTTTGTGTTTTAATTAGTGTTTGTGCCAAGTAGAACCTTTGGGAAGACTTGTGTGAAGTTTATATGATCTTGCTGTAAAAAACAAAAACGTTAGCGCTCCCGAGAATAGTCACCAGATTTTACTGGAGAGTGATATTTAGTTGATTCTTTTTGCAGATGATTAATAGACAAATTCCTCACGTTTACAATTTATTTAATTTTTTTGGAGTTACAGAAGTATTCGAAAGTTACAGATTACTACAGACTGTTCTGTTTTTGACAGATTTTGTTTTTGTGTGTTGTTTGCTTATTTTGATGAATCTATGAGTAGTATTGGGGAGTATGAATCATAGAGAAGTTGGAATACAATAGGTTTAACACCAATATAAACAAAGAATGAGTTCATTACAGTACCTTTGAGTAGTGGTTTGTTTTCTTATACTAACGGAGCTCACGAGATTTTTGGCTAAGTTTTGTGTTGTGAAGTTTTCAAGTTTTGAGTATGGCTTTGATGGACTATGGAACAAAGAGTGGCAAGAGCCTAAGCTTGGGGATGCCCAAGGCACCCCAAGGTAAAATTCAAGGACAACCAGCCTAAGCTTGGGGATGCCTCGGGAAGGCATCCCCTCTTTCGTCTTCATCTATTGGTAACCATACCCGAGACTATATTTTTATTCACCACATGATATGTGTTTTGCTTGGAGCGTCATGTATGATATGAGTCTATGCTTGTTAGTTTGCCACAATCATCCTTCCTGGACACACCTTTTTGAGAGAGATAAATATGATCTAGAATTTGTTAGAATACTTTATGTGCTTCACTTATATCCTTTGAGCTAGATAGTTTTGCTCTAGTGCTTCACTTATATCTTTTGGAGCACGGTGGTGGTTTTATTTTGTAGAAATTGTTGATCTCTCATGCTTCACTTATATCCTTTTGAGAGTCTTTTAGAACAGCATTGTAGCGACCATGATTCGAATGGACCGAAGTCTCTGTGTTCTGTGTCATCCTTGGATCGGTAATGTTGACACACACATTACTTGAAGGATTTGTAACAGAGTGGCAATCACACACTTATTACATTGATTGTCTCAAAAGAGAACTTATTACAAAAGATATGGCATAAGGCCATGTAACACGATAACAGCGGAAGGCTTGGAAGATAAAGTGAGTCCATCAACTCCAACGGCATACCTGAGTGCATGACATACGACCTAGCGCACCTTAGTCTTCTTCTGAAGAATCTGCAACATGATATGTTGCAGCCTGAATCGGGTCAGCACATGGAATATGATGGAAAGATAACACAGTAGAGCAAGTAACAGAATAAAGGCTAACACTACATGCATATAAGGCTGGTGGAGGCTCTAAGGTTATGAGTTTTTGCATAAAGCCAATTTTCCTCTACAACAAAGGAATAACTTTTATTTTCACTATCATGGTAGTTGAGACATAATTGAGAAGGTTCCTCCAACTCAATCACAATTAAAGCCATCTTAATTAACCCAACAAATTAGTTTTAGAGTGATGAGATTAATCCAATAATTCAAGTACCAGATACTCAATGTCGGTGTACTAAAGTAGGGGTACCTTAGTATACCGACTTGTGCACGGGCAGTAGCAGCGTCCCGTGGCAGGGCTTGCCACGCGCCCGCCAAGGCCCGCTTTGGTTCCTTTGGAGCCATTCAAGAACAAAGTATTCAAGCCGAAGAGACAAGGCCCCGGCAAGAGGAGCTTGCCGGGAAGGCCGCTCCAGGCTCGTAACCACCCCTTTAGCACAAGACCCTGGCAAGAGGAGCTTGCCAGGAAAGCCAAAGCATGGCATTGCAGAAGACCTGCCGTGGCGCATCGCGCGCCCCGGCAAGGCCCGGAGAGCGACAAGCTTCCGGGCGCGGCAAGGTAGCGACCGCGGCAAGGCGCTTGCCGCGGCAAGCTTCCACTGTGTGCCCGCGCTCCAGCTCATCCAGCCACGCGTCGCCCTGGGGCCCTTCCAGGGGCACGTGGCTGAAGGCTGTGCAGCCTGGGGGACACGGTGGCAAGCCATGATGACAAGGCTACTGTCATGGCGAACGGAAACGCCCGGACGGACGCTTTTTGCACTGTTTGGGGCGACGGTGACGGGCATTCAATGCCCTTGTCCCCCACCGTCAGGGTTAGGTACAAAACACTGTACACCCACTGTTCCAACTACCACCATTTTTACGTTTTTACCCTCATCTACGTTGCCACCTGTCGGTGACCCCTTTGACCTATAAAAGGAGGCCCATGCACAACGTAGAGGGGGTTCAGATCCTGGAACACGCTCACGCTCGGTGTAGCTAGTCTTGAGCACTGTAGATCTTCTTGCTCCCGAGCCAAGAACACAATAACAAACAAAGGCAGGAGTAGGGTTTTACGCATCCGTGCGGCCCAAACCTGGGTAAACTGCTCGCGTGCTCGCCTCGATCCGCTCTTCGTGCATCCTCCGCTCCCTTGCCGTACCGAAAAGGGGCTCCGGTCCCATAGGTGTTCGTGGGCGATCAGTTTCCCCGACATCTTTGGCGCGCCAGGTAGGGGGCCGTCGAGGTTGTGCGAACCTGATCCGGCGTTCACACGGGCGCAACCTTCAGCAAATTCATCAACTTCGTAAACTTCATCGACATGCCACCGAAGAAGAAAGCTTCGGAGGTAGGAGGCCCGTCCGCGTCGATCCCGCCACCACCAGAACCAACGGTTGGTGGGGTAGACGCTGGTGGAAGGACGGACGCCAGCGAGGAAACTCACGGCGCCACCAAGTCCAAGGACAAGACGGACGACCGAGCGCACTCCAAGACCTCGGCGTCCGTGCACGCACCGCGCCCCTCTCAGGAGGTGCCGGAACGGCAGCGACGTGGTACATAAGGTACCATACGCTTGCCGGGACAAGGCCAAGCTGACAGGTCGCAGGACGCTCAAGGCCAACGCGCCGGCACGAGCAAGGCGCGGTCGCCGGGGCGAGAACCTGCTCCCTCTAACGCTGTTAGAAGTCCGAGCATATCTCGCTCCTCGCACCGCTCACCACCGCTCCCCTCCACTCCAGCGGAAGCTCTAGCTAGAGCTCAGCTGCTCCTCGATTTCCCTCCAGCAGCAGACAAGGCCGAAGATTGGAGGGCTACCATTCAAAGCCTCATCGCCTTCGCCAACAACGACACGCCGCAGCAGCCAGCGACGTCACGGCCGCGGCAAGTCAGCCAGGTGCGGGCTGATGGAGACAAGACTGCAGGGGGTGCCACTACCGTGCAGTCCCCGCCCCAAAGGACGAAATCGCCGACTCGTCGGATCAATATCGACGACGACTCCACGGCGTCGTCGGATCCGCGAGCTCGTCGCGATCAACGCCAAGTCCTCGACGACAGGCGACAAGAAGACGCTCGAACTCGCATCGAGCGTTGAAGGGAAGCGCGACGACAGTCCGACCAGCGTGCTGGGACCGCTGTCGACATGCACGCGCCCGGAGAACCGGGCGACTTGCCGTACGCGGCAGGTTGCCCTGCGTTCACCCGTGAGCTGCGGCAAGTCCAGTGGCCCAGCATGAAGAACTTCAAGCCCGACGTACCCGAGAAGTACGACGGCAAGACCCATCCCTCAGAGTTCCTCAGCATCTACACCATTGCGGTGCAGGCTGCCGGGGGACGAGACGAGAAGATACTGGCAAACTACTTCCCGCTCGTGCTCAAGCCAAACGTCAGATCTTGGCTCATGCACTTGCCGGAGAACTCCATCTCTTCTTGGGCCGACCTGTGCCATCAGTTTGTCGACGCCTTCACGGGTGGCCACAAGCCCCATGACCAGGAAAGTGATCTCCATATACTTGCCCAGAAGGAAGGAGAATCCGTGCGAAAGTACATCCAGAGATTCAGCCGCGTCCAGCACAACATCTCGGACGTCCACCCTGCCGCGGTTATTAGCGCGTTCCACCAGAATGTGCGTAACCGCCGAATGAGGGAGGAAATGGCGATGTGCAAGATATGAGACGTCAGTGAGCTTTATGCCCTGGCCGACAAGTGTGCACGCGCTGAAGAGGGGAGGAGACTCCCCGGAGAGGATGCTGGAGCAAGAGGAACAGACAGTGAGGATGCCGCCCCGGCAAGGAAAAACCGGCGGCGGAACAATAAGAAAAAGAAGAACAAGGAAGTACTGGCTGTCGAGCAGTTCGGCAAGGAGGCTGGCGCCAAGGAAGCTCAGGCTGGTAGCTCCGGCAAGGAAGCTGCCACTGTAGCCACCGCCGACAAGCAGGACGGCTCCGACAAGCAGTACTGCAAGATCCACCGCACCAAGGGCCATGATCTCCAGAACTGCAAAAGGGTGGAGTACCTCGTCGAGCAGCAGAAGGCTGAGTACGAGCGACGCGACAAGGAGAAGGCCCAGGGAGGCGGAGGAGAGGCCGGCAAGAAGCGGCCATTCAATGGCCGGGGAGGACGCCGCGGCAAGGCCAAGCAGCGGCAAGGAGATAGACCTCCCCGCGGCCGCAACAAGGACGAAGACGAAGACGACGACGAAGATATGGATGACGGAGACAACAGCGAGCAGGAGTTCCAGAAGGCCACAGAAGTTCTGTGCGTCGATGGAGGTGCCTCTCTGCATACTTCCCACCGCCAACTCAAACAATGGGTGCGGGAAGTTAATGCAGCAGAGCCACCCATCGAGTCGCGCAAGCTCCTGAAGTGGTCCAGCACGCCCATCATCTTTGACATTGAGGATCACCCTGACCGCACAACTGCGGTCGGGTGCTTGCCGATGTTGGTTTCGCCAACCATCTGCAACCTCAAGGTCACCAAGATGCTGGTTGACGGCGGGGCCGGCCTGAACCTGATCTCCTCCGCTGTGATCTGGAAGCTGCAGATCCCCGACAGCGAGCTCGAAGAAACTGGAACTTTCCAAGGAATCAACCCGGGAAGGAGCAAGCCGAAGGGGAAGATCACACTGCCAGTGACCTTTGGTGGAGAGCTAAACTTCAGGACTGAGAGGATCACCTTTGACGTTGCCGATATCCCATTGCCATACAATGGGATACTTGGCCGTCCGGCGCTTGCCATGTTCATGGCAGCCTCTCATTATGCCTACAACATGCTCAAGATGCCAGGCCCGATAAGCGTCATCTCTGTCCCCGGCGACAAGAAGGACGCGCTTATCTGCGCCGACAAGATCTACCGGGACGCAGCAGCCGCAACGGATAGCAAAACACGTGCCGCTAAAACTCCCGGGGGGAAGAACAAGACCAAGTCCGGCAAGAGCTCTGGGGCCCACTCCGGCAAACGCACCTCTTCGGAGTGCTGCGCTGCCGTCGAGGACGCACCATCGAGCTCCACCGGCAAGTGCAAGAAGGGAATGACAGCTCCACCTGCAACCAAAAAGGTGTCCGCCAAGGAGGACGACACTGGTGGTACTTTCACCATCAGCGCCACGCTCGATCCTAAATAGGAAAGCGCGCTCGTTGCTTTCCTACGGGCGAATGTCGACGTGTTTGCATGGCAACCGTCTGACATCCCCGGTGTTCCCAGGGAAGTGATTGAGCATAAGCTTGCCTTTTGTCCTCACGCGCGGCCCGTCAAGCAAAAGGTCAGAAAGCAAGCGGTGGAGCGCCAAGAGTTTATCGCTGAAGAAATCAAGAAGTTGGAAGCAGCATGCCTTATTAGAGGTGTACTTCATCCCACGTGGCTGGCCAACCCTGTTGTTGTGCGCAAGGCTAATGGGAAGTGGAGACTTTGTATAGACTTCACTGATGTAAACAAAGCTTGTCCCAAAGATCCATTTCCCTTGCCGCGCATTGACTAGATCGTTGACTCCACGGCTGGGTGTGAGTTGCTTTCGTTTCTTGATGCCTACTCCGGATACCACCAGATATTCATGGCTAAAGAGGATGAAGAGAAGACCGCATTCATTACTCCATGCGGCACTTACTGCTTCATACGCATGCCCTTTGGATTAAAAAATGCTGGCTCAATATTTGCAAGGGTGGTCCACACCGCTTTTGAGCCACAGATACACAGGAATGTAGAAGCTTACATGGATGATATAGTGGTCAAGAGCAAGGACAAGGACACCCTGATTCAAGACCTGGATGAAACTTTTGCGAATCTGCGCAAGATACAACTCAAGCTTAACCCCGAGAAGTGTGTGTTCGGAGTCCCCTCCGGCAAGCTTCTCGGGTTCTTTGTGTCCCAGAGGGGGATTGAAGCCAATCCCGACAAGATCAAAGCCATCGAGCAGATCGAAGCTCCGAAGCACGTCAAGGATGTACGAAGGCTTGCCGGTTGTGTGGCTGCTCTCAGCAGGTTCATTTCTAAGTCTGCAGAACGCGCCCTGCCGTTTTTCATAATCTTGAAAAAGGCATGTCCAATGAGATGGACTCCGGAAGCGGAGGCAGCACTGCAAGACTTGAAAAGATACCTATCCTCCACTCCGATACTTGTCGCACCTAGGCCACAAGAGAAGTTGCTGCTCTACTTAGCAGCGACCAATCAAGTGGTTAGTGCTGCGTTGGTAGCGGAAAGGGAGGCAGACGAGGAGCCTACAGCCCCGACAAGCACATCCAGCGACAAGCTGGGGGCTTCCCCGACAAGCTCTGGCCCCGACAAGGATGAGTGTGCGCAGATGCAAGAAGAGGTGCGGAAGAAGATGGTGCAGCGTCCAATTTATTTTGTCAGTTCCCTCTTGCAGGGGGCTAGGTCAAGATACTCTGGAGTGCAGAAGCTGCTTTTCGGCCTCCTCATGGCCTCAAGAAAGCTGCGCCACTACTTCCAGGCACATGAGATAACAGTGGTCACTCGCTTTCCGTTGAAAAGGATATTGCAAAATCCGGAGGCAACAGGCAGGATCGTCGAGTGGGCACTGGAGCTGTCAAGCTTTGGTCTTAAGTTCGAAAGTACTTCAACTATCCAGAGCAGAGCTTTGGCAGAATTCATAGCGGAATGGACACCAACGCCAGACGAAGAAGTTCCAGAAACAAGCATCCCCGTCCAAGAAGCAAGCAAAGAATGGGTGATTTACTTCGATGGTGCCTTCTCGCTGCAAGGCGCCGGTGCTGGTGTGCTGCTTGTCGCACCCACCGGGGAACACCTCAAGTACGTTGTCCAAATGCATTTTCCCAAGGAGCAAGCAACAAACAATACTGCAGAGTATGAGGGTTTGCTTGCCGGCCTCAGAATTGCGGCAGAACTTGGGATCAAGAAGCTGATCGTGCGGGGTGATTCGCAGTTGGTTGTCCGCCAAGTAAACAAGAGCTACCAGAGCCCATTGATGGAAGCTTACGTCGATGAAGTGAGGAAGCTTGAAGAACACTTTGAAGGCATACAGATGGAGCACGTTTCGAGATCTCAAAATGACATCGCAGACGGCCTGTCAAAGTGTGCTGCACTAAAGCTACATGTGGAACCAGGGACCTTCGTGCTCAAGCTAACTCAACCATCCGTTACACCATCAGTTGGACAAAGCAAGAAGAGAAAGTTGGTCTCCGGTGACTATCTACCAGCAGAGCTTCCCGAAGCCGCCGCCAACAAGGTCCCCAAGATCAACGACAGAGTTGCTGGGGAGCAGCCTGCTCCTGCAGACCCTAGGGTTTGTATAGTCGAAGCAGACGTTCCCGACAAGTTTTGCTTCGGCAAGCTTGCCGGGGAGCGTCAAGCTCCGGCCGAGCCGCTGGTTCTTGCCGTAGAAGCTGCGTTCCCGCAGCAGCAATGATGCCTTTAGTCCTTGTGGTTGAGCCTCAGGCTCCAGCATGGGCACAACAAATCGTCCGTTTTCTTCAAACTGGAGAACTTCCCGAAGAGCCAGAAGAAGCAGAAAGAATAACCCGGCAGTCAAGTATGTATCAGTTCGTCGACAATGAACTATACAGAAGAAGACTCAATGGTGTCAGATTGAAATGCATTCGCCGGGAAGATGGACAAAAGCTGTTGGCAGAGATACATGGAGGCATATGTGGCCACCACATTGGCGCAAGAGCACTTGCCTGAAAGGCATTCCGGCAAGGTTTCTTTTGTCCAGAAGCCCTCCAAGATGCAACTGCATAAGTAACCAAGTGTGAAGCATGCCAGTTCCATGCCAAGCAAATACATCAGCCAGCTCAAGCTCTCCAGACGATCCCTTTGTCCTGGCCCTTTTCGGTCTGGGGGCTCGATATCCTCGGCCCCTTTCCCCGTGCACCCGGGGGCTTTGAATACTTGTACGTCGCCGTCGACAAGTTCACAAAGTGGCCGGAAGTGGAACCAGTGAGAAAGGTGACCGCACAGTCAGCAGTCAAGTTCTTCAGGTCAATTGTTTGCCGTTTCGGAATCCCTAACAGGATCATCACCGACAACGGCACGCAATTCACAAGTCGCACCTTCATGCAATACGTCCAAGACCTTGGCACCAAGGTCTGCTTCGCTTCTGTTGCTCACCCGAGGAGCAACGGTCAAGCAGAGAGGGCAAACGCTGAAGTGCTGCGCGGGCTCAAGACAAGAACTTTCGACAGGCTGCACAAATGCAGAAGAAACTGGATTGAGGAGTTGCCGGCGGCTCATTGGTCAATCAGGACGACACCAAATCGTGCCACTGGACAGACACCCTTTGCTCTTGTCTATGGAGCAGAGGCAGTTCTCCCCACGTAACTCGTATACGGGTCTCCTCGAGTGCTCGCTTATGATGAGCTCGAGCAAGAGCAGCTGCGGCAAGATGATGCCCTGCTCCTCGAGGAGGACCGTCTTCAGGCTGCTGTACGAGCTGCTCGATACCAGCAAGCTTTGCGCCGCTACCATAGCCGCAAAGTCAAGGCCAGAAGTCTCGAGGAAGGCGACCTTGTTCTTCGGTGTGTTCAGTCCACCAAGAATTCCAACAAGTTGACGCCGAAGTGGGAAGGCCCTTATCGGGTGAGACAAGTCACAAGGCCCGGCGCTGTCCGCCTTGAGACCGAAGAGGGCTTACCGATGAGAAACTCCTGGAACATTGAGCATCTTCGCAAGTTTCACCCATAAGGCGCGGTTGCCGTGATCCGCTCCGGCAACCACCTTTTGTACAAGTCTTGCCGCTGTCGCATGTAAACCTTTGTACAAAGCCGGGCGCAGACCCCGTGCATCAGTAAAACTTTTGTGCTTTGCCCGACTTTTCATTTCATGCCTTTTCATTTTCTTGCATGTATTATCTGATACTTTGTGCAGCACACACCCCTGGTAAGCAATAGCAAGCCACAAAGCCCCATATCTGTGTTTCCTCCCTTTTTCTTTTCTCTCAAGCAGAAGAAGTTTCCCTCGCACACAAGTTTGCCGGGGGGAAGGAGACAGTAGACAGTGGTATGGACCAAGTGCTGTTCAAGAAAGGAAAGCCTTGCCGGGAAGCAAACAACCCACAAAAGCTAAGTTGCCGAAGTTTGAGCATTCAAATTTTTAAATTTTATAAGTTATCTTCCTTGAACGACCACACTTTGTATGGAAAACCTGTGCGTGGAGGAACCTACCCGTGGCTAGCCGCGCCCTTACTTTGTTTCGAGCACGCTCAACGGCTTAAGTGAGCTGCGACGAGTGTCGCGCCCTTACTTCGTTTTCAAGTTCGCTCAACAATCTAAGTGTGCTGCGACTAGCTGCGGCAAAGTTTCTTGCCGGCAGAGGCGTTGCCAGCAGGCTGCTGAAGTTCCGCACTCAGCGCTCGCGGCAAGGGTCCCTTCGCCGGCAAGTTCCCTAAAAGCGTAGGGTAAAAAGCATAAAAAGTGAAGGAGTCGAGCAAGGGAAATAACACTGCATCAACTACCCAAAATAAAGTTATATTACAAGATGACTTGTCGCTGTTCTAATAAACTACTGTCCATGACTTAATTGGCAGCGACAAGGGAAGCGGAAAGAAAATAGCCTAGTCTACACGGTCGCCGTCAACCCTCCTGATCTTGCCCACCTGGGCCACGATGGGGGCGATGAGAGCCTTCAGCGCCTCCTGGTCGGTGTCGGGCGGCAAGGTCCGGAGGACGTTCTCAAGGTTGATCCTGGGGTTGCGGTAGACTATCTTCGTCATCACTCTCTCCACAACTCCAGTGCAAAGCCTGCGCGCCTCGTTAGCCAGCTGCGTGGGGATCCTCTCCCGGAGCTGCTCGAGAGCCGGCGCCACTCCCCTGAAGAATAAGCTCAGTTTGGCGCTGTGTGGGAGGTTCGCGTCGGGGGAGTACCCGAGGTGCTCTGTCCCCAGCCCCGCCATCTCCCTGTCGATGTCAGCGGCGGCGGCGACAAGATCCTCGGTCCACTGCTCCACCGTCTGCCTGAAGTTGTTTTGCGTGAGGGCAGTGCTGTCCAACAGTGCCCTCTCGGCCCGGAGATCTTCCTTCAGCTTCGTCTCCCGGTTCCTAGCGCTGTCAAGAGATGCGGTGATGGTGGACAGCTTCAACTCCAAGTCCGCGACAGAATCCTTGGCGATGGCGAGTTCCTTGCCCTTGTCGGAGAGACGGACCTGCAGCTCCGAGTGACTGTGGGCGTCTTTCTCCCTCTCCAATGTGAGCGCGGAAACCTTCTCCTCGCTCGTCCTCAAGTTGAGCTCCAACTGCGCCACCCTCGCCTCCAAGTCTCTCTTGGCGGTCTCTGCAGCTGCAGCGGCGTCCCTCGGTTCCTGCAGAGCCCCGCCAAGGGTAAGCTCGCGCGCGGTAAGGTCGTCCTCATGGCTATCGAGGTCGACCTTCCGCTGCCTCAGCTCACCTTCCCGCTGAGACAGGTCTTCGGCGGCAAGCCGTTGCTGCTCCTCTGCTTTGGCCTTTTCGAGGATGAACACCTGGTGCGCCTCGGTGAGCTCCTCCCGCTCCTCCGCCAAGGTCCGGAGGGCCGCTTGGTTGGCGGCGCGGAGCTCCTCGGCGCGCTTCTCCAAATCGACGCCTGCCTTGGCAGCCAGAGCCTCTCGGGACTCCAGCTTGGCCTGCCTGGCGCGGTACAGGGCCAGAAGCCGGCGCATAAGCTGCTCCTCCTCGGGCTCGTTGCTGCTGCCGGGCGAGTCGACAAACCTTAGCCCGGCGGAGGCCAGGACTTCCCCATCGAAGACCTCTCCCTCCGCGGGCGCCCTCGACGTGGAAGCCCACAGGAGTTGGATGAAGACCCCGTTGGCGGCCTCCAGATAGACGCCCGGCTCGGTCGCGGCAGCAGAGGGGTCAGCGGCCGGCGCAACGTCCGGCGCTCTTGCGGCCTCAGGGCCGTCAGTGCAGTCGCCGGTCCCCTCCTCAGCTGCCGCGTCAGTGGCCGCGGCGGTCTCTGTCGGTGTATTAAAGTAGGGGTACCTTAGTATCCCGACTTGTGCACGGGCAGTAGCAGCGTCCCGTGGTCGGGCTCGCCACGCGCCCGCCAAGGCCCACTCTAGCTCCTTTAGAGCCATTCTAGAACAAAGTATTCAAGTTAAGAAACAAGACCCCGGCAAGAGGAGCTTGCCGGGAAGGCCGCTCCAGGCTCAAGACCACGCCTCTAGCACAAGACCCTGACAAGAGGAGCTTGCCAATAAGGCCAAAGAACAACATTTCAGAAGACATGCCGTGACACATCGCGCGCCCCGGCAAGACCCGGAGAGCGACAAGCTTCCGGGCCCGGCAAGGTATCGACCGCGGCAAGATGCTTGCCGCGGCAAGCTTTCACTGTGTGCCTGCGTTCCAGCTCATCTGTCCACGCGTCGCCCTGGGGCCCTTCCAGGGGCACGTGGCAGATGGCTGTGCAGCCTGGGGTACACGGTGGCAAGCCACGATGACGAGGCCACCATCGTGGCGAACGGAGACACCCGGACGGACGCTTTTTTACACTGTTTGGGGCGACGGTGACGGGCATTCAATGCCCTTGTCCCCCACCGTCAGGGTTAGGTATAGACCACTGTACATGCACTGTTACAACTACCACCAATTTTACACTTTTACCCTCATCTACGTTGACACCTGTCGGTGACCCCTTTGAACTATAAAAGGAGGCCCATGCACAACGTAGAGGGGGGTTCCAAAAACTTGATCACCCCCACGCTCGGTGTAGCTAGTACTGTAGATCTTCTTGCTCCCGAGCCAAGAACCCAATACAACCAAGGCAGGAGTAGGGTTTTACGCATTCGTGCGGCCCGAACCTGGGTAAACTGCTCGCGTGCGCGCCTCGATCTGCTCTTTGTGCTCCCTCCGCTCCCTTGCCGTACCGAAAAGGGGCTCCGGTCCCATAGGTGTTTGTGGGCGATCAGTTTCCCCGACATCTTTGGTGCGCCAGGTAGGGGGGTCGACGAGGTTGTGCGAACCTGATCCGGTGTTCGCGCGGGCGCAACCTTCAGCAACTTCACCAACGTCGTCAGCTTCATCGAGTACGTCAGCATGCCACCGAAGAAGAAAGCTTCGGAGGTAGGAGGCCCGTCCGCGTCGATCCCACCACCACCAGAACCAACGGTTGGTGGGGTAGACGCTGGCGGAAGGACGGACGCCGGCGAGGAAACTCACGGCGCCGCCAAGTCCAAGGACAAGACGGACGACCGAGCCCACTCCAAGACCTCGGTGTCCGTGCACGCACCGCGCCCCTCTCAGGAGGCGCCGGAACGGCAGCGGCGTGGTACACAGGGTACCATCCGTTTGCTAGGCCAAGGCCAAGTTGGTGGGTCGCGGGACGCTCAAGGCCAGCGCGCCGGCACGAGCAAGGCGCGGTCGTCGGGGCGAGAACCTGCTCCTTCTAACGCTGTTAGAAGTCTGAGCATATCTCGCTCCTTGCACCGCTCGCCACCGCTCCCCTTCACTCCAGCAGAAGCTCTAGCTAGAGCTCAGCTGCTCCTCGATTTCCCTCCAGCGGCAGACAAGGCCGAAGACTGGAGGGCTACCATTCAAAGCCTCATCGCCTTCGCCAACAATGACACGCCGCAGCAGCCGGCAACGTCACGGCCGCGGCAAGTTAGCCAAGCGAAGGCCGATGGAGACAAGACCGCGGGGGGTGCGACTACCGTGCACTCCCCGCCGCGGAAGCAGAAATCGCCGACTCGCTGGATCAACGTCGACGACGACTCCACGGCGTCGTCGGATCCGCGGGCTCGCCGCGATCAGCGCCAAGTCCTCGACGACAGGCGACAAGAGGACGCTCGAATTCGCATCGAGCGTCGAAGAGAAGCGCGACGCCAGTCCGACCAGCGCGCTGGGACCGCTGTAGACATGCACGCGCCCGGTGAACCAGACGATTTGCCGTACGCGGCAGGTTGTCCTGCGTTCACCCGGGAGCTGCGGCAAGTCCAGTGGCATAGCATGAAGAACTTTAAGCCCGACGTACCCGAGAAGCACGACGGCAAGACTCATCCCTCAGAGTTCCTTAGCATCTACGCCATTGCGGTGCAGGCTACCGGGGGACGGGATGAGAAGATACTGGCGAACTACTTCCCGCTTGTGCTCAAGCCCAATGTCAGATATTGGCTCATGCACTTGCCGGAGAACTCCATCTCTTCTTGGGCAGACCTGTGCCACCAGTTTGTCGGCGCCTTCACGGGCGGCCACAAGCCCCACGGCCAGGAGAGCGATCTCCACATTCTTGCCCAGAAGGAGGGAGAGTCCCTGCGAAAGTATATCCAGAGGTTCAGCCGCGTCCAGCACAACATCCCGGATGTCCACCCTGCCGCGGTTATCAGCGCGTTCCACCAGAACGTGCATAACCGCCGGATGAGGGAGGAGATGGTGATGACCAAGATCCGGGACGTCAGCGAGCTTTACGCTCTGGCTGACAAGTGTGCGCGTGCTGAAGAGGGGAGGAGACTGCCCGGAGAGGATGCTGGAGCAGGGGGAACGGACAGCGAGGATGCCGCCCCGGCAAGGAAAGGCCGGCGGCAAAACAATAAGAAAAAGAAGAACAAGGAAGTACTGGTTGTCGAGCAGTCAGGCAAGGAGGCTGCCGCCAAGAAAACACAGGCTGGTGGCTCCGGCAAGGAGGCCACCCCTGTGGCGGCCGCCGACAAGCAGGACGGCTCCGACAAGCAGTACTGCAAGATCCACCGCACCAAGGGCCATGATCTCCAGAACTGCAAAAGGGTCGAATATCTCGTCGAGCAGCAGAAAGCTGAGTACGAGCGACGCGACAAGGAGAAGGCCCAAGGAGGTGGAGGAGAGTCCGGCAAGAAGCGGCCATTCAATGGCCGGGGAGGACGCCGCGGCAAGGCCAAGCAGCGGCAAGGAGATAGACCTCCCCGCGGCCGCGGCAAGGACGAAGACGAAGACGACGACGAGGACATGGATGACGGAGACAACAGCGAGCAGGAGTTCCAGAAGGCCATAGAAGTTTTGTGCGTCGACGGAGGTGCCTCTCTGCATACTTCCCACCGCCAATTCAAGCAATGGGTGCGGGAAGTAAATGCAGCAGAGCCACCCGTCGAGTCGCGCAAGCTACTGAAGTGGTCCAGCACGCCCATCATCTTCGACCTTGAGGACCACCCTGACCGCACAACTGCGGTCGGGTGCTTGCCGATGTTGGTTTCGCCAACCATCCGCAACCTCAAGGTCACCAATATGTTGGTTGACGGCGGGGCCGGCCTCAACTTGATCTCCTCTGCTGTGATCCGGAAGCTGCAGATCCTCGACAGCGAGCTCGAGGAAACCGGAACTTTTCAAGGAATTAACCCGGGAAGGAGCAAGCCGAAGGGGAAGATAACACTGCCAGTGACCTTTGGCGGAGAGCTAAACTTTAGGACTGAGAGGATCACCTTCGACGTTGCCGATATCCCATTACCATACAATGGGATACTTGGTCGTCCGGCGCTCGCCAAGTTCATGGCAGCCTCTCACTATGCATATAACATGCTCAAGATGCCAGGGCCAATAAGCATCATCTCTGTCCCCGGCGACAAGAAGAACGCGCTTATTTGCGCCGACAAGATCTACCGGGATGCAGCAGCCACAGCAGACAGCAAGACACTTGCCGCTGAAGCTCCCGGGGGAAGGAACAAGACCAAGTCCGGCAAGAGCTCTGGGGCCCACTCCGGCAAACGCACCTCTTCGGAGTGCTGCGCTGCTGTCGAGGATGCACCATCAAGCTCCACCGGCAAGTGCAAGAAGGGAATGGCAGCTCCACCTACAACCAAGAAGGTGTCCGCCAAGGAGGACGGCACTGGTGGTACTTTCACCATCAGTGCCACGCTTGATCCTAAATAGGAAAGCGCGCTCGTTGCTTTCCTGCGGGCGAATGTCGACGTGTTTGCATGGCAACCGTCTGACATCCCCGGCGTTCCCAGGAAAGTAATTGAGCACAAGCTTGCCGTTTGTCCTCACGCGCGGCCCGTCAAGCAGAAGGTCAGGAAGCAGGCGGTGGAGCGCCAAGAGTTTATAGCCAAAGAGATCAAGAAGTTGGAAGCAGCAGGCCTTGTTAGAGATGTACTTCATCCCACGTGGCTGGCCAATCCAGTTGTCGTGCGCAAAGCTAATGGGAAGTGGAGACTTTGTATAGACTTCACTGATGTGAATAAAGCTTGTCCCAAGGATCCATTTCCCTTGCCGCGCATTGACCAGATCGTTGACTCCACGGCTGGATGTGAGTTGCTTTCATTTCTTGATGCATACTCAGGGTACCACCAGATATTCATGGTTGAACAAGATGAAGAGAAGACCGCATTCATTACTCCATGTGGCACTTACTGTTTCATACGTATGCCCTTCGGATTGAAGAATGCGGGTTCAACGTTTGCAAGGGTAGTCCACACTGCTTTTGAGCCACAGATACACATGAATGTAGAAGCTTACATGGATGATATAGTGGTCAAGAGCAAGGACAAGGATACCCTGATCCAAGACCTGGGTGAAACTTTTGCAAATCTGCGCAAGATACAACTCAAACTGAACCCCGAGAAGTGCGTCTTCGGAGTCCCCTCCGGCAAGCTTCTCGGGTTCTTTGTGTCCCAGAGGGGGATTGAGGCAAATCCCGACAAGATCAAAGCCATCGAGCAGATCGAAGCCCCGAAGCGCGTCAAGGATGTACGGAGGCTTGTTGGTTGTGTGGCTGCCCTCAGCAGGTTCATTTCTAAGTCTGCAGAACGCGCCCTGCCGTTTTTCAAAATCTTGAAAAAGGCAGGTCCAATGAAATGGACTCCGAAAGCGGAGGCAGCGCTGCAAGACTTGAAAGGATACCTGTCCTCCACTCCAATACTTGTCGCACCTAAGCCGCAAGAGAAGTTGCTGCTATACTTAGCAGCAACCAATCAAGTGGTTAGTGCTGCGTTGGTAGCGGAAAGGGAGGCAGAAGAGGAGCCCACAGCCCCGGCAAGCGCATCCAGCGACAAGCAGGGGGCTCCCCCGACAAGCTCTGGCCCCGACAAGGATGAGTCTGCGCAGATACAAGGAGAAGTGCGAAAGAAGATAGTGCAGCGCCCGATTTATTTTGTAAGTTCCCTCTTGCAGGGGCTAGGTCAAGATACTCTGGAGTGCAGAAGTTGCTTTTCAGCCTCCTCATGGCCTCGAGAAAGCTGCGCCACTACTTCCAAGCACATGAGATAACAGTGGTCACTCGCTTTCCGTTGAAGAGGATATTGCAAAATCCAGAAGCAACAGGAAGGATTGTCGAGTGGGCACTAGAGCTGTCAAGCTTTGGTCTTAAGTTTGAGAGTACTTCAACTATCCAGAGCCGAGCATTGGCAGAGTTCATAGCAGAATGGACACCAACGCCAGACGAAGAAGCCCCAGAGACAAGCATCCCCGTCAAGGAAGGGAGCAAAGAATGGATAATGTACTTCGATGGTGCCTTCTCGCTGCAAGGCGCCGGTGCTGGCGTGCTGCTTGTCGCACCCACCGGGGAGCACCTCAAGTACGTTGTCCAAATGCACTTTCCCAAGGAACAAGCGACGAACAATACTGCTGAGTATGAAGGTTTGCTTGCCGACCTCAGAATTGCGGCCGAACTTGGGATCAAGAAGCTGATTTTGCGGGGAGATTCACAGTTGGTGGTCCGACAAGTAAACAAGAGCTACCAGAGTCCTTTGATGGAAGTTTATGTCGATGAAGTGAGGAAGCTTGAAGAACACTTTGAAGGCCTGCAGATGGAGCACGTTCCAAGAGCTCAAAATGATATCGCAGACGGCCTGTCAAAGTGCGCCGCATTGAAGCTTCCTGTGGAACCAGGGACCTTCGTGCTCAAGCTAACTCAACCATCCGTTACACCATCAGTTGGGCAAAGCAAGAAGAGAAAGTTGGTCTCCGGCGACTACTTGCCGGCGGATCTCCCTGAAGTCGCCGCCAAGGTCCCCAAGATCAACGACAAAGTTGCTGAGGAACAGTCTGCTCCTGCAAGCCCCAGAGTTTGTATAGTTGAAGCAGGCGTTCCCGACAAGTCTTGCTCCGACAGGCTTGCCGGGGGGCGTCCAGCTCCGGCAGAGCCGCAAGTTTTTGCCGTAGAAGCTGATGTTCCCGCAGCAGCACTGATGCCTTTAGTCCTTGTTGTTGAGCCTCAAGCTCCAGCATGGGCACAGCAAATCGTCCGTTTCCTTCAAACCGGGGAACTTCCCGAAGAGCCAGAAGAGATAGAGAGAATAACCAGGCAGTCAAGTATGTACTAGTTCGTCGGCAACGAACTGTACAGAAGAAGACTCAATGGTGTCAGATTGAAGTGCATTTCCCGGGAAGATGGACAGAAGCTGTTGGCAGAGATACATGGAGGCATATGTGGTCACCACATTGGCGCAAGAGCACTTGCCGGGAAGGCGTTCCGGCAAGGTTTCTTTTGGCCAGAAGCCCTCCAAGATGCAACTGCACAAGTAACCAAGTGTGAAGCGTGCCAGTTCCATGCCAAACAAATACACCAGCCAGCTCAAGCTCTCCAGACGATCCCTTTGTCCTGGCCCTTTTCGGTCTGGGGGCTCGACATCCTCGGCCCCTTTCCCCGCGCAGTCGGGGGCTTTGAGTACTTGTACGTCGCAATCGACAAGTTCACAAAGTGGCCCGAGGTGGAACCAGTGAGAAAGGTGACCGCACAGTCAGCAGTCAAGTTCTTCAGGTCGATTGTTTGCCGTTTCGGAATCCCTAACAGGATCATCATCGAAAACGGCGCACAGTTCACAAGTCGCACCTTCATGCAATACGTCCAAGACCTTGGCGCCAAGGTCTGCTTCGCTTCTGTTGCTCACCCAAGGAGCAAGGGTCAAGCGGAGAGGGCAAACGCTGAAGTGCTGCGCGGGCTCAAGACAAGAACTTACGACAGGCTGCATAAGTGCGGAAGAAACTGGATCGAGGAGTTGCCGGCGGCTCTTTGGTCAATCAGGATGACACCAAATCGAGCAACCGGACAGACACCCTTTGCTCTTGTCTATGGAGCAGAGGCAGTTCTCCCCACGGAACTCGTATACGGGTCTCCTCGAGTGCTCGCTTACAACGAGCTCGAGCAAGAGCAACTGCGGCAAGATGACGCACTGCTCCTCGAGGAGGACCGTCTCCAGGCTGTTGTACGAGCTGCTCGATACCAGCAAGCTTTGCGTCGCTATCATAGCCGCAAAGTCAAGGCCAGGAGTTTCGATGTAATGCCCCGGATGTAATATTTTCCCTTTTGGGCATATAATATATCTCCGGCTTCATCTATTCCATTTCGGGTTCTTTGTCTTTCGGGTTTTCGTCGTGTTGTTGTGTGCGTGTGTGGCATTCATTCATATCATGTAGACATGTGCATCGCATTGCATTTGTGTTGTCGGTTGCATCCGGTTCCACGCGTTCCTTCCCGTTGTCCGTTTCGCGTTCCAGAGCTCCCTCACGTGTCCGTGGCGTCCCGTAGGCCTACTTTGGTGTTTGCCCGTGTAACGTTACCGGTGTGGCGCGAGACTTGTCGTGTGTTGTTGTTTTGTTGTGTGTAACCTGCCTGTCAAATCTCGTCGCGTTTCGAGTCCGTTTGCTACCCCAACAGTTATTCGTGTGGGCTCAAAGTGCCTCCGCTTTGAGGCCCAAGACACCGCCTCCAACAGCCCACTTCCCTCCTCTTGGCCCATCCTAACTCCCCTCGCGATCGGATCCGTCGGATCGCGATCGGAGGGCTCCAAAACCCCCAAATCCCTCAAACCCTAGCACCTACCATATATATAACATCCCCATGCCATTTTTGGTAGCCTACACTCCCTCCACCTACCTCTAGCCTCACCTCCCCTCAATTTCCGTGCCAGGCTCGCAAACCAGAGCAGTTCCATCGCAGATCGAAGCAGCAGCCGAGCCGCCGCCGTTTTCCTCGCTGGATCGGGAGGAGTCCCGATCTGGGATTGCCAGGGTCAACGCATCGAGCGCCGCCGGTTCCCGCCTCCGAGGCCGAGCCTCCCGCATCGAGCGCGGGCCAGATCCCACCGCACCGAGCCGCCGAGCCTCTTCGGTCGATTCCCGCTCGCCCCGCGGACCACATCGCCAGCGTCGACCGAGGGCCTCCTCCAGCCGCCTCGATCCGCAACAGTGAAGGCCCAGCCGGTGCTCTCCTCCTTCCCGGGCCCGTCGCCAGCATCGCCTTAGCGGGCCGCCGCCGCCCGAAGGCCTCCCTCCAGCGCCAGGCTCTCGCGGGCCGCGACCGCCGCGCAGCAGGCCGCCACCACCCGAGCCAGGCCAGGCCGTATCTCCCGCAGCGCCGGACGCCTCCAGGCCGCGCCGCTCCTCGCGGGCCGCAGCCGCCAGGCTTCCTCGGCCCAGCCGCCGTCCCTTCCAGGCCGAGGCCTACCGGCCCGCTCCTCCAGTCGACAGAGGCCGCCGCCCGCCACTGTAGCTTCGCAGCCGCGCCCGAGGCCCGATCCAGCCCGTTTGCAATTCCAGATCTGAGGTTGACTTCGAAAACCCTAGATCTAATCCCTGTGTTTTTGCTTGTCTGATGCTAGTTTCAAACTGCGATAACTTCTTGTGTGTTGGTCCGTTTTGCGCAAATGAGGTGTCCAGACGTTCGTGGTGATTAGCACTACGATTCATTCCATTGTGCCATGCATGTTAGAGATCATCTAGATGCTTATTTTTCTGTTGCAAGAGTGCATCCCGATATAAACTGCTGTAATGTGATGTTTTTATGCCATCTTTGCACAGTGATAACTTTTAGCTCGTTTATCCGAATGATGCAAATGACATGTCCACGTGTTCGTCTTGCCATGCTCTACATGTTGTTTGTGTTAGGTTGCATGATAGATTTATTATTGCCATGTATATCTCCGTTACAAAGTGCCATGTGGCTGTGATGTTGTTTCACTTGTTATGAAATGCCATCTTGTTGAGCTCATTGCTATCGTTGTGTTTATCTCCATGATGCATGCTTGTATGTTTCGGGATCACCATCATGTGTACTTTGATGTGGTGCTTACCACTTGCCATGTTTAGTTTCGAGGTGACTTAAACTTACTCTTTTAGATGCCATGATGAAACTGCTGTTTTAACACTTAGTGGATTTTCACTAAGTCTGAAATCTGTAACGTTCCGATGCCATGTTTGCGTGCTGCTCTAGGACAAACCATGATAGTTGTGGAGTGTTTCTTGATGGTTCCTTGTAGTATATATTGTTGGCTTTCCATTCATGTTCTCACATGCTTATTTAAGTGGCTGTAATATGTTTAACTTTTGCTCCAAAGTTTCAATAAAATTCCGCTGTCAGAATTTTATTGTCAAGTTCAATATGTCCAAGCTTGTAGCTATTGATCCGTGGCTCCTTTGGGGTTGCACCTTTGGACTTATTTGCTGTAGGATATGTCTAGTTTATGTTAATGCTCTTTGCCATGATGTTTGAGTGCTGTAGCTTATTTTTCTAGTGCTCCGAAGTTGCTATGTTGCTGTAATTTTCAGCTTTCGCTCGTTTCTTGTTTCGGGCATAACTTTTAGCCCGTAGCTCCATTTTCAGCGAGTCTTATATGAAACTTGATTGTTTTTCCGTGTAGATTCATAATCTCCTATTGTTATCATGTTTTGAAGTGATTTGCTGGAGTGCTATTTTCCGTGCTCCGTGTGCTTCCTTAGTGCATCCATCATGCATCCATCATTTTGGTGTGCGCATTGCATCTTGTTGATTCGCGCCTTGTGTGATTGTATTGTTTAGAGCCGGAAGCTGAGACCGAGTACGAGTACGAGCACGAGGTTACCAACGAGGTTGAGCACGAGGACCCTTCTTACGATCCGAACGACTACACTTCAGGCAAGATGACCGAACCCCGATAACATTACTATCTTTGCCTATTGCTAGAGTATCGCTCTATAGTTTTGCCTCGATGCCCATGTCTTTCATGTCAGCCTCCTACTTGTAACCATGTCCATGTCTAACCACCCTACCTATGCAAACCGTTGCTTGGCTAAGTACGCTTCGCTCAGCCCCTCTTATAGCATTGCTAGTTGCAGGTGAAGTTGAAGATGCTTGCTTCATGTTGAAGTTTGTTGGGTTATATCACACTATATATATAATGCTTAAAATGAACTCATCTATATATTGGCAAGGGTGGAAGGCTAAGCCTTTTGCTTGGTGATTTGTTCCACTCATGCCATTAGGAACCGTTTAAACCGGTGTTATGTTCCTTGATTATGCGTTCCTAACACGGTTGGGGTGTATGGGACCCCCTCGATAAACCGCTAAGTGCTAAGTCTTTTCCAGCAAGTCCCAACATTGGTACTATTTGCCTAATAACTAAATAACTTGCATAGGGAGTTATAAACCCTTTTTCCTTAATCAACAACCCCGGGCCAGTGCTCCACATGAGTGTTGGTCCGAAATGAGCAGACTGCGGGGCCACCTCAAGGAAACTTGAGGTCTGGTAAAAACCTGTAGGATGACTCATACGGTCGTGGCCTGAGACGAGATACGCGCGGCTACTATCAGGGTGTCGGCACGCCGGGAGGATTTGCTGGATTAGCCTTACCTTAGTTCGGAGTATCTTGAGCACGGGATTCCGAGAATACTCGGGTCTTCCCACCTTGGAGTTGCGACTCCGCGGATCGTGGGCTTGTAATGGGCCAAGTTGGAACACCCCTGCAGGGTTATGAACTTTCGAAAGCCGTGCCCGCGGTTATGTGGCAGATGGGAGCTTGTTAATATCCGGTTGTAGATAAGTTGACACATTGTTCTAATACACTACCAGCGTGTGTACCGTGACTGTCAATTTCCGAATAGGGATTCGGGAGTTGAACACGGTGGGGTTATGTTTGTTGAGCTTTAGCTAGGATCACTTCGTGATCATCTCTCGAATGAGGCATTTCTCTTCTTGCACTCTTTCCCGTAAGCTAGTGCTAGTTGCTGCTGCAGACACTTATTCTTTTCTTCAGCCTTATCCTCTCCCAAGGCTTAAATAGTCTTGTTACCCGGGAACGGGATTGCTGAGTCCTCTGTGGCTCACATTTACTTCACCACACCAGATGCAGGTCCAGTGGTGAGCTATCCAGGTGATGGCACCGAGCTAGACTGGGAGTACGACGAGGAGCGTAGTCGATACTATGTTCGTTATCCTGATGATCAGTAGTGGAGACTTCTACTAGGATTCGATCCGACCTGTGGATTTAAATTATGTTTGGTATCTCGTCATTCGGATTTTACCCTTAGAGGGCTGTGATGTTTTAATGTATGATGATTGAGACATGTATTGTATTTGTGTGACGTGGCGAGTGTAAGCCAACTATTTTATGTTTTCCATCCCCATCTTTTACATGAGTTGTGCAAAGATACCGGACTTGCGATCATTCCAGCATGGGGTTATGTCTCTAAGTCGTGCCTCGACACGTAGGAGATATAGTCCCATCCTGGGCATTACAAGTTGGTATTCAGAGCCTTCTCCGACCTAGGAGCCCCCACTGATTGATCGAATCGTTGACGGTCGAGTCTAGGCACACACTGAAAATTCTTTTGAGTCCTATATTATATCGGAGAGTAGGATTTCTTTGCTTCTCATCCCCTTTCTCTCTGGTGAGGACTCCTGACGACTACTCTTCCCTCTTCTACTTTCAAAAGTTGCACCAAATTTTTTTAGGAATCTCGCGAGTATTCTGGGATTGTTTCGATGTTCTTGTGACGAGAATATTGTTCTCGATGCCTCCTGACATTAGGGGTTGTGGCAGTGTCCCGGGGAGTTGAGCTTCGGGGTATTGTCGTCACAAGCATATCGCGGCAGTACTAAATACTTAAGACGGCCGACATCGAAAATCTCTCCTATACGGTTAGTGGCAAGATAACCCCGACATCACCCAGTACTGGGGAGGTAGTTCGGGAGTATTGCCATAGCTTGTTATAGTGGATGCTTTTCGAAG
The DNA here is from genome assembly GCA_902687465.1 of Secale cereale. Taxonomy (NCBI): domain Eukaryota; kingdom Viridiplantae; phylum Streptophyta; class Magnoliopsida; order Poales; family Poaceae; genus Secale; species Secale cereale. The sequence continues at coordinate 719,776,295 of LR738711.1, read as the reverse complement.
GTCCGAGGTAAACAGTTTCCGAGAAAGACTGGTTATGTGTTGAAGGATGGATACAGCTGGATGTAGGTTTAGAGTTGTTTGCGCGGTGCTTCCCCTGTATCCCCAACACCCGATTGCATAACTGGAATCTTTCAGAAATTAATAGGTGGGTTTATCCAGTAGATCGTAGGCATTCTTCCAACGAATGCAGGTTAGTGAGTTCGGGGTTCTACATTGAGTGAAGTGTTATTATGACCGATGTTCCGATCAGGAGTTGCATCTTAAAGGGTCCTTGGCTATGCTGATCCGGGGATTGCAAAACCTTTTCGTAATGCGTTCATATGCTTTCAGCACAAAGATGTTAGAACGAAGCTCCTATCTTGTGTTTGTTTCCGTCTGTACCTTGTTGTTTTTCTTATTTCACCTTTTGTCCCCTATGTGGCTTCTCGTGAAGATTGATGTTATCATTTAACTGAGAATTTCATTCGTTCCTCTTGTTCGAATGATTTCATTCGTTCCTATTGTTCGAACGATTATTGTGAAGACTTGTTGCAATTCATTCCATTGATTCAGCTTATACCTTCTGTCAATCAATTGCTGATTCGTGGTCATCTCTTTCAGGATGGCTCCGAAAAGGGTTCCCAACGCTAACCCAGAGGGTGAAGAGGTCCCAGATCGTCCTCCTTCCCCTCCTCCTCCGTCTGAGGCTTGGAGAGCGATTATGCAGACTACAACTCAGAACACTCAGATGTTGATGCAGATGATGCAGCAGATGCAAGCTAATCAAGCTAATCAGGGTGTTCCAGGGAATCAAGGCAATTTCTTCAACCAGCAGCACCATGCTACTCTCAACCAGTTCTTGGCCAATAATCCAAAAGCTTTCAGTTACTGTGTCGACCCTCTTGATGCTGAAGATTGGTTAACCGACATAAAGAAGCATTTTGAGTGCAGTAACGTAAGAGAAGAGGATTATGTGAAGTTTGCAGCCTTCCAACTCAAAGACCAAGCAGCTGACTGGTGACAGCAATACAAAGACTCCAGGCCAGGTCGTGTGATCTCTTGGGAGGATTTCTGCAAGGACTTTCGCTCTCACCACATTCCTACAAGTGTCATCGAGGGTATGCGTGAGCAATTCCGCAACCTGAAGCAGGGCTCTATGACAGTCTACTAGTATAATGTCAAGTTCCAAAACCTCGCCCGCTATGCTAAGCAAGACATTCCTGACGCCAAGAGCAAAATCTACCAGTTCCGTGGAGGTCTCAAAGATGAACTTCAACTTGCTCTCACCTTGTTCGAGCCCGATGAATTCGACAAATTCTATAACATGGCTTTGAAACAAGAGGCAGCTCAGCTTAAGATGGAGGCTTCTAAAAAGAGGATTCGAGATGCCGTTCACTCTTCCTCATCGTCTCAGTTGGCTGCGAAGCAACAGAAATTTTGGCTTCCTCCTCCTCCAGTGATTCGAGTGTTGGGGAACGTAGTATTTTAAAATTTTCCTACGATCACGCAAGATCTATCTACCAGATGCATAGCAACGAGAGGGAAGAGTGTGTCTACGTACCCTCGTAGACCGGGAGCGGAAGCGTCAAGTGACGCGGTTGATGTTGTCGAACTTCTTCGCGATCCAACCGATCAAGCACCGAACGTACGGCACCTCCGCGTTCAGCACACGTTCAACTTGATGACGTCCCACGAGCTCTTGATCCAGTTGAGCTTCACGGGAGAGTTTCGTCAGCACGACGGCGTGGTGACGGATATGATGTGTTCACCGGCGCAGGGCTTCGCCTAAGCTCCGCGACAGTATGACCGAGGTGTGATTCTGTGGAGGGGGGCACCGCACACGGCTAAAACAATTCAACTTCTGTGTCTTTGGGTGCCCCCCTGCCCCCGTATATAAAGGAGCAAGGGAGGGAGGCCGGCCGGCCCTTCCTGGTGCGGCTAGGGAAGGAGTCCTACTAGGAATAGGATTGCAATCCTATTCCTAGTAGGATTTACCAAAAGGAAGAAGGGGGAAAGGAATAGGAGAGGTGGCGCCCCCCCAATCCTAGTCCAACTAGGAACCCTAGGTGGGGGCGCCGGCCAGCCCTATGGGCTGCCTCTCTCTTTCCCTTTAGGCCCACTATGGACCATCCCCTCTCGTAGGGGGTTCCGGTAACCCCCTCCGGCATTCCCGATAAATCCGAAACTTTTTCGGTATACTTCCGGTGTCCGAATATAGCCGTCCAATATATCAATCTTTATGTCTCGGACATTCCGAGACTCCTCGTCATGTCCGTGATCTCATCCGGGACTCCGAACTACCTTCGGTACATCAATACTCATAAACTCATAATACCGATCGTCATCAAACGTTAAGCGTGCGGACCCTAAGGGTTCGAGAACTATGTAGACATGACCGAGACTCATCTCCGGTCAATAACCAATAGCGGAACCTGGATGTTCATATTGGCTCCTACATATTCTACGAAGATCTTTTATCGGTCAGAACCGCATAACTACATACGTTGTTCCTTTTGTCAAACGGTATGTTACTTGCCCGAGATTCGATCGTCGGTATCTCTATACCTAGTTCAATCTCGTTACTGGCAAGTCTCTTTACTCGTTCCGTAACACATCATCTCGTGACTAACTCATTAGTATTTTGCTTGCAAGGCTTATTGTGATGTGTGTTACCGAGAGGGCCCAGAGATACCTCTCCGACACTCGGAGTGACAAATCCTAATCTTGATCTATGCCAACACCACGAATACTTTCGGAGACACCTGTAGAGCATCTTTATGATCACCCAGTTACGTTGTGACGTTTGATAGCACACAAGGTGTTCCTACGGTATTCGGGAGTTGCATAACCTCATAGTCATAGGAACATGTATAAGTCATGAAGAAAGCAATAGCAGTTAAACTAAACGATCATAGTGCTATGCTAACGGATGGGTCTTGTCCATCACATCATTCTCCTAATGATGTGATCCCGTTGATCAAATGACAACTCATGTCAATGGCCAGGAAACATAACCATCTTTGATCAATGAGCTAGTCTAGTAGAGGCATACTAGGGACATACTGTTTTGTCTATGTATTCACACATGTACTAAGTTTCCGGTTAATACAATTCTAGCATGAATAAAAGACATTTATCATGATATAAGGAAATACAAATAACATCTTTATTATTGCCTCTAGGGCATATTTCCTTCAGTCTCCCACTTGAACTAGAGTCAATAATCTAGCTCACATCGCCATGTGATTTAATACCGATAGTTCACATCATTATGTGAATAACACCCATAGTTCACATCACCATGTGACCAACACCCAAAGGGTTTACTAGAGTCAATAATCTAGTTCACATCGCTATGTGATTAATACCCAAGAGTAATGAGGTGTGATCATGTTTTGCTTGTGAGAGAAGTTTAGTCAACGGGTCTGTCATATACAGATCCCTATGTATTTCGCAAATTTCTATGTCTACAATGCTCTGCATGGAGCTACTCTAGCTAATTGCTCCCACTTTCAATACGCATCCAGATTGATACTTAGAGTCATCTGGATTTAGTGTCAAAGCTTGCATCGGCGTAACCCTTTACGATGAACTCTTTATCACCTCCATAATCGAGAAATATTTCCTTAGTCATCCAATTACTAAGGATAATTTTGACCGCTGTACAGTGATCTACTCCTGGATCACTATTGTACCTCCCTGTCAAACTCTTGGCAAGGTACACAACGTGTTTTGTACACAGCATGGCATACTTTATAGAACCTATGGCTGAGGCATAGGGAATGACTTTCATTCTCTCTATATTTTTCTGCCGTGGTCTGGCTTTGAGTCTTACTCAACTTCACACCTTACAAGTCAGGCAAGAACTTCTTCTTTGACTGATCCATTTTGAACTACTTCAAAATCTTATCAAGGTATGTACTCATCGAAAGTTTTATCAAGCGTCTTGATCTATCTATATAGATCTTGATGCTCAATATGTAAGCAGCTTCACCGAGGTCTTTCTTTGAAAAACTCCTTTCAAACACTCCTTTATGCTTTCCAGAAAATTCTACATCATTTCCGATTCACATATACTTATCAGAAAGGTTGTAGTGCTCCCACTCACTTCTTGTAAATACAGGCTTCTCCAAAAGTCTGTATAAAACCATATGCTTTGATCACCTCATCAAAGCGTATATTCCAACTCCGAGATGCTTGCACCAGTCCATAGATGGATCGCTGGAGTTTGCATACTTTGTTAGCACCTTTTGGATCGACAAAACCTTCTGGTTGCATCATATACAACTCTTCTTTGAGATATCCATTTAGGAATGCAGTTTTGACATCCATTTGCCAGATTTCATAATCATAAAATGCGGCAATTGCTAACATGATTCGGACAGACTTAAGCATCGCTACAGGTGAGAAAGTCGCATCGTAGTCAACTCCTTGAACTTGTCGAAAACCTTTTGCAACAAGTCGAGCTTTGTAAACAGTAATATTACCGTCTGAGTCGGTCTTCCTCTTGAAGATCCATTTATTTTCGATGGCTTGCCGATCATCGGGCAAGTCAACCAAAGTCCACACTTTGTTCTCATACATGGATCCCATCTCAGATTTCATGGCTTCAAGCCATTTTGCGGAATCTGGGCTCATCATCGCTTCCTCATAGTTCGTAGGTTCATCATGGTCTAGTAACATGATTTCCAGAACTGGGTTGCCGTACCACTCTGGTGCGGAACGTACTCTGGTTGATCTACGACGTTCAGCAAAAACTTGATCCGAAGTTTCATGATCATTATCATTAACTTCCTCACTAATTGGTGTAGGAATCACTGGAACAATTTCCTGTGATGTACTACTTTCCAATCCGGGAGAAGGTACAATTACCTCATCAAGTTCTACTTTCCTCCCACTCACTTCTTTCGAGAGAAACTCCTTCTCTAGAAAGGATTCATTTTTAGCAACGAATATCTTGCCTTCGGATCTGTGATAGAAGGTGTACCCAACAGTCTCTTTTGGGTATCCTATGAAGATTTACTTCTCCGGTTTGGGTTCGAGCTTATCATGTTGAAACTTTTTCACATAAGCATCGCAGTCCCAAATTTTAAGAAACAACAACTTTGGTTTCTTGCCAAACCACAGTTCTTAAGGCGTTGTCTCAACGGATTCAGATGAGGCCCTTATTTAACGTGAATGCAGCTGTCTCTAATGCATGACCCAAAACGATAGTGGTAAATCGGTAAGAGACATCATAGATCGCACCATATCCAATAAAGTACGGTTACGACGTTCGGACACACCATTATGCTGTGGTGTTCCGGGTGGCGTGAGCTGTGAAACTATTCCACATTGTTTCAAATGAAGACCAAACTCGTAACTCAAATATTCTCCTCCACGATCAGATCGTAGAAACTTTATTTTCTTGTTACGATGATTTTCTACTTCACTCTGAAATTCTTTGAACTTTTCAAATGTTTCAGACTTGTGCTTTATTAAGTAGATATACCCATATCTGCTCAAATCATCAGTGAAGGTCAGAAAATAACGATACCCACCGCGAGCTTCAACACTCATTGGTCCGCATACATCAGTATGTATGATTTCCAACAAATATGTTGCTCGCTCCATAGTTCCGGAGAACGGAGTTTTAGTCATCTTGCCCATGAGGCATGGTTCACAAGCACCAAGTGATTCATAATCAAGTGATTCCAAAAGTCCATCATTATGGAGTTTCTTCATGCGTTTTACACCAATATGACTTAAACGGCAGTGCCACAAATAAGTTGCTCTATCATTATTAACCTTGCATCTTTTGGCTTCAATATTATGAATATGTGTATCACACGATCGAGATCCAACAAACTATTTTCATTGGGTGTATGACCATAGAAGGTTTTATTCATGTAAACAGAACAACAATTATTCTCTAACTTACATGAATAGCCGTACTGCAATAAACATGATCAAATCACATTCATGCTCAACACAAACACCAAATAACAGTTATTTAGGTTCAACACTAATCCCGAAAGTATAGGGAGTGTGCGATGATGATCATATCAATCTTGGAACTGCTTCCAATACACATCGTCACTTCATCCTTTAACTAGTTTATGTTCATTATGCAACTCCCACTTCGAGTTACTACTCTTTAGCAACTGAACCAATATCAAATACCGAGGGGTTGCTATGAACACTAGTAAAATACACATTAATAATCTGTATATCAAATATACCTTTGTTCACTTTGCCATCCTCCTTATCCGCCAAGTATCTAGGGCAGTTCCACTTTTAGTGACCATTTCCTTTGCAGTATAAGCACTTGTTTCAGGCTTGAGTTTAGCTTTGGGTTTCTTCACGGGAGTGACAACTTGCTTGTCATTCTTCTTGAAGTTCCCCTTCTATCCCTTTGCCCTTTACTTGAAACAAGTGGTCTTGTTAACCATCAACACTTGATGCTTTTTCATGATTTCTACCTTCGCCTACTTCAGTATCGCGAAGAGCTGGGAATTCCTTTCGTCATCCCTTGCATATTATAGTTCATCATGAAGTTCTACTAACTTGGTGATAGTGACTAGAGAACTTTGTCAATTACTCCCTCCGTCCCAAAATAAGTGACGCAAAAGTGACTCAACTTTGTACTAACTTTAGTACAAAGTTGAGTCATTTTTGCGTCACTTAATTTGGGACGGAGGGAGTACTATCTTATCTGGAAGATTAACTCCCACTTGATTAAAGTAATTGTAGTACCCAGACAATCTGAGCACATGCTCACTGGTTGAGCTATTCTCCTCCATCTTGTAGGCAAAGTATTGTCAGAGGTCTTATACCTCTCGACACGGGCATGAGTATGAAATACCAATTTCAACTCTTGGAACATCTTATATGCTCCATGGCGTTCAAAACATTTTTGAAGTCCCGGTTCTAAGCCGTAAAGCATGGTGCACTTAAACTATCAAGTAGTCATCATATCGAGATTTTGTCAAAACGTTCATAACGTCTACATCTGCTCCTGCAATAGGTCTGTCACCTAGCGGTGCATCAAGGACATAATTTTTCTGTGCAGCAATGAGGATAATCCTCAGATCACGGAACAATTCCGCATCATTGCTACTAACATCTTTCAATCTTAGTTTTCTCTAGGAACATATGAAAAATAAACGGGGAGCAACATCGCGAGCTATTGATCTACAACATAGATATGCTAATACTACCAGGACTAACTTCATGATAAATTAAAGTTCAATTTAATCATATTACTTAAGAACTCCCACTTAGATAGACATCCCTCTGGTCATCTAAATGATCACGTGATCCAAATCAACTAAACCATGTCCGATCATCACGTGAGATGGAGTAGTCTCAATGGTGAACATCTTATGTTGATCATATCTACTATATGATTCACGCTCGACCTTTCGGTCTCTAGTGTTCCGAGGCCATATCTGTATATGCTAGGCTCGTCAAGTTTAACCCGAGTATTCTGCGTGTGCAAAACTGGCTTACACCCGTTGTATTTGAACGTAGAGCTTATCACACCCGATCATCACGTGGTGTCTCGGCACGACGAACTTTCGCAACGGTGCATACTCAGGGAGAACACTTATACCTTGAAATTTAGTAAGGGATCATCTTATAATGCTACCGTCGTTCTAAGCAAAATAAGAAGCATAATAAGATAAACATCACATGCAATCAAAATATGTGACATGATATGGCCATCATCTTGTGCTTTTTGATCTCCATCTCCAAAGCACCGTCATGATCACCTTCGTCACCGGCGCGACACCTTGATCTTCATCGTAGCATCGTTGTCGTCTCGCCAACTATTGCTTCTACGACTATCGCTACCGTTTAGTGATAAAGTAAAGCAATTACATGGCGATTGCATTTCATACAATAAAGCGACAACCATATGGCTCCTGCCAGTTGCCGATAACTTTACAAAACATGATCATCTCATACAAAACCGTATAACTCATCATGTCTTGACCATATCACATCACAACATGCCCTACAAAAACAAGTTAGACGTCCTCTACTTTGTTGTTGCAAGTTTTACGTGGCTGCTACGGGCTTAGCAAGAACCGTTCTTACCTACGCATATAAAACCACAACGATGTTTCGTCAAGTATGTGCTGTTTTAACCTTCACAAGGACCGGGCGTAGCCACACTTGATTCAGCTAAAGTGAGAGAGACAGACACCCGCCAGTCACCTTTAAGCAACGAGTGCTCGTAACGGTGAAACCAGTCTCGCGTAAGCGTACGCGTAATGTCGGTCCGGGCCGCTTCATCTCACAATACCGCCGAAGCAAAGTATGACATGCTGGTAAGCAGTATGACTAGTATCGTCCACAATCTCATTGTGTTCTACTCGTGCATATCATCTACGCATAGACCTGGCTCTGATACCACTGTTGGGGAACGTAGTATTTTAAAATTTTCCTACGATCACGCAAGATCTATCTACCAGATGCATAGCAACGAGAGGGAAGAGTGTGTCTACGTACCCTCGTAGACCGGGAGCGGAAGCGTCAAGTGACACGGTTGATGTTGTCGAACTTCTTCGCGATCCAACCGATCAAGCACCGAACGTACGGCACCTCCGCGTTCAGCACACGTTCAGCTTGATGACGTCCCACGAGCTCTTGATCCAGTTGAGCTTCACGGGAGAGTTTCGTCAGCACGACGGCGTGGTGACGGATATGATGTGTTCACCGGCGCAGGGCTTCGCCTAAGCTCCGCGACAGTATGACCGAGGTGTGATTCTGTGGAGGGGGGCACCGCACAAGGCTAAAACAATTCAACTTCTGTGTCTTTGGGTGCCCCCTGCCCCCGTATATAAAGGAGCAAGGGAGGGAGGCCGGCCGACCCTTCCTGGTGCGGCTAGGGAAGGAGTCCTACTAGGAATAGGATTGCAATCCTATTCCTAGTAGGATTCACCAAAAGGAAGAAGGGGGAAAGGAATAGGAGAGGTGGCGCCCCCCCAATCCTAGTCCAACTAGGAACCCTAGGTGGGGGCGCCGGCCAGCCCTATGGGCTGCCTCTCTCTTTCCCTTTAGGCCCACTATGGACCATCCCCTCTCGTAGGGGGTTCCGGTAACCCCCTCCGGCATTCCCGATAAATCCGAAACTTTTCCGGTATACTTCCGGTGTCCGAATATAGCCGTCCAATATATCAATCTTTATGTCTCAGACATTCCGAGACTCCTCGTCATGTCCGTGATCTCATCCGGGACTCCGAACTACCTTCGGTACATCAATACTCATAAACTCATAATACCGATCGTCATCAAACGTTAAGCGTGCGGACCCTAAGGGTTCGAGAACTATGTAGACATGACCGAGACTCATCTCCGGTCAATAACCAATAGCGGAACCTGGATGTTCATATTGGCTCCTACATATTCTACGAAGATCTTTTATCGGTCAGAACCGCATAACTACATACGTTGTTCCTTTTGTCAAACGGTATGTTACTTGCCCGAGATTCGATCGTCGGTATCTCTATACCTAGTTCAATCTCGTTACCGGCAAGTCTCTTTACTCGTTCCGTAACACATCATCTCGTGACTAACTCATTAGTATTTTGCTTGCAAGGCTTATTGTGATGTGTGTTACCGAGAGGGCCCAGAGATACCTCTCCGACACTCGGAGTGACAAATCCTAATCTTGATCTATGCCAACACCACAAATACTTTCGGAGACACCTGTAGAGCATCTTTATGATCACCCAGTTACGTTGTGACGTTTGATAGCACACAAGGTGTTCCTACGGTATTCGGGAGTTGCATAATCTCATAGTCATAGGAACATGTATAAGTCATGAAGAAAGCAATAGCAGTTAAACTAAACGATCATAGTGCTATGCTAACGGATGGGTCTTGTCCATCACATCATTCTCCTAATGATGTGATCTCGTTGATCAAATGACAACACATGTCTATGGCTAGGAAACATAACCATCTTTGATCAATGAGCTAGTCTAGTAGAGGCATACTAGGGACATACTGTTTTGTCTATGTATTCACACATGTACTAAGTTTCCGGTTAATACAATTCTAGCATGAATAAAAGACATTTATCATATGTAAGGAAATACAAATAAAATCTTTATTATTGCCTCTAGGGCATATTTCCTTCATCGAGCTCCTTACAACAACTCCAACAGCAACAAGAACTCCGGTGGACGTGGTTTCTCCCACCCACCCAACCCGAGCAACCAGTCGAAGAACCAGTTTCAGTCTCAAGGCTCCAAGTCAAGTGGTTCTCATTTCCGTCCTCTCTCAGAAGTGACTTGCAACAAATGCACTCAGAAAGGTCACTATGCCAACAGATGTCCGAACACGAAGCGTCTTCCACCTCCTCCACCTGTGAGTTCAGCTATTGTCAAGCATAACCCCAAGCAAGCAAGGGTCAATCTGATGAGTGCAGCGCAAGCGGAGAATTCTTCTGATATGATTTTGGGTAACCTCTCAGTTAACTCTTTTCCAGCTAAAGTTTTGTTTGATTCGGATGCTTCATGTTCTTTCATGTCTCAACCATTCGCATCCAAGCATAATGTTGACATCCAAAGTCTGCCTCAGAGGTTGCAAGTAATTTCTCCGGGCAAGTGCATGACTTCTAATATTTTTGCTCCGAATGTTTCTATTCGCATGGGTGATTATCGCTTTCTGGCTAAACCGGTGGTTCTTGGTAATTCTGATATTGACCTCATCCTCGGGATGGATTGGCTTTCTCAGCATGATGCTCACATTGATTGTGCACAGAAGGAAGTCAAGATGACTCATCCTGATGAAGATGTGATTATCTTCGCCTCCAGGGATAACACTATCAGGCTTTTCTCTCTCAATGATAAGGGCGAAATTAATGCCATATCTCAAATTCCGGTGGTGAACGAATACCAAGACGTCTTTCCTGAAGAACTTCCAGGCATGCCTCCACACCGTCAGGTGGAATTCGTCATTGAACTCGAGCCGGGTACTGAGCCAGCATGCCGGCGTCCGTACAAGCTCGCTCCTAAAGAATTGAAGGAATTAAAGAAGCAGCTTGATGAATAGGAGCGTATGGGTCTCATCAGGCCTAGTACGTCTCCTTGGGGCTGTGGTGTCTTATTTGTCAAGAAGAAAGATGGCACGGAGCGTCTCTGCGTTGATTACCGGCCATTGAACAAGAAGACGATAAAGAACAAGTATCCGCTCCCCAACATCAACGAACTCTTCGAGCAGCTCAAAGGAGCTAAAGTGTTCTCTAAGCTCGACCTCCGAATGGGCTATCACCAAATTCGCATTCGCGAGAAAGACATTCCCAAGACAGCCTTCAGAACGAGCTTCGGTTCATACGAGTATACTGTCATGTCCTTTGGTCTCGCCAATGCTCCTCCTACCTTCTCGAGGATGATGCACTACATCTTCAACCCCTATACTGGCGAGTTTGTGCTTGTGTATCTGGATGATATTCTGGTGTTTTCCAAGAATGAAGAAGATCACGAAAAGCACTTACGTTTGGTTCTTGATCGACTCCGTGAGCATAAGTTCTATGCCAAGTTCTCCAAGTGCGAGTTTTGGCTCGATAAGGTTTTGTACCTGGGCCATATCATCTCAGCTGATGGTATTGCGGTTAATCCCGAGAAAGTTGAAGCAATTGTCAACTGGGAAGCTCCTCAGAACGTCAAGCAACTCCGTAGTTTTCTGGGTCTTGCCAGCTATTGCAGAAGGTTCGTTGAGAACTTCTCCAAGATTGCCAAGCCTCTTTCCAACTTGCTTCAGAAGAATGTCAAATACTTTTGGTCTCCAGAGTGTGAAGTGGCATTCAAAACTCTCAAAGAAAAGCTCGTCTCTGCTCCAGTTCTGACTCCTCCAGATGAGTCCAAGCCCTATGAAGTATTCTGTGATGCTTCTCTTCAAGGACTTGGTGGTGTGCTTATGCAAGATAAGAGAATTGTGGCATACACTTCTCGTCAGCTCAAGCCAAGTGAGAAGAACTATCCCACACATGATCTCGAGCTAGCAGCTGTGGTACATGCTTTGATTACGTGGAGACATCTGTTGTTGGGCAGAAAGTCGACATCTTCACTGATCACAAGAGCTTGAAGTACATCTTCACACAACCGAATATGAACCTCCGCCAGACTCGTTGGGTTGAAATGATCCAAGAGTATGATCCCAGCATCGAATACAGTCCTGGCAAGGCGAATGTGATTGCAGATGCTTTGAGCAGAAAGGCATATTGCAACAGCCTTCTTATCAAGCCGTTCCAGCCTGAGCTTTGTGAAGCATTCAGGAAACTCAACCTCCAAGTTGTTCCGCAGGGTTTTCTTGCAAATCTTCAAATTGCTCCTACCTTGGAAGATCAGGTCTGTGAGGCCCAACTCAGGGATACCATGGTGTAGAAAGTGAAACATGGTATTGCAAAGGGCACTCCAAAATACAAGTGCTTTCGTGTTGATGAGAGAGATACCTTGTTCTTCGAGGATAGACTCGTTGTTCCCAAAGGTGATCTCAGGAAGCTCATAATGGAAGAAGCACATGATTCTCTCCTTTCCATTCATCCTGGCAGCTCCAAGATGTACCAAGATCTCAAGCAATCTTACTGGTGGACACGCATGAAAAGGGAGATTGCCCAATTCGTGAATGAATGTGATGTTTGCAGAAGAGTGAAAGCAGAACATCAACGTCCAGCCGGTCTTCTCCAACCTCTTCCTATTCCCGAGTGGAAATTCGACCACATTGAAATGGATTTTGTCATTGGTTTTCCTAAGTCCAAGAGAGGGAATGATTCTATCTTCGTGGTGATTGACAAGCTTACCAAAGTCGCTCACTTCCTTCCAGTCAAAGAATCCATCAATGCAGCTCAATTGGCAGAGCTGTACACTTCAAGAATTGTGTCCTTACATGGCATTCCTCAAGTTATCTCCTCAGACCGTGGAAGTTTGTTCACATCCAAGTTCTGGGACTCCTTTCAGTCCGCCATGGGCACTAAGATCAGGTTCAGCACTGCATTTCACCCTCAGACTAGTGGTCAAGTCGAGCGAGTGAATCAGATTCTAGAAGACATGCTCAGAGCCTGTGTCATGTCCTTTGGCATGAAAAGGGAAGACTGCCTTCCATTTGCCGAGTTCTCTTACAACAACAGCTTTCAAGCAAGTGCAGGCAAAGCTCCGTTTGAAATCCTCTATGGTAGAAAGTGCCGTACCCCTCTCAACTGGTCTGAAACAGGTGAACGTCAACTTCTTGGCAATGACTTGATCTCAGAAGCCGAAGAAATGTGCAAAGTCATATGTGAGAATCTCAAGGCCGCCCAGTCGCGTCAGAAGAGCTACTATGACGGCAAGCATCGTGATTTGGCCTTCAACATTGGTGATCATTTCTATCTCCGTGTTTCTCCGATGAAAGGCACCCAAAGATTCGGTATCAAAGGAAAGCTTGCTCCTAGATACGTCGGGCCTTTCAAGATTCTTGGCAAAAGAGGCGATCTAGCCTATCAACTTGAGCTCCCCCCAACTTCGCCAATGTTCATGATGTGTTCCATGTGTCTCAACTCCGCAAATGCTTCAAGGGACCTGAACGCATGATTCCGTTTGAAGAGATTGATCTTCAACAAGACCTGTCCTACCGAGAGCATCCCGTTGCTATTCTCGAAGAAAGCGAGCGCAAGACCCGCAACAAGTCCATCAAATTCTTGAAAGTCAAGTGGTCACATCACACCGACCGAGAAGCTACGTGGGAATGAGAAGATCATCTTCGTTCCGAGTACCCTTCCTTTTTCCAGTCCTAGATCTCGGGACGAGATCTTTTTTGTAGTAGAGGAGAGTTTGTAATGCCCCGGATGTAATATTTTCCCTTTTGGGCATATAATATATCTCCGGCTTCATCTATTCCATTTCGGGTTCTTTGTCTTTCGGGTTTTCGTCGTGTTGTTGTGCGTGTGTGTGGCATTCATTCATATCATGTAGACATGTGCATCACATTGCATTTCTGTTGTCGGTTGCATCCGGTTCCACGCGTTCCTTCCCGTTGTCCGTTTCGCGTTCCGAAGCTCCCTCACGTGTCCGTGGCGTCCCGTAGGCCTACTTTGGTGTTTGGCCGTGTAACGTTACCGGTGTGGCGCGAGATTTGTCGTGTGTTGTTGTTTTGTTGTGTGTAACCTGCCTGTCAAATCTCGTCGCGTTTCGAGTCCGTTTGCTACCCCAACAGTTATTCGTGTGGGCTCAAAGTGCCTCCGCTTTGAGGCCCAAGATACCCCCTCCAACAGCCCACTTCCCTCCTCTTGGCCCATCCTAACTCCCCTCGCGATCGGATCCGTCGGATCGCGATCGGAGGGCTCCAAAACCCCTAAATCCCTCAAACCCTAGCACCTACCATATATATAACATCCCCATGCCATTTTTGGTAGCCTACACTCCCTCCACCTACCTCTAGCCTCACCTCCCCTCAATTTCCGTGCCAGGCTCGCAAACCAGAGCAGTTCCATCGCAGATCGAAGCAGCAGCCGAGCCGCCGCCGTTTTCCTCGCTGGATCGGGAGGAGTCCCGATCTGGGATCGCCAGGGTCAACGCATCGAGCGCCGCCGTTTCCCGCCTCCGAGGCCGAGCCTCCCGCATCGAGCGCGGGCCAGATCCCACCGCACCGAGCCGCCGAGCCTCTTCGGTCGATTCCCGCTCGCCCCGCGGACCACATCGCCAGCGTCGACCGAGGGCCTCCTCCAGCCGCCTCGATCCGCAACAGCGAAGGCCCAGCCGGCGCTCTCCTCCTTCCCGGGCACGTCGCCAGCATCGCCTTAGCGGGCCGCCGCCACCCGAAGGCCTCCCTCCAGCGCCAGGCTCCCGCGGGCCGCGACCGCCGCGCAGCAGGCCGCCACCACCCGATCCGGGCCAGGCCGTATCTCCCGCAGCGCCGGACGCCTCCAGGCCGCGCCGCTCCTCGCGGGCCGCAGCCGCCAGGCTCCCTCGGCCCAGCCGCCGTCCCTTCCAGGCCGAGGCCAACCGGCCCGCTCCTCCAGCCGACAGAGGCCGCCGCCCGCCACTGTAGCTCCGCAGCCGCGCCCGAGGCCCGATCCAGCCCGTTTGCAATTCCAGATCTGAGGTTGACTTCGAAAACCCTAGATCTAATCCCTGTGTTTTTGCTTGTCTGATGCTAGTTTCAAACTGCGATAACTTCTTGTGTGTTGGTCCGTTTTGCGCAAATGAGGTGTCCAGACGTTCGTGGTGATTAGCACTACGATTCATTCCATTGTGCCATGCATGTTAGAGATAATCTAGATGCTTATTTTTCTGTTGCAAGAGTGCATCCCGATATAAACTGCTGTAATGTGATGCTTTTATGCCATCTTTGCATAGTGATAACTTTTAGCTCGTTTATCCGAATGATGCAAATGACATGTCCACGTGTTCGTCTTGCCATGCTCTACATGTTGTTTGTGTTAGGTTGCATGATAGATTTATTCTTGCCATGTATATCTCCGTTGCAAAGTGCCATGTGGCTGTGATGTTGTTTCACTTGTTATGAAATGCCATCTTGTTGAGCTCATTGCTATCGTTGTGTTTATCTCCATGATGCATGCTTGTATGTTTCGGGATCACCATCATGTGTACTTTGATGTGGTGCTTACCACTTGCCATGTTTAGTTTAGAGGTGACTTAAACTTGCTCTTTTAGATGCCATGATGAAACTGCTGTTTTAACACTTAGTGGATTTTCACTAAGTCTGAAATCTGTAACGTTCCGATGCCATGTTTGCGTGCTGCTCTAGGACAAACCATGATAGTTGTGGAGTGTTTCTTGATGGTTCCTTGTAGTATATATTGTTGGCTTTCCATTCATGTTCTCACATGCTTATTTAAGTGGCTGTAGTATGTTTAACTTTTGCTCCAAAGTTTCAATAAAATTCTGCTGTCAGAATTTTATTGTCAAGTTCAATATGTCCAAGCTTGTAGCTATTGATCCGTGGCTCCTTTGGGGTTGCACCTTTGGACTTATTTGCTGTAGGATATGTCTAGTTTATGTTAATGCTCTTTGCCATGATGTTTGAGTGCTGTAGCTTATTTTTCTAGTGCTCCGAAGTTGCTATGTTGCTGTAATTTTCAGCTTTCGCTCGTTTCTTGTTTCGGGCTTTACTTTTAGCCCGTAGCTCCGTTTTCAGCGAGTCTTATATGAAACTTGATTGATTTTCCGTGTAGACTCATAATCTCCTATTGTTATCATGTTTTGAAGTGATTTGCTTGAGTGCTATTTTCCGTGCTCCGTGTGCTTCCTTAGTGCATCCATCATGCATCCATCATTTCGGAGTGCGCATTGCATCTTGTTGATTCGCGCCTTGTGTGATTGTATTGTTTAGAGCCGGAAGCTGAGACCGAGTACGAGTACGAGCACGAGGTTACCAACGAGGTTGAGCACGAGGACCCTTCTTACGATCCGAACGACTACACTTCAGGCAAGATGACCGAACCCCGATAACATTACTATCTTTGCCTATTGCTAGAGTATCGCTCTATAGTTTTGCCACCCTACCTATGCAAACCGTTGCTTGGCTAAGTACGCTTCGCTCAGCCCCTCTTATAGCATTGCTAGTTGCAGGTGAAGTTGAAGATGCTTGCTTCATGTTGAAGTTTGTTGGGTTATATCACACTATATATATAATGCTTAAAATGAACTCATCTATATATTGGCAAGGGTGGAAGGCTAAGCCTTTTGCTTGGTGATTTGTTCCACTCATGCCGTTAGGAACCGTTTAAACCGGTGTTATGTTCCTTGATTATGCGTTCCTAACACGGTTGGGGTGTATGAGACCCCCTCGATAAACCGCTAAGTGCTAAGTCTTTTCCAGCAAGTCCCAACATTGGTACTATTTGCCTGATAACTAAATAACTTGCATAGGGAGTTATAAACCCTTTTTCCTTAATCAACAACCCCGGGCCAGTGCTCCACATGAGTGTTGGTCCGAAATGAGCAGACTGCGGGGCCACCTCAAGGAAACTTGAGGTCTGGTAAAAACCTGTAGGATGACTCATCCGGTCGTGGCCTGAGACGAGATACGCGCGGCTACTATCAGGGTGTCGGCACGCCGGGAGGATTTGCTGGATTAGCTTTACCTTAGTTCGGAGTATCTTGAGCACGGGATTCCGAGAATACTCGGGTCTTCCCACCTTGGAGTTGCGACTCCGTGGATCATGGGATTGTAATGGGCCAAGTTGGAACACCCCTACAGGGTTATGAACTTTCGAAAGCCGTGCCCGCGGTTATGTGGCAGATGGGAGCTTGTTAATATCCGGTTGTAGATAACTTGACACATTGTTCTAATACACTACCAGCGTGTGTACCATGACTGTCAATTTCCGAATAGGGATTCGGGAGTTGAACACGGTGGGGTTATGTTTGTTGAGCTTTAGCTAGGATCACTTCATGATCATCTCTCGAACGAGGCACTTCTCTTCTCGCACTCTTTCCAGTAAGCTAGTGCTAATTGCTGCTGCAGACACTTATTCTTTTCTTCAGCCTTATCCTCTCCCAAGGCTTAAATAGTCTTGTTACCCGGGAACGGGATTGCTGAGTCCTCTATGGCTCACAGTTACTTCACCACACCAGATGCAGGTCCAGTGGTGGGCTATCCAGGTGATGGCACCGAGCTAGACTGGGAGTACGACGAGGAGCGTAGTCGATACTATGTTCGTTATCCTGATGATCAGTAGTGGAGACTTCTACTAGGATTCGATCCGACCTGTGGATTTAAATTATGTTTGGTATCTTGTAATTTGGATTTTACCCTTAGAGGGCTGTGATGTTTTAATGTATGATGATTGAGACATGTATTGTATTTGTGTGACGTGGGGAGTGTAAGCCAACTATTTTATGTTTTCCATCCCCATCTTTTACATGAGTTGTGCAAAGATACCAGACTTGCGATCATTCCAGCATGGGGTTATGTCTCTAAGTCATGCCTCGACACATAGGAGATATAGTCCCATCCGGGGCATTACATTCGAGGAAGGCGACCTTGTTCTTCGGCGCATTCAGTCCGCCAAGAATTCCAACAAGTTGACGCCGAAGTGGGAAGGCCCTTATCGGGTGAGACAAGTCACAAGGCCCGGCGCTGTCCGCCTTGAGACCGAAGAAGGCTTACCGGTGAGCAACTCCTAGAACATTGAGCATCTTCGCAAGTTTCACCCATGAGGCGCGGTTGCCGTGATCCGCTCCGGCAACCAGCTTTTGTACAAGTCTTGCCGCTGTTGCATGTAAACCTTTGTACAAAGCCGGGCGCAGACCCCGTGCATCAGTAAAACTTTTGTGCTTCGCACGACTTGTCATTTCATGCCTTTCCATTTTCTTGCATGTGTTATCTGACACTTTGTGTAGCACACACCCCCGGTAAGCAATAACAAGCCGCAAGGCTCCATATCTATGTTTCCTCCCCTTTTCCTTTTTACCTCTCAAGCAGAAGAAGTGTTCCTCGCGCACAAGTTTG
>LR738711.1:719593757-719757777 GCA_902687465.1 Secale cereale | reverse complement strand
GGGGGAGGAGACAGTGGTATGGACCAAGTGCTGTTCAAGGAAGGAAAGCCTTGCCGGGAAGCAAACAACACACAAAAGATAAGTTGCCAAAGTTTGAGCATTCAAAATTTTAAAAATCTTAGTTATTTTCCTTGAACGACCACACTTTGTATGGAAAACCTGTGCGCGGAGGAACCTACCCGTGGCTAGCCGCGCCCTTATTTTGTTTCGAGCACGCTCAACGGCCTAAGTGAGCTGCGACAAGTGTCGCGCCCTTACTTCATTTTTCGAGTTCGCTCAACAATCTAAGTGTGCTGCGACTAGCTGCGGTAAGGTTTCTTGCCGGCAGGGGCATCACCAGCAGGCTGCTGAAGTTCCGCACTCAGCGCTCGTGACAAGGGTCCCTTTGCCGGCAAGTTCCCTAAAAGCGTAGGGTGAGAAGCATACAAAGTAAAGGAATCGAGCAAGGGAAATGACTCTGCATTGACTACTCAAAATAAAGTTATATTACAAGAAGACTTGCCGCTGTTCTAGCAAACTAATGTCCATGACTTAATTGGCAGTGAGAAGGGAAGCGGAAAGAAAAACCACCTAGTCCACACGGTCGCCGTCAACCCTCTTGATCTTGCCCACCTTGGCCACGATCTGGGCGACGCGGGCCTTCAACGCTTCCTGGTCAGCATCGGGCGGCAGGGTCCGGAGGACGTTGTCAAGGTTGATCCTAGGGTTGAGGTAGACGATCTTCGCCAACACTCACTCCACAGTACCCGTGCAGAGCCTGCGCGCCTCGTTCGCCAGCTGTACGGCGAGCCTTTCCCGTAGCCGCGCGAGGGTCGGCGCCACTCCTCTGAAGAACAAGCTCAGCTTGGCGCTGTGGGGGAGGTTCTCATCGGGGGAGTACACGAGGTGCTCCGTCCCCAGCGCCACCATCTCCTTGTCGATGTTGGCGGCGGAGGCGACGAGCTCCTCGGTCCACTGCTCCACCGTCCGCTGGAAGTTGTTCTGCGTAAGGGCGGCACTGTCCAGCAGTGCCCTTTCAGCCCGGAGATCTTCCTTCAACTTTGTCTCCCTGTTCCGGGCCCCGTCAAGCGACTCAGTGAGGGTGGACGGTTTCAGCTCCAAGTCCGCGATGGAATCCTTGGCGGCGGTGAGTTCCTGGCCCTTGTCGGAGAGGCGGACTTGCAGCTCCGAGTGGGTGTGGGCATCTTTCTCCCGCGCCAAATTGAGCGCGGCAACCCTCTCCTCGCTCGTCTTCAAGCTCGTCTCCAACTGCGCCACCCTCGCCTCCAAGTCCCTCTTGGCGGTCTCTGCGGCAGCAGTGGCGTCCCTCGCCTCCTGCAGAGCCCCTCCAATGGACTGCTCACGCGCGGTAAGGTCGTCCTCGTGGCTATCGAGGTCGACCTTCCGCTGACTGAGCTCTCCTTCCCGCCGAGACAGATCCTCGGCGGCTAGTCGCTGCTGCTCCTCAACCTCTGCCTTCTCGAGGATAAACGCCTGGTGCGCCTCGGCGAGCTCCTCGCGCTCCTCCGCCAAGTTCCGGAGGGCCGCTTGGTTGGCGGCATGGAGCTCCGCGGCGCGCTTCTCCAAGTCGACGCCAGCCTTGGCAGCCAGAGCCTCTCGGGACTCCAGCTTGGCCTGCCTGGCGCGGTACAAGGCCAGAAGCCGGCGCAGGAGCTGCTCCTCTTCGGGCTCGCTGCTGCTGCCGGGCGCGTCGACAAGCCTCAGCCTGGCGGAGGTGAGGACTTCTCCATCGAAGCTCTCCCCCTCCGCGGGCGCCCTTGATGAGGACGCCCACGGGACTTGGATGAAGACCCCGTTGGCGGCCTCCAGATAGACACCCGACTCGGTCGCGGTAGCGGGAGGGTCGGCGGCCGGCGTAGCGTCCGGCGCTCCTGCGGCCTTAGGGCCGTCAGTGCGGTCGCCGGTCCCCTCCCCAGCTGCCGCGTCGGTGGCCGCGGAAGTCTCGTCGACGGCTGGCTCATCAGCCCCTGCCATCCCTTCGGCGGTGGCGGCATCGCCGGCATTGCCGCACGCGTCCTCCTCGGCGATGGCCTCCATCTCCATCGGCTCCGGGGCGGGCGGATCTGACAATAGAAAAAGAAAGGAAGAATCGTCAAGCAAATATCCAAAAAGAAGAATTCAAGAGAAGGAAAGTACAAGGGTTACCTGCGCGGGCCTCTTCAGTAACGGGGTCCCTCGCCGGGGAGTTCTCCCTTAGCGGCGTGGTAGTGGCCCCCGCCGGCGGAGGGCCGCTGGCGCCTTCCCTTGGCGGGGTGCCCACCCTTGTCGGAGTGCTCGCCCTTGGCGGGGTACTCGCCCTTGGCGGAGTACCCGCCCTTGGCGGAGCGCTCTCCCTCGCCGGGGAGCTCCTCCTTGGCGGGGAGGGTGGGACGAGCGGCTCGTCGGGAGCAGTCTCTTGGCGCTCCTGAGGCTGTGGCTCCACTTCTGCACAAGTCAACAAGCAAACAAGGCATTAGCAAGGATAAGAAACTCAAGCGCGCCCGATAAACAGAGAAGTGAACAAAAGACTTATGCTGGGGGCTGCGCTGGGGGCTGCTCTGCGAAGCAGCAGGCTGGTCCGGCAAGCCTGTCGCGGGCGCATCTCCTGCCGCGGCGACGGGCTCGTCCTCCTCGAGATCAACCACCGGGATCTTGGCCCTCTTCGCCATCCTCTGGGTCAGGGTCCTGGAAGCCAAACTAGATCAGGGTCAGGCAAAGAGAAATCAAGACAAGAGCAACAAGAATCAAAAGAAATAAAAGTTGCAAATGCTTACTCTTCCTCCTCCTCGTCGGAACTAAGGGCAGAGAAGTCGAAGTCCGCCTCGCGCGTCCCGGCGCGAGGAGCTGGAGGGGTAGGCTCCTTCGGGCGCTTGGCAGGCTCCGGAGCTGTGGGCTGAGAAGACCCCGCTCCGGTCGTCGCCGAAGACCGGGGGGCGGAAGGAGCGCCAGAGCCAGTTCGGGAAGATCCCCCTCCGCTTGCCGCTGAGGCGCGGGGCGCCTCCTTGACGGCCTTGCTCGTCGTGGTGGCACGCGTCGAGCGATGCTGCGGCTGCTGTCGGGGCGCCGGCTGCCTCGCCATGTCAGCGGTCTTGCGGAGGTGCTTCTTTGGCTGTGGCGGAGGACTCGGTGGTGGCGGAGAATTTTCCGAGGATGAGGAGGCGTCATCGAGGTTCAGTGACCCGCCCGAGTCTTCGTCGGAATCATCCGATTCGGCGTCCTCCACGGCGGGCTCACTGGACTCAGTGCCCTGCCCGTCAGCCTCGCTCGTCCCGGCAGGCTCCCCGGCAGGCTGCCCGACAGGCCTCAGCAGTTTGAGGATTTCTTCCTCCTAGGCCCGGCTCACTGCATCCGCTGCTTCTGCTTCCTCCACGGAGTACCCAAACTCACCCGCGGCCTCAGCTGCGGCGGCCTCCTCCATCCTGCTAGCGATATATGCCACGTCCCGGTCGGTGGTCTCGCGGGTGAGACCCTTCTTCTCTTCGGGATTGACCGGCCGTTCAACCAAGTTGTCGAAGAAAATTTGTGCGGTCTCTTCTGAAGGCGGTAGCCAAGTGGGAACCACCCCGTGGGAATCGCACAGAGGCATTGCCGCGCGGATGGCGCTAAGGGAAGAATTGTTACATAGAGGAACTACTCCCTGCGACGGGGCAAACCACTCCGGGTGCTTGGGGTCATGCTTGAACAGCGAGCGGATCATCCCCTTGAGCTCCAGAACGGTGAAGTTGTAGTTGAGGCCGGGGCATAGCCTCATGCAGTCTGCCGCGTTGCCGAATTCCCAAGCAGACCTCTTCCTGTCCTGCAAGGGGGCAATGCGGCGGCGAAGGAAATCCGCCCCGACCTCACCTACAGTAAGGTTGGCGGTCCGGAGGCGAAGGATCCTAGTGAGGGCTATCTTCAGCTTCTCATCCTCCGGGGCCAGATCACTCCAATCCTTGCCGCGCACTATTGCAGCTCGGCGCGGGGAGGTAAATTGCTGAGGTTCAACTTCCATAACCCAGCACCAATCGGCCCTCCACTCCTCCCACTTGCCGCGGAGCTCTCCAATCAAGTACGCCTCTTTCTTGTTGAGCCTAAAGATCCAAGAGATGTCACCGGACAGAGGGGACCCAGACTCTACTCGAGGTGTGAAGAAGTGGCGGAAGAGAGCTACGTTGGGGTGGACCCCGACAAAGTTCTCGCACAGATGTGCGAAAACAGCCAAGGTCAAGACTGCATTCGGGGTGAAATCTAGGAGATGGAATCCATACGTGTTCATAACGTCGCAGAAAAACTCAGAGTATGGAGGGCAGAGACCGCAATGGAAGAACCGAGCGAAGTAATGGTAACCTCCCGGATACATGTCGCAGGCTTCGGCGGGGAGGACCCTGGTGCGCGGGTGAGCCTTCGTCTCCCTCGACCAGAACAAGTAGTACTTGTCCCTCAGCTCCCTCGCGCCGAGCCTCGGCGGGAAGACCACCATCCTCTTCCGCATTGCTGCCAGCTTCGTCGCCATGTCGGACATCGCGTTCTTCGCCTTGCCGCTCTTCGGGGCCATGGCGGGGATGGCGAGGGGGGTCGACGGCGCTGGGGAGGCTGGCGGCGACGGAAGAGAGGTGGAGCTCGGCTCTCTGTCGACCTTTGGGGAGGCGGAGAGCGGCGGGGGTTTCTGGAGATTGAAGACGCGATGAAGCAATGGGGGGAAACTGCCCCTGCTTCCTATGCTTTTAAGGGGGAAGTGGTGGACGTTCCACATTTTCCCATTAAAGAAACAGGCCACGATCTCTCCCACGACGCCACAATCGACGCGTGCCGTTAGGGAGGGATGCGGCGGATACGGAGTGGGAAACGGCGCGCCGTGGGCCGCGTGTGCCCGTGCACTGTTTTGGGCCTGGCCCAACAGCGCTCGGCACCGTGTGTGGCCCAGGCCCGGGGGCTCCTGTCGGTGTACTAAAGTAGGGGTACCTTAGTATCCCGACTTGTGCACGGGCAGTAGCAGCGTCCCATGGTCGGGCTCGCCACGCGCCCGCCAAGGCCCACTCTAGCTCCTTTAGAGCCATTCAAGAACAAAGTATTCAAGTTAAGAAACAAGACCCCGGCAAGAGGAGCTTGCCGGGAAGGCCGCTCCAGGCTCAAGACCACACCTCTAGCACAAGACCCTGACAAGAGGAGCTTGCCAGGAAGGCCAAAGAACAACATTTCAGAAGACATGCCGTGACACATCGCGCGCCCCGGCAAGACCCGGAGAGCGACAAGCTTCCGGGCCCGGCAAGGTATCGACCGTGGCAAGATGCTTGCCGCGACAAGCTTTCACTGTGTGCCTGCGCTCCAGCTCATCTGTCCACGCGTCGCCCTGGGGCCCTTCCAGGGGCACGTGGCAGATGGCTGTGCAGCCTGGGGTACACGGTGGCAAGCCACGATGACGAGGCCACCATCGTGGCGAACGGAGACACCCGGACGGACGCTTTTTTACACTGTTTGGGGCGACGGTGACGGGCATTCAATGCCCTTGTCCCCCATCGTCAGGGTTAGGTATAGACCACTGTACATGCACTGTTACAACTACCACCAATTTTACACTTTTACCCTCATCTACGTTGACACCTGTCGGTGACCCCTTTGAACTATGAAAGGAGGCCCATGCACAACGTAGAGGGGGGTTCCAAAAACTTGATCACCCCCATGCTCGGTGTAGCTAGTACTGTAGATCTTCTTGCTCCCGAGCCAAGAACCCAATACAACCAAGGCAGGAGTAGGGTTTTACGCATTCGTGCGGCCCGAACCTGGGTAAACTGCTCGCGTGCGCGCCTCGATCTGCTCTTTGTGCTCCCTCCGCTCCCTTGCCGTACCGAAAAGGGGCTCCGGTCCCATAGGTGTTCGTGGGCGATAAGTTTCCCCGACAGTCTCATTGACGGTGGCCTCCGTCTCCATCGGCTCCGGGGCGGACGAGTCTGAAGACAAGAAAAGAAGAAGAAAGAAAGAAGAATTGTCAAGCAAATATCCAAAAAAGAGAAGTTCAAGAAAAGAAAAGCACAAGGGTTACCTGCACGGGCCTCTTCTTCGACAGGGTTCCTCGCCGGGGGGTCCTCCCTCGGCGGCGTGGTGGTAGCCCCCGCCGGCGGAGGTCCGCTGGCGTCTTCCCTTGGCGGGGTGCTCGCCCTTGGCGGGGTACTCGCCCTTGGCGGAGTACTCGCCCTTGGTGGAGTGCTCGCCCTTGGCGGGGTATTCTCCCTCGCCGGGGAGCTCCTCCTTGGCGGAGAAGTCGAGGCGTGCAGCTCGTCGGGAGCGACCTCTTGGCGCTCCTGGGGCTGCGGCTCCGTTTCTGCATAAACCAGCAAACAAAAAAAGATATTAACAAAAATAAGAAGCCCACGCATGCCCGACAAGCAAAGAAGTGAACTGAAGACTTACGTTGGGGGCTGCGCTGGGGGCTGCTCTGTGGAGCAACATGCTGGTCTGGCAAGCCTATCGCGGGCGCATCTCCCGCCGCTGCGACGGGCTCGTCCTCAAGGTCGACCACCGGGATCTTGGCCCTCTTCGCCATCCTTTGGGCCAAGGTCCTGGAAGAAAAACAAAATCAGAATCAAGCGAAAAGAGATTCAAGACGACAACAAATTGAAGAAATAAGAGTTGCCGCTGCTTACTCTTCCTCCTCCTCGTCGGAACTGAGAACGGAGAAGTCGAAGTCCGCCTCGCGCGTCCCGGCGCGAGGAGCTGGAGGAGTAGGCTCCCTCGGGCGCTTGGCGGGCGCCGAAGCAGTGGTCTGAGAAGACCCCGCCCCGGTCGTCGCCGAGGCCCGAGGGGCGGAAGGAGCGGTGGAGCCCGTGCGGGAAGATCCTCCCCCAGCCGCTGCTAAGGCGCGAGGCGCCCCCTTGACGGCCTTGCTCGTCGTGGTGGCGCGCGTCGAGCGGCGCTGCGGCTGCTGGACCACCGGCTGCTGGACCGCCGGCTGCCTCGCCGTGTCTGCGGCCTTGCGGAGACGCTTCTTCGGTTCAGGCGGAGGGCTTAGTGGTGGCGGAGAACTTCCCGAGGACGAAGAGGAGTCGTCAAGGCCCAGAGACCCGCCTGAGTCTTCTGAAGAATCGCCCGATTCGGCGTCCTCCTCGGCGGGCTCACTTGACTCTGTGCCCTGCTCGGCAGCCTCGCTCGTCTCGGCAGGTTGCCCGACAGGCTTCAGCAGTTTGAGGATCTCTTCCTCCTCGGCCCGACTCACCGCATCCGCTGCATCCGCCTCATCCAAGGAGTACCCAAACTCACCCGCGGCCTCGGCTGCGGATGCCTCCTCCATTCTGCTGGCGATATACGCCACCTCCCGGTCAGTGGTGTCGCGGGTGAGACCTTTCTTCTCATCGGGGTTGATTGGTAGCTCCACCAAGTTATCGAAGAATGTTTGCGCGGCTTCGTCAGAAGGCGCCAGCCAAGTGGGGTCAACCCCGTGGGAGTCGCAGAATGGCATCGCCGCGCGGATAGCACTAAGTGACGAATTGTTGCATAGTGGAACTACCCCCCGCGGCGAGGCGAACCACTCCGGATGCCTGGCGTCGTGCTTGAATAGCTCACGGAGCATCCCCTTGAACTCCAGGACAGTGAAATTATAGTTGAGGCCGGGGCGCAGCCTCATGCAGTCTGCCGCATTACCAAACTCCCAAGCAGGCCTCCCCCTCTCCTGCAAGGGAGCAATGCGGCGGCGAAGGAAATCTGCCCCGACCTCACTTACGGTGAGATTGGCTTGCCGGAGGCGAAGAATCCTAGTGAGGGCTATCTTCAGCTTCTCGTCCTCCGGGGCCAGATCACTCCAGTCCTTGCCGCGCACTATTGCAGCTCGGCGCGGGGAAGTAAACTACTGGGGTTCATCCTCCATGATCCAGCACCAGTCGGACCTCCACTCCTCCCACTTGCCGCGGAGCTCTCCAATCAAGTATGCCTCTTTCTTATTGAGCCTAAAGATCCAAGAAATCCCACCGGACAGAGGAGACCTAGACTCTACCCGAGGCGTAAAAAAATGGCGGAAGAGGGCTACGTTGGGGGTGACTCCGACAAAGTTCTCGCACAGATGTGCGAAAACGGCCATGGTCAAGACGGCGTTTGGGGTGAAATCAAGGAGATGGAATCCATACGTGTTCATAACATCGCAGAAGAATTTGGAGTATGGTGGGCAGAGACCGCAATGGAAGGACAGGGCAAAATAGGCATACCCTCCCGGAAACATGTCGCAGGCTTCGGCGGGGAGGACCCTGGTGCGCGGGTGAGCTTTCGTCTCCCTCGACCAGAAGAGGTAAAACTTGTCCTTCAACTCCCTCGCGCCGAGCCTCGGCGGGAAAACCACCATCCTCTTCCGCATTGCTGCTAGCTTCGCCACCCGGTCGGTCTTCGCGGTTTTCGCCTTGTCGCCCTTCGGGGCCATGGCGGGGACGGCGAGGGGGGCCGACGGCGCTGGGGAGGCTGGCGGCGGCGGAGGAAGGGTGGAGCTCTGCTCTCTTTCGACCTTCGGGGAGGAGGGGAGCAGCGGGGGTTTCTGGAGGTTGAAGACGCAATGAAGCAATGGGGGAACTGCCCCTGTTTCCTCTGATTTTAAGGGGGAGAGGGGGACGTTCCACATTTTCCCATTAAAGAAACAGGCCACGATCTCTCCCACGACGCCGCAATCGACGCGTGCCGTTAGGGAGGGATGCGGCGGATACGGAGTGGGCTGCGACACGCCGTGGGCCGCGTGTGCCCGTGCACTGTTTTGGGCCTGGCCCAACAGCGCTCGGCACCGTGTGTGGCCTAGGCCTGGGGGCTCCTGTCGGTGTACTAAAGTAGGGGTACCTTAGTATCCCGACTTGTGCACGGGCAGTAGCAGCGTCCCGTGGCAGGGCTTGCCACGCGCCCGCCAAGGCCCGCTTTGGTTCCTTTGGAGCCATTCAAGAACAAAGTATTCAAGCCAAAGAAACAAGGCCCCGGCAAGAGGAGCTTGCCGGGAAGGCCGCTCCAGGCTCGTAACCACCCCTTTAGCACAAGACCCTGGCAAGAGGAGCTTGCCAGGAAAGCCAAAGCATGGCATTGCAGAAGACCTGCCGTGGCGCATCACGCGCCCCGGCAAGGCCCGGAGAGCGACAAGCTTCCGGGCGCGGCAAGGTAGCGACCGCGGCAAGGCGCTTGCCGCGGCAAGCTTCCACTATGTGCCCGCGCTCCAGCTCATCCAGCCACGCGTTGCCCTGGGGCCCTTCCAGGGGCACATGGCGGAAGGCTGTGCAGCCTGGGGGACACGGTGGCAAGCCACGATGACAAGGCTACTGTCGTGGCGAACGGAGACGCCTGGACGGACACTTTTTGCACTGTTTGGGGCGACGGTGACGGGCATTCAATGCCCTTGTCCCCCACCGCCAGGGTTAGGTACAAAACACTGTACATCCACTGTTCCAACTACCACCATTTTTACGTTTTTACCCTCATCTACATTGCCACCTGTCGGTGACCCCTTTTACCTATAAAAGGAGGCCCATGCACAACGTAGAGGGGGTTCAGATCCTGGAACACGCTCATGCTCGATGAAGCTAGTCTCGAGCACTGTAGATCTTCTTGCTCCCGAGCCAAGAACACAATAACAAACAAAGGCAGGAGTAGGGTTTTACGCATCCGTGCGGCCCGAACCTGGGTAAACTGCTCGCGTGCTCGCCTCGATCCGCTCTTCGTGCATCCTCCGCTCCCTTGCCGTACCGAAAAGGGGCTCCGGTCCCATAGGTGTTCGTGGGCGATCAGTTTCCCCGACACTCAAGATTGTCCATAACCGGGGACATGGCTAATCATGATTAGTTTGTACACTCTGCAGAGGTTTGCATACTTTTCCCCACAAGACTCGATCTCCTCCGTTGGATTTCTAGCACTGCATGGTGTTTGAGAAACGGATGACCGAGACACAGTCTTTCAGAAGCATTTACTCTTTACCCCGGGTGGACCGGTACACCTACTTTCCCCTGCATCTGCTAGTCCACCACTGAAATAGCTCACACAACATACTCAACTATGCCAGAGCCCATAATGGCATTGTGGCTGCACACGGAAGTTTCTAGCATGAATAGTTTTATGATCCCTTTGAGCCTGGGTGGCATTCCATAGGAAAAATCACACGATTCCTCAGGGATTTCCTAGGATAACACTGGATTCTCTAGGTGCCCTGCAACCAATCCACTCAAATGTGTATTAAAGTTGCCACCTTAAGTTGAACCATTAATTAACAATCTCACATCTGTCATGGATACTCTCAAACCCAATCCACGTCTACGAGCATATCATGTCAACCTAAGCGTAACGTAGAAATAACTCCCATGGGTTTGAAAAATAATGCAGGTAATAGGTTCTACCACAATCTACTTCCCAGTCCCACATGTTAAGAGATCCTACTCATGCAATGTGTGAGGGTTTGATCTAATGCATAAAAACTGGGTAATAAAGATATGATCAAAGTGTTACTTGCCTTGCTGACGATTCGCAAAACCTAGGGACTCGTAGTAGCACGCTTCGCACTCCGGGAATTCTATCACAAGCAAACAATAGCATACATAATCAAACAAGCAAAGATGCACGGGTAAAATTCAAATAAGAAGATCTAACCAGAAAGTTCAACTGAAGAACTCTGGTTTGCAAAAAGAATCAAATCAAACGGAGCAACGAAACTCTAACTACGAAAGAAACAAGATCCGTTTACTAGATTGAACTAAAGTCAAAAAAATTACAGTACCAAAACCTTGTTCAAGTTGGTTAAACGGAAAGAGGGCTTCGAGACGAAGATCTAGGTGCTTGAATCGCCTGATTCCGACTTACGAGCGAAAAGATAAACTAAAACGAAGATCAGGGCAGAAATCGCGATCGAGAATAATCGCGGAAAAACCATGGAAAAAGAAAAACTGATGAACAGGATAACGAACGAACGTTCGCTGTCTGCGACTAACGGGCAAACAACGTTCGTTAAAACGAACGTATGGACGAACATTGTAACACTCCAAAAA
This sequence comes from Secale cereale, assembly GCA_902687465.1. NCBI lineage: Eukaryota > Viridiplantae > Streptophyta > Magnoliopsida > Poales > Poaceae > Secale > Secale cereale. The sequence goes on along the minus strand of LR738711.1, from coordinate 719,746,834 downwards.
TTTTGGTTTTGTTTTCATCCAAATTCTTTGCTCCTTTGAAGGGAGGATATTTGAATCTTTCTTAAAACCTCTCCTTCTCAAATCTTTTATGACAAAAGTTTTGTGTGTCCTCCACAACCTTGATTTCTGGTCTTGAAGGTTTTCACCTTGTGTTGGCTCAACACAAATTATTTTCAAAAGAATTTTTGACAAGTTCTCTTTATGAAAAGCCTTCATATAAAAACCTTGGGCTTATTCTCCCCATTCAAACTTTTCTTTTGCCATGACACCCAATGAAGATCTTTCTGCCCAAAACCTTCATTTCCACCTTGAAACAAGTCTAACATCAATTCCAGTAGGTTTCAACCTCATTTAGATTTTTCTTCTAATTATTTTATCCCAAAAACTTTTTCTGTCATTTAATTTGAGCCTTGGTGATTTACAAAGGAACTACTAGTTTTCTTGTGAGCTTTGAATCCAAACAAACTTCCCTGGCTAGTCCTTAGTACCCTCAACCTAGATCCATCAAGATCTGCTGGTCCATAGTTCAAAAATTTCAAATTTTGCTTGCTGAAAGTTTGGACCAAATTTGCCATTTTTGGTGAAATTCATATTTTCTCTCGTCCTAAAAATCTGTAGAAATTCAGGCAGCCTCTGGATGCATCAAGAGACCACCTCACCAAAATTCAGCCCAAGAAAAATTCGGCAAGTGCATGAATCATTTCATCAAACAGTTGAGGTGCACTCTTTCTGTTGAAATTCAGAAAAAGTTAACTGAAGATTCAGTCGACAGTGCAGCTTCATCAGACGCGGCGTCAATCTCACCAGTGTTGCCTTGGCACCTTGCTGCACTGCTCCTCTCCCTTATCTAGAGCGCCGCATGCTCGCTTGGCCGGTTGCGAGCGTCGGTGGCGTCGTGTGATACGTCCGAAACGTATCTATAATTTCTGCTTGCTCCATGCCTCTTTTGTGTGATATTGCTATGATATTTATGCACTTCCATACACTTTTGATCATATTTGGACTAACCTATTAACTAAGTGCACCCCAGTGCCAGTTTCTGTTTTCTGCTGTTTTTGTATTTCAGGTTTTCCCATTACGTAAATTGCCAGAAAAATTCCGGGAAAAATATATAAAAAATCAGCGTTCCGGAAGCTTCCATGCGGCCAAAGTAGGGCCAGAGGGGGCCCACCAGGGCTCTAGGCGCCTTGGCCACGCGGCCCCCCTCCAGGCCACGCCCGAGGGGGGGGGGGTGCCCTGGGCCCCCTTAGCTCCCCTGGTGACCCCCTTTGGCATATATTTACACCGCGTCGCAGAAACCCTGATTCCAGACCCCTTTTCTCCAGACGCAATTCCGATATCTGCCGCCATCGCCATCAAGCTTCGGGGGACCAAAATTCCTGTGCCGGAACCCTGCCGGGACAGGGAAGTGCCCCCGGATTCATCTCCATCGACGTTGCTTCCTCCCTCCATGATGCGGGAGTAGTTCCTCCTCGGGGCTGAGGTTTCTACCAGTAGCTATGTGGTTATCTCTCTCTCCCATGATGTGATCTTCGTTGTGATCATAGGCTATGTTAATCTAGGGTGATCCCATGATATTTCCCCTTCCTCTATGTATTGGATTGATGTACTCACTTGTCTTTATCTAGTATAATCCCCGAGACCAAGGTGACAACGGTCTATTGGACATGGATTAGAAAAATATTTTCATGAGTGATTTCCTCTCTTGTGTGTTGATTGAAGATTGAGAGTCTCTTGGTGCTTGTATTTGGCTGTCCTTTAGATATGTTGTGGTGATTGTGGGACTCTCTTTGGATGGCCGCGGTGACATTGGGAAATCCTTAGATTGAGAACTACGAACTTTGAGGTGTGCTTTTGTAGCCCTACATAATTCTCGTCCTCTCTTGACCACGAAGGAATGACCTCCGGGTGCGTCTCCATTGCATGTTTTATGGGAAATATCACGTGATTCGATTATGTTAATGTTGTTGGGAGTTGCCTCTAGTGAAAGTATGAACCCTAGGCCTTGTTTCCACCATTGCAATACCATTTGTGCTCACGTTTACCACTTGTTTGCTTGCTGCACTTTTTATTACAGATTTATATTACTTTGTTTTGCCATCCATATCACTTGCCATTTAACATCTCTTCGCCGAACTAGTGCACCTATACATCTTACAAGTGTATTAGGTGTGTTGGGGACACAAGAGACTTCTTGTATCTTAGTTGCAGGGTTGCTTGAGAGAGACCATCTTCAACCTTTACCTCCCTGAGTTCGATAAACCTTAGGTCATCCACTTGAGGGAAATTGCTACTGTCCTACAAACCTCTGCGCTTGGAGGCCCAACATAGTCTACAAGAGTAGAAGCGTGTGTAGACATCAAGCTATTTCTGGCGCCGTTGCAGGGGAAGTGAGTGCTTGAAGGTATATCTTTAGATCTTGCAATTAAATTTTTTTGTTTCTTGTTTTTATTTCACTAGTTATGCTTATGGACAACCTTGCTATTGGATCGTTGCTTGCGGGAAGACGCCCCACACCTGTGGTGGTTGCTCCTCCCCCTACTGAAATTGTGCCCTATAAAATACCAGCTGGTATTATCGATTATGTGTTGGCTAATCGTTATGCAGGAGACAGACATCCCGGTGAACACTTGCTATATCTGTCACAACTATGTTCATTATTTAAGCTTGCAGGTGTATCAAGGGAGTTTGTCATGAGGAAATTGTTCGCCGTATCACTTATAGATAAAGCTGCAGATTGGTATAAGCTTCTCGATAACTCGCACTTGCTTGATTGGCAAGAGCTTATGTCTCTCTTTTATACTAAGTTTTATCCTCTTCATGAAATTCATCGAGATAGGAACTATATCTATAACTTTAGGTCTCGTGACGGAGAGAGCGTAGCTCAAGCTTGGGGGAGACTGAAAACGTTAATGCTAAAATGTCCTAACCATGGGCTCCCCAAAGATGTTTATGTGGAGAGTAAGAGTACCTTTTTGCATGTGGATCATGGTAACAATGCTTTATGTGATGCTTATATTGTTGAGTTTATTCGTGATCCCACTGAAAATTATTATGAGAAGGGAACATATGCTTATAGATATTTCAATAATATCAAGTTCCCTCTCTTTATGGTGAATATTTTGAAGTTATGCTTGTTCTGCCTTCCTATGCTAGTTGCTTTATGCTTCAATAATTTATTTTCTTACAAGATTCCCATGCATAGGAAGTATGTTAGACTTAAATATGTTTTATATATGCTTCTTGATGCTCTCTTTTGTTCTTCAACTCTTATTCCTACGAGAGCATCATTAAAGTCTTAAGCCTATCTTTATGGCTATAAAGAAAGAGCTCTAGGGAGACAACCCTTATTATCTTTGCTTTCAGTTTGTTCTTTCAGTTTTTAGTGGTCTTGATGTTTGTTACTACAGTAGCATCATCATTGTATCTTTACTTTTCAGCTTTGTGCCAAGTGTAGCCTCTGATTGCAAGAAAGTTCAAAAGTTGTGACGTGCTGTCCAGGAAACAGATTCTGTCCTTGGATAGAAAAATTCGTATAAAATTACCAGATCATCTTTTTGGTCTGAATTGTTTCGACAGCGTGCCCTATACAATTGGCTTTCGGGCATCTGTTCTGAGTTTTTCGATTTGAGTTGTAGAAGTGCCCCGAAAAAATCAATTACTACCTGCTGGTCTGTTTTTCACAGATTCTGTCCTGTTTTGCCTTTCCTTCATTTTGCAAACCTTGAGCTTGCTTTTTCTTTGCAAAAACCTTTTGGCAATCTTGAGAAATAGTAGACCTTCAAGAATATTCTTATTTCCAGCAAGGAACAATTATTTTATTATGGGTACTAACCTCGCTAATCAGATTATGATGAGTTATGTATGAAGGGAGTTTTCAAGTGTGCGAAGGAAGATGATAAAAAGATTCAGGAGTGTCAAACGCTCAAGCTTGGGGATGCCCCCATGCACCCCCAAGAAATATTCAAGAAGACTCAAGCGTCTAAGCTTGGGGATGCCCCCATGCATCCCCTTATCCATCAACAATTATCAGTTCGTCTTTCGTTCCACTATATTTTTATCACTTCATGTGTTATGTGCTATGCTTGGAGCGTCTTGCTTTTAGTTTCCTTTTTAGTTTTTTTAGCTTTGCTTGCTGTTCATAATGAGTTGGAACTCAGCTTTCTTTGTGTGGGAGATAAACACGCTCCACTTCAACCTAGAACATAACATAGAATTTTCATGTCTATCTTTGCTGTGTGTGTTCTTTGTCTTTCAATAGCTACTGTCATGCTTAGCTCTTAGTTTTCATGCTTATCTTTTTAAAGAGCTTTTGTTTAGTTGGTCGCTGGAACTCTCTTTAGTTATCATGCTTATCTTATTAAGAGAGTTGGCTTCTGTTGCATTGGTTGATATGTCTATGATAAAAATGCTATGTGCATAATGATGCTTAGTAGTTCATGTTTTCTTATGGTTAGTCTCAAATAGCTGGGGGGTTCTCAATGTGTTAATGGAGTACCAACATGATTTGTTTGCCTATGATGTGGTATGCTTTAGTGATATCTTCCTTCAAGAATTTATTTTGATTGACTTGGCGTATGCTCACGCATATTTAAGACTGTAAAGAAAGTCTATCAAGCCTTGATGATCTTTAATTTCTGAGTAGCGATATAACTTCCATGCCTGATTCAATGTTGCTTTGTCGCTCTGCATGATTATGACCGTCATTGCTCTTTTAGTTGGTCGCTCCCAGTCTTTTGCTAACCTTCGCCTGTACTAAGCGGACTGACTGCTTGTGCATCCAAAATCCTTTAAACCAGTTATGCCATATGAGTCCACCATACCTTCCTATACATGGTATTTACCTGCCATTCCTAACGAAGACTTTCATGTACCATCTCGAAATTATTCAAAAAAGCATTTCTCTTTTGTGCCTCTGTTTTAGCTCATGAGGAAGTAGTAGTTAATTCATGATCTTTTTAAGTTGGACAAGCTTCACCCCGGGATTGCATGTCTAATGTGCAAACCCATAATACGAGAAGGAACTGGCATAGAGTGTGCCCGGCTCATTAAAAAATAATACAACAAACAAACCCTCCTTCACGCTTTGTTCATGAGAAATCAGAAAACTTTGGCAGTGATAAACAAAGGAGATTAAGAGGATGTGATCGTCCTCATTCGGGAGCCGTTCCTCGAAACTTGTCCAGCTCAAGAAGTGATTGAGTTATCTGCTAGCATTCGTTGACGAAATATGCATATTCTAAAAAAAAATTATTACCTCTGTTTTTAAAACCAAGAGCTCTGGTACATGTTTAGTTTTTGTTTCCGACCACGGGTTTTCAACCTTGCCAACAAAAGCCACGGTTCGAGAGTCTCCACCTTCTTTTAAAGCACCAACTACTGAGAGCATGATTGTCATTCCGAGTGTAATGTGCATTGTCCCAAAGTACCATTGTCTTTTGCATGATTATGATATCGTTTATTCTGAAATCATTGTATCTAGTCGTCACTTAAACCTTGGAGGTGCCCCTGCATTTATGTTTTGCTTCACTAAAGGGGGCAAGCGAGGTATCACTTTGTCATATTTGCACACCATGCTCACTACAAATCTATTGAGTGTTTCAGTATCATATTGTAAAACTTTCAGTTCTTTGTGATTTTATCATGAGGCAACTTAATTACTACAGATTCATTGTCTCAGTAAGCACTTGTCATGTGACTGTAAAAAGTCCTTATATGGTTAATAGCATGTCACCACAGAAATTATGCTTGTTATCATTTACCTACTTGAGGACGAGCAGGAATTAAGCTTGGGGATGTTGATACGTCCAAAACGTATCTATAATTTCTGCTTGCTCCATGCCTCTTTTGTGTGATATTGCTATGATATTTATGCACTTCCATACACTTTTGATCATATTTGGACTAACCTATTAACTCAGTGCACCCCAGTGCCAGTTTCTGTTTTCTGCTGTTTTTGTATTTCAGGTTTTCCCATTACGTAAACTGCCAGAAAAATTCCGGGAAAAATATATAAAAAATCAGCATTCCGGAAGCTTCCATGCGGCCAAAGTAGGGCCGGAGGGGGGCCACCAGGGCTCCAGGCGCCCTGGCCACGCGACCCCCCTCCAGGCCGCGCCGGGGGGGGCGCCTGGGCCCCCCTTAGCTCCCCTGGCGACCCCCTTTGGCATATATTTACACCGCATCGCAGAAACCCTGATTCCAGACCCCTTTTCTCCAGACACAATTCCGATCTCCACCGCCATCGCCATCAAGCTTCGGGGGACCAGAATTCCTGTGCCGACACCCTGCCGGGACGGGGAAGTGCCCCCGGATTCATCTCCATCGACGTTGCTTCCTCCCTCCATGATGCGGGAGTAGTTCCTCCTCGGGGCTGAGGTTTCTACCAGTAGCTATGTGGTTATCTCTCTCTCCCATGATGTGATCTTCGTTGTGATCATAGGCTATGTTAATCTAGGGTGATCCCATGATATTTCCCCTTACTCTATGTATTGGATTGATGTACTCACTTGTCTTTATCTAGTATAATCCCCGAGACCAAGGTGACAGCGGTCTATTGGACATGGATTAGAAAAATATTTTCATGAGTGATTTCCTCTCTTGTGTGTTGATTGAAGATTGAGAGTCTCTTGGTGCTTGTCTTTGACTATCCTTTAGATATGTTGTGGTGATTGTGGGACTCTCTTTGGATGGCCGCAGTGACATTGGGAAATCCTTAGATTGAGAACTACGAACTTTGAGGTGTGCTTTTGTAGCCCTACACAATTCTCGTCCTCTCTTGACCACGAAGGAATGACCTCCGGGTGCGTCTCCATTGCATGTTTTATGGGAAATATCATGTGATTCGATTATGTTAATGTTGTTGGGAGTTGCCTCTAGTGAAAGTATGAACCCTAGGCCTTGTTTCCACCATTGCAATACCATTTGTGCTCACGTTTACCACTTGTTTGCTTGATGCACTTTTTATTACATATTTATATTACTTTGTTTTGCCATCCATATCACTTGCCATTTAACATCTCTTCGCCGAACTAGTGCACCTATACATCTAACAAGTGTATTAGGTGTGTTGGGGACACAAGAGACTTCTTGTATCTTAGTTGTAGGGTTGCTTGAGAGAGACCATCTTCAACCTCTACTTCCCTAAGTTCGATAAACCTTAGGTCATCCACTTGAGGGAAATTGCTGCTGTCCTACAAACCTCTGCGCTTGGAGGCCCAACATAGTCTACAAGAGTAGAAGCGTGTGTAGACATCATCGTGGCCTGCCTGCGCCGGCGTCTTCCACGGCGGCAGAGCCACCCGTGGCGGCCGACAGGGGGCCACCTTGCAAAGCGACGCCGTTCGACACCGCCCAAGCCACCTGAGAGCTCCGCGTGGCCGTCTCCTCCCCTGTGCACGCTGCAGGACCGTCGCCGTGGCCTGAGAGGCGCAGAGCGCGCTCTTTGCCGCCGACGTGCCCGCACGGCCGTTCCGTTGAGATAGTGCCGTAAACACCAATGGCTTGCTAAACTCAGCATCGGGATTGAACCAGTAGGCCATCACATCGATGCCCAGACCCTTAAACCACCCGTTCAGCCACAGCCTCGCCGTAATCGCTTGCCGGACTTATCCCGTTTGCGGCAACCGCCTCGGGCCGGCTATAAATAGCACCCTCGAGCTCGCATTCGACCCGGCACCACTACATCATCTCACCAGACCCCGCCCAGCCACTGGAAGATCCTCGAGGAGCCCTTCTTCCCCAACTCCGGCCGCCCCGATCTGCTTCGGGCTCCGGCAGCTCTCTCTCTGGTGAGAGCTCCTCCGACTCCCTAACCGTGCCAATAGCCTCCTGACACACCTAGACGCCTGACCCCTACTTCAATTTGACCTCCGCATCTCTCTCCGACGAGATCCACCACCACCCGAACCGCCGTCCGCCGGAGAGGAGGTCGCCGTCGACATGGTGCTCGCCGACGTCCAACTCCACCACCCCCAGACGCGGAAGAGCACCGTGAACCCGTAGGTACCACCAACTTCCCCTACCTCGCCGTGGATCTGCGCCGGCGACCACCGTGGCTCTCTGACGCCGACGCGCTCTATTTTCCGTTCGAAGTTTCAAACCTGACGGGTGGGATCCCCTCGTCAGTCTCTCTGTTTCATTTGAATCATTTTTCTGGAAAACGCCTTCGGGCAAAATACGCTTTCCCTTTTCAGCTGGCGTACTGCTTACTGAATCGTTTTCTGTTTTTACATTCTAGCCCCTGGAAACTTTCTGTTTCATTACAAACAAGTCCCTGGACAAAAACCTTAATAACTTTTAAACAAAAAAGGATTTTGAGTTAATTCTTTGTCCTCTTTATTTTTCTGTCTAGTTTTTTATCATATTTATTTGAAAAATATTTTGGACAACTTTTATGCGCGCACGGTATTTATGTTAGTACCCGTTTTATTGTTATCCGTAGATACTGAAGGAAGTGACGGAGCCGCAAACTTCACCGAGTTAGACTCCGACTACTCCGAAGCAGGCAAGCATGTTTGAACCTTTGATATGATGAGTGTATTGCATGTTTGTTTGAGTAGTTTTTCTTCATGGCATGGTTATATAATCATTTTGTGGATGTTATATTTCATGCAAAACGAGCTCCGTGTGAGCCCCGAAAGATGACGGTGAACCAACCTGATCATGTGGTGACATGATAGGTTGTAAGTTGGTATTGTTGAAGCATGCCAGTCAACCGGTAACTCCAGTGTTAACATGGATCAAGTCATGATCCCGTTCCTCTCCTTTTCAGTACTTTCACATGTCTTCTATAAAGAATACGGTTTTGTCAGCCGCAAACCTCTTTCCTTGTACACACCAAATAGAGGGGCCGGGATGAGGGTTCCATGGCCCTGGATTAAAGCCCGTCATACGGTCAGGGGGCATGGGTGTTTCCGGTTGGGACCGAGAGGGGGGCACCCCTTAGAGCGCGCGGTATAAATTTGATCCCATGCTATTCGAGGTTGTAGCCTCCCCGTCTTAGAGTTTTTCGTGAACGTTGCCTTGGGTGATTCCGGGCAGCGGGATGTCGAATGGGTGTGTACTGGTTAGTTGTGTTTCTGCTAAAATACCATAGACGGAACTAGTCCTTTGTGGCTATTGAAATCCGTTGGCTGTGATTTAAGAGTACAAACTCCGCAGAGTTAAAACCTTCCGAGTAGCCAGGTCTATGGCCTAGCATCAATCTCCGTGTCAACCTCAGTGACCGTCTCGGATATTCTAAGATAGCGATAAGAATGGTAATCTAGTCAAGGGTCATCCTGGTAGATGAACTAACCAATTATTTCTGCACTGAGTAATCTCTTGAGATGATTTACCTTCATACCAAAAGATTATATAAGCCCTTTATATGATGTCGCTCAGACGTCCGACTGTGGCATTCTCGTGATTTACTTTTGAATATAAGCCCTTTATGTGATGTCGCTCAGACGTCCGACTGTGGCATTCTCGTTATTTACTTTTGAATATAAGCCCTTTATGTGATGTCGCTCAGACGTCCGACTGTGGCATACTCGTTATTTACTTTTGAATATAAGTCCTTTATGTGATGTCGCTTAGACATCCGACTGTGGCATTCTTGTTATTTACTTTTGAATATAAGCCCTTTATGTGATGTCGCTCAGACGTACGACTGTGGCATTCTTGTTATTTACTCTTGATATAAGCCCTTTATGTGATGTCGCACAGACGTCCGACTGTGGCATGTTTTATTCATTTTTCCTTTCGGGGCGTCGTTCAGACACTCGATCGGGATTCTTGTATTTCCTTGGGATTTCGGGAGGACTACCGCCCGACTTCCATTTTTATCTGACATGCAGCACAAATTTATTCTTTGAGTACATATTGCTAGCCTGCTCATATGCATCATGTTTGCATTTGTTATATCTTATGTGCGACTGTCTTGCGAGTACATTCAAAGTACTCTCCTGGCTTGTTGATTTGGCCAGATGTTGACGAAGGCGATCTCATGGATGAAGAGTTCGATAGCGAGTCCGACGCCTAGAGGAGTCCCAGTCAGTCTCTTGCGATCCTGGAGTTGACCACTGTATTATAACCGCTTCCGCTACCACCAAATAAATTCATCGGGTCTCACTCCGACACTCGATGAGCTGTAAGATATTGGAGTCACGTCACCCACTACACTGTGACCTATCCACCACCACTTTTTTTACGAGTCAGTAGTTATGCCACCCCACCCTTGTGTCATATCCGCCTTTATGTATAATATCAGCGTGCTTGTAATAAACCGTTGAGCAGCCTTAGCTCAATCCTGTATAATATTCAGTACTCTGGAATTCTGTATCAAGGATTTTTCTACCAGTAAGAAGGATTCTCCTACACTGGTCCGATAAAAGGGTCAGTTTCTCAATAAATGTTTTATCGAAAAACCGGTCTTGACAACCTTGGTACCAGAGCCAGGCTGACTGTAGGAAGCCACTAGGTGTGATCGCTAATCGGTTATTAGCGTCTTGAGTGCTATTTCAGCATTTTACATATGTAGCAATTTTCTGTTAGTCATTATAAATTTATGGTCTGACTATTCGGAAATTTTGTCTACTTTTGTAGATGTCCAGCAACGATTGTGAGTCACAGGTGTTCGCCAACATACCGGAGGGGTTTATCAAGCTCCTCGTCTCCATCACCAAGGTCGCGATCGGGCCATCGACTCGTCCAGAGTTCACACTCTACCGACACAAGATCAGCGACAGCGTGTCGATGCACCAGGCCGCGGTGCAATTCAAGGGAGGGCGTTCTGAGGCACGCCACTTCCGATTTGGGGCAGGGCCATGCCTACGGAGAGGCATGCCATGCAGATGGCTGCCTGTGAGGCGATAGCTCGTCTCCGGGATGCTCTTCCTTCAATGAAGATTCGTCGCTACCGCTACCTCCCATACCACGTGCCTTACACGTGTCACTATGTGTTTGCTTGCGCAAGAGGAGAGCGCGATGAGGCTATCGAATCTTTGGTTGAGTACCTCAAGGCTCTTGAGGCAGCCTTTGATAACCTTGTGGACGACTTGGTGGCTGCTCGTATGGACTTAGTTCAGAGCGGTTCCGCCAATAGAAGGGAGCTCCTCCATACTTCACCACCACTGACATATGTCTCGTTCTCACCATCCTATGCACCTGCCATCTTAGCCACCGCTCGCCGCCTGCCTACCACTGAGGAGTTTGACCAAGTCATTGCTCCTACTCCAATCAGAGCCGCACCACCTGCCACGCCCGCACCAACTCCTTGAACCAGTATTCCACGCCTGGAGCCTATCAGTGAGGAGGCGGTTGAGTCTCCATTGCCACTGGGTCTTACCCTCGGCAGGCCGAAGGAAGTCTTCACCATCTCCGACTGAGTACGCCAGTCCACCGCGCGATGTGTCCACTTGTATGATATGTTTATATGTAAAATAGGTTGGTGAGAAGTAGTCTGTGTGCGCATCATGTAGGAACTCGGAGAAGTGCACTAGCCTAAATAACATGTCGGGAATGTGTACGCACATCTTGAGTGATGTATTGTATAATTACGACTTGCGTGTAAGATATGTACTAAGCGGTCCTTCTCCATGCACAATCAAATATTTTATTAAAGATCTTTAGAGTTCGTATATTTTCTGCATTTGCAAAACCGTTTGTTTATTTTTTTTCCACTCAGTTTTTCTCATGAGTTCTGCAATAATACCCCGGAGTGGAAAATGACACGTCCCTGGACTCGTTCCATGCCAAGTCCGCCGGAGGAAAATTATGGTACCCAGACTAGTAAAGATTTCACGCAGGGGCAGTCAAGTCAGCAGGACAGTGAAACATTATTTTCTCAAGTATGCCGCCTTTATGAGCAAAGCCAGCAGCAGCACCAAGAAATGATGAACCATGTTATCAATATGGGAAATCACCGTGAACCACATCAGCAGCATTCAAAATTGTCTGAACTACAGAAGACTCGTCCGCCAAAATTTTCTCACGCGGATAGACCACTTGAGGCAGATGATTGGCTTCGAGACATTGAAAGGAAATTAATTATTGCACAATGCTCGGACCGTGAAAGGGTACTTTATGCACCACACTACCTCACTGGAGCAGCTGCATCATGGTGGGAAAATTTCCTACACATGCACCCCAATGAAAATGATATTACATGGGAGGATTTTAAAGAAGGTTTTCGTGGGGCACACATTCCTAGAAGAATTATGAAGACCAAGAAAAGGGAATTTGATGACCTCAAGCAGAGAGGCATGACAATGACTGAGTACAATGGCCGGTTTACTCAATTATCTCGTTATGCCAACGAAGAACATACGACCGAAAATAAAAAGATGGAAAAATTCCTGGACAGTCTGGCACCAGCACTTAAATGCCAGCTGGTCGTGCATACCTTTCCTGATTTCAAGACTCTTGTGGACAAAGCTATTACCTTGGAAAATGAGCGCCGTAGCTTGGAAGATATTCGCAAGCGCAAAAGGGATAAGGCTACTCATGCGCGCAACAACCGGAGCAAGACAAATTTTCATAAAAATTGGGCAAACAAATCCATGACCGATGATCCACGCCCGAACAAAAATTTTCATGCAAGGGACAAGGATTTTACATATCGCCCAGGCGTTACTTGCTACGCATGTGGAGAAGAGGGACACTATGCCAAACAGTGCCCAAAACCAAGGAACTCGGCTCCAAAGCCAAACAACAATGGAAACAATTCAGCACCCAAGCGTAACAACTTCAACCCCAATAACAACCACAAGAAAGGTCACTTAAACCATGTGACCAAGGAGCAAGCACAGGATGCCCCGGATATCGTACTCGGTACGTTCCCTGTCAACACAATACCTGGCACGGTTTTGTTTGATTCTGGAGCTTCTCATTCGTTCATTTCAAAGAACTTTGCTTTGCAACATGATTTTTCGATGCTCCCCTTGGGAAAATCAATTACCATCAAGTCCCTCGAAAGTAAGAAAATCACTCAAAGCTACTGCCAAGGTGTGATTATTGAGATTGAAGGACTAAAGTTTCAAGCAAACCTCATCGTACTGGAAAATAAGGGACTGGATGTTATCCTAGGAATGGACTGGTTAACCACCAACAAAGGATTTATTGACTGCTTCAATCGGACTGTGATTCTTACTCATCATCACGGAAAGACGATAAGAATCGCAGCTCAAGAAAGACCAGTGTCACGGCAACCAAAATTGAACAAGGTAGACACTTCAGAATTAAACAAAGTTCCAGTAGTATGTGAGTTCCCGGACGTATTTCCCGAAGAATTGCCAGGCATGCCACCAGACCGGGAAATAGAGGTCATTATTGAACTAGCACCCGGAACCACCCCCATTTATAAGAAACCATACAGAATGGCACCGTCTGAGTTGGTTGAACTAAAGAAGCAAATAGAGGAATTACTGGACAAAGGATTTATACGGGCCAGCTCCTCATCATGGGGTTCGCCAGTATTATTTGCCAAGAAAAATGATGGGACCCTGAGATTGTGTATAGACTATCGAGCACTCAACATGGTCACCATCAAAAACAAATATCCGATGCCACGTATCAATGATTTATTTGACCAGCTCACCCAAGCCAAGGTTTTCTCAAAAATTGATTTAAGGTCGGGGTATCATTAATTAAAAGTACGGACAAAAGATATCCCGAAGACAACATTCACCTCCAGATACAGACTATATGAATTTACAGTAATGCCGTTTGGACTGACCAATGCCCCCGCATATTTTGTCCACCTCATGAACAAAGTGTTTATGAAGTTTATGGACAAATTTGTCATGGTATTTATTGATGATATCCTGGTATATTGTAAGACACCAGAAGAACATGCTGAACATCTCCGAATCGTACTAGGAGAATTAAGGAAACATCAACTATACACCAAATTCAGCAAATGTGAATTTTGGTTAAGATAGGTTGGTTTTCTGGGCCACGTACTGACACAAGAAGGAGTCGCTATGGATCCAGAAAAAGTCAAGGCCGTACTTGGCTGGAAGGCACCAACCAATGTAACAGATGTACGAAGTTTCCTCGGAATGGCTGGATATTACCGAAGGTTTATTGAGGGATTTTCCACCATAGCAAAACCAATGACACAGTTACTCAAGAAGGATAAGAAATTCGTGTGGATTGAAGCTTGTGAGAAAAGCTTCCAGGAACTCAAAAGGAAATTAACAACAGCCCCAGTATTGGTCGTACCAGACATACACAAAAGTTTTGAAGTATATTGTGACGCATCCCGGAAGGGCCTCGGATGCGTACTGATGCAAGAAGGCAAGGTAGTCGCATACGCTTCCAGGCAACTACAGAAGCATGAAGAAAATTATCCTACTCACGACTTAGAATTGGCAGCAGTCGTTCATGCACTCAAGGAGTGGAGGCACTTTTTGCTTGGGAATCGTTGTGAAATATATACGGACCATAAGAGCCTCAAATATATTTTCACACAACCAGAACTCAATTTATGACAACGATGCTGGTTGGAATTAGTGAAAGATTATGACGTTGGCATTCACTATCATCCAGGAAAGGCAAATGTAGTGGCAGATGCTCTCAGCCGTAACCCCAGCTCGGATAACGGCAGTCTACAAAACTTGAGACCTGAGTTTCAGCAGGAGTTCGCCAAACTCAACTTGATGAAGGTCACTGAAGGCGAAGTGTCAAATTTGGAAATACGGCCTACACTAATAGAACAAATTAAGAAAGCTCAGCATGGACACCCCATCATTGAAGGCATAAAAAGAAAAGTGAGTCTGGGCAAGGCCTCAGAATTTGTCATAGACGGTGAGGGGATATTATGGTTCGGAGACAGGCTTTGCGTAACCAATATCAAAGACCTCAAACAACAAATTCTAGCAGAAAGACACATCGCTCCATATTCGATTCACCCAGGAGGGACCAAAATGTACAAGGACATTTAGGAAAGATTTTTGTGGCACGGTATGAAAAGGGATATAGCCACATTCATTGCGTGTTGTGATTCATGTCAACGCATTAAAGCCGAACACCAAAAACCAGCAGGACTATTGCATCCAAACAAGACACCTGAGTGGAAATGGGATGATATTGGAATGGACTTTATTGTCGGACTACCTCGGTCACAACACGGAAATGATGCCATATGGGTCATCACAGACAGATTAACTAAGGTGGCACACTTCATCCCAGTCAAAACAACCCACACCACCCAGAAGCTTGCCAAGCTTTATCTCTCCCGTATAGTTTGCCTGCACGGAGTTCCGAAGACTATAATATCCAACAGAGGCACTCAATTCGTCTCTAAATTTTGGGATCATTTATAGCAAGCTCTGGGAATGCAACTAGTATTCAGTACGACATATCACCCCCAGACCGGAGGACAGACGGAACATGGAAATCAAATTCTAGAAGACATGCTGAGGGCATGTGTTCTCACCTATGGGACCAGTTGGGACGCAAGCTTGCTGTATGCCGAGTTCGCATACAACAATAGCTACCAAGCCAATCTGAAGATGGCACCTTTTGAAGCCTTGTATGGACGAAGATGCCGTACCCCATTAAATTGGTCGGAAATAGGAGACAGTCGTATCTTCGGCCCAGACATGCTCAAGGAAGCCGAGGAGAAGGTTAAACTAATCAGGGACCGACTCAAGACAGCACCGAGCCGACAGAAGAGTTATTATGACCAAAAACATCGTGCAGTCAGCTTTGAACCCGGTGAAAATGTGTATCTACGTGTATCTCCTATGAGGGGCCTACAACGATTCAAAGTCAAAGAAAAGCTAGCACCACGGTTTATTGGACCCTTTCATATAGTTGCACGGAGAGGCACAGTAGCCTACTAGCTAGACCTACCTAAAGAGCTGCCAGACGTCCATGACGTGTTCCACGTCTCACAGTTAAGGAAATGTGTAAGCAACCCAGAGAAGCATGTATCGCATGAAAGCATTGATGTGCAACCAGACCTCACCTACAGGGAACGCCCAATAAAAATATTGGAGGAATCTGAAAGAAGGACCCGTCAGAAGACAATTAAGTTTTTCAAGGTTCAGTGGAGCAATCACACCGAGGATGAGGCAACATGGGAAAGAGAGGATTCTCTTCGGACAGAGTACCCACACCTATTTGAGGATCAGCTGAAATATCGGGGACGAGATTTTTCCTAAGGGGTTAGGTGTTGTAACACTCCAAAAAATTTGGTTTTGTTTTCATCCAAATTCTTTGGTCTTTTGGAAGGAGGATATTTGAATCTTTCTTAAAACCTCTCCTTCTCAAATCTTTTATGACAAAAGTTTGTGTGTCCTCCTCAACCTTGATTTCTGGTCTTGAAGGTTTTCACCTTGTGTTGGCTCAACAGAAATTATTTTCAAAAGATTTTTTGACAAGTTCTCTTTATGAAAAGCCTTCATATAAAAACCTTGGGCTTATTCTCCCCATTCAAACTTTTCTTTTGCCATGACACCCAATGAGGATCTTTCTTCCCAAAACCTTCATTTCCACCTTGAAACAAGTCTAACATCAATCTCAGTAGGTTTCAACCTCATTTAGATTTGTCTTCTAATTATTTTATCCCAAAAACTTTTTCTGTCATTTAATTTGAGTCTTGGTGATTTACAAAGGAACTACTAGTTTTCTTGTGAGTTTTGAATCCAAACAAACTTCCCTGGCTAGTCCTTAGTACCCTCAACCTAGATCCATCAAGATGTGCTGGTCCATAGTTCAAAAAATTCAAATTTTGCTTGCTGAAGGTTTGGACCAAATTTGCCATTTTTGGTGAAATTCATATTTTCTCTCTTCCTAAAAATCTGTAGAAATTCAGGCAGCCTCTGGATGCATCAAGAGACCACCTTACCAAAATTCAGCCCAATAAAATTCAGCAAGTGCATGAATTATTTCATCAAACAGTTGAGGTGCACTGTTTCTGTCGAAATTCAGAAAAAGTTAACTGAAGATTCAGTCGACAGTGCAGCTTCATCAGACGCGGCGTCAATCTCACCAGTGTTGCCTTGGCACCTTGCTGCACTGCTCCTCTCCCTTATCTAGAGTGCCGCACGCTCGCTTGGCCGGCTACGAGCGTCGGTGGCGTCGTGGCCTGCCTGCGCCGGCGTCTTCCGCGGCGGCAGAGCCACCCGTGGCGGCCGACAGGGGGCCACCTTGCAAAGCGACGCCGTTCGGCACCGCCCAAGCCACCTGAGAGCTCCGCGTGGCCGTCTCCTCCCCTGTGCACGCTGCAGGACCGTCGCTGTGGCCTGAGAGGTGCAAAGCGTGCTCTCTGCCGCCGACGTGCCCGCACGGCCGTTCCGTTAAGATAGTGCCGTAAACACCCATGGCTTGCTAAACTCAGCATCGGGATGGAACCAGTAGACCATCACGTCGATGCCCAGACCCTTAAACCACCCATTCAGCCACATCCTCGCCGTAATAGCTCGCCGGACTTATCCCGTTTGCGGCAACCGCCTCGGGCCGACTATAAATAGCACCCTCGAGCTCGCATTCGACCCGGCACCACTCCATCATCTCACTAGACCCCGGCCAGCCACTGGAAGATCCTAGAGGAGCCATTCTTCCCCAACTCCGGCCGCCCCGATCCGCTTCGGGCTCCGGCAGCTCTCTCTCTGGTGAGAGCTCCTCCGACTCCCTAACCGTGCCAATAGCCTCCTAACACACCAAGACTCCCGACCCCCACTTCAATTTGACCTCCGCAGCTCTCTCCGATGAGATCCACCACCACCCGAACCGCCGTCCACCGGAGAGGAGGTCGCCGTCGACGTGGTCTCGCCGACGTCCAACTCCACCAGCCCCAGACGCGGAAGAGCATCGTGAACCCGTTGGTACCACCCATTTCCCCTACCTCGCCGTGGATCGGCGCCGGCGACCACCGCGGCTCTCTGGCGCCGGCGCGCTCTGTTTTCCGTTCGAAGTTTGAAACCTGACGGGTGGGACCCCCTTGTCAGTCTCTCTGTTTCATTCGAATCGTTTTTCTGGAAAACGCCTTCGGGCAAAATACGATTTCCCTTTTCAGCTGGCATACTGCTTACTATATTGTTTTCTGTTTTTATATTCTAGCCCCTGGAAACTTTCTGTTTCATTACACACAAGTCCCTGGACAAAAACCTTAATAACTTTTAAACAAAAAATGATTTTGAGTTGATTCTTTTTCTATCCTCTTTATTTTCCTGTCTAGTTTTTTATCATATTTATTTGAAAATATTTGGGACAACTTTTATTCGTGCACGTTATTTATGTTAGTACCCATTTTATCGTTATCCGTAGATACCGAAGGAAGTGACGGAGCCGCGAACTGCACCGAGTTGGACTCCGACTACTCCGAACCAGGCAAGCATGTTTGAACCTTTGATATGATGAGTGTATTGCATGTTTGTTTGAGTAGTTTTTCTTCATGGCATGGTTATATAAGCATTTTGTGGATGTTATATTTCATGCAAAACAAGCTCCGTGTGAGCCCCGAAAGATGATGGTGAACCAACCTGATCATGTGGTGACATGATAGGTTGTTAGTTGGTATTGTTGAAGCATGCCAATCAACCGGTAACTCCAGTGTTAACATGGATCAAGTCATGATCCCGTTCGTCTCCTTTTCGGTACTATCACATGTCTTCTGCAAAGAATACGGTTTAGTCAGCCGCAAACCTCTTTCCTTGTACACACCAAATAGAGGGGCCGGGATGAGGGTTCCATGGCCCTGGATTAAAGCCCGTCATCCGGTCAGGGGGCATGGGTGTTTCCGGTTGGGACCGAGAGAGGGGCACCCCTTAGAGCGCGCGGTATAAATTTGATCCCATGCTATTCGAGGTTGTAGCCTCCCCGTCTTAGAGTTTTTCGTGAACGATGCCTTGGGTGATTCCGGGCAGAGGGATGTGGAATGGGTGTATACTGGTTAGTTGTGTTTCTGCTAAAATACCATAGACGAAACTAGTCCTTTGTGGCTATTGAAATCCGTTGGCTGTGATTTAAGAGTACAAACTCTGCAGAGTTAAAACCTTCCGAGTAGCCATGTCTATGGCCTAGCATCAATCTCCGTGTCAACCTCAGTGACCGTCTCGGATATTCTAAGATAGTGATAAGAATGGTAATCTAGTCAAGGGTCATCCTGGTAGATGAACTAACCAGTTATTTCTGCACTGAGTAATCTCTTGAGATGATTTACCTTCGTACCAAAAGATTATATAAGCCCTTTATGTGATGTTGCTTAGACGTCCGACTGTGGCATTCTCGTGATTTACTTTTGAATATAAGCCCTTTATGTGATGTCGCTCAAACGTCCGACTGTGGCATTCTCGTGATTTACTTCTGAATATAAGCCCTTTATGTGATGTCGCTCAGACGTCCGACTATGGCATTCTCATTATTTACTTTTGAATATAAGCCCTTTATGTGATGTCGCTCAGACGTCCGACTGTGGCATACTCTTTATTTACTTTTGAATATAAGCCCTTTATGTGATGTCGCTTAGACGTCCGACTGTGGCATTCTCATTATTTACTTTTGAATATAAGCCCTTTATGTGATGTCGCTCAGACGTCCGACTGTGGCATTCTCGTTATTTACTTTTGATATAAGCCCTTTATGTGATGTCGCACAGACGTCCGACTGTGGCATGTTTTATTCATTTTTCCTTTCGGGGCGTCATTCAGACACTCAATCGGGATTCTTTTATTTCCTTGGGATTTCGGGAGGACTACCGCCCGACTTCCATTTTTATCTAACATGCAGCACAAATTTATTCTTTGAGTACATATTGCTAGCCTGCTCATATGCATCATGTTTGCATTTGTTATATCTTATGTCCGACTGTCTTGCAAGTACATTCAAAGTACTCACCTGACTTGTTGATTTGGCCAGATGTTTACGAATGCGATCTCATGGATGAAGAGTTCGATAGCGAGTCCGACGCCTAGAGGAGTCCCAGTCAGTCTCTTGCGATCCTGCAGTTGACCACTGTATTATAACCACTTCCGCTACCACCAAATAAATTCATCGGGTCTCACTCCGACACTCGATGAGCTGTAAGATATTGGAGTCACGTCACCCACTACAATGTGACCTATCCACCACCACTTTTATTACGAGTCAATAGTTATGCCACCCCACCCTTGTGTCATATCCGCCTTTATGTATAATATCGGCGTTCTTGTAATAAACCGTTGAGCAGCCTCAGCTCAATCCTGTATAATATTCAGTACTCTAGAATTCTGTATCAAGGATTTGTCTACCAGTAAGAAGGATTCTCCTACACTGGTCCGATAAAAGGGTCAGTTTCTCAGTAAATGTTTTATTGAAAAACCGGTCCTGACAAACATCTGCTATTTAACTAAACCGGGAAAAATCGAAACTAAACCGAAAAAAACGAGAGCTAGGGTTTAAAAAAACCGATCGGTTTCCCAGGAAAAACCAGCGGCAGCGGCGGCGGTGGGACTCCGGTGGCGGGGCGGCGGCGGCGGCTAGGGTTAGGCGGCGGGGCGTGGGGTGGGCTGGGCGGTCGGCTCGGCGGGGTTTTAAAGGGCCCGGGCAACAGTGTCCTAGCCGGACACGGCCCGGTAGGTCGATGCTCCCTTTTTTTATAAATAGTCCTAACGTAGCAAAACAGACGAAAAAAAATACTAAACGGACTCGAAAAATTTCAAAATAAATTTTCATCGTTCTCTAATAAAAATTAGGACAAAGTGAACATTTTTCTCGGACCTAAATGCAATTTTGGAAAACGCGTATTTTTCCTATTCAAATAAAATTGCAAATAAATCCAAATAAAATAAAATAATTGATTTTAATATTTTTCCTCCAATATTTCTTTTGTTTTGGAGAATTCATATTATCTCCACTCATATATTTTAATATGAAATACTTTCGGAGAGAAAAACAATTAAATCAAAGTGATCCTCGTACCGATATTTGAGAAAACTCAAATATGAAAACGGTAAAATCCCCAACTCTCTCCGGGGGTCCTTGAGTTGCTTAGAATGTCGAGGAACGCAACACACAAATGCAAATAAAATATGATATGCAAGATGACCTATGTATAATATTCCAAATTGAAAAATTCCGGATGTTACAAACCTACCCCCCTTAAGATGATAGAAAATAGGTGTGGGTGGTCCTTGCGTAGACCATCCTCTCGTTCCCAGGTGGCTTCATCCTCGGTATGATGGCTCCACTGAACTTTGCAAAATTTGATAACCTTGCTGCGGGTGACTCTGCTTGCAAACTCAAGGATCTTGACCAGTTTCTCCTCGTAAGTTAGATCACTATCCAGCTGAATAGCTTCCAGGGGCACTGTATCTCTCAGAGGGATATCGCCCATCTCAGCATGGCATTCCTTTAGCTGGGAAACGTGAAACACGTCATGAACTCCTGACAATCCTTCGGGTAACTCTAACTTGTAGGCGACCTCTCCCATACGTTCCAAAACACGGTATGGTCCTACAAATCTCGGGGCTAACTTTCCCTTAACTCTGAAACGCTTAACACCTCGCAGAGGTGACACTCTAAGGTACGCTCTGTCTCCAATTTCATAGACTACTTCCTTGCATTTTGAGTCTGCATAACTCTTCTGTCTGGACTGAGCTACCTTCAGTCTATCTTGAATCAGCCTAACCTTCTCTTCTGACTCTTTGATCAGAACTGGTCCAAATAACTAACGGTCTCCGACTTCATCCCACATCAATGGCGTTCGGCATCTCCTCCCGTACAATGCTTCGAACGGCGCCATCTTCAAGCTGGCCTGGTAACTGTTGTTGTACGGAAACTCTGCATAGGGCAAGTTGTCATCCCAACTAGATCCATAATCTAGCGCGCAAGCTCTCAACATGTCCTCTAGAATCTGACTGACTCTCTCGGTCTGTCCATCAGTCTGCGGATGAAAGGCCGTACTGAACTCTAGCCTAGTACCCAAAGTCTGGTGTAACTGATGCCAAAACTTTGAAGTAAACTGTGCTCCTCTATCTGATACGATGGTCCTTGGAACTTCATGCAGACATACGATCCCGGTCATGTATATCTTGGCCAACTTTGCACTGGTATACGTGGTTTTCACAGGGATAAAGTGGGCTACTTTGGTGATCCACTACTACCCAGATTGAGTCATATCCCGATCGGGTCCTGGGTAGTGATAAAGTCCATGCCAAGCTTATCCCACTTCCATTCGGGTATCGGCATAGGGTGCACTAATCATGCTGGCTTCTGATGTTCTGCCTTCACTCTCTGACATACATCACATACGGCTACATACTTGGCAATATCCTTCTTCATTCCCGTCCACCAGAAACGTTCCTTCATGTCCAAATACATCTTAGTGTTTCCGGGGTGTATTGAGTATGGTGAATCATGTGCCTCCTGTAGTATCAACTTCCTGATCTCGGCGTTGTTGGGCACATAGACTCGGTCCTCGAACCACAAGGTGTCGTGTTCGTCCTCACGAAAACCCTTGGCTTTTCCTTCACTCATCCTCTCCTTTATCTCGGCAATTTCTTTGTCATCCTTCTGAGCTTCTCGTATCTTTCCCAATAATGTTGACTGAACCTCCAAGGCTGCAACAAAACCTCTAGGGACTATCTCCAAACAAAGCTCCCTGAGATCTTCGGCCAACTCCTTAGGTAATCCTCCGTTTACTAGGGTATTGACATAACTCTTCCGGCTCAAAGCGTCTGCAACGACATTGGCCTTGCCTGGATGATAGTGCAACTTCATATCATAATCCTTTATGAGCTCCAACCATCTCCTCTGTCTGAGGTTTAATTCCTTCTGGGTGAAAATGTACTTCAAACTCTTTTGATCCGTGTACACATCACAACGGTTTCCAATAAGGAAATGTCTCCAGGTTTTGAGCGCATGCACTACGGCTGCTAGCTCCAAATCATGCGTAGCATAATTCAACTCGTGCGGTCGGAGTTGATGGGATGCATAAGAAACAACTCTTCCGCCCTGCATGAGTACTCCTCCAAGTCCTAAGCGAGAAGCATCGCAATACACTTGGAAATCCTTGCGTATATCTGGCAAGATCAGCACTAGGGCTGTCGTCAAACGTTTCTTCAACTCCTGGAAACTTTCTTCGCATTCCTCGATTCAATGAAACTTTGTGTCCTTCTTCAACAATGCCGTCATAGGCTTTGCAATCTTGAGAAAATCTACATGAATCTCCGGTAATATCCCGCGAGTCCAAGAAAACTGTGGATTTCTCCAACTTAGGTTGGTGCCAACCAATCAATGACTGCCTGCACCTTGATATGATCCACTGCTATACCTTCTCCTGATATAACATGTCCTAAGAATCCAACTTCCTTAAACCAAAACTAACATTTGCTGAACTTGGCATATAGCTGGTGTTCTCTGAGCTTCTCAAGAACCAAACGCAAACGTTCCTCTTCGTTCTTCGAATACACCAAAATATCATCGATGAATACCACGACAAACTTATCCAAGAACTCCATGAATACCTTATTCATCATACTCATGAAATAGGCAGGGGCGTTAGTCAATCCAAATGACATAAACGTATACTCATATAGTCCATACCTCGTGGTGAAGGCTGTTGATAACCCACAAGTGTAGGGGATCGCAACAGTTTTCGAGGGTAAAGTATTCAACCCAAATTTGTTGATTCGACACAAGGGGAGCCAAAGAATACTCTTAAGTATTAGCAGCTGAGTTGTCAATTCAACCACACCTGGAAACTTAGTATCTACAGCAAGGTAGTTTAGTAGCAAAGTAATATGATAGTAGCGGTAACGGTAACAAAGGTAACGATAATGTTTTTGTAGTTTTTGTAATAGTAGCAACGGAAAAGTAAATAAGCAACAAGCAATATGTGAAAAGCTCATAGGCATTGGATCGGTGATGGGAAATTATGTCGGATTCAATTCATCATGTAGAAGTTATAACCTAAGGTGACACAGAACTAGCTCCAGTTCATCAATATAATGTAGGCATGTATTCCGAATATAGTCATACGTGCTTATGGAAAAGAACTTGCATGGCATCTTTTGTCCTACCCTCCCGTGGCAGCGGGGTCCTATATATACCTATACTAATTTGTGACTCCCTAGAAATTCCCACGTTAATCAGAAATTAGGAGCCGTTAATCTCGTGGGACCAAATTATTACGGTCTAGATCATCCGAAACTCCGTGGGTTCTTCATCAGATAAAATACTAATTTTGGCTCCTCATGTGTTATGGTCGTGTGAGTCGTAGTCAGCTAGGCCTCTTTGGGATAGGAACCTTTAAAAAAACTTCTCATGTGTTCGGCTAAAGTTTCATTCAGTTTGACAAAAAAAACCTCAAAAAAAGATGCGTGAAGAGATAAGGCCCACAAACGTTGATCCACCATGATTTCCTCTTCCCGTGTAAAAACAACCTGAACCAATCTTACGCCATGGAGACTAAAAAACACCACGGACACGATCTCAACCACACGAAGTGATGTGCTCGATCTAAACTCTGAAGGATCCTGCCCTTGCCTGAATCTATGAACCCACTGTGTCCTCGATTGAGAAGATCGCCGTCGCCGCAGCATCCAAGGTGAATATGTTGTTGATAAGGTCTCTATCATGGTGATCACCGACCGTTTGTTGGGCGTCCTCAACACAGAAGGGCGGGTGATGGTGCTGCTCCTATGCACCTAGGGTAGTGGTTCTGCTAATATCTGGCAAGGCAAGATGCAAGACTTCAAAATTCAAACACATACACAACCCAATGGCAAAACTAGACACTGCCACACCAACATGTAGGTATCTTTCTTTTCCATAGGCCTATTGATTACTCTAAATCATTGAGCATGCCATGTAATCTGTAGATGTTTATGTCTTTATTTCATCTTTCACTTTGTGGTTATTAACTTATTATGCACAACACAAGAAAGGTCATATATTGATGGGGTGTGTACTGTATACGCCTACAAGAAAATTACTTATGGGTGTGACTCTGCAAGTACTAACGAAATTTTGAACAAGAAATTTATAGTTCATGCAGGACGTGCTTAGATTTTTATGTGCCAACAATACTTGGATGGACTGTTCTAGAGCAAGCAGCAGCTATATCAGTTCATTATCTCCTGTTGTACTTGGATCTGATTTCTTTCGATCACATTCTATTCCTAAATATTTCCTGGTCAGGTCAATCTTTTAGATTTATTTCGAAGATTTGTTCTTCTCCTTGGGCTATCCCTTGAATATTCTAATCTCTTTTCTATTGGCCGTCTAATCACCTTGATTGTTTTTTTCCAAGATTGTTCTGCCCATGTCTACGTGTTCAATTATATGGACAATAGCCTGTCCTTTGGCAATATAACAAGTTGCAGGTGGTTCTTTCACCAGCAGAGATTCTGAATCCCACGTAATTGAGAGAAAAGGAATAAAGAAAATTTTAATACCGCAATCTTCTCCAGCCATCACGTCCTACATGCTACACAAAGACCTATACCCAACCTACGTAAGCTTTACATACATGACGACTCCACGAAGCACAGGTGATTGGCTACTCCAGAACGCTGTATAGCTTCTGATGGTTCTGAATTAATTTACACCTCAACACGGTGGTTCTAGACTGCAAGAAAAGTGTATCATGTTATATTTTCCATAAGAACATCTCATGTTTTAACCATAGTAGATTGACACTGTCGCCGCAGCCAAGTCACGTAGATACGAGAAAGCTCAAGACCCATCTATCCGACAGCAGGCACGTTCAGACTTTAGGCACATAATTGGAAGTTTTACAAATGATGAATCTATATGCGCTATAAGGCGAAGAACTATACTTCACCAGTAAGGGGCCTGTCCGAATGGCTGAGCTATATTGTGTCTTATTTGGTTCTTACTACTGTAGCTCACAAACATACATGCTACTAATTTTTGTCTGATGTCTCCTAAATTTCTTTCCAGGTCAATAAGTTACATTGTGTCACAATGAAGGACAAATGCACAAGATTGTGACAATCAATGTTTTATGATGTACCCTGTTTGTAACTAATGTTAGATAGGGAAGTTACTAGATAAAAGTAACATGAAATTTCTCTGACAACTGTTTTCTTGGAAAATGCATGTCTACATATAAGTATCTAGAGTTGTATAAAGCCAGTGGCTAAACGTTATTAATGATATTGATGTGCATTCATCTGCCGGACGGCTCAAGAGTACGTGTGGATACATATGGAAGGGTCCTAAAACAAATTCTAGAAGAACTATATACGGAGCACTTATCGTGCTCAGTAAACAAAAATGCAACCTATTGTCACTTGGTCTGTACATAGATGTGCAAGACCATTTGTCTCCTAATACAATCACCTACGTAGTACGTCCATACAATCTAAAATCTAAATTTTAATTGAATTTAAAATCATTATATATAAGGTCGTGCCTATATGTACAGTATAAGCTCTTTGTAACTTTTCATGTTCTTTATATTCCAAATAGAATAATTTTTCTCCTTTGTTTAATTCCAATCTATTTTTTTGCAACATTACTTTATTCCTAAACTGTTAAATAAGGCGGATTATTTGGTTACAAAATGTTTTTCTTACTCGGTTAGTTTGAAATACGTGAAGTGCCAGCACAACAGGTATATGTTTCTTCTTATGGATTTTTATAGGATAAGATTGCAAGGGTCCTAATCTTGCTATCTCTGAACAATTGGCATGCCATAGTTAATACATTTTAGTATTTTTGTACTCAGACTACCACTACTAACAATGCTAATATTCTAAAATTGTTACACGTATAAAAGTCAAAACGTATACACATGAATAAACCTAAGGAAGTAAGCCATTGTGTGGCTCCGCATTCTTCTGAAATTGGGTGAAAAAATTAATGCTTAGGGTGACCAATGCAGTAATTAGTTTTGTTTATTTATTTATTTTTGCTATCTTGAAAAAAAACAAATCTTATGAAGATGATGCCATATTATCTAAGAACATAGTCCTTTCATCCCATAATATAAGATATTATTATGAAGGGAGTAATATTTTGGTGTCATTTATTATTACAATTTGTATTCTCGGATTCCAAATTCTTCATGTGTCGTTGCCATGATCCAAGTAATTAGCCCGTGCAACTGCACGGGTTGGTGACTAGTTGGAAACTAAGGGATATTAAGGCCTCCTTTTAATAGAGTACCGAACCAAAGCATTAACACATAGTGAATACATGAACTCCTCAAACTATGGTCATCACCGGGAGTGGTCCCGATTATTGTCACTTCGCGGTTGCCGGATCATAACACATAGTAGGTGACTATAGACTTTTTTTGACAACTGATGACAGTGAGCTTTCTCTCACTGCCTTTGTATTAATAAAACAGGGTTAGGGGGGGGGTTAGATCATCCAGATTTACATACAAGTTACATAGTGTTAAGAGGGGGAAGGTATGTGTACAGAGACTAATACACAGGAAGATGCAATCAAAGCGAGCTAGTTATGGATAAAATGTAGGGCCCCTGCTCTGGCTTTGATCTATGGACCAGCATAGCAAAGTCCAGTTTGAATCTATTCCTCCAAGAAGCAAACGAAGGCTGAATCCCTCTGAAGTGTTTATCATTCCTTTCCTTCCAGATACCCCAGGCTGCTACTACAAAAATTTCCAAGAACATCGATCAATCCTAGATGGCTTTACCTTCATGTAGCATTCTCAGCCAGTCAGAGCCAATTGGCCAGTGTATCCCCAGGGCATCCCAGCATCTCTGGATGAAGGGGCAGGCAAAAAAGAGGTGAACCAAGTCCTCCTCAGGCGGATGTTGGCACAGAAGGCAGGTATAGTCATCGTTCGGAATTTTGTAGTGTCTCCTCTTAAGCATGTTTCGAGTGTACAATCTATCAGACATCAGCAGCCACAAAAACACTTTCCACTGCATTGTGCATTTGGTTTTCCAGATCCACCCGAACGCTTCATCCACTTGCATTAGACTGAAGCAGTGGGCATAGTATTGCGAGGATCGAAACACATCTCCCCCCAAACACAAGTCCACACATCCTTGCCATTATCAAGAGAGGTACCCAAGGTCTCAGACTGTAACCCATCAACCTCCCCTCTAGCCTCCAAAGATAGAGGCAGGTGGAACGCATCTCCCAACCGATCCGAGGACAAGAGACGCCTCACTAAGACATCAGGTTCCCTAGCAAAGGAAAAAGCTCTCGGGTATTTATCTTGAAAAAAGCGCATCCTTCCAGTTATCTTTCCAAAACAGGATCGTGTCCCCTGCCCCCACCTCCGAAATTGTGATCCCTCTATATATGTCAGAAAGTTGCATGAGGTCTCTCCACCAGAAAGATCTGCACAAGTTCGAGGCATGAGGTACTTTGCCCACATAGTAGGCATCCTAGACCAGACTGACCCAAGGAACATCATATCTGTTATAAAATTTGTGCAACTGTTTTAATAGTAGCCCTTGGTTTTGGATCTTAAGATCAATGATCCCCAAGCCACCTTTGCTCTTAGGTTTACACACCATTCCCCAAGCTGCCAACGAATTGCCCTTATACCCATCATCCGATTTTCTCACCCAGAGACATGACCTGCGCAGCTTGTCAAGGTGCTCGATGATCTTAGGGTTTATCTTGATGGAGCACATGGGGTAAACAGCTAGCGAGGTGACCACAGAATTGAGCAGTGTAAGCTTGGAGCCATAGTCGAGGAGCGAAGCTGCTGCCGGGACTCTCCTTTGAACCGAGGTTACCAATGGCATAAGGTCGGTCACACTCGGGCGAGTGGTGCCCATGGGCAGGCCTAGGTACGTAAACGGCATGTTTCCAATGGAGCATCCAAAGATGGCTGCAATTTCCACCGCCCGCACACTATCAAGATTGATGGGAACCAAGGTTGACTTGTGGAAGTTGATCTTAAGGCCCACCGACTTTGCGTAGTCAACCAGAATGTCTCTCAATCCCTGCGCTTGCGATGTACAAGACGAGAGGACCGCGATCGTATTGTCAGCATACTGTATTATGGGGTAGTTTCTATCGGAGGTAGGTAATGGCAATTGGAGCAAACCTGTACGACAAGCATCATTGACCGCTGAATGCAATAGATACGCTGCCAGAACAAAAATCAATGGTGACAACGGGTCGCCCTGTCGCACCCCACAGAGACATTCAAACTGTTTCCCTGGGACGCCATTAAGCATCACCGAAGAGCTTCCGGTGGAAAAAAATACACTTAATACACCCCAACCATCTCTCATCAAAACCCATGTGTCGCATTATCTCAATCATCGTTTCATGTTGTATAGTGTCGAAGGCCTTTGCGAAATCCAGTTTCAGAACACAGCAGGGTCTCCCCGATGCTTGGCATTGGTGAATATATTCAGAAGCCCAGGCCAGGCAATCCTGGATGGACCTTCCTTTGAGGAATCCATATTGGTTCCGATGAATGACCTTAAGCACAACTGCAAATGGTTAGCAAGCAACTTAGTTATCAGTTTCAAGCAACAGTTAAGTAATGTGATGGGTCCGAAATCATTAGCCGTCTCTAGTGACCGGGTTTTAGGGATGAGGGTTATAAACCCCGAGTTAAGGCTCTGAAGATCAATGACACCGTCATAGAAATCCTTGCATAGTTTGTAGAAGTCATTTTTGATGATGTGCCAGCATGATTTCAGAAAGCAGCCATTGAATCCATCAGGACCTGGGGCTCTATCAGATGGCATTTCACAAACCACTCTGTCGATCTCGTCGTTTGTGAACGGCGTGGTTAGCTCCTCCAGGCCCTCCACCTTTTTGATGATTTTGGATAGATCAAACTTCATATCATATTCCCCCTTCTTGCCCAACCTCTCCTTATAAGTGTCAAAAAGTTCTTGCGCTTTCCTCAGATGGTCAGTCACCACTGTGCCATTCTGAAGTCTTACCGAGGTTATGGAATTTTTACGGTATCGTTCAGACGCTGCAGATTGAATTTTTTTGGTGTTATCACCTCCACATGTAAACCAACGGACAATGTATCTTTTTTTCCAGTACTCTCGCTTATACCCAAGCAGGGTCACCAGATGATTTTTGAGAATCAATCTAAAGTTGGCTTCAGGTAAAGTGAGAGGTCTTTTATCCTCAATATTGTCAAGTTCTAGGAGAGCCCAGTTGGAGTTGTCGATGCATAGGTTCAACCGAGAGATCTGCTTACTCCAATGTTTATGGGCATATCTCAAGTTTTTAAACTTCTTGCACAATAGTTTAGCCGAATTGGATGCATAACAGTTTTTCTCCCACGTAGATTGAACCAAATCAAAGAATCCTGGGTGTGATATCCAGAAGTTTTCAAATCTGAACACCTTACTTTCAAGAATCAAGGTTTCAATCGAAATTATACAGGGAGTGTGGTCAGACACTGGCTTAGGAAGGGGTCCCACTGTGGTGTTTGGATAGTTGGAAGTCCAATTGGATGAGGTGAAGAACCAGTCGATTTGTTCAAGCAAGGGATGAGTCTGCATGTTACTCCACGTGTACTGTCTGCCCTTAATCGGTAGCTCAACTAGCGCTTGTGAGTAAATGAAGTCGTTAAAAGTAAGCATATCATTAGCATCACCCCCCAGTTTGTTGCGATTATCAGGCGCTCTAATATAATTGAAATCCCCATAGATTAACCAATCCTCATTATCAGGTATGTCTAGATCAAACAGCCATGAGGTGAAAGCCACTCTATCTGGCCCAGCACATGGCCCATATACGTTAACGAGTTTCCAAGACCTGGTTGTTTGCATAGAAGTAAACTGAATGCCCAGGGCAAAAGATTCAGAGCAGAACACAATGCCAGCGAACAAAGAACTATCCCACAACACAATTAACCCACCAGAGCCCCCCCTGAGAGGGCACAACCACAAACTTATCAACATTTTTAGGACAAAATAGTTTAACAAAAGCATCATCAAAGGTAGCACGCTTAGTCTCTTGCAAGCAGATAACTGAACAACCACTATTGCTTATAGCATTACGCAACGCCAAATGTTTATTGTCCGAGTTGATCCCTCGGACATTCCATCACAGTACTTTCCACGCTTTAAGCTGCATCGGGACCCTTGGTCTCGCTCTGCTGTCCACCTTGGCAAGAGAGTAGCTTCCTTGTGCTTAACTGGCTCGGATGAACACCACACATATTAGTCCCAATGGACTGAATAGCATGTATAGAAGTAGGAGGTGGGACAGCACCTGGTACCTTGTCATGTTTTCCATCGCCAATGATGTTGCGAGGGAGAGATGGATCCTTCCTAGGCTTGACCTTGGATGTTGTAGCTCTCTTGTCAGAAACAGGAGGGACTCTGAATCCATCATATTTGTTTGAGCGGGCACTTCGACGGAGGAATACAGTGTCCACATGGGCCGGCTCCTTGAGCATCATACAGCCAAATGGGTCCACAATAGGATCCACATGATCGGGCCCAACTAGTGTTGCCGAAGGAACAGGCAGCGGCTCCTCCATGACTGGCATCCTAGGGTTTAACCCAACTAACGAAGCAGACAGAAAAACTACGTTACCGACATCAAAAGTTGTGCTGAAGATACAACCAAAAACATCTGATTCTGGCCTCACTTGGGCGAGCAAAGCCATGCACACACAGTCAAGCTGGTACTGGATAGCACTAAAGGGGTTGAGTGGAAAGCATGTTGTTCTGGGAATCAGTGGTGGTAGTATGGATCGAGTATAGATCCTCTTGAGCATGCCACCCATCCAAGCAAGCAGTGCATGGTCATTAGAGATGAGCAGAGCAGTTGCAGAGCCTCCAGCTCTGACAAAAGAATGAACAACAGAAGGAGCCCCATTAATGAAACTGTCAGCTAAATCTTCAACATATGAATATTCAGACCACGCACCAGACAGATTGTGCTCTTGTGGCACTCCATCCATCAAGGATGGCCCATCATACACAAAGTACGTTCTGAAGCTGAAGCCTGTGTACGGGAGGGGTAAAATTGGCCATGCATTCCAACCATTGTCCTGCAACTGATCCTGGGCTTGCTCATTGTTATTCCAAGCAGCTGCATTAGCCGCTTGCTGAGCCTCCATCTCATTAATCCTGGCTTGCTGCAAGGTAGTATAGTACGACAGAGTGTACGGATGCGGGGATACATTCAGGAGTGGAGGAGTATCTTCAGTCCCTCGCAAACCCGGCACTGTGTTTCTGCCATTCAGTACATATACTAGAACAGACCAAGAATGACCCAGACGTGACAGCATCCCAACTCTGGTGACAAGCAGACTATGAGGAACATCTGCAACATCCTTGATGTGACATTTAACAAGAACTCTTGCTTTGTTCTCGTTCGGCCTAGGCCAAGCCAGAAGCTTACCAAACCTAGAAACCGCCTTGTGAATATAGTGTTCAGTCATGTAATCCATAGGGAAGGCAAGCATCAGAATCCAGACTTCATACTCAAAAGCGGGCATTCTCATGTTAATCCCTTCATAGTGGGGGATTAAAGTAAAATAAGAGTCCTCAATTAAGGCATGCGGCCCCTCACTAATAGCGTTATCTCTGCTCTGAACATCAAGAAACGCAACACAACCAACAGCAATCGGATAAACAAACTCATCCTCAATCTGATACTCTAGATCCTCCCTAATGATCCGACAGACTTCCTCTAACCAATATCCCTTCTGATGATCTGGCACTGGGGGGTGATCTCAATCAGAGCGTACCTTTCATGGTTTAGAGGCGGATCATCCACAACCATAGTGCTCCTCTACAGCCGGTGATCGGGCCCGCGCTCAATGTGTGCTCCGGCGGGGGTGAAGGCAAAAGGGTGGACTGGAAAGTTCGCCATGGCGATAGCACTTGGGTTTTTCGAGAGCTCTGGAGCATTTGGAGCGGGGGAAGGCAAGACAGGAACAGAGGAGGAAGGGGAGGTGTACGGAGCTGGGAGGACTGCTTCTCATTGGGGCCTCAGGGCGGTGGAATTGACAATTGCGGGTGGGGGGTGGGGGAGTCGTATCGACAAGCAATGTGGGCTCGCCACATCACTTGTAGACGTGATTTTCTGTTTCACTTTCCAGACTCGATCCTGATTTTTACCATGTATATCCCGCCATCCTGGGCGATCGAATCCCACCCGTTCCCCCAAAGACGGCAAAGTTTGTTTAGAACTCTTGGGCCTCCAGCAATAAATTGGCCCATCCCAACCTCCACGGCACGCTATGTGACCCAATAAGCTACAAACTCTACACCTTTTAAGCCCAGGACAACTAGAGGTATAATGATCACATTGATTACATGCTAGGCAAGGGGGTAGCTTATGGCCCGTTATGCATGTATCAATCTGCTCAGACTGGTATTCAGGACATAAACATTGATCAATGGAGCGAATGCAACATTGACAAAAGATACCTGGGCCGTCTAAAGCACGATGGCCATGACGTGTACAATTTAAACATTTTAGCAAACGAGCATCAATATATTCCTGAGTTGGCACATCCTTGATCTGGACCATGGATGAAACATCACTATCAGAATATCTAGCTTGCCACCCGTCCATAATATGAAGCAGTTTTTCGTCCGAGATGGAATTCCAATAAGATTCCCTGAACTGAGATCCCTTGAAAAAAAGGAAAAGTTGATTGATAATTATCCTTGTATGTATAATTAAAAGCACCCAGTCGGATAATCCGCTCCGAATCCGAAATAATCGGAAAATTGAACTTTCCAAACAAGATGTTTTCCGCGGCGGGAGTCGGGCTCAGGCTGAACTCCGGCGAGGAAAGATGATCACCATATTGCAAAGGCATAGGGTTTTGAGCACCCAGTTTCCTCCGGTCACTCTTATTTTGTTGATCCTGAAGCCATTTAGATTTAACAGCTATGGAGCAAAAACCCACTTCAGGAAGAAAACTATCCGCATGCCAACCAAACTCTGAGCGATCAAAACTTGACTCAATTTCTCCACGAAAGAGATGAAAATGACAAATGAAGTCTGGCCAGATCCGATCTTTGAGCCCATAGATAAAATGTCCCACACGATTTGAGGCAACTGAAAATCGAAAACGGCGATCACTTAACCGCAAAACCCTAAAACTCGAACTGAGACCACCAATGCAAGATTGAAGCACGAGCGCCACTGATTCCTCTGTCAGATTAAATGATGCCGAGGAGAACGAGACGACAAGGAATAATTCCTTGGAGGATCTAGGATTGGCCGAAGAGAAGTGCATCGTGGATCCAAACTTGTCACGTACCTGAGATTCTATCGCTAAGCCCGGAGAAAAGTCCCAATGGAGGAGACTCTCCATGACTGTGGTGGTTGTCAGCGCCGGAGTGGCCAGTGGCAAGAAGGGTGGCCGTCGGCGGTGGTCGCCTTAGGTGGTCACCTTAGGTGGTCGCCCTAGACGTCGCCTTCTGCTTGGTAATGGGTGGAAGGCTTGGCCTTCTGCTTGGTGTTTTGTTCCACTCATGGTGACTATAGACTTGCAAGATAGGATCAAGAACACACATATATTCATGAAAACATAATAGGTTCAGATCTGAAATCATGGCACTCGGGCCCTAGTGACAAGCATTAAGCATAGCAAAGTCATAACAACATCAATCTCAGAACATAGTGGGTACTAGGGATCAAACCCTAACAAAACTAACTCGATTACATGATAGATCCCATCCAACCCATCACCATCCAGCAAGCCTACGATGGAATTACTCACGCACGGCGGTGAGCATCATGGAATTGGTGATGGAGGAAGGTTGATGATGATGATGGCGACGATCTCCACTCTTCGGAGCCCCGAACGGACTCCAGATCAGCCCTCCCGAGAGAGATTAGGGCTTGTCGGCGGCTCCGTATCATAAAATACGATAATTCTTCCTCTCTGATTTTTTTCTCCCCGAAAGTGAATATATAGGATCCGGGGATACGTCGGTGGAACACCAGGGGGCCCACGAGGCACGGGGCGCGCCCTAGGGGGGGGGGGGGCGCCCCCCACCCTCGTGGACAGGGTGTGGGCCCCCTGGTCTGGATCTTCTTGTAGGTATTTTTTATATTTTCCAAAATAATTCTCCGTGGATTTTCAGGTCATTCCGAGAACTTTTTATTTCTGCACAAAAACAACACCATGGCAATTCTGCTGAAAATAGTGCTAGTCCGGGTTAGTTCCATTCAAATCATGCAAGTTAGAGTCCAAAACAATGGCAAAAGTGTTTGGAAAAGTAGATACATTGGAGATGTATCAACTCCCCCAAGCTTAAACCTTTGCTTGTCCTCAAGCAATTCAGTTGATAAACCGAAAGTGATAAGGAAAAACTTTGACAAACTCTGTTTGCTCTTGTTGTTGTAAATATGTAAGCCAGCATTCAGGTTTTCAGCAATGATCATGAACTAACCACATTCACAATAACTCTCAGGTCTCATGTCTACTCACATCAATGGCATAATCAACTAGTGAGCAATAATAATAAACCTCGGATGACAACACTTTCTCAAAACAATCATGATATGATATACCAAGATGGTATCTCGCTAGCCCTTTCTGAGACTGCAAAACATAAATGCAGAGCACCTTTAAGGATCAAGGACTGACTAGACATTGTAATTCATGGTAAAAGAGATCCAGTCATGATTATACTCAATGCAAATTAATAGTAATACATGCAAATGATAGAGGTGCTCTCCTACTGGTGCTCTTTTATAGGAGGATGATGACTCTGCATAAATGTAAATATATAGGCCCTTCGCAGAGGGAAGCAGGGATTTGTAGAGGTGCCAGAGCTCGATTTTTAAATAGAGATGAATAACATTTTGAGCGGTATACTTTCATTGTCAACATATCAACCAAGAATCTCGACATCTCCCATGCTACGCACATCATAGGCGGTTCCCAAACAGAATGGTAAAGTTTATACTCCCCCAACCACCAACAAGCACACTCCACGGCCATCCGAATCCACGGGGTACCGTCCAAACAAGCAACAACCCTGAGTTTTGTTTAATTATTATGATTTGGGCATGGGACTGGGCATCCCGGTTACCAACCATTTTCTCATGAATGATGAGCGGAGTCCACTCATCGTGAAAATAACCCACCTAGCATGGAAGATATAGACAACCCTAGTTGATAAATGAGCTGTTCGAGCATACAAAATAGAATTTCATTTGAAGGTTTAGAGTTTGGCACATACAAATTTACTTGGAACAGCAGGTAAATACCGCATATAGGAAGGTATGGTGGACTCATATGGAATAACTTAGGGGTTTATGGAAGTGGATGCACAACCAGTATTCCCGCTTAGTACAGGTGGAGGCTAGAAAGAGACTGGGAAGCGACCAGCTAGAGGGCAACAACGGTCATGAACATGCATTAAAATTAATCAACAATGAATACAAGCATGAGTAGGATGTAAATCACCATGAACATAAATATCATGGAGGCTATGTTGATTTGTTTCAACTACATGCATGAACATGTGCCATGTCAGACCACTTGAATCGTTCAAAGGAGGATACCACCCCATCATACTACAGCACAACCATTTTAATATCATGTTGGCACGCAAGATAGACCATTATAAACTCTCAGCTAATTAAGCATGGCATAAGCAGCTATGATCTCTAATTGCCATTGCAAGCATGTTTCATTCATAACAAGCTGAATCAGGAACGATGAACTATCATATTTACAAAAACAAGAGAGGTCGAGTTCATACCAACTTTTCTCATCTCAATTAGTTCATCATATATCATCCTTATTGCCTTTCACTCGCACGACCGAACAGTGTGGATAATAATAATAGTGCACGTGCATTGGCCTAAGCTGGAATCTGCGAGCATTTAATACAAGAGAGAAGAAAAGGTAATATGGCTCAAGGTTAAATCAACAATAAAGCATATGAGAGCCACTAAGCATTTTAATCATGGTCTTCTACTCTTAACCCCCAAAGAAAAGAAAATAAACTATTTACATGGGAAAGCTCCCAACAAGCAAAAGAAGAACGAGAAATCTTTTTGGGTTTTCCTTTTAATTATAGCTATAGGCAAGGAAAGTAAACTAGCTAGAAGCTACAACTATTTTTTTCTTTTTTTTCTTAGGTTTTTTCTAGAACACAAGAAGAAGACTAAGAAAAAGGAACTGGAACTAAACATGGATGGTACAGTGAAAGAGTGTGAGCAGCAACAACTAGAATAAGTGTGTGAACATGAATGTAATGTTGGTGAGAAACACGTACTGCCCCAAGCTTAGGATTTTGGCCTAAGTTGGTCTATGGCCAGTATTGGCCTGACGGATATCCAAAGTCATAGTTGGGGTTGTACTGAGATGCAGCAGCTACTGCCTGCTGAGTTGCAGCTCGAAGGCGGCCTGCTTCCGTCATCCTGTGGTACTCATTTGCCTCCTCCATGGTTATAGTGTATCTCCCTCTTGCCTGAAATTCAAACAAAGTAGGGGCAGGAAGAACAATAGGGATGGCATGACGCGTGTTAAAGATTAGTCGATATTTGAGGGATTGATCATCCCTCTCTATAAACCGGTGACTAGTCATATCATGGCAATCCAAATGAGCAGGCGGTTAAGGTTCATCATTCTCATGCACAGGCACACCAAGACGACGGGCTATGCGAGTGGCATAAATCCTACCAAATAAATCTCCATGCAAACCATTATGGTGTAGCCTACGTGCAACAATGGCTCCCAAGTTATATTGTCTATCACCTAGTACAACACTCTTTAGAACACTAAGATCTGGGACACACATGTGACAAGCCTCATCCTTACCATTTATGCATCTACCGATAAAGAGAGCAAAGTAATGAATAGCAGGAAAATGAATGCTCCCTATGGTAGCCTGTGTGATTTCTCTAGATTCCCCCACAATGATACTAGCAAGAAACTCTCTATATTCAGATTTGCGAGGATCAACCATACTGCCCCACTGTGGGAGCTTACAAGCATCATTAAAATCCTCTAAGTCCATGGTATAGGATTTATCATACAGGTCAAACAGGTTAGTGTGAGAATTACGTGAAGATGAGAATTTAATCCTTCTCACAAAGGTGTCGGTTAAGCCACGGTATTGAGGGCACTTATCTTGTATGAAGCCCTCGAGGTCAGCGTTGCGCACATATGCATAAAATTCGTCCTTGATGCCAACCTGATCCATAAAATCATCTGACGACCATTCACAAGGCCGCACGTCAGCATCCCTCGGTAGTTCATCGTCCGGCTCACAAAACATGAGCCTCGGTTCTTGCTTCCTTGAAGAACCACCTTGGAAGTTTTTCCTGTGCATTTTTCTAAAAATTTCTGAATTTTTTAGTAACTCAAAATAAAAATTAACCAAACTCAACAAGATTGATAGCAACAACTGCTACTAGTGCCTAGAGAATATATCATGCATTAGAACTACTTGGGACCAAGAAAATTTGACATGCAAGCTCAAGAACAAGGTCACCACGGCATCAAAAATTTGCAATATATAAAGCACTAGAACAAAAACTAATTGGACCAATGGAGGAGTCACATACCAAGGAACAATCTCCCCAAACAGTTTGGTGAATGGTGCTTTGAGCAAGGAGATCGAAAATGGCAGCAAGATGAGCTAGAACTCAAGTTTGAGCTAGTTGGTGATTTTTTTGGGAGGAAGAAGAAGAGTGTGGGTGGAGGAATAAGTGGAGGGGGGGCCACGTGGGTCCCACTAGGTTGGGGGGCGCGCCCTGTGAGGGGGGGCGCGCCCTGGACTCTCGTGGCCAGGTGCTGGCTCCCCTCGCTGTGTGTTTTGTGCCATATTTTCTCAAATATTCCAGAAAAAAATCATATTTAATTTTCAGGGCATTTGGAGAACTTTTATTTTCGGGGTATTTTTTTATTGCAGGGATAAGTCAGGAAACAGACAGAAAATACTATTTTTGTTTTATTTATCCTAATTAACAGAAAGTAAAAGGAGAGTAGAGAAGGTGGTGCTATCTAGATTCACCTATCCCATGCTCATCAAAAGGAATCCATTAACAAGGTTGATCAGGTCTTGTTAATAAACTCTTTCCGAATAACATGAAACCGGAGAATTTTCGAATAACACTAGGTTACCTCAATGGAGATATGTATGTCCCCAACAATAAGAATGTCATATGTCTTCTTGACAGTAGGAAGAGGAAATTCAAAACCTCCAATAGTAATAGTTGAAAATTTTCCAATATAATTGATACTGTGGACCTGAGGTTGTATCCTTGAAAAGTGTACCGTATGCTCATTACCATTGACATGAAAAGTGACATTGCCTTTGTTGCAATCAATAACATCCCCTGCAGTATTCAAAAAGGGTCTATCAAGGATAATAGACATACTATCGTCCTCGGGAATATCAAGGATAACAAAGTCTGTTAGAATAGTAACATTTGCAACTACAACAGGCACATCATCACAAATACCGACAGGTATAGCAGTTGATTTATCAGACATTTGCAAGGATATTTCAGTAGGTGTCAACTTACTCAAGTCAAGTCTACGATATAAAGAGAGAGGCATAACACTAACACCGGCTCCAAGATCACATAAAGCAGTTTTAACATAGTTTCTCTTAATGGAGCAAGGTATAATAGGTACTCCTGGATATCTCCTAGTTTCTTAGGTATTCCACCCTTAAAAGTGTAATTGGCAAGCATGGTGGAAATTTCTACTTCAGGTATCTTTATTTTATTGGTAATAATATCTTTCATATACTTAGCATAAGGGTTTGTTTTAAGCACATCAGTCAAACGCATACGCAAAAAGATAGGTCTAATCATTTTAGCAAAGCGCTCAAAATCCTCATCATCCTTTTTCTTGGATGGTTTCGGAGGAAAAGGCATGGGTTTTTGAACCCATGGTTCTCTTTCCCTACCGTGCTTCCTAGCAACAAAGTCTCTTATCATAACGTTGATTCTTTGGTTGTGGGTTATCAAGATCAACAACAGGTTCAATCTCTACATCATTATCATTGCTAGGTTGAGCATCATCATGAACATCATCATTAATATTATCACTAGGTTCAAGTTCCGGATTGTGTCTCAGCATCGGAAACAAATATATCATTGGGATTCTCAAGTGTATGAGCTACATGTTCACTAGAAGCATGCAAAGTTCTATCGTTTTTCTTTTTCTTCTTCTTAGAAGAACTAGGTGCATCTAAATTAGCTCTCTGAGAATCTTGCTTAATTCTCTTAGGGTGGCCTTCAGGATACAAAGGTTCCTGAGTCACTTTACCACCTCTAGTAGCAACTCTAACAACATAGTCATTATTTTTACCATTTAATTCATTGAGCAAATCATTTTGAGCCTTAAGTACTTGTTCTACTTGAGTGGTGACCATAGAAGAATGTATACTAATAAGTTTCAGTTCACCTTTAACTCTAGACAGATAATCACTCAAGCGTTCAATCATATAAGCATTGTGTTGCAATTGTCTACCAACATAAGCATTGAAGTTTTCTTGTTTCACAATGAAATTTTCAAACTCATCTAAGCATTGGCTAGCAGACTTATAACGAGGAATATCGCCTTCATCAAATCTATAAAGAGAATTTACCTTTACTACCTGTGTCGGGTTATCAAGACCATGCATTTCTTCAATAGGTGGTAAATTTTTAACATCTTCAGCTTTAATACATTTTTCTTTCATAGATTTCTTTGCCTCTTGCATATCTCCAGGACTGAGAAATAGAACACCTCTTTTCTTCGGAGTTGGCTTAGGGGCTGGTTCAGGAAGTGTACAATTATTTTCATTGGCCAGCATATTATTCAATAGTAATTCAGCTTGATCAACTGTTCTTTCCCTGAAAACACAACCAGCACAACTATCCAGGTGGTCTTTGGAAGCATCGGTTAGTCCATTATAAAAAACATCAAGTATATCAATCATCTCAAGAGGATGATCAGGCAAGGCGTTAAGTAATTGGAGAAGCCTCCCCCAAGCTTGTGGGAGACTCTCTTCTTCAATTTGCACAAAGTTATAAATTTCCCGTAAGGCAAGTTGTTTCTTATGAGCGGGAAATTATTTAGCAAAGAAGTAATACAGCATATCCTGGGGACTACGCACACAACCAGGATCAAGAGAATTAAACCAAGTCTTAGCATCACCCTTTAAAGAGAAAGGAAATAACTTAAGGATATAGTAATAACGAATCTTTTCATCGTTGGTAAACAGGGTGGCTATATCATTCAACTTAGTAAGATGTGCCACAACAGTTTCAGATTCATAGCCATGAAAAGGATCAGATTCAACCAAAGTAATTAACTCAGGATCAACAGAGAATTCATAATCCTTATCGGTAACACAGATAGATGAAGTAGCAAAAGCAGGGTCATGTTTCATTCTAGCATTCAAAGACTTTTCTTTCAGCTTAGCTAATAATTTCTTAAGATCATATCTATCGTTGCAAGCAAGAAAGTCTCTAGCAGTTTCTTCATCCATAACATAACCCTCAGGAACAATAGGCAATTCATATCTATTGGGAGAAGCTTCATCATCACTTTCATAAATATCATCAGTTTCAATATTTGCATTCTCCCTAACCTTAGCAATTTGTTCATCTAGAAATTCACCTACTGGCACAGTATTATCAAGCATAGAAGTAGTTTCATCATACATAGCAGAAGTGG
This sequence comes from Secale cereale, assembly GCA_902687465.1. Taxonomy (NCBI): domain Eukaryota; kingdom Viridiplantae; phylum Streptophyta; class Magnoliopsida; order Poales; family Poaceae; genus Secale; species Secale cereale. The sequence goes on along the minus strand of LR738711.1, from coordinate 719,705,313 downwards.
CATCATCAAGAACATACGACATATCAGATTCAATAGCAGGAGTAGGTGTCGCAAATTTACCCATAAGAGATGGTGAATCAAGTGCAGAGCTAGATGGTAGTTCCTTACCTCCCCTCGTAGTTGAGGGTAAGATCTTGGTTTTTGAGTCCTTCAAATTCTTCATAGCGATCAACATATATAAATCCCAAGTGACTTAAAGAATAGAGCTATGCTCCCCGGCAACGGCGCCAGAAAATAGTCTTGATAACCCACAAGTGTAGGGGATCGCAACAGTTTTCGAGGGTAAAGTATTCAACCCAAATTTGTTGATTCGACACAAGGGGATCCAAATAATACTCTTAAGTATTAGCAGCTGAGTTGTCATTTCAACCACACTTGGAAACTTAGTATCTGCAGCAAGGTAGTTTAGTAGCAAAGTAATATGATAGTAGCGGTAACGGTAACAAAGGTAACGACAATGTTTTTGTAGTTTTTGTAATAGTAGCAACGGAAAAGTAAATAAGCAACAAGCAATATGTGAAAAGCTCGTAGGCATTGGATCGATGATGGGAAATTATGTCGGATGCATTTCATCATGTAGAAGTTATAACCTAAGGTGACACAGAACTAGCTCCAGCATGTATTCCGAATATAGTCATACGTGCTTATGGAAAAGAACTTGCATGCCATCTTTTGTCCTACCCTTTCGTGGCAGCGGGGTCCTCTTGGAAACGAAGGGATATCAAGGCCTCCTTTTAATAGAGTACCGGACCAAAGCATTAACACATAGTGAATACATGAACTCCTCAAACTACGGTCATCACCGGGAGTGGTCCCGATTATTGTCACTTCGGGGTTGCCGAATCATAACACATAGTAGGTGACTATAGACTTGCAAGATAGGATCAAGAACACACATATATTCATGAAAACATAATAGGTTCAGATGTGAAATCATGGCACTGGGGCCCTAGTGACAAGCATTAAGCATAGCAAAGTCATAGCAACATCAATCTCAGAACATAGTGGGTACTAGGGATCAAACCCTAACAAAACTAACTCGATTACATGATAGATCCCATCCAACTCATCACCATCCAGCAAGCCTACGATGGAATTACTCACGCACAGCGGTGAGCATCATGGAATTGGTGATGGAGGAAGGTTGATGATGACGATGGCGACGATCTCCACTCTTCGGAGCCCCGAACGGACTCCATATCAGCCCTCCCGAGAGAGATTAGGGCTTGGCGGCGGCTCTGTATCGTAAAACACGATAATTCTTCCTCTCTGATTTTTTTCTCCCCGAAAGTGAATATATAGGATCTGGGGATACGTCGGTGGAGCAACAGGGGTCCACGAGGCAGGGGGCGCGCCCTAGGGGGGCGCCCCCCACCCTCGTGGACAGGGTGTGGGCCCCCTAGTCTGGATCTTCTTGCATGTATTTTTTATATTTTCCAAAATAATTCTCCGTGGATTTTGAGGTCATTCTGAGAACTTTTTATTTCTCCACAAAAACAACACCATGGCAATTCTGCTAAAAACAACGTCAGTCCGGGTTAGTTCCATTCAAATCATGCAAGTTAGAGTCCAAAACAAGGGCAAAAGTGTTTGGAAAAGTAGATACGTTGGAGACGTATCAGCTGTCTTACGTATATCCTTTTCTCGGATCTTCAACTGGTGGTATCCTGATCGTAGATCAATTTTATAGAATACTTTAGCTCCTTGAAGTTGGTCGAACAAATCATTGATCATCGGCAGTGGGTACTTATTCTTAATCGTCACTTCGTTCAGTGCCCGATAATCAACGACCATTCTTAAAGATCCATCCTTCTTCTCGACCAAGAGCATTGGGGATCCCCGGGGCGATGAACTTCGTCGAATGAATCATTTCTCCAATAACTCCTTAATCTGCTTCTTGATCTCCTCTAGATCATTTGCTGGCATCCGGTATGGTATCTTCGATATTAGTCCGGTGCCTGGTAATAGCTCTATCAAAAACTCAATGTCTCTATCTGGCGGCATGCCTGGTAGCTCCTCTGGAAATACATCCGGGTAATCCTTTACTACACGCACTTCCTCCTGAACAACTCCCGAGAGAGAATTTACCAGTGTCCTCCTAGGCACATGCCTAGATACATACTTGATCCTTTTTCCCTCCGGGGTGGTAAGTAAAATCGACTTACTGGCACAATCGATGTTCCCTTCATACATCGATAGCTAATCCATACCTAATATCACATCCAATCCTTGTGACTCCAAAACTATCAGGTCTGAGGGGAAAACATGGCGTCCAATGGTCAATGGCATCTGAAAACATCCTTGATTTGCCATATATTCAGCTCCTGGTGAGCTTACTAACATAGGGGTCATAAGTACTTTGGTGGGCAACTTATATCTATCCATGAATCCCCTTGAAATGTATGAATGTGATGCACCAGTATCAAAAAGAACTATTGCGGTAAATGACTTAACCAAAAAGTTACCGACAACAGCATTCGGCTGCTCTTCAACCTCCTCCATGTTCACGTGGTTCACTTGTCCCCTGTTGAACGGGTTGGACTTGTTCCCAGCACTTCCATTGCCATTCCCGTTCTTCGCTTCCGGGCACTCCGCGGCATAGTGTCCATTCTTCCCGCACTTGAAACAGGTAATGTGACCTAAATCCCTCTTGGGGGTGTGGCTGGAGTGGAGCGGTTCTGATTATTGCTTGCTCCATTCTCATTCCCATTCTTGGGGCCATTGTGGTTATGAGAACTCCCTCCATTATGGGTGTGGCTTCCATGGTTATGGGTGTATCCTCCCGAGTTCGGGGTGAAATGGGGCTTCTGCCGGGCTCCAGAATTGTTCTTTCCTTGTCCATACTTCCTCTTGCGGCTCTCAATCTGCTACTGCTTCCCTTCAATCATAAGAGCCTTATCTACCAACTCCTGGTAGTTGTTGAATGTTGCCACCATCAACTGTATGCTCATCTCATCATTCAGTCCTTCCATAAACTTCTCCTGCTTTGCGGCATCTGTGGCCACATCATGAGGGGCATAGCAAGATAGAGTGCTAAACTCATCTACGTACTGAGCCACAATACGATTCCCTTGGCACAAATTGTGAAACTCACGCTTCTTCATGCTCATAGCTCCAGTGGAGACATGGGCGATGCGAAAAGCTTGCTGAAACTGATCCCAAGTGACATTGGCTATAGGGAAAGTGGCTGTGTAATTCTCCCACGATGAGGCTGCTGGTCCATCCAATTGATGTGCGGCAAAACACACCTTCTCAGCATCTGTGAAACCTGTGGTGGTCAACTCCCTTCCAATCTTGCGTAGCCAGTCATCAGCAACAATTGGCTCAATGCTACTAGAAAACACCGGCGGCTGCAACCTTAGAAAACATGCTAGATTGTCCACTGGTGGTGGTGGTGGAGGGTTGTTGTTGTTGTTGTTGTTGTTGTTGTTGTTGTTCTGATTGTTCTGGTTCTGGACAAGAAGTTGCATCAAAGTGTTCTGCTGTTGGATCAACTGAGTGAGCTCAGGGGGAAACTCAAATCCGGGCTCACGTCTCGGAGGCATCTGATGGGTTTAGAGGGAAGAGATTATAATAGAAATGAGGTCTAAGGGAAATTCACTGCCCATATGCACATGAGACAAACACAATCATATCACATCAATCAATTTCAAGCAAGGGCATACAAAAGATCTAGTCTAACGTTACAAAAGTGCTCAAACTTCTACTATATGGGGGAAAACTACTATTCATATGGTGGTCATCTAGAAGTTTTGATCGGTGAAAGATTCCATGATATCTGCTCCAGCTTCGTCTTCATAGTCATCATCACTATCATCAGGGTCCGAGTTGGTGTCGTCGATGATGATATAGTCCTCAGAATGAATCTCCTTGGGTTCGTCTTCTTCTCCTCCTGGCGCGGGGTCGCCCATGAATACTCCTAGCTTCCTTGTTAGGTCGTCATTCTTCTCCACAAGTATTGCGATTTCCTCCTCATATCCGTCACGTGAAAACTTGAGTTCTTCTTCTAGCGCTATGTTCTTGGTTAACGACTTCTTTAAGTCTATCATGCCTGCGCACATCTGATGCTCCTATCGACGGATGTGCTAGTTTAACTCTTGGATGAGAGCTGCAATGGACCTATCCTTTCGGGTGCTGATCATATCCCATTGCTCATCTCGGCGCCCGCATATCTGGTAGATAGTGTCCTTCAGCTCCTGTTTGTAGACTTCTCCAATTCGTCCCATAGCAATGTGTGCGGCCATACTCTTACCTAGGCTCCAGGTTGGTGCATCAAAGGAAAACTCTATGGGCTAAGTGACTGGCACGAATGTCCTCCCGGGAATTTGAACTTGAATATTCCATCGCTCCTCTTCTAGTAAAGTGGCGGTGTAGGTCCCGGTGAAGCTTGGTATTCCAATGTTTCAGGTACCTAGTGACTTCCTTCAAGTGTCGTCCAAAAGGGGTGTCTTCATCCGGCTGAGTGAACTTGTTCCTTGAGTCCGCCATCCTAAAGGGTAGAAAATGGAGAGGAGCCAGAAATAAGTAGAGAAAAGTGACCTAAGGTTTTTCTTAGTGGTCGTGTCCTACATTCAGCGTGTGCTACGATACCATCTTGTAGCGACCACGATCCGAATGGACCGAAGTCTCTGTGTTCTGTGTCATCCCTGGATCGGTAATGCTGACACACACAGTACTTGAAGGATTTATAACAAAGTGGCAATCACACACTTATTACATCGAATGTCTCAAAAGAGAACTTATTACAAAAGATATGGCATAAGGCCATCTAACACGATAACATCGGAAGGCTTGGAAGATAAAGTGAGTCCACCAACTCCAACGGCATAGCTGAGTGCATGACAAATGACCTAGTGCACCTTACTCTTCTTCTAAAGAATCTGCAACATGATATGTTGCAGCCCGAATTGGGTCAGCACATGGAATATGCTGGCAAGATAACACAGTAGAGCAAGTAACAGAATAAAGGCTAACACTACATGCATATAAGGCTGGTGGAGGCTCTAAGGTTATGAGTTTATGCATAAAGCCAATTTTTCCCTACAACAAAGGAATAACTTTTATTTTAACTATCATGGTAGTTGAAACATCATTGAGAAGGTTCCTCCAACTCAATCCCAATTAAAGCCATCTTAATTAACCCAACAAATTAGTTTTAGAGTGATGAGATTAATCTAATAATTCAAGTACCAGATACTCAAGATTGTCCATAACCGGGGACACGACTAATCATGATTAGTTTGTACACTCTGCAGAGGTTTGCACACTTTTCCCCACAAGACTCGATCTCCTCCGTTGGATTTCTCGCACTACATGGTGTTTGAGAAACGGATGACCAAGACACAGTCTTTCAGAAGCACTTACTCTTTACCCCGGGTGGACCGGTGAAGGATATATGCCCTAGAGGCAATAATAAAGATGTTATTTATATTTCCTTATATCATGATAAAAGTCTTTTATTCATGCTAGAATTGTATTAACAGAAAACTTAGTACATGTGTGAATACATAGACAAGACAGTATGACCCTAGTATGCCTCTACTAGACTAGCTCATTGATCAAAGATGGTTATGTTTCCTAACCATAGACATGTGTTGTCATTTGATCTACGGGATCACATCATTATGAGAATGATGTGATGGACAAGACCCATCCGTTAGCTTATCACTATGATCGTTTAGTTTTACTGCTATTGCTTTCTTCATGACTTATACATGTTCCTATGACTATGAGATTATGCAACTCCCAAATATCGGAGGAACACCTAGTGTGCTATCAAATGTCACAACGTAACTGGGTGATTATAAAGATGCTCTACAGGTGTCTCCGAAAGTGTTCGTGGTGTTGGCATAGATCAAGAATAGGATTTGTCACTCCGAGTGTCGGAGAGGTATCTCTGGGCCCTCTCGGTAATGCACGTCATAATAAGCCTTGCAAGCAAATGACTAGTGAGTTAGTCACAAGATGATGAATTACGGAACGAGTAAAGAGACTTGCCGGTAATGAGATTGAACTACGTATCGAGATACCGACGATCCAATCTCGGGCAAGTAACATACCGATGACAAAAGGAACAACATATGTTGTTATGCGGTTTGACCGATAAAGATCTTCGTAGAATATGTATGAGCCAATATGAGCATCCAGGTTCCGCTATTGGTTATTAACCGGAGATGAGTCTCGGTCATGTCTACATAGTTCTCGAACCCGTAGGGTCCGCACGCTTAAAGTTTGATGACGATCGATATTATGAGTTTATGATTTTTGATGTACTGAAGGTAGTTTGGAGTCCCGGATGAGATCACGGACATGATGAGGAGTCTCGGAATGTCCGAGACGTAAAGATTGATATATTGGACGACTATATTCGGACACCGGAAGTGTTCCGAGAAGTTTCGGATTAAACCGGAGTGCTGGGGGGGGGGGGTTTACCGGAACCCCCCGGGGAAGTATTGGGATCTAATGGGCTTTAGGGGAGAGAGAGGGCAGCAACGAGGAGGTGGCGCACCCCCTCCCAAAGGGGAGTCCGAATTGGCCTAGGGGAGGGGGGCGCGGCCCCCTCTTTCCCTCTCCCTCTCCCTCTCCTTCCTTCCCCCTCTCTCCTTCTTGGTGGACTCCTACTAGGAATAGGATTGGAATCCTATTCCTAGTAGGATTGCCTCTCTAGGGCGTGCCATAGGGGGCCGGCCGGCCTCCCCCCTTGCTCCTTTATATACGGGGGCAGGGGGGCACCTCTAGACACACAAGTTGATCAGTTGATCTCTCCCAACCATGTGCGTTGTCCCCCTGATGGCTTCTCGCCCCTCGTTGGTTACCCCAAGTGGAAGGTTTGAGATGTAGCGTAGCGGTAGTTTTCCCTTGGCAAAGATACCAAGGATCGAATCCCGTGAGACTCCAAGGGTCAACAAGAAGGTGTCAATAGCGCCAGAGACTTTTGCTTGACAGGACCTGCACACAGATACAAATAACTTTGCTCCCAACGAGTACAGAGAGGTTGTCAATCCCTCCGGCCTTGTCGTTTACAAAGGATCAAACGCAAGAGATAATAGTGATAGGTATGACTAAAATTAGTAAATAAGAACAGAAAGTAAATAACGGGTGTGATCAGTGATGGTAATATGGACCGGGGTCCCATGATGTTCACTAGTGATGTCTCTCTCCCAAAAGACGATAAAACAGCTAAGCGAGGTAAACGAATTACAGCTGGGCAATTGACAGGATTATGTGCGCAAACCAATGCTAACTATGCTGTAAGAAAGGTAGAGGCTCAAAAGCATGAGCGGTACGCCAAGGCAAGTAGACCGAAATCCATCTGCATCTACTACTAATCATCCACCTTGAGATATCTATCCAGAACATCTCGCTGGTATTAAGTTGCGAGTCCCACACATAGTGTAAACTCAAAGCAACAGACAACTGCATTAAAAGAACTTTGCGTAAAGTAAACAATCCTTGCACCTGCAAGTACAAGCACCGTTGTTTTCCCCCTTGTGGCAACATCACATCCACTAGACTCATGTTTCTGTCACTCAAGCTAGTCATCGAGGGGCATGAACCCATAATCAAGCATAACGTTCCCTCTTGGAGTTACTACCTACTACTTGGCCAAAGCAATAAACAGCAACGGAGAACATGCAAGAATTACTCAAGAACATAAATATAAAAGAGGTGAATCAAATATATTACTCACACACAATCTGAACATAATCTCATAATCCATCGGATCCCAGCAAACTCAGCATAGCAACATCATAAAGATTACATATGTGCCTCGATCATGTAGGGCAGCTCACGAGGTCTAATCGGTGAAGAACAAAGAGGGGAGGAGAACATCACATAGCTACTGGTCATGGACCCATGGTCCAAGGGGGACTACTCACAACTCATCCGGGAAGCGTCCATGGTGGTGGAGAAGCTCCCGGTGGTGGTTCTCCCCTCCGGCAGGGTGCCGGGAAGAGTTCTTCTGGTGCTCCCGATCTTGGAAGCGCGGCGGCGGCGGAACAGAGATGAGATCGCGAAAAAGGGTTCCGTCCTCGAGGGTTTTGGGACGCGGTGTAAATATATGCCAAAGGGGGTCACCAGAGGAGGTAAGGGGGGCCCAGGCGCCTGTAATGCCCAGGATGGGACCATATCTCCTACGTGTCGAGGCACGACTTAGAGACATAACCCCATGCTGGAATGATCGCAAGTTTGGTATCTTTGCACAACTCATGTAAAAGATAGGGATGGAAAACATAAAATAGTTGGCTTACACTCGCCACGTCACACAAGTAGATTACATGTCCAAATCATCATTCAATAAAACATCACAGCCCATCTAAGGGTAAAATCCAAATGACAAGATACCAAACATAATTTAAATCCACAGGTCGGATCGAATCCTAGTAGAAGAACCACTACTGATCATCAGGATAACGAACATAGTAACGGCTACGCTCCTCGTCGTACTCCCAGTCTAGCCCGGTTCCATCACCTGGATAGCTCACCATCGGACCTGTATCTGGTGTGGTGAAGTAACTGTGAGCCACAGAGGACTCAGCAATCCCGTTCCCGGGTAACATGACTATTTAAGCCTTGGGTGTGGAACAAGGCTGAAGAAAGAATAAGAAAGTGGTTGCAGCAGCACTAGCACTAGCTTACGTGAAAGAGAGCGAGAAGAGAAGGCGCCTCGGTCGAGAGATGATCACTAAGTGATCCTAACTAATCAAGTCAAATATAACCCCACCGTGTTCATCTCCCGAAACCCCTTTCGGAAAATGACAGTCACGGTACACACGCTGGTAGTGTATTGGTTCATTGTGTCAAGTTTTCTACAACCGGATATTAACAAGCTCCCATCTGCCACATAACCGCGGGTACGACTTTCGAAAGTTCATAACCCTGCAGGGGTGTTCCAACTTGGCCCATGACAAGCCCACGATCCGCGGAGTCGCAACTCCAAGGTGGGAAGGCCCGAGTATTCTCGGAATCCCGTGCTCAAGATACTCCGAACTAAGGTAAGGCTAATCCAGCAAATCCTCCCGGCGTGCCGACACCCTGACAATAGCCGCGCGTATCTAGTCTCAGGCCACGACCGGATGGGTGATGCTACAGGTTTATATCAATCCTCGAGTTTCCTCGTGGTGACCCCGCAGGACCCCCGTTTCGGACCAACACTCATGAGGAGCACTGGCCCGGGGTTGTTGATTAAGAACTCGGGTTTTCAAGGCCCTATGCATGTTTTATTAGTTATTAGGCGAATAGTACCAATGTTGGGACTTGCTGGAAAAGACTTAGCACTTAGCGGTTTATCGAGGGGGCCCCATAAACCCCAACCGTGTGAGGAACGCATAATCAAGGAACATAACACCGGTTTATACGGTTCCTAGCGGCATGAGTGGAACAAATAACCAAGCAAAAGGCTTAGCCTTCCACCCATTGACAATATATAGATGATTTCATTTTAAGCATTTATATAGTGTGATATAACCCCACAAACTTCAACATGAAGCAAGCATCTTCAACTTCACCTGCAACTAGCAACACTATAAGAGGGGCTGAGCGCAGCGTACTTAGCCATTCAACGGTTTGCATAGGTAGGGTGGTTAGACATGATCATGGTTACAAGTAGGAGGCTGACATGAAATACATGGGCATCGAGGCAAAACTATAGATCGAGACTTCTAGCAATAGGCAAAAATAGTAATGGTATCCGGGTTCGGTCATCTTGCCTGAAGAGTTGTCGTACAGATCGTAAGAGGGGTCCTCGTTCTCAAGCTCGGTAGTAACCTCGTGCTCGTACTCGTACTCGGTATCAGCTTCCGGCTCTAAACAATACAACCACACAAGGCACGAATCAACAAGATGCAATGCGCACACAAAAATGATGGATGCATGATTGATGCACTAAGGGAGCACACGGAGCACGGAAAATAGCACTCAAGCAAAAAACTTCAAAACTAGATAACAATATGATATTATGAATCTACACGAAAAATCAATCAAGTTTCATATAAGACTTGCTGCAATCGGAGCTACGGGCTAAAAGTTATGCCCGAAACAAGAAATATGCACAAGCTGAAAATTACAGCAACATAGCAACTTCGGAGCACTAGAAAAATAAGCTACAGCACTCAAACATCATGGCAAAGGGCATGAACATAAACTAGACATATCCTACAGCAAATAAGTCCATTGGTGCAGCCCCAAAGGAGCCACGGATCAATAGCAACAAGCTTGGACATATTGAACTTGACAACAAAATCCTGACAGCAGTAATTTATTGCAACTTTGGAGCAAAAGTTAAATATGCTACAGCCACTCAAATAAGCGTGTGAGAGCATGAATGGATAGCCAACAATATATACTACAAGGAACCATCAAGAGTCACCCCAAAACTATCATGGTTTGTCCTAGAACAACAAGCAAACATGACATCTGGAAATTACAGATTCCAGACTTAGTGAAATTTCACTAAGTGTTAAAACAACAGTTTCATCATGGCATCTTTGAGAGCAAGTTTAAGTCACCTCAAAACTAAACATGGCAAGTGGTAAGCACCACAACAAAGTACACACGATGGTGATTTCAAAACACCTAAGCATGCATCATGGAGATAATTACAACAATAGCAATGAGCTCCACAAGATGGCATCTCATAACAAGTTAAACAACATAGCAGCCACATGGCACTTTGCAACGGAGATAAACATGGCAAGATTAATTCGAACATGCAAACTTAAGCATTCAACATGTAGAGCATGGCAAGACGAACACGTGGACATGTCATTTGCATTATTCGGATAAACGAGCACCAAGTTATCACTATGCAAAGGTGGCATGAAAATAACTACAACCAGCAGTTTATATCACGATGCACTCTTGCAACAGAATTTTAAGCACCTAGATGAACTCAAACAAGTATGGCACAATGGAATGAAATGTAGTGCAAGTCACCACGAACGTCTGGACATGTCATTTGCGCAAAACGGATCACCAGACAAAAAGTTATCACAGTTCTAATATTGCATCAGACAAGCAAAACTCAGGGACTTAGGGGATTTAAAACAACCTTCAGATCTGGAAAAGGAAAACGGGCCTCGGGAATCTGGCGGAGGCCCGGCTCGGCGGCTGAGCAGATCGGGCCCGGCGGAGGGGACGAAGACGGGCCGCGCGGAAGGAGGCGGCGCGGGCCCGCGGTGGGGAGGCGCTGGAGGCCCGCGGCCTCGGTCGAGCGGTGAAGGCTACGCGGAGGAGGGACCGGCCCAGGCGGGGAGGCGGCCCACCTGGCGGCGGTGGCTGGAGGCTGCTCGGGCGGCCCACGCGGCTGGCGCCTGGCTGTGAGGCGGCCTGGACGGAGGCCTGGGGCTCGGGCCGGCCTGGATCTGGGCGGAGGAGCGGCCCGACCCGAGTGGCGCTGGAGATCGGCGGACGAGGCGGTCGGCCTCGCGAGGAAGAGGCGACGCGCGGAGGCTGGGCCTTCGGTGGATCGGGGAGGCGGCCCAGTAGGGTTTGCAGCGCAGGGGACGATCCGGCTGGATCCTCCCGATCCAGCCTGGCAGCGGCGGTTGCTCGATGCTGGCGCGGCTGGAAGGCTTCGGGAGGCTTGGAGCAGCGGCTCCGGTGACCTGGCCGGCCGGAGAGGCGGCGGGGTGGCCGGATCTGAGGCGTGGGGCGGCGGTTTGCTGCGGGGTGAGGTGGAACGGCGCGGAGGAGAGAATGAGGTGGAGGAGAGGTGTTTTCCGGCGAGGTGGTGGTACTCCGGCGAGATTCCGGCGAGACTCCGACGAGATTCCGACGAGGTGGTGGTGGCTGGAGGAAGGAGAAGGTGGGGGCTAGGGTTTCCTTGAATTGGGGCAAAAATTGGGGGAGTGAACAAATATATAGGCACAAGGAGCTAGGGTTGTCCAAATGGAGTGCGGTTTTCGGCCACACGATCAGGATTGGACGGCCTAGATGAAGGAAGTGGCTAGGAGTGGTTGGTGGGCTGTCGGAGGGGTGTCTTGGGCCTCAAAGTGGAGGCACTTTGAGCCCACGAGAATAACTGTTGGGGTAGCAAACGGACTCGAAACGCGACGAGATTTGACAGGCGGGTTACAGACACCAAAACAACAACACACGACAAGTCTCGCGCCAAACCGGCAAAGTTACACGGCCAAACATCAAAGTAGGCCTACGGGACGCCACAGACACATGAGGGAGCTCCGGAACGCGAAACGGACAACGGGAAGGAACGCGTGGAACCGGATGCAACCGACAACACAAATGCAATGCGATGCACATGACTACATGATATGAATGAATGCCACACACGCACACAACAAAACGACGAAAACCGAAAAGATGAAGAACCCGAAATGGAATTGATGAAGCCGGAGATATATTATATGCCCAAAAGGGAAAGTATTACATCCGGGGCATTACAAACTCTCCTCTACTACAAAAAGATCTCGTCCCGAGATCTAGGACTGGAAAAAGGAAGGGTACTCGGAACGAAGATGATCTTCTCGTTCCCACGTAGCTTCTCGGTCGGTATGGTGTGACCACTTGACTTTCAAGAATTTGATGGACTTGTTGCGGGTCTTGCGCTCGCTTTCTTCGAGAATAGCAACGGGATGCTCTCGGTAAGACAGGTCTTGTTGAAGATCAATCTCTTCAAACGGAATCATGCGTTCAGGAGTCTTGAAGCATTTGCGGAGTTGAGACACATGGAACACATCATGAACATTGGCGAAGTTGGAAGGGAGCTCAAGTTGATAGGCTAGATCGCCTCTTTTTCCAAGGATCTTGAAAGGCCCGACGTATCTAGGAGCAAGCTTTCCTTTGATACCGAATCTTTGGGTACCTTTCATCAGAGAAACACGGAGATAGACATGATCACCAATGTTGAAAGCAAAATCACGATGCTTGCCGTCATAGTAGCTCTTCTGACGTGACTGAGCGGCCTTGAGATTCTCACGTATGACTTTGCACATTTCTTCGGCTTCTGAGATCAAGTCATTGCCAAGAAGTTGACGTTCGCCTGTCTCGGACCAGTTGAGAGGGGTACGGCACTTTCTGCCATAGAGGATTTCAAACGGAGCTTTGCCGGCACTTGCTTGAAAGCTGTTGTTGTACGAGAACTCGGCAAATGGAAGGCAATCTTCCCATTTCATGCCAAAAGATATGACACAGGCTCTGAGCATGTCTTCTAGAATCTGATTCACTCGCTCGACTTGACCACTAGTCTGAGGGTGAAAAGCAGTGCTGAACCTGATCTTAGTGCCCATGGCGGACTGAAAGGAGTCCCAGCACTTTGAAGTGAACAAACTTCCACGGTCTGAGGAGATAACTTGAGGAATGCCATGTAAGGACACAATTCTGGAAGTGTACAACTCTGCAAGTTGAGCTGCATTGATTGATTCTTTGACTGGAAGGAAGTGAGCGACTTTGGTAAGCTTGTCAATCACCACGAAGATAGAATCATTCCCTCTCTTGGACTTAGGAAAGCCAGTGACGAAATCCATTTCAATGTGGTCGAATTTCCACTCGGGAATAGGAAGAGGTTGGAGAAGACCGGCTGGACGTTGATGCTCTGCCTTCACTCTTCTGCAGACATCACATTCATTAACGAATTGGGCAATCTCCCTTTTCATGCGTGTCCACCAGTAAGATTGCTTGAGGTCTTGGTACATCTTGGAACTGCCAGGATGAATGGAAAGGAGAGAATCATGTGCTTCTTCCATTATGAGCTTCCTGAGATCACCTTTGGGAACGACGAGTCTATCCTCAAAGAACAAGGTATCTCTCTCATCAACACGATAGCACTTGTATTTAGGAGTGCCCTTTGCAATACCATGTTTCACCTTCTGCACCATGGCATCACTGAGTTGGGCCTCACGGACCTGATCTTCCAAGGTAGGAGCAACTTGAAGATTTGCAAGAAAACCCTGCGGAACAACTTGGAGGTTGAGCTTCCTGAATGCTTCACAAAGCTCAGGCCGGAACGGCTTGATAAGAAGGCTGTTGCAATATGCCTTTCTGCTCAAAGCATCTGCAATCACATTCGCCTTGCCAGGAGTGTATTCGATGCTGGGATCATACTCTTGGATCATTTCGACCCAACGAGTCTGACGGAGGTTCAGATTCGGCTGTGTGAAGATGTACTTCAAGCTCTTGTGATCGGTGAAGATGTCGACTTTTCTGCCCAACAACAGATATCGCCACGTAATCAAAGCATGTACCACAGCTGCTAGCTCGAGATCATGTGTGGGATAGTTCTTCTCACTTGGCTTCAGCTGACGAGAAGTGTATGCCACAATTCTCTTGTCTTGCATAAGCACACCACCAAGTCCTTGATGAGAAGCATCACAGAATACTTCATAGGGCTTGGACTCATCTGGAGGAGTAAGAACTGGAGCAGAGACGAGTTTTTCTTTGAGAGTTTTGAATGCCACTTCACACTCTGGAGACCAAAAGTATTTGACATTCTTCTGCAGCAAGTTGGAAAGAGGCTTGGCAATCTTGGAGAAGTTCTCAACGAACCTTCTGCAATAGCTGGCAAGACCAAGAAAACTACGGAGTTGCTTGACGTTCTGAGGAGCTTCCCAGTTGACAATTGCTTCAACTTTCTCGGGGTTTACCGCAATACCGTCAGCTGAGATGATATGGCCCAGGTACAAAACCTTATCGAGCCAAATTTCGCACTTGGAGAACTTGGCATAGAACTTATGTTCACGGAGTCGGTCGAGAACAAGACGGAGGTGCTTTTCGTGATCTTCTTCATTCTTGGAAAACACCAGAATATCATCCAGATACACAAGCACAAACTCGCCGGTGTAGGGGTTGAAGATGTAGTGCATCATTCTCGAGAAGGTAGGTGGAGCATTGGCGAGACCAAAGGACATGACCGTATACTCGTATGAGCCGTAGCTCGTTCTGAAAACAGTCTTGTGAATATCCTCCTCGCGAATGCGAATTTGGTGATAGCCCATTCGCAGGTCGAGCTTAGAGAACACTTTAGCTCCCTTGAGCTGCTCGAACAGTTCGTTGATGTTGGGAAGCGGATACTTGTTCTTTATTGTCTTCTTGTTCAATGGCCGGTAATCGACGCAGAGACGCTCCGTGCCATCCTTCTTCTTGACAAATAAGACACCACAGCCCCAAGGAGACGTACTAGGCCTGATCAGACCCAAACGTTCCTGTTCATCAAGCTGTTTCTTCAACTCCTTCAATTCTCCAGGAGAGAGCTTGTACGGACGCCGGCATGCTGGCTCAGTACCCGGCTCGAGTTCAATGACGAATTCCACTTGACGGTGTGGAGGCATGCCTGGAAGTTCTTCAGGAAAGACGTCTTGGTATTCGTTTACCACCGGAATTTGAGATATGGCATTAATCTCGCCCTTGTCATTGAGAGAGAAAAGCCTGATAGTGTTATCCCTGGAGGCAAAGATAATCACATCTTCATCAGGATGAGTCATCTTGACTTCCTTCTGTGCACAATCAATGTGAGCATCATGCTGAGAAAGCCAGTCCATCCCGAGGATGAGGTCAATGTCGGAATTGCCAAGAACCACCAGATTAGCCAGAAATCGATAATCACCCATGCGAATAGAAACATCCGGAGCATATATACTGGAATGCATTCGTCTCCCCGGAGAAATAACTGATAACTCCCTTGGTAGACTTTTGATGTCAACATTATGCTTGGATGCGAATGGTTGAGACAAGAAAGAGCATGAAGCACCCGAATCAAACAAAACTTTAGCAGGGATGGAGTTAACTGGAAGGTTACCCAAAATCACATCAGAAGAATTCTCCGCTTGCGCTGCATTCATCAGATTCACCCTTGCTGCCTTTGGATCATGTTTCACAATAGCCGAACTGACAGGTGGAGGAGGCGGAAGGCGCCTTGGGTTGGTGCACTTGTTGGAATAATGACCCTTCTGGCCACAGTTGTAGCAAGTCACCTCAGAAAGTGGACGAGTAGGAGGAGCACTTAGTCTGGGAGCTTGGAACTGCTGCTTGGACTGCTTGTTGGAGTTGGATGGGTGGGAGAAACCACGACCACCAGCATTCTTGTTGTTGTTGTTGGAATTGTTGTAAGGAGGTCGAATCACTGGAGGAGGAGGAAGCCAAAATTTTTGTTGTTTCGCAGCCACTTGAGAAGATGAGGAGGAGTGAACGGCATCTCGAATCCTCTTTTTAGAAGCCTCCATCTTGAGCTGAGCTGCCTCTTGTTTCAAAGCCATGTTATAGAATTTGTCGAATTCATCGGGCTCGAACAAGGTGAGAGCAAGTTGAAGTTCATCTTTGAGACCTCCGCGGAACTGATAGATTTTGCTCTTGGCATCAGGAATGTCTTGCTTAGCATAGCGGGCGAGGTTTTGGAACTTGACATTATACTGGTAGACAGACATAGAGCCTTGCTTCAGGTTGCGGAATTGCTCACGCATACCCTCGATGACACTTGTTGGAATGTGGTGAGAGCGAAAGTCCTTGCAGAAATCCTCCCAAGAGATCACACGACCTGGCCTGGAGTCTTTGTACTGCTGCCACCAGTCAGCTGCTTGGTCTTTGAGTTGGAAGGCTGCAAACTTCACATAGTCCTCTTCTCTTACGTTACTGCACTCAAAATGCTTCTTAATATCGGTTAACCAATCTTCAGTATCAAGAGGGTCGACACAGTAACTGAAAGCTTTTGCATTATTGGCCAAGAACTGGTTGAGAGTAGCATGGTGCTGTTGGTTGAAGAAATTGCCTTGATTCCCTGGAACACCCTGATTAGCTTGATTAGCTTGCATCTGCTGCATCATCTGCATCAACAACTGGGTGTTCTGATTTGTAGTCTGCATAATCGCTCTCCAAGCCTCAGACGGAGGAGGAGGGGAAGGAGGACGATCTGGGACCTCTTCACCCTCTGGGTTAGCATTGGGAACTCATTTCGGAGCCATCCTGAATAAGATGACCACGAATCAGCAATTGATTGAAAGAAGGTATAAGCTGAATCAACGGATTGAAATGCAACATAGTCTTCACAATAATCATTCAAACAATAGGAACGAATGAAATCATTCGAACAAGAGGAACGAATGAAATTCTCAGCTTAAATGATAACATCAATCTTCACGAGAAGCCACATAGGGGACAAAAGGTAAAAGAAAAAACACAAGGTACAGATGGAAACAAACACAAGATAGGAGCTTCGTTCTCACATCTTTGTGCTGTAAGCATATGAACGCATTACGAAAGGGTTTTGCAATCCCCGGATCAGCATAGCCAAGGACCCTTTAAGTTGCAAATCCCGATCAGAACATCGGTCATAAAACCACTTCACTCAATGTAGAACCCCGAACTCGCTAACCTGCATTCGTTGGAAGAATGCCTATGATCTACTGGATAAACCCACCTATTAATTTCCGAAAGATTCCAGTTATGCAATCAGGTGTCGGGGATACAGGGGAAGCACCGCACAATCAACTCTAAACTACATCCAGCTGTATCCATCCTTCAACACATAACCAGTCTTTCTCGGAAACTGTCTACCTCGGACCTTCGAAAAGCATCCACTATAACAAGCTATGGCAATACTCCCGAACTACCTCCCCAGTACTGGGTGATGTCGGGGTTATCTTGCCACTAACCTTATAGGAGAGAATTTCGATGTCGGTCGTCTTAAGTATTTAGTACTGCCGCGATATGCTTGTGACGACAATACCCCGAAGCTCAACTCTCCGGGACACTGCCACAACCCCTAATGTCAGGAGGCATCGAGAACAATATTCTCGTCACAAGAACATCGAAACAATCCCACAATACTCGCGAGATTCCTAAAAAAATTTGGTGCAATTTTTGAAAGTAGAAGAGGGAAGAGTAGTCGTCAGGAGTCCTCGCCAGAGAGAAAGGGGATGAGAAGCAAAGAAATCCTACTCTTCGATATAATATAGGACTCAAAATATTTTTAGTGTGTGCCTAGACTCGACCGTCAACGATTCGATCAATCAGTGGGGGCTCCTAGGTCGGAGAAGGCTCTGAATACCAACTTGTAATGCCCAGGATGGGACTATATCTCCTACGTGTCGAGGCACAACTTAGAGACATAAACCCATGCTGGAATGATCGCAAGTTTGGTATCTTTGCACAACTCATGTAAAAGATGGGGATCGAAAACATAAAATAGTTGGCTTACACTCGCCACGTCACACAAGTACATTACATGTCCAAATCATCATTCAATAAAACATCACAGCCCATCTAAGGGTAAAATCCAAATGACAAGATACCAAACATAATTTAAATCCACAGGTCGGATCGAATCCTAGTAGAAGAACCACTACTGATCATCAGGATAACGAACATAGTAACGGCTACGCTCCTCGTCGTACTCCCAGTCTAGCCCGGTTCCATCACCTGGATAGCTCACCATCGGACCTGCATCAGGTGTGGTGAAGTAACTGTGAGCCACAGAGGACTCAGCAATCCCGTTCCCGGGTAACATGACTATTTAAGCCTTGGGTGTGGAACAAGGCTGAAGAAAGAATAAGAAAGTGGTTGCAGCAGCACTAGCACTAGCTTACGTGAAAGAGAGCGAGAAGAGAAGGCGCCTCGGTCGAGAGATGATCACTAAGTGATCCTAACTAATCAAGTCAAACATAACACCACCGTGTTCATCTCCCGAAACCCCTTTCGGAAAATGACAGTCACGGTACACACGCTGGTAGTGTATTGGTTCATTGTGTCAAGTTTTGTACAACCAGATATTAACAAGCTCCCATCTGCCACATAACCGCGGGCACGGCTTTCGAAAGTTCATAACCCTGCAGGGGTGTTCCAACTTGGCCCATGACAAGCCCACGATCCGCGGAGTCGCAACTCCAAGGTGGGAAGGCCAGAGTATTCTCGGAATCCCGTGCTCAAGATACTCCGAACTAAGGTAAGGCTAATCCAGCAAATCCTCCCGGTGTGCCGACACCCTGACAATAGCCGCGCGTATCTAGTCTCAGGCCACGACCGGATGGGTGATGCTACAGGTTTATATCAATCCTCGAGTTTCCTCGTGGTGACCCCGCAGGACCCCCGTTTCGGACCAACACTCATGAGGAGCACTGGCCCGGGGTTGTTGATTAAGAACTCGGGTTTTCAAGGCCCTATGTATGTTTTATTAGTTATTAGGGGAATAGTACCAATGTTGGGACTTGCTGGAAAAGACTTAGCACTTAGCGGTTTATCGAGGGGGCCCCATAAACCCCAACCGTGTGAGGAACGCATAATCAAGGAACATAACACCGGTTTATACGGTTCCTAGCGGCATGAGTGGAACAAATCACCAAGCAAAAGGCTTAGCCTTCCACCCATTGCCAATATATAGATGATTTCATTTTAAGCATTTATATAGTGTGATATAACCCCACAAACTTCAACATGAAGCAAGCATCTTCAACTTCACCTGCAACTAGCAACGCTATAAGAGGGGCTGAGCGCAGCGTACTTAGCCATTCAACGGTTTGCATAGGTAGGGTGGTTTGACATGATCATGGTTACAAGTAGGAGGCTGACATGAAAGACATGGGCATCGAGGAAAAACTATAGATCGAGACTTCTAGCAATAGGCAAAAATAGTAATGGTATCCGGGTTCGATCATCTTGCCTGAAGAGTTGTCGTACGGATCGTAAGGGGGGTCCTCGTTCTCAAGCTCGGTAGTAACCTCGTGCTCGTACTCATACTCGGTCTCAGCTTCCGGCTCTAAACAATACAACCACACAAGGCACGAATCAACAAGATGCAATGCGCACACAAAAATGATGGATGCATGATTGATGCACTAAGGGAGCACACGGAGCACGGAAAATAGCACTCAAGCAAAAAACTTCAAAACTAGATAACAATATGATATTATGAATCTACACGAAAAATCAATCAAGTTTCATATAAGACTTGCTGCAATCGGAGCTACGGGCTAAAAGTTATGCCCGAAACAAGAAATATGCACAAGCTGAAAATTACAGCAACATAGCAACTTCGGAGCACTAGAAAAATAAGCTACAGCACTCAAACATCATGGCAAAGGGCATGAACATAAACTAGACATATCCTACAGCAAATAAGTCCATTGGTGCACCCCCAAAGGAGCCACGGATCAATAGCAACAAGCTTGGACATATTGAACTTGACAACAAAATCCTGACTGCAGTAATTTATTGCAACTTTGGAGCAAAAGTTAAATATTCTACATCCACTCAAATAAGCATGTGAGAGCATGAATGGATAGCCAACAATATATACTACAAGGAACCATCAAGAGTCACCCCAAAACTATCATGGTTTGTCCTAGAACAACAAGCAAACATGGCATCTGGAAATTACAGATTCCAGACTTGGTGAAATTTCACTAAGTGTTAAAACAGCAGTTTCATCATGGCATCTTTGAGAGCAAGTTTAAGTTACCTCAAAACTAAACATGGCAAGTGGTAAGCACCACAACAAAGTACACACGATGGTGATTTCAAAACACCTAAGCATGCATCATGGAGATAATTACAACAATAGCAATGAGCTCCACAAGATGGCATCTCATAACAAGTTAAACAACATAGCAGCCACATGGCACTTTGCAACGGAGATAAACATGGCAAGATTAATTCGAACATGCAAACTTAAGCATTCAACATGTAGAGCATGGCAAGACGAACACGTGGACATGTCATTTGCATCATTCGGATAAACGAGCACCAAGTTATCACTATGCAAAGGTGGCATGAAAATAACTACAACCAGCAGTTTATATCACGATGCACTCTTGCAACAGAATTTTAAGCACCTAGATGAACTCAAACAAGTATGGCACAATGGAATGAAATGTAGTGCAAGTCACCGCGAACGTCTGGACATGTCATTTGCGCAAAACGGATCACCACACAAAAAGTTATCACAGTTCTAATATTGCATCAGACAAGCAAAACTCAGGGACTTAGGGGATTTAAAACAACCTTCAGATCTGGAAAAGGAAAACGGGCCTCGGGGATCTGGTGGAGGCCCGGCTCGGCGGCTGAGCTGATTGGGCCCGACGGAGGGGACGAAGACGGGCCGCGAGGAAGGAGGCGGCGCGGGCCCGCGGTGGGGAGGCGCTGGAGGCCCGCGGCCTCGGTCGAGCGGCGAAGGCGACGCGGAGGAGGGACCGGCCCAGGCGGGGAGGCGACCCACCTGGCGGCGGTGGCTGGATGCTGCTCGGGCGGCCCACGCGGCGGGCGCCTGGCTATGAGGCGGCCTGGACGGAGGCCAGGGGCTCGGGCCGGCCTGGATCTGGGCGGAGGAGCGGCCCGGCCCGAGTGGCGCAGGAGATCGGCGGACGAGGCGGTCGGCCTCGCGAGGGAGAGGCTACGCGCGGTGGCTGGGCCTTCGGTGGATCGGGGAGGCGGCCCAGTAGGGTTCGCAGCGCAGGGGACGATCCGGCTGGATCCTCCCGATCCAGCCTGGCGGCGGCGGTTGCTCGATGCTGGCGCGGCTGGAAGGCTTCGGGAGGCTTGGAGCAGAGGCTCCGGTGACCTGGCCGGCCGGAGAGGCGGCGGGGTGGCCGGATCTGAGGCGTGGGGCGGCGGTTTGCTGCGGGGTGAGGTGGAACGGCGCGGAGGAGAGGATGAGGTGGAGGAGATGTGTTTTTCCGGCGAGGTGGTGGTACTCCGGCGAGATTCCGGCGAGATTCCGGCGAGGTGGTGGTGGCTGGAGGAAGGAGAAGGTGGGGGCTAGGGTTTCCTTGAATTGGGGCAAAAATTGGGGAGTGGACAAATATATAGGGACAAGGAGCTAGGGTTGTCCAAATGGAGTGCGGTTTTCGGCCACACGATCAGGATTGGACGGCCTAGATGAAGGAAGTGGGTAGGAGTGGTTGGTGGGCTGTTGGTGGGGTGTCTTGGGCCTCAAAGTGGAGGCACTTTGAGCCCACGAGAATAACTGTTGGGGTAGCAAACGGACTCGAAACGCGACGAGATTTGACAGGCGGGTTACACACAGCAAAACAACAACACATGACAAGTCTCGCGCCAAACCGGCAACGTTACACGGCCAAACACCAAAGTAGGCCTACGGGACGCCACGGACACGTGAGGGAGCTCCGGAACGCGAAACGGACAACGGGAAGGAACGCATGGAACCGGATGCAACCGACAACACAAATGCAATGCGATGCACATGACTACATGATATGAATGAATGCCACACACGCACACAACAAAACGACGAAAACCCAAAAGACGAAGAACCCGAAATGGAATTGATGAAGCCGGAGATATACTATATGCCCAAAAGGGAAAGTATTACATCCGGGGCATTACAGCGCCCCCCGGCACGGCCAGGAGGGGGGCCGCCCCCTCAGGGCTCCTGGAGCCCCTCTGGCCCCCCTCTGGGCCTACTTCTGCCGCATGGAAGCTTCTAGAGCGCTGATTTTTTATATATATTTCCCGGAATTTTTCTGGCAATTTAAGTAATGGGAAAACCTGAAATACAAAAACAGCAGAAAACAGAAACTGGCACTGGGGTGCACTGAGTTAATAGGTTAGTCCAAATATGATCAAAAGTGTATGGAAGTGCATAAATATCATAGCAATATCACACAAAAGAGGCATGGAGCAAGCAGAAATTATAGATATGTTTTGGACGTATCAACATCCCCAAGCTTAATTCCTGCTCGTCCTCGAGTAGGTAAATGATAACAAGCATAATTTCTGTGGTGACATGCTATCAACCATATAAGAACTTTTCACAGTCACATGACAAATGCTTACTGAGATAATGAATCTTTAGTAATTAAGTTGCCTCATGAGAATATCACAAAGAACCGAAAGTTTTACAATATGATACTGAAACACCCAATAGATTTGTAGTGAGCATGGTGTGCAAACATGACAAAGTGATACCTCGCTTGCCCCCTTTAGTGAAGCAAAACATAAATGCAGGAGCACCTCCGAAGTTTAAGTGACGACTAGATACAATGATTTCAGAATAAGCGATATCATAATCATGCAGAAGACAATGGTACTTTGGGACAATGCACATTACACTCAGAATGACAATCATGCTCTCAATAGTTGGTGCTTTGAAGAAAGAAGGTGGAGACTCTCGAACCGTGGATTTTGATGGCAAGGTTGAAAACCCGTGGTTGGAAGCAAAGACTAAACATGTACAAGAGCTCTTGGTTTTTTAAAAACAGAGGTAAAAATGATTTTTGGGAGATGCATATTTCGTCAACGAATGCTAGTAGATAACTCAATTACTTCTCGAGCTGGACAAGTTTCGAGGAACGGCTCCCGCACGGGGACGATCACATCCCCTTAATCTCCTTTGTTTATCACTGCCAAAAGTTTTCTGATTTCTCATGAACAAAGCGTGAAGGAGGGTTTGTTTGTTGTATTTTTTATGAGCCGGGCGCACTCATGCCAGTTCCTTCTCGTATTAGGGGTTTGCAGATTAGACATGCAATCCCGGGGTAAAACTTGTCCAACTTAAAAAGATCATGAATTAACTACTACTTCCTCATGAGCTAAAACAGAGGCACGAAAGAGAAATGCTTTTGAATAATTTCGAGATGGTACAAGAAAGTCTTCGTTAGGAATGGAAAGTAAATACCATGTATAGGAAGGTATGGTGGACTCATATGGCATAACTGGTTTAAAGGATTTTGGATGCACAAGCAGTCAGTCCTCTTAGTACAGGTGAAGGCTAGCAAAAGATTGGGAGCGACCAACTAAGAGATCAATGACGGTCATAATCATGTAGAGCGACAAAGCAACATCGAATCGGGCATGGAAGTTATATCGCTACTCAGAAATTAAAGATCATCAAGGCTTGATAGACTTTCTTTACAGTCTTAAATATGCGTGAGCATATGCCAAGTCAATCAAAATAAATTCTTGGAGGAAGATATCACTAAACCATACCACATCATAGGCAAACAAATCATGCTGGTACTTCAATAACACATTAAGGACCCCCAACTATTTGAGACTAACCATAAGAAAACATGAACTACTAAGCACCATTATGCACATAGCATTTTTATCATAGACATATCAACCAGTGCCATAGAAGCCAACTGTCTTAACAAGATAAACATGAAAACTCAAGAGAGTTCAGCAACCAACTAAACAAAAGCTCTTTTAAAAAGAAAAGCATGAAAACTAAGAGCTAAACATGACAGTAGCTATTGAAAGACAAAGAACATACACAGCAAAGATAAACATGAAAGTCCTATGTTGTGTTCTAGGTTGAAGTGGAGCGTGTTTCTCTCCCACACAAAGAAAGCTGGGTTCTAACTCGTTATGAACAGCAAGCAAAGCTAAAGAAAACTAAAAAGGAAACTAAAAGCAAGACGCTCCAAGCATAGCACATAACGCATGAAGTGATTAAAATATAGTGGAACGAAAGACGAACTGATAATTGTTGATGGAGAAGGGGATGCACGGGGGCATCCCCAAGCTTAGACGCTTGAGTCTTCTTGAATATTTCTTGGGGGTGCACGGGGGCATCCCCAAGCTTGAGCGTTTGACCCTCCTGAATCTTTTTATCATCTTCCCTCGCACACTTGAAAACTCCCTTCATACATAACTCATCATAATCTGATTAGCGAGGTTAGTACCCATAATA
The DNA here is from genome assembly GCA_902687465.1 of Secale cereale. Classification (NCBI taxonomy): domain Eukaryota; kingdom Viridiplantae; phylum Streptophyta; class Magnoliopsida; order Poales; family Poaceae; genus Secale; species Secale cereale. Next base: position 719,680,721 of record LR738711.1, on the reverse strand, counting down.
AAATAATTTTTCCTTGCTGGAAATAAGTATTATCTTGAAGGGCTACTGTTTCTCAAGATTGCCAAAAGGTTTTTGCAAAGAAAAAGCAAGCTCAAGGTTTGCAAAACGAAGAAAAGGCAAAACAGGACAGAATCTGTGAAAAACAGACCAGCAGGTAGTAAATAATTTTTTTCAGGGCACTTCTGGAACTCAAATAAAAAAACTTAGAACAGACGCCCGAAAGCCAATTGTATATAGCACGATGTCGAAAAAATTCAGACCAAAAAGATGATCTGGTGATTTTATACGAATTTTTCTGTCCAAGGACAGAATCTATTTCCTGGACAGCACGTCACAACTTTTGAACTTTCTTGCAATCAGAGGCTAAACTTGGCACAAAGCTGAAAAGTAAAGATACAATGATGTTGCTACTATAGTAACAACCATCAAGACCGCTAAAACTGAAAGCAAAGATAACAAGGGTTGTCTCCCTAGAGCTCTTTCTTTATAGCCATAAAGATAGGCTTAAGACTTTAATGATGCTCTCGTAGGAATAAGAGTTGAAGAACAAAAGAGAGCATCAAGAAGCAAATACCAAACACATTTAAGCCTAACATGCTTCCTATGCATAGGAATATTGCAATACAATAATTCAATGAAGCACAAAGCAATAAGCATAGGAAGACAAAACAAGTGCAGCTTCAAAACCTTCAACATAAAGAGAGGGAACTTGATATTATTGAAATATCTATAAGCATATGTTCCCTTCTCATAATAATTTTCAGTGGGATCATGAATGAACTCAACAATATAACTATCACATAAGGCATTATTTCCATGATCCAAAAGCATAAAAGTGTCATTACTCTTCATATAAGCAAAATCTTTCTTATTAGGAATAGTGAGAGTAAGACTATCATAACCATCATGGTAATCATCGTATTTAGGAGGCATATCATCATCAAAGTAAATTTTCTCCTCAAAAGTTGGGGGACTAAAAATATCATGTTCATCAAACGTGTCATCCCCAAGCTTAGAGCTTTCCATGTCATTAGCAATATTGATATTCAAAGAAAGCATACTAATAACATCACCACCATCATGATTGTTATGCAAATAATAAAGTTCCATAGGTTTTTTAATTTTCTCTTCAAACACATCATGTCCCAAAGCAAGGTAGAGCTTATAAAGCTCTCTCATATTTTTGTTGTTTTCCATTAAGCAAAACTAGTGAAAAGACATAAAGAAAACTGAAAGGTAAACTAACAAGACTAAAAAGCAAAGATAAAAGATAGCGTGCAACTCCCCTATCTTGAAGAGTGGAGTCCCCGGCAACGGCGCCAGAAAACTTTGCTTGATGGCTTCTCGCCCCTCGTTGGTTACCCCAAGTGGAAGGTTTGAGATGTAGCGTAGCGCTAGTTTTCCCTTGGCAAAGATACCAAGGATCGAATCCCGTGAGACTCCGAGGGTCAACAAGAAGGTGTCAATAGCGCCAGAGACTTTTGCTTGACATGAACTGCACATAGATACAAATAACTTTGCTCCCAACGAGTACAGAGAGGTTGTCAATCCCTCCGGCCTTGTCGTTTACAAAGGATCAAACACAAGAGATAATAGTGATAGGTATGACTGCAATTAGTAAATAAGAACAGAAAGTAAATAACGGGTGTGATCAGTGATGGTAATATGGACCGGGGTCCCATGATGTTCACTAGTGATGTCTCTCTCCCAAAAGACGATAAAACAGCTAAGCGAGGTAAACGAATTACAGCTGGGCAATTGACAGGATTATGTGCGCAAACCAATGCTAACTATGCTGTAAGAAAGGTAGAGGCTCAAAAGCATGAGCGGTACGCCAAGGCAAGTAGACCGAAATCCATTTGCATCTACTACTAATCATCCACCTTGAGATATCTATCCAGAACATCTCGCTGGTATTAAGTTGCGAGTCCCACCCATAGTGTAAACTCAAAGCAACAGACAACTGCATTGAAAGAACTTTGCGTAAAGTAAACAATCCTTGCACCCGCAAGTACACGCACCGTTGTTTTCCCCCTTGTGGCAACATCACATCCCCTAGACTCATGTTTCTGTCACTCAAGCTAGTCATCGAGGGGCATGAACCCACAATCAAGCATAACTTTCCCTCTTGGAGTTACTACCTACTACTTGGCCAAAGCAATAAACAGCAACGGAGAACATGCAAGAATTACTCAAGAACATAAATATAAAAAAGGTGAATCAAATATATTAGTCACACACAATCTGAACATAATCTCATAATCCATCGGATCCCAGCAAACTCAGCATAGCAACAGCATAAAGATTACATATGTGCCTCGATCATGTAGGGCAGCTCACGAGGTCTAATCGGTGAAGAACAAAGAGGGGAGGAGAACATCACATAGCTACTGGTCATGGACCCATGGTCCAAGGGGGACTACTCACAACTCATCCGGGAAGCGTCCATGGTGGTGGAGAAGCTCCCGGTGGTGGTTCTCCCCTCCGGCAGGGTGCCGGGAAGAGTTCTCCTGGTGCTCACGATCTTGGAAGCGCGGCGGCGGCGGAACAGAGATGAGATCGCGAAAAAGGGTTCCGTCCTCGAGGGTTTCAGGACGCGGTGTAAATATATGCCAAAGGGGGTCACCAGAGGAGGTAAGGGGGGCCCAGGTGCCCCCCCCCCCCGGCGCGGCCAGGAGGGGGGCCGCCCCCTCAGGGCACCTGGAGCCCCTCTGGCCCCCCTCTGGCCCTACTTCTGCCGCATGGAAGCTTCTGGAGCGCTGATTTTTTATATATTTTTCCCGGAATTTTTCTGGCAATTTAAGTAATGGGAAAACCTAAAATACAAAAACAGCAGAAAACAGAAACTGGCACTAGGGTGCACTGAGTTAATAGGTTAGTTCAAATATGATCAAAAGTGTATGGAAGTGCATAAATATCATAGCAATATCACACAAAAGAGGCATGGAGCAAGCAGAAATTATAGATACGTTTTGGACGTATCACCCCCTCCACAGAAACACACCTCGATCATATCGTTGCAACGCTTAGGCGAAGCCCTGCGATGGTAACTTCATCATCTCCGTCACCACGCCGCCGTGCTGACGAAAGTCTCCCGCGAGGTTCTACTGGATCAAGAGCTCGTGGGACGTCATCAAGCTGAACATGTGCTGAACGCGGAGGCTCCGTACGTTCGGTGCTTGATCGGTTGGATCACGAAGAAGTTCGACTACATCAACCGCGTCCTAGATGCTTCCGCTTTCGGTCTATGAGGGTACGTAGACACACTCTCCCCTCTCGTTGCTATGCATATGGTAGATAGATCTTGCGTGATCGTAGGAAAATTTTGAAATACTATGTTCCCCAACAGTGGTATCAGAGTGTAATGCCCAGGATGCGACTATATCTCCTACGTGTCGAGGCACGACTTAGAGACATAAGCGCATTCTGGAATGATCTCAAGCGTGGTATCTTTGCACATCTCATGTAGAAGTTTAGGGATGATAATGTAAAAGATAGATGGCTTACACTCGGCACGTCACACAGTGAATACAACACATACATTCATCCAAATAACACAGGGTCCGACTACAGACGAAATCCAAACGAGAAAAGATACCACAACCACAAGGCCTGATCGCCCCTAGTAGGAACCACTACCGATCGTCGGAATATGTCACATACATACGACCAAGCTCTTCATCGAACTCCCAGTGAAGTCCTTGTCCATCTCCTGCGTCGTACTCAGTTGTACCTGCAACTGGTGTGTGCTGTAATCTGTGAGTCACAGGGACTCAGCAATCCCATTCCCGGGTATCAAAACTAACAAGCCTTAGGTGTGGAACAGATATCAAAGTGGCTGCAGCAAGCACTAAGCATACTAGCTTACGAAGTCAGAGCGAGAAGAGAATAAGTGCCAACGGTCGCCAAAGTTGATCAAGAAGTGATCCTAGCTACTCACGGTCAAACATAACCCCACTGTGTTCACTTCCCTAAGCCCTTCAGAAAGAGACCATCACGGTTACTCACAGAGGTAGTGTATTCTTAAGGATATGGTGTCAAGTTATCTACAACCGGATATTAACAAATTCCCATCTGCCACATAACCGCGGGCACGGCTTTCGAAAGATCAAAACCCTGCAGGGGTGTCCCAACTTAGCCCATCACAAGCTCACGATCCGCGGAGTCGCAAATCAAAAGTGGGAAGACCCGAGTATTCTCGGAATCCCGTGCTCAAGATATTTCGACAAAGGTAAAACTAATCCAGCAAGACCTCCCGGTGTGCCGACACCCTGATAGTAGCCGCGCGTATCTCGTCTCAGGCCACGACCGGATTGTCCAAACTTTCGGTAGACCAAAATACCAGAGTTGCCCCTGGCGGTCACCGGCGGTTGACAGGTTTGGACCAACACTCAAGACGAGCACTGGCCCGGGGGGTTGATTAATAAATCCTCGGGTTAATTACTCCCTCGGCAAGTTTTAGTTGTTTAGGCAAATGATAAAACCAAGGTTGGGCCTTGCTGGAAAAGCTTTAAGCAATGCGAATTATCAAGGGGGGCCCATAAACCCCAAGCGTGTTAGGAACGCAAAATCAAGGAACATAACACCGGTTAATCGGGTCCTAAGGCGGCATGAGTGGAACAAAACACCAAGCAGAAGGCCAAGCTTTCCACCCATTGCCAAATATAAATGTGCATTAATTAATTAAGATATATATTGTGTTATCCCAATAACAGGTCCGAACGTGGAGCAATCTTCGAAACTTCACCTGCAACTAACAATGCTATAAGAGGGGCTGAGCAAAAGCGTACTTAGCCAATCAACGGTTTGCTAGGAAGGCGGTTAGAGTGTTTCATGGCAACAATAGGAGGCTGACAAACAGGAATAGGCATCGAGGCATATCTAAAGAATGAGACATCTAGCATAGGCAAAGATAGAGGTGATATTGGGGAACGGTCATCTTGCCTGGGATCCCGCAAGGAAGAAGAACGAGTCCATGAAGTAGTCGAACAAAACCTCACAACTCCGGAACGAAACCGAAGCTAACGAGAGAAGCATATCGGAAAGAAGCAAACAACATGGTAAACACACATATCATAACCATGGCATGATGCACAAACAAATATGATGCATGTCCGGTTTAAATATGCATGGCATGGCAAGGTGCACAAGCAATACTACAAGTTAAGTGGAGCTCAATATGCAACGAGTTGCATATTGACAAAACACCACGTTAGATTATTTAGTTTGATCTCGGTTAGGTACCCAACAATATTAAATGTTAATTAACATGGTAAGAGGTGAAGCATGAGCAAACTACACTATCTAGTCATTTTAAATGAGGCCGAAAATAACAACAACAATTCCGGAAAAACCCCATATGTCATATTTAGCAATTTTAAAGCAAACAACAATTTTAGCCATTTAAATGTTGTTATCATGATGCGGATGTCATTTCAAGTTTTATGCAATTTTATTAAAAGTGGACATGAGCAAGATATGGAGTATTTGTCACCGTGGTGGAAGGAAAGGGGCCACGGCGGCGATAAGCAAAAATGATGCCACGACAACATATTGGTTCCGGTAACTCGTTGAGAGACCGATGCAAAAGAAGGACGGAGAGCGTGTCATGCAAAGATGTGGGGTGATCCCGGTAACCGGGCTCCCACGGGCTGGTGGCAAGGCAAACGAGGGGCATGCACAAAACAAACGGGCATGAAGCAAACAAGTATTTCATCTCATACATCACAAGCATCCGTTCACGGCGTCGTCTCGGGGTTACCTTTGGAGCGTGCGTTTTCGAAGCGGTTCGAGTCGTCGAGGGAAGTAGTGGAAGTAGTCGTTCAAGGTTCGTCGAGGGAAGTAGGCGTTCACGTGACGGTAGTGGAAGTAGTTGTACACGACGACGGTAGTTGTACACGGGTCTTCGGTGACGGTAGTGGTACACGTTTTCGAATTCGTTCGGGTCATCGGTAGAGGAACTTGACGTCCACGGGTCTCCGAGGTCGGCGGTAGTGGTACTTGGTGAAATGCACATCGATGGTAGTGGTACTTGTCGGTCCATGAAATCGAACTTGAAGGTCTTGGCGGTGTAGTTGAACATGGCACGTGTAGCGGTACTATGCGCCGGTCGTCGTGGTACACATTCCGTAGACGAACTTGGCGTCTCCCAGTGTAGTCGTACACGTGTTGTAGAGGGGACTTGGCGCAATCCAAATCGTAGCAGAACAATAGGCCTCATATTAGCTGTACATCTCCGATGAACAAGTGGGTGACCGTGAAGGAACAACCAAAGGTGGAGGTGAGGTTGTGCAGCAAGTGGTTGCCGGAGAAGGCTCAAGGAGAGCAGCGGCAGCAACAAGGCAGTGAAAAGGCGGGGCGCTGGATCTGGGCACTTGGCAGCGAAGCCACAGGAGGCGCGGCGGCTTACAGAGGAAGACCGGCGGAGCAACACGAGGACGGCGGTGGCACGACGGCGGGATGGAGCTCCGGCAGTGGAATGGCGACGCTGACCCGCGGCTGGAGGGTAGCAGACCACGTCACGGCGGCGGGCGCGGATGAGAAGGACGTCGGGGTCGGCGACGTCAGAAAGGAGGCAGGGGAGGCCGGAGGCGCGCTGGCCGAGCGGCGCTCGGGCGCTGGAGCAGCGCGGCGCTGCGGGGCTCGTGGCGCCGGCAAAGGAAGTGGTGGCGCGGCCAGCATCGAGGAGGAGAGGGTCGGGCGCCGAGGAGGAGAAGCAGGAGGGCCAAGGTCGGTGAGGCAGGGGCTTGTGCTCCTCCTTCGGTGGCGCTAGGAGGGAGACGAGGGAGGAGACGAGCGAGGGAGGCAGAGATCGAGCGAGGGGGGCGGTCGACCTCTGGGTGTGTGGCGGCGGGCAGAGGAACGAGAGGAGGAGAGGGCCAGCGAGCGAGGGGGTTGGCTAGGGTTAGCGAGGGAGAGAGTTGGGCCTGGTCTAGATGGGCCTAGCAAGAGATGGGCCGGACGGGTTAAAGGATAAGAAGATGAAAAAAAAGGATTCTCCTTTTTTTATTTACAGAAAAAGAAAAGAGAAGAAAGGTTGACTAGAAGGGCCAAAAAAAAATACCAATTTGAGATGAAAACTGATACATGGCTACTCTAACATAATGTCAAAGCTCCACAACTCAATTGAAGCAGAAAGGATAAGATCAAGGATTTAAATATCTTGGAAAAGAACGGGATTTAAAATGCAAGTTTTTTGTGGTGAATTCTAAATTAATGGAATATTTTAATATAACTCCCTAATAATATTGGGAGACTTTTATATGTTATAAAGAGAAGTCACCATTGTGAATATCCCTCGATTTAAATGGACCGGAGATCCATACGATTTATTAAGTTGAGATGTTGAAGATTTATGACATGATGGCATGATGACATGATGCAATGCAACATAAAATAGAGCAAGCAAAAAAACACACGGCGAAACCCGAAATAGTTGGAAGTCTTCTGGAGCGTCGGTCTTGGGGCGTCACACAGAGCCAGGTCTATGCGTAGATGATATGCACGAGTAGAACACAATGAGTTGTGGGCAATAATATTCATACTACTTACCAGCATGTCATACTTTGGTTCGGCGGTATTGTGAGATGTAGCGGCCCGGACCGACATTACGCGTACGCTTACGCGAGACTGGTTTCACCGTTGTGAGCACTCGTTGCTTAAAGGTGACTGGCGGGTGTCTGTCTCTCTCACTTTAGTTGAATCAAGTGTGGCTACGCCCGTTCCTTGTGAAGGTTAAAACATCACATACTTGACGAAATATCGTTGTGGTTTTGTATGCGTAGGTAAGAACGGTTCTTGCTAAGCCCGTAGCAGCCACGTAAAACTTGCAACAACAAAGTAGAGGACGTCTAATTTGTTTTTGCAGGGCATGTTGTGATGTGATGTGGTCAAGGCATGATGAGTGATACGTTAATGTATGAGATGATCATGTTTTGTAAAGTTATCAGCAACTGGCAGGAGCCATATGGTTGTCGCTTTATTGTATGAAATGCAACCGCCATGTAATTGCTTTACTTTATCACTAAGCGGTAGCGGTAGTCGTAGAAGCAATAGTTAACGAGAAGACAACGATGCTACGATGGAGATCAAGGTGTCGCGCCGGTGATGATGGTGATCATGATGGTGTCTTGGAGATGGAGATCAAAGGCACAAGATGATGATGGCCATATCATATCACTTATATTGATTGCATGTGATGTTTATCTTTTATGCATCTAATTTCTCTTAGATCGACGGTAGCATTATAAGATGATCTCTCACTAAATTTCAAGGTATAAGAGTTCTCCCTGAGTATGCACCGTTGCGAAAGTTCGTCCTGCCTAGACACCACATGATGATCGCATGTGATAAGCTCTACGTTCACATACAACGGGTGTAAGCCAGTTTTGCACACGCAGAGTACTCGTGTTAAACTTGACGAGCCTAGCATATGCAGATATGGCCTCGGAACACTGGAGACCAAAAGGTCGAGCGTGAATCATATAGTAGATATGATCAACATAAGATGTTCATCATTGAAAACTACTCCATCTCACGTGATGATCGGACATGGTTTAGTTGATATGGATCACGTGATCACTTAGATGATTAGAGAGATGTCTATCTAAGTGGGAGTTCTTTAGTAATTTGATTAATTGAACTCTAATTTATCATGAACTTAGTCCTGGTAGTATTAGCATATCTATGTTGTTGTAGAACAATGGCCCGTGCTACCGTTCCTTTGAATTTTAATGCATTCCTAGAGAAAGCTAAGTTGAAAGATGATGGTAGCAATTACACGGACTGGGTCCGTAACATGAGTATTATCCTCATTGCTGCATAGAAAAATTATGACCTTGAAGCACCGCTAGGTGACAAGCCCCCTCCCGCTAATGTAAACGCTTTGAACGTCTGGCAGACGCGGTCTGATGACTACACGATAGTTCAGTGTGCCATGCTTTCCGGCTTAGAACCGGGACTTCAACGACGTTTTGAACGTCATGGAGCATATGAGATGTTCCAGGAGTTGAAGTTAATATTTTGAGCAAATGACCGGATTGAGAAATATGAGATTTCCAATAAGTTCTACAGCTGCAAGATGGAGGAGAATAGTTCTATCAGTGAACACTTGCTCAGAATGTCTGGATACTACAATCATATGACTCAACTTGGTTGCAAAGTTGACGAGGATAGTGTTATTGATAGAGTTCTTCAATCACTGCCACCAAGCTATAAAGGCTTCGTGATGAACTATAATATGCAAGGGATGCAAAAGACAATTCCCGAGCTCTTCGCTATGCTCAAGGCTGCGGAGGTAGAACTCAAAAAGGAGCATCAAGTGTTGATGGTTAACAAGACCACTAGTTTCAAGGAAAAGGGCAAGGGAAAGAAGGGGAACTTCAAGAAGAATAGCAAGACAGTTGCTACTCCCACGAAGAAACCCAAGTCTGGAGCGAAGCCTGAATCTGAGTGCTTCTACTGCAAAGGGACTGGACACTAGAAGCAGAACTGCACCAAGTATTTGGCGGATAATAAAGATGGCAAGGTGAACAAAGGTATAAGTGATATACATGTTATTGATGTGTACCTTACTAATGCTCGTAGTAGTACCTGGGTATTTGATACCGGTTCGGTTGCTAATATTTGTAACTCAAAACAGGGACTACGGATTAAATGAAGATTGGCTAAGGACGAGGTAACGATGCACGTTGGAAATGGTTCCAAAGTCGATGTGATCGTCGTCGGCACGCTACCTCTACATCTACCTTCGGGATTGGTTTTAGACCCGAATAATTGTTATTTGGTGCCAGCGTTAAGCATGAACATTATATCTGGATCTTGTTTATTGCGAGACGGTTATTCATTTAAATCAGAGAATAATGGTTGTTCTATTTATATGAGTAATATCTTTTATGGTCATGCACCCTTGAAGAGTGGTCTGTTCTTGTTGGATCTCGATCGTAGTGATACACATATTCATAAAATTGAAGCCAAAAGATGTAAAGTTAATAATGATAATGCAACTTATTTGTGGCACTGCCGTTTAGGTCATATTGGTGTAAAGCTCATGAAGAAACTCCATAGTGATGGACTTTTGGAATCACTTGATTTTGAATCACTTGGTGCTTGCAAACCATGCCTCATGGGCAAGATGACTAAAACTCCGTTCTCCGGAACGATGGAGCGAGCAACAGATTTGTTGGAAATCATACATACTGATGTATGTGGACCGATGAGTGTTGAAGCTCGCGGCGGGTATCGTTATTTTCTGACCTTCACTGATGATTTGAGCAGATTTGGGTATATCTACTTGATGAAGCAAAAGTCTGAAACATTTGAAAAGTTCAAAAAATTTCAAAGTGAAGTAGAGAATCATCGTAACAAGAAAATAAAGTTTCTACGATCTGATCGTGGAGGTGAATATTTGAGTTACGAGTTTGGTCTTCATTTGAAACAATGTGGAATAGTTTCACAACTCACGCCACCCAGAACACCACAGCGTAATGGTGTGTCCGAATGTCGAAACCGTACTTTATTAGATATGGTGCGGTCTATGATGTCTCTTACCGATTTACCACTATCGTTTTTGGGTTATGCTTTAGAAATAGCTACATTCACGTTAAATAGGGCACCATCTAAATCCGTTGAGACGACGCCTTATGAACTGTGGTTTGGCAAGAAACCAAAGTTGTCGTTTCTTAAAGTTTGGGGCTGCGATGCTTATGTGAAAAAGCTTCAACCTGATAAGCTCGAACCCAAGTCGGAGAAATGTGTCTTCATAGGATACCCAAAAGAGACTGTTGGGTACACCTTCTATCACAGATCCGAAGGCAAAATATTCGTTGCTAAGAATGGATCCTTTCTAGAGAAGGAGTTTTCTCTCGAAAGAAGTGAGTGGGAGGAAAGTGGAACTTGATGAGGTAATTGTACCTTCTCCTGAATTGGGAAGTAATTCATCACAAAAATTAGTTCCAGTGATTCCTACACCAATTAGTGAGGATGCTAATGATGATGATCATGAAACTTCAGATCAAGTTACTACTGAACCTCGTAGGTCAACCAGAGCACGTTCCGCACCAGAGTGGTATGGTAATCCTGTTCTGGAAGTCATGTTACTAGACCATGATGAACCTACGAACTATGAGGAAGCGATGATGAGCTCAGATTCTGCAAAATTGCTTGAAGCCATGAAATCTGAAATGGGATCCATGTATGAGAACAAAGTGTGGACTTTGGTTGACTTGCCCGATGATCGGCAAGCCATCGAAAATAAATGGATCTTCAAGAGGAAGACCGACGCAGGCGGTAATGTTACTATTTACAAAGCTCGACTTGTTGCGAAAGGGTTTCAAAAAGTTCAAGGAGTTGACTACGATGAGACTTTCTCACCCGTAGCGATGCTTAAGTCCGTCTGAATCATGTTAGCAATTGCCGCATTTTATGATTATGAAATCTGGCAAATGGATGTCAAAACTGCATTCCTGAATGGATATGTCAAAGAAGAGTTGTATATGATGCAACCAGAGGGTTTTGTCGATCCTAAAGGTGCTAACAAAGTGTGCAAGCTCCAGTGATCCATCTATGGACTGGTGCAAGCATCTCGGAGTTGGAACATACGCTTTGATGAGGTGATCAAAGCATATGGTTTTATACAGACTTTTGGAGAAGCCTGTATTTACAAGAAACTGAGTGGGAGCTCTATAGCATTTTTGATATTATATGTGGATGACATATTATTGATTGGAAATGATATAGAATTTCTGGATAGCATAAAAGGATACTTGAATAAGAATTTTTCAATGAAAGACCTCGGTGAAGCTGCTCACATATTAGGCATCAAAATCTATAGAGATAGATCAAGACGCTTAATTGGACTTTCACAAAGCACATACCTTGATAAAGTTTTGAAGAAGTTCAAAATGGATCAGTCAAAGAAAGGGTTCTTGCCTGTGTTACAAGGTGTGAAGTTGAGTAAGACTCAATGCCCGACCACTGCAGAAGATAGAGAGAAAATGAAAGTCATTCCCTATGCCTCAGCCATAGGATCTATCATGTATGCAATGCTGTGTACCAGACCTGATGTGTGCCTTGCTATAAGTTTAGCATGGAGGTACCAAAGTAATACAGGAGTGGATCACTTGACAGCAGTCAAGAACATCCTGAAGTACCTGAAAAGGACAAAGGATATGTTTCGCGTGTATGGAGGTGACAAAGAGCTCGTCGTAAACGGTTACGTCGATTCAAGCTTTGACACTGATCCGGATGACTCTAAGTCACAAACCGGATATGTATTTTTATTGAACGGTGGAGCTGTCAGTTGGTGCAGTTCCAAGCAAAGCGTCGTGGCGGGATCTACGTGTGAAGCAGAATACATAGCTGCTTTGGAAGCAGCAAATGAAGGAGTCTGGATGAAGGAGTTCATATTCGATCTAGGTGTGATACCTAGTGCATCGGGTCCAATGAAAATATTTTGTGACAACACTGGAGCAATAGCCTTGGCGAAGGAATCCAGGTTTCACAAGAGAACAAATCACATCAAAAGACGCTTCAATTCCATCCGCGATCTAGTCAAGGAGGGAGACATCGAAATTTGCAAGATACATACGGATCTGAATGTTGCAGACCCGTTAACTAAGCCTCTTCCACGGGCAAAACATGATCAACACCAAGACTCCATGGGTGTTAGGATCATTAGTTTGTAATCTAGATTATTGACTCTAGTTCAAGTGGGATACTGAAGGAAATATGCCCTAGAGGCAATAATAAAGATGTTATTTGTATTTCCTTATATCATGATAAAAGTCTTTTATTCATGTTGTAATTGTATTAACAGGAAACTTAGTACATGTGTGAATACATAGACAAGACAGTATGTCCCTAGTATGCCTCTACTAGACTAGCTCATTGATCAAAGATGGTTATGTTTCCTAACCATAGACATGTGTTGTCATTTGATCAACGGGATCACATCATTATGAGAATTATGTGATGGACAAGACCCATCCGTTAGCTTAGCACTATGATCGTTTAGTTTTACTGCTATTGCTTTCTTCATGACTTATACATGTTCATATGACTATGAGATTATGCAACTCCCGAATACCGGAGGAACACCTAGTGTGCTATCAAACGTCACAACGTAACTGGGTGATTATAAAGATGCTCTACAGGTGTCTCTGAAAGTGTTTGTGGTGTTGGCATAGATCAAGAATAGGATTTGTCACTCCAAGTATCGGACAGGTATATTTGGGCCCTCTTGGTAATGCACATCATAATAAGCCTTGCAGGCAAATGACTAGTGAGTTAGTCACGAGATGATGTATTACGGAACGAGTAAAGAGACTTGCCGGTAACGAGATTGAACTAGGTATCGATATACCGACAATCGAATCTCGGGCAAGTAACATACCGATGACAAAAGGAACAACGTATGTTGTTATGCCGTTTGACCAATAAAGATCTTCGTAGAATATGTAGGAGCCAATATGAGCATCCAGGTTCCGCTATTGGTTATTGACCAGAGATGAGTCTCGGTCATGTCTACATAGTTCTCGAACCCGTAGGGTCCGCACGCTTAAAATTTGATGACGATTGGTATTATGAGTTTATGAGTTTTGATGTACCGAAGATAGTTCGGAGTCCCGGATGAGATCATGGACATGACGAGGAGTCTCGGAATGTCCAAGACGTAAAGATTGATATATTGGACGACTATATTCGAACACAGGAAGTGTTCCGGAAAGTTTCGGATTAAACAAGTGTGCCGGGGGGGTTACCGGAACCCCCCGGGGAAGTATTGGGCCCTAATGGGCTTTAGGGGAGAGTGAGGGCAGCAGCGAGGAGGTGGCGCACCCCCTCCCAAAGGGGAGTCCAAATTGGAATAGGGGAGGGGGCGCGACCCCCTCTTTCCCTCTCCCTCTCCCTCTCCTTCCTTCGCCCTCTCTCCTTCTTGGTGGACTCCTACTAGGAATAGGATTGGAATCCTATTCCTAGTAGGATTGCCTCTCTAGGGCGCGCCATAGGGGGCCGGCCGGCCTTCCCCCTTGCTCCTTTATATACGGGGGCAGGGGGCACCTCTAGACACACAAGTTGATCAGTTGATCTCTCCCAACCGTGTGCGGTGCCCCCCTCCATAGAAACACACCTCGGTCATATCGTTGTAGCGCTTAGGCGAAGCCCTGCGACGGTAACTTCATCATCTCCGTCACCACGCCGTCGTGCTGACGAAAGTCTCCCGCGAGGTTCTACTGGATCAAGAGCTCGTGGGACGTCATCAAGCTGAACGTGTGCTGAACACGGAGGCTCCGTACGTTCGGTGCTTGATCGGTTGGATCGCGAAGAAGTTCGACTACATCAACCGCGTCACTAGACGCTTCTGCTCTCGGTCTACGAGGGTACGTAGACACACTCTCACCTCTCGTTGCTATGCATCTGGTAGATAGATCTTCCGTGATTGTAGGAAAATTTTGAAATACTACGTCCCCAACAACCGGTACACCTACTTTCCCCTACATCTGCTAGTCCACCACTGAAATAGCTCACACAACATACTCAACTATGCCAGAGCCCATAATGGCATTGTGGCTGCACACGGAAGTTTCTAGCATGAATAGTTTTATGATCCCTTTGAGCCTGGGTGGCATTCCATAGGAAAAATCACACGGTTCCTCTGGGATTTCCTAGGACAACATTGGATTCTCTAGGTGCCCTGCAACCAATCCACCCAGATGTTTATTAAAGTAGCCACCTTAAGTTGAACCATTAATTAACAATCTCACATCTGTCATGGATACTCTCAAACCCAATCCACGTCTATGAGCATAGCATGGCAACCTAAGCGTAACGTAGAAATAACTCCCAGGGGTTTGAAAAATAATGCAGGTAATAGGTTCTACCACAATCTACTTCCCAGTCCCACATGTTAAGAGATCCTACACATGCAATGTGTGAGGGTTTGATCTAATGCATAAAAACTGGGTAATAAAGATATGATCAAAGTGTTACTTGCCTTGCTGACGATTCGCAAAACCTAGGGACTCGTATTAGCACGCTTCACACTCCGGGAATTCTATCATAAGCAAACAATAGCATACCAAAGCAAACAAGCAAAGATGCGCGGGTAAAATTCAAATAAGAAGATCTAACCAGAAAGTTCAACTGAAGAACTCCGGTTTGCAAAAAGAATCAAATCAAACAGAGCAACGAAACTCAAACTACGAAAGAAACAAGATCCATTTACTAGATTGAACTAAAGTCAAAAAATTACAGTACCAAAACCTTGTTCAAGTTGGTTAAACGGAAAGAGGGCTTCGAGGCGAAGATCTAGGCGCTTGAATCGCCTGATTCCGACTTACGAGCGAAAAGATAAACTAAAACTAAGATCAGGGCAGAAATCGTGATCGAGAATAATCGCGGAAAAACCCTGGAAAAAGAAAAACTGACGAACAGGCTAACGAACGAACGTTCGTTGTCTGCGACTAACGGGCGAACAACGTTCGTTAAAAAGAACGTACGGACGAACGTCTCCTAGTTAACTAAACCGGGAAAAACCAAAACTAAACTGAAAAAAAACGAGATCTAGGGTTCTAAAAAAAACCGATCGGTTTCCCGGGAAAAACCGGCGGCAGCGGCAGCGGGACTCTGGTGGCGGGGCGGTGGGAGGCGGCGGCGGCTAGGGTTAGGTAGCGGGGCGCGGGGTGGGTTGGGCGTCCGGCTCGGCGGGCTTTTAAAGGCCCCGGGCAACAGTGTCCTAGCCGGACACGACTCGGTAGGTCGGTGCCCCTTTTTTATAAACAGTCCTGACGTAGCAAAACGGACGCAAAAAAATACTAAACGGATTCGAAAAATTCTGAAATAAATTTTCACCGTCCTCTAATAAAAATTAGGACAAAGTGAACATTTTTCCCGGACCTAAATACAATTTTGAAAAACGCGTATTTTTCCTATTCAAATAAAATTGCAAATAAATCCAAATAAAATAAAATAAAATAATTGATTTTAATATTTTTCCTCCAATATTTATTTTGTTTTGGAGAAGTCATATTATCTCCATTCATATATTTTAATTTGAAATACTTTCGGAGAGAAAAACAATTAAATCAAAGTGATCCTCGTACCGATATTTGAGAAAACTCAAATACGAAAACGGTAAAATCCCCAACTCTCTCCAAGGGTCCTTGAGTTGCTTACAATTTCGAGGATCCTTGAGTTGAAGTCTGGCCTTGAGTCCTTCTTGTTGCCCCAAAATTGTCGTGAAGCGAGAGCCATCTGCTCATGATAGGCGTATTTGGTGTCTTCGGGAGAACACTCCTCTTCTTCCCCTTCATCCTCTTCTTCTGCACTAGCATTGGCCTTCAAAGCAATGTTGGGCTTCTTAGATCGTTGAGCCTGCAACACCGCATTGTCGGCGATCTGGTCCAAGATCCTCATCGCAACAAACTCATCCAACATTTCACTTAATGTCAAGTTGTGGAAGTCTGGTCTTTGACGAATGACGGAGGGCATGGCCTTTATGATAAGGCATCATAGCCTTGAGAAACTTGCGCTTGATCTAATTGTCATCTATATCCTTGCTCCCATGATCTCGGAGTGAGACCGCGAGAGTAGTTAATCTTCTATAAAGCTCTTGAGGTTCTTCATCTTCAATCATGGAAAACTCATCGGCTTCATCTTGAACAACTTCAAAGTTTGAGCGTTGAATGCTTGCGCTTCCATTGTACAAGGAAACAACATGCTCCCATGCTCCCTTGGCCACAGAGAAGGGTCGGAGATGAGCAATATCTTCGGGAGGAATAGCTTCTTGTAGGATAAAGGGAGCGGACTGATGACCCACAAGTGTAGGGGATCTATTGTAGTCCTTCCGATAAGTAATTGTGTCGAACCCAACGAGGAGCAGAAGGAAATTATAGGCAGTTTTCAGTAAGGTATTTTTTGCAAGCACTGAAATTATAGGTAACAGATAGTTTTGTGATAAGGTAATTGGTAGCAAGTAACAAGAGGTAAAAGTAAATAAGGTACAACAAGATGGCCCAATCCTTTTTGTAGCAAAGTACAAGCCTGAACAAACTCTTATATGAAGGAAAGCGCTCCCGAGGACACATGGGAATTATCGTTAAGCTAGTTTTCATCACGATCATCTGATTCACGTTCGGTACTTTGATAATTTGGTATGTGGGTGGACCGGTGCTTGGGTGCTGTCCTTACTTGGACAAGCCTTCCACTTATGATTAACCTCTAATGCAAGCGTCCGCAACTACAAAAGAAGTATTAAGGTAAACCTAACCATAGCATGAAACAAGTGGATCCAAATCATCCCCTTACGAAGCAATGCATAAACTAGGGTTTAAGCTTCTGTCACTCTAGCAACCCATCATCTACTTATTACTAATGCCTTCCTCTAGGCCCAAATAATGGTGAAGTGTCATGTAGTCGACGTTCACATGACACCACTAGAGGAGAGACAACATACATCTCATCAAAATATCAAACGAATACCAAATTCACATGACTACTTCTCCCATGTCCTCAGGAACAAAAGTAACACCTCACAAGACATAATATTGTTCATCATCAGAGGGGTATTAATATGCATAATGGATCAGAACATATGATCTTCCACCAAATAAACCAACTAGCATCAACTACAAGGAGTAATCAACACTACTAGCAACCCACAGGTACCAATCTAAGGTTTGGTACAAAGATTAGATACAAGAGATGAACTAGGGTTTGAGAGGAGATGGTGCTGGTGAAGATGTTGATGAAGATAGCCCTCCCCAAGATGGGAGAGTTTTTAGTGATGATGGCGGTGATGATTTCCCCCTCTCGGAGGGAAGTATCCCCGGCAGAACAGCTCTGCCGGAGCCCTAGATTGGTTTCCGCCAAGGTTCTGCCTCGAGACGGCGGCGTCTGGTCCCGAAAGCCTCCTTCTGTTTTTTTCCAGGTCAAAACACCTCATATAGGAGAAGATGGGCATCGGGTGGCCCACGAGGCAGGGGGTGCTACTTCTCGAGCTTGCATTGTATTCCCTCGAATAGGAAAGGGTGATGCAGCACAGTAGCGTAAGTATTTCCCTCAGTTTTTGAGAACGAGGGTATCAATCCAGTAGGAGACCACGCGCGAGTCCCTCGCACCTGCACAAACAAAAAAGAACTTCGCAACCAACGCGATAAGGGGTTGTCAATCCCTTTACGGTCACTTACGAAAGTGAGATTTGATAGAGATGATAGTTTGATATTTTTGGTATTTTTTATTACAAGAATAGAAAGTAAAAGCGGAAAAGTAAAGTATTGTAGATTGATATGTCGAGAATAGACCCGGGGGCCATAGTGTTCTCTAGTGGCTTCTCTCATGATAGCGGTATTCTACGGCGGGTAAACAAATTACTGTCGAGCAATTGATAGAAAAGCGAATAATTATGATACTATCTAGGCATGATCATTATATATAGGCATCACGTCCGAGACAAACTAGACCGAAACGATTCTGCATCTACTACTATTACTCCACACATCGACCGCAATCCAGCATGCATGTAGTGTACTGAGTTCATAAGAACAGAGTAACGCCTTAAGCAAGATGACATGATGTAGAGGGATAAACTCAAACTTAGTGATATAAACCCTATATTTTTATCCTCGATGGCAACAATACAGTAAGTGCCTTGCTGCCCCTACTGTCACTGGGAAAGGACACCGCAAGATTGAACCCAAAGCCAAGCACTTCTCCCATTGCAAGAAGTATAGATCTAGTAGGCCAAACCAAACCAATAATTCGAAGAGACTTGCAAGGATATTATAATCATACATAAAGAGTTCAGAGAAGAACCAAATATTTCTCAAAGATAATCTTGATCATAAACCCGCAATTCATCGGATCTCAACAAACACACCGCAAAAAGAGATTACATCAAATAGATCTCCTTGAAGACCGCGGAGAACTTTGTATTGAGATCCAAAGAGAGAGAAGAAGCCATCTAGATACTAGCTATGGACCCGAAGGTCTGTGGTAAACTACTCACAACTCATGGTGAGCCGATGATGATGATGTAGAAGCACTCCGTGGAAGATCCCCCCTCCGGTGAAGCTCCAGAACAGGCCCCAAGATGGGATCTCACGGGAACAGAAGGTTACGGCGAGGGTTTTCTGTGTTGTTCTGATGGTTTCGGGGTACATAGGTATATATAGGACGAAGGAGGGCACCGGGGGCCAGAAGGGGTGCCCACGAGGCAGGGGGGCGTGCCCTGTAGGGGGGCGCCCCCCACCCTCATGGACGCCACCTCAGCCCTATTCCGTGGTTCTCAAGTATCCCATGCGTGATTTTCTCCAAAAATATCTTTCTCGAAGGTTTTATTCCGTTTGGACTCCGTTTGATATTCCTTTTCTGGAAAACCCTTAAATAGGCAAAAAAACAACAATCTGGACTGGGCCTTTGGGTTAGTAGGTTAGTCCCAAAAATAATATAAAAGTGGATAACAAAGCCCATTAAACATCCAAAACATCATAAATAATAGCATGTAACAATAAAAAATTATAGATACGTTGCAGACGTATCAAGCATCCCCAAGCTTAATTCCTGCTCGTCCTCGAGTAGGTAAATTATAAAAACAGATTTTTTGATGTGGAATGCTAACCAACATAGTTTTTCAATGTAATTCTCTTAATTGTGGCATGAATGTTCAGATCTGAAAGATTCAAGACAAAAGTCTATATTGACATAAGAAATAATAATACTTCAAGCATACTAACAAAGCAATCATGTCTTCTCATAATACTATGGCTAAAGAAAGTTATCCCTACAAAATCATATAGTCTACCTATGCTCCCTCTTCATCACACAAAATATTCATATCATGCAAAACCCCGATTTCAGCCAAGCACTTGTTTTCATTCTCTATTCTTTCAAACCTTTCAACTTTCACGCAATACATGAGTGTGAGCCATGGACATAGCACTATGGGTGGAATAGCGGTGGTTGTGGAGAAGACAAAAAAGGAGGGAGATAGTATCACATCGACTAGGCGTATCAACGGGCTATGGAGATGCCCATCAATAGATATCAATGTGAGTGAGTAGGGATTGCCATGCAACGGATGCACTAGAGCTAAAAATGTATGAAAGCTCAACAAAAGAAACTAGTGGGTGTGCATCCAACTTGCTTGCTCATGAAGACCTAGGGCATTTAAGGAAGCTCATCGTTTGAATATACAAGCCAAGTTCTATAATGAAAATTCCCACTAGTATATGAAAGTGACTAAACATGAGACTCTCTATCATGAAGAACATGGTGCTACTTTGAAGCACAAGTGTGGAAAAAGTTAGTAGCAATTGTCCCTTCTCTCTTTTCTCTCATTTTTTTGGAGGGGCTTTCTCTCTCTCTCTCTTTTATTTAGCCCCTCTCTATATTTTTGGGCCATCTTTTTTTATTGGCCTTTCCTCACATGGGACAATGCTCTAATAATGATTATCATCACACTTTTATTGAATTACAACTCGATATTACAACTCGATGCTAGAACAAGTATGACTCTATATGAATGCCTCCGGCGGTGTACCGGGATGTGCAATGAATCAAGAGTGACATGTATGAAAAATTATGCATGTTGGCTTTGCCACAAATACGATGTCAACTACATGATCATGCATGGCAATATGACAATATGATGCGTGTCATATGAACGGAACGGTGGAAAGTTGCATGGCAATATATCTCGGAATGGCTATGGAAATGCCATGATAGGTAGGTATGGTGGCTGTTTTGAGGAAGGATATATAGTGGGTGTATGGTATCGGCGAAAGTTGCGCGGTACAAGAGAGGCTAGCAATGGTGGAAGGGTGAGAGTGCGTATAATCCATGGACTCAACATTAGTCATAAAGAACTCATATTCTTATTGCAAAAATGTACGAGTCATCAAAACAAAGCAATCAACGCATGCTCCTAGGGGGAGGTTGGTAGGAGTTAACCATTGCGCGCCCCCGACCTCCACACAAAGGTTGACACTTTACAAATACCTCATGCTCTAACTTCGTCACATAGCGGTTCACCATATGTACATGCTACGGGAATCACTAACTTTAACACAAGCATTTCTCAATTTCATAATAACTCCACTAGCATGACTCTAATATCACTATCCTCATATCTCAAAACAATTATCAAGCATCCAACTTCTCATCATATTCAATGCACTTAGTGTGAAAGTTTTTACTACATTGATATTGGATGTCTATCATGTGAAGACTAGTTTTATAGCCAAAGCACATTACCATGCTGTTTTAATAGACTCTCAAAAGGATATAAGTGAAGCATGAGAGATCAACAATTTCTATAAAATATAACCACCACCGTTCTCTAAATGATATAGGTGAAGCACTAGAGCAAAAACTATTCAACTCAAAAGATACAAGTGAAGCACATAGAGTGTTCTATCAATTTCTAGGCCATATTTAACTCTCTCAAATAGGTGTGTCCAGCAAGGATAATTGTGCAAACTAACAAGCAAAGACTGAAATTATACAAGACGCTCCATGTAAAACACATATCATGTGGTGAATAAAAATATAGCTCCAAGCATAGTTACCGATGGATGAAAACGAAAGAGGGGATGCCTTCCCGGGGCATCCCCAAGCTTAGGCTTTTGGTTGTCCTTGAATTTTACCTTGGGGTGCCTTGGGCATCCCCAAGCTCAGGCTCTTGCCACTCTTTGTTCCATAGTCCATCAAAGCAATACTCAAAAGTTGAAAACTTCACAACACAAAACTTAGACAAAAATCTCGTGAGCTCCGTTAGTATAAGAAAGCAAACCACTATTCAAAGGTACTGCAGTGAATTCAATATTTGTTTATATTGGTGTTAATCCTAATGTATTCCAACTTCTCTATGGTTCATACTTCCCAATACTACTCATAGATGCATTGAAATAAGCAAACAACACACGACAATAGAATCTGTCAAAAACAGAACAGTCTGTAGTAATCTGCATGTTTCGCATACTTCTGTAACTCCAAAAAAATTCAAACTAAACTGGTAAACGTGAGGAATTTGTCTATTAATCATATGCAAAAAGAATCAACAAAATAGCACGTTCCAGTAAAATCTTATGACCATTCTAGCGAGTGCTAACGATTCTGTTTTTCACAGCAAGATCATATAAACTTCACACAAGTCTTCCCAAAGGTTCTACTTGGCATGAACACTAAACAAAACACAAAACCACATCTAAACAGAAGCTAGGTGCAATACTTATTCCTAAACAGAAGCGAAAACAAAAAATATAAAATTGGGTTGCCTCCCAACAAGCGCTATCGTTTTACGCCCCTAGCTAGGCACGATACATGGATAGATCTAGGTATTGCCATCTTTGGAAGGCAATCCATAAGTGGCTCTCATAATAGATTCATATGGTAATTTGATTTTCTTTCTAGGAAAGTGTTCCATGCCTTTCCTAAACGGAAATTTAAATTTAATATTTTCTTCCTTCATATCAATAATTGCACCAATCGTTCTAAGGAAAGGTCTACCAAGAATAATAGGACATGAAGGATTGCAATCTATATCAAGAACAATGAAATCTACGGGCACATAATTCCTATTGGCAACAATAATAACATCATTAGTCCTTCCCATAGGTTTCTTAATAGTGGAATCCGCAAGATGCAAATTCAAAGAACAATCATCAAGCTCATGGAATCCTAGCAAATCACACAAAGTTTTTGGGATAGTGGAGACAATTGCACCCAAATCACACAAAGCAAAGCATTCATGATCTTTAATTTTTATTTTGGTAGTAGGTTCCCACTCATCATAAATCTTTCTAGGGATAGAAACTTCTAACTCAAGTTTTTCTTCATAAGATTGCATCAAAGCATCAACTATATGTTTAGTGAAAGCTTTATTTTGACTATAAGCACGCGGAGAGTTTAGTACGGATCGCAACAAGGAAATACAATCAATCAAAGAGCAATTATCATAATTGAATCCCTTGCAATCCAAGGTAGTTGATTCATCACTATGCAAAGTTTTAATCTCTTCACTCCCACTTTTAACAATTTTAGCATCAAAATCTAAAAACTTTGAATCATTGGGACACCTTAAAGTAGAATCATCTCCAATCCTATCTTCATCAAGATTTATACTAGAAAACAAGCATCTAATAGGAGACACATCAATAACTTTCAGATCTTCATCTTTATTTTCATGATAACAGGAAGAACGCGCTTTTATATAATTCTCTCTTTTAGCATGCATCCTAGCGGTTCTTTCTTTGCATTCATCAATGGAAATTATTATGGCTTTGAGAGACTCATTGATATCATGCTTAGGTGGGATAGATCTAAGTTTCAAAGAATCAACATCAAGAGTAATTCTATCCACACTTCTAGCCAATTCATCAATCTTAAGCAATTTTTCTTCAAGCATAGCAGTGAAATTCTTTTGCGAAATCATAAAATCCTTAACACTAGTTTCAAATTCAGAAGGCATCTTTCCATAAGAGTTGTTGTAGAAATTACCATAATTATTAGGGGAATTACTAGGAAAAGGCCTAGGATTAAAGTTCCCTCTATAAGCATTGTTACCAAAATTATTCCTACCAACAAAATTCACATCCAAAGATTCATTGTTATTTTCAATCAAAGTGGATAAAGGCATATCATTAGGATCAGAAGAAGCACTCTTAGCAGCAAATAATTTCATAAGTTCATCCATCTTTCCACTCAAAACACTAATTTCTTCAATAGCATGCACTTTTTTACTAGTAGATCTTTCGGTGTGCCATTGAGAATAATTAACCATAATATTATCTAGGAGTTTGGTAGCTTCTCCTAAGGTAGTTTCCATGAAAGTGCCTCCTGCGGCCGAATCTAAAAGATTTCTAGAAGCAAAATTCAAGCTAGCATAAAAGTTCTGAATAAACATCCATAAGTTCATACCATGTGTAGGGCAATTTCGTATCATTAATTTCATTCTCACCCAAGCTTGTGCAGCATGCTCATGATCTAGTTGCTTAAAATTCATAATATCGTTTCTAAGAGAGATGATCTTAGTAGGAGGGAAATACTTAGAGATAAAAGCATCTTTGCACTTATCCCACGAATCAATACTATTTCTAGGCGAAGAGGAAAACCAGGTTTTAGCACGATCTCTAAGTGAAAACGGAAATAACTTCAATTTAACAATATCGTTATCCGTATCCTTTTTCTTTTGCATATCACACAAATCAACAAAGTTGTTTAGATGGGTAGCGGCATCTTCACTAGGAAGGCCGGAAAATTGATCTTTCATAACAAGATTCAACAGCGCAACATTAATCTCACAAGATTCAGCATCGGTAATAGGAGCAATTGGAGTGCTGATAAAATCATTATTGTTGGTATTGGAGAAGTCACACAATTTGGTATTATTCTGAGCCATAGTGACAAGCAAGCAAGCAACACACAAGCAGAAAAGAAGCAAGCGAACGGTAAACACATGGTAGAAGAAGGGCAAATAAAACGGCAAGGGTGAAGTGGGGGAGAGGAAAACGAGCGGCAAATAATGTAATGCGAAAGATAATGGTTTGTGATAGGTACTTGGTATATGACTTTTGCGTAAGCCTCCCCGACAATGGCGCCAGAAATTCTTCTCGCTACTTCTCGAGCTTGCGTTGTATTCCCTCCAAGAGGAAAGGGTGATGCAGCACGATAGCTGTTGGGGAACGTAGTATTTTAAAATTTTCCTATGATCACGCTAGATCTATCTACCAGATGTATAGCAACGAGAGGGAAGAGTGTGTCTACGTACCCTCGTAGACCGGGAGCGGAAGCGTCAAGTGACGCGGTTTATGTTGTCGAACTTCTTCGCGATCCAACCGATCAAGCACCGAACGTACGGCACCTCCGCGTTCAGCACACGTTCAGCTTGATGACGTCCCACGAGCTCTTGATCCAGTTGAGCTTCACGGGAGAGTTTCGTCAGCACGACGGCGTGGTGACGGATATGATGTGTTCACCGGCGCAGGGCTTCGCCTAAGCTCCGCGACGGTATGACCGAGGTGTGATTCTGTGGAGAGGGGCACCGCACACGGCTAAAACAATTCAACTTGTGTGTCTTTGGGTGCCCCCCTGCCCCCGTATATAAAGGAGCAAGGGAGGGAGGCCGGCCGGCCCTTCCTGGTGCGGCTAGGGAGTGGACTCCTACTAGGAATAGGATTGCAATCCTATTCCTAGTAGGATTCACCAAAAGAAGGAAGAGGGAAAGGAATAGGAGAGGTGGCGCCCCCCCCCCAATCCTAGTCCAACTAGGAACCCTAGGTGGGGGCGCCGGCCAGCCCTATGGGCTGCCTCTCTCTTTCCCTTTAGGCCCACTATGGACCATCCCCTCTCGTAGGGGGTTCCGGTAACCCCCTCCGGCATTCCCGATAAATCTGAAACTTTTCCGGAACACTTCCGGTGTCCGAATATAGTCGTCCAATATATCAATCTTTATGTCTCGGACATTCCGAGACTCCTCGTCATGTCCGTGATCTCATCCGGGACTCCGAACTACCTTCGGTACATCAATACTCATAAACTCATAATACCGATCGTCATCAAACGTTAAGCTTGCGGACCCTACGGGTTCGAGAACTATGTAGACATGACCGAGACTCATCTCCGGTCAATAACCAATAGCGGAACCTGGATGTTCATATTGGCTCCTACATATTCTACGAAGATCTTTTATCGGTCAGAACCGCATAACAACATACGTTGTTCCTTTTGTCAAACGGTATGTTACTTGCCCGAGATTCGATCGTCGGTATCTCTATACCTAGTTCAATCTCGTTACCGGCAAGTCTCTTTACTCGTTCCGTAGCACATCATCTCGTGACTAACTCATTAGTCTTTTCCTTGCAAGGCTTATTGTGATGTGTGTTACCGAGAGGGCCCAGAGATACCTCTCCGACACTCGGAGTGACAAATCCTAATCTTGATCTATGCCAACACCACGAATACTTACGGAGACACCTGTAGAGCATCTTTATGATCACCCAGTTACGTTGTGACGTTTGATAGCACACAAGGTGTTCATACGGTATTCGGGAGTTGCATAATCTCATAGTCATAGGAACATGTATAAGTCATGAAGAAAGCAATAGCAGAAAAACTAAACGATCATAGTGCTATGCTAACGGATGGGTCTTGTCCATCACATCATTCTCCTAATGATGTGATCCCGTTGATCAAATGACAACTCATGTCTATGGCTAGGAAACATAACCATCTTTGATCAATGAGCTAGTCTAGTAGAGGCATACTAGGGACATACTATTTTGTCTATGTATTCACACATGTATCAAGTTTCCGATTAATACAATTCTAGCATGAATAAAAGACATTTATCATGATATAAGGAAATACAAATAACATCTTTATTATTGCCTCTAGGGCATATTTCCTTCAGTCTCCCACTTGCACTAGAGTCAATAATCTAGCTCACATCGCCATGTGATTTAATACCGATAGTTCACATCGTTTTGTGAATAACACCCATAGTTCACATCGCCATGTGACCAACACCCAAAGGGTTTACTAGAGTCAATAATCTATTTCACATCGCTATGTGATTAATACCCAAGAGTAATAAGGTGTGATCATGTTTTGCTTGTGAGAGAAGTTTAGTCAACGGGTCTGTCACATTCAGATCCGTATGTATTTTGCAAATTTCTATGTCTACAATGCTCTGCATGGAGCTACTCTAGCTAATTGCTCCCACTTTCAATACGCATCTAGATTGATACTTAGAGTCATCTGGATTTAGTGTCAAAGCTTGCATCGGCGTAACCCTTTACGACGAAATCTTTATCACCTCCATAATCGAGAAATATTTCCTTAGTCATCCAATTACTAAGAATAATTTTGACCGCTGTATAGTGATCTACTCCTGGATCACTATTGTACCTCCCTGTCAAACTCTTGGCAAGGTACACAATGTGTTTTGTACACAGCATGGCATACTTTATAGAACCTATGGCTGAGGCATAGGGAATGACTTTCATTCTCTCTATATTTTTCTGCCGTGGTCTGGCTTTGAGTCTTACTCAACTTCACACCTTACAAGTCAGGCAAGAACTTCTTCTTTCACTGATCCATTTTGAACTACTTCAAAATCTTATCAAGGTATGTACTCATCGAAAGTCTTATCAAGCGTCTTGATCTATCTCTATAGATCTTGATGCCCAATATGTAAGCAGCTTCACCAAGGTCTTTCTTTGAAAAAACTCCTTTCAAACACTCCTTTATGCTTTCCAGAAAATTCTACATCATTTTCGATCGACAATATGTCATTCACATATACTTATCAGAAAGGTTGTAGTGCTCCCACTCACTTCTTGTAAATACAGGCTTCACCACAAGTCTGTATAAATCTATATGCTTTGATCAACTTATCAAAGTGTATATTCCAACTCCGAGATGCTTGTACCAGTCCATAGATGGATCGCTGGAGCTTGCACATTTTGTTAGCACCTTTAGGATTGACAAAACCTTCTGGTTGCATCATATACAAGTCTTCTTTAATAAATCCATTAAAGAATGCAGTTTTGTTATCCATTTGCCAGATTTCATAAAATGTGGCAATTGCTAACATGATTCGGACAGACTTAAGCATCGCTACGGGTGAGAAAGTCTCATCGTAGTCAACTCCTTGAACTTGTCGAAAACCTTTCGCAACAAGTCGAGCTTTGTAAACAGTAACATTACCGTCAGCGTCGGTCTTCCTCTTGAAGATCCATTTATTTTCGATGGCTTGCCGATCATCGGGCAAGTCAACCAAAGTCCATACTTTGTTCTCATACATGGATCCCATCTCAGATTTCATGGCTTCAAGCCATTTTGCGGAATCTGGGCTCATCATCGCTTCCTCATAGTTCGTAGGTTCATCATGGTCTAGTAACATGATTTCCAGAACTGGGTTGCCGTACCACTCTGGTGCGGAACGTACTCTGGTTGATCTACGACGTTCAGCAGAAACTTGATCCGAAGTTTCATGATCATTATCATTAACTTCCTCACTAATTGGTGTAGGAATCACAGGAACAATTTTCTGTGATGTACTACTTTCCAATCCGGGATAAGGTACAATTAGCTCATCAAGTTCTACTTTCCTCCCACTTCACTTCTTTCGAGAGAAACTCTTTTTCCAGAAAGGATCCATTCTTAGCAACGAATATCTTGCCTTCGGATCTGTGATAGAAGGTGTACCCAACAGTCTCTTTTGGGTATCGTATGAAGACACATTTCTCCGACTTGGGTTCGAGCTTATCAGGTTGAAGTGTTTTCACATAAGCATCGCAGCCCCAAACTTTAAGAAACGACAACTTTGGTTTCTTGCCAAACCATAGTTCATAAGGTGTCGTATCAACGGATTTAGATGGTGCCCTATTTAACGTGAATGCAGCTGTCTCTAAAGCATAACCCCAAAATGATAGTGGTAAATCGGTAAGAGACATCATAGATCGCACCATATCTAATAAAGTACGGTTACGACGTTCGGACACACCATTACGCTGTGGTGTTCCAGGTGGCGTGAGTTGTGAAACTATTCCACATTGTTTCAAATGAAGACCAAACTCGTAACTCAAATATTCTCCTCCACGATCAGATCGTAGAAACTTTATTTTCTTGTTACGATGATTCTCTACTTCACTCTGAAATTCTTTGAACTTTTCAAATGTTTCAGACTTGTGCTTCATTAAGTAGATATACCCATATCTGCTCAAATCATCAGTGAAGGTCAGAAAATAACGATACCCGCCGCGAGCATCAACACTCATTGGTCCACATACATTAGTATGTATGATTTCCAACAAATCTGTTGCTCGCTCCATAGTTCCGGAGAACGGAGTTTTAGTCATCTTGCCCATGAGGCATGGTTCGCAAGCACCAAGTGATTCATAATCAAGTGATTCCAAAAGTCCATCATTATGGAGTTTCTTCATGCGTTTTACACCAATATGACCTAAACGGCAGTGCCACAAATAAGTTGCACTATCATTATTAACCTTGCATCTTTTGTCTTCAATATTATGAAT
The DNA here is from genome assembly GCA_902687465.1 of Secale cereale. Classification (NCBI taxonomy): domain Eukaryota; kingdom Viridiplantae; phylum Streptophyta; class Magnoliopsida; order Poales; family Poaceae; genus Secale; species Secale cereale. Next base: position 719,651,691 of record LR738711.1, on the reverse strand, counting down.
ATGTGTATCACACGATCGAGATCCAACAAACTATTTTCTTTGGGTGTATGACCATAGAAGGTTTTATTCATGTAAACAGAACAACAATTATTCTCTAACTTACATGAATAACCGTATTGCAATAAACATGATCAAATCACATTCATGCTCAACACAAACACCAAATAACACTTATTTAGGTTCAACACTAATCCCGAAAGTATAGGGAGTGTGCGATGATGATCATATCAATCTTGGAACTGCTTCCAATACACATCGTCACTTCATCCTTTAACTAGTTTATGTTCATTATGCAACTCCCACTTCGAGTTACTACTCTTTAGCAACTGAACCAATATCAAATACCGAGGGGTTGCTATGAACACTAGTAAAATACACATCAATAATCTGTATATCAAATATACCTTTGTTCACTTTGCCATCCTTCTTATCCGCCAAGTATCTAGGGCAGTTCCACTTCTAGTGACCATTTCCTTTGCAGTATAAGCACTTGTTTCAGGCTTGAGTTTAGCTTTGGGTTTCTTCACGGGAGTGACAACTTGCTTGTCATTCTTCTTGAAGTTCCCCTTTTATCCCTTTGCCCTTTACTTGAAACAAGTAGTCTTGTTAACCATCAACACTTGATGCTTTTTCATGATTTCTACCTTCGCCGACTTCAGTATCGCGAAGAGTTGGGAATTCCTTTCGTCATCCCTTGCATATTATAGTTCATCACGAAGTTCTACTAACTTGGTGATAGTGACTAGAGAACTTTGTCAATTACTATCTTATCTGGAAGATTAACTCCCACTTGATTAAAGTAATTGTAGTATCCAGACAATCTGAGCACATGCTCACTGGTTGAGCTATTCTCCTCCATCTTGTAGGCAAAGTACTGTCAGAGGTCTTATACCTCTCGACACGGGCATGAGTATGAAATACTAATTTCAACTCTTGGAACATCTTATATGCTCCGTGGCGTTTAAAACGTTTTTGAAGTCCCGGTTCTAAGCCGTAAAGCATGGTGCACTTAAACTATCAAGTAGTCATCATATCGAGCTTTTGTCAAAACGTTCATAACGTCTACATCTGCTCCTGCAATAGGTCTGCCACCTAGCGGTGCATCAAGGACATAATTCTTCTATGCAGTAATGAGGATAATCCTCAGATCACGGAACAATTCCGCATCATTGCTACTAACATCTTTCAACTTGGTTTTCTCTAGGAACATATGAAAAAATAAACGGGGAGCAACATCGCGAGCTATTGATCTACAACATAGATATGCTAATACTACCAGGACTAAGTTCATGATAAATTAAAGTTCAATTTAATCATATTAATTAAAGAACTTCCACTTAGATAGACATCCCTCCGGTCATCTAAATGATCACGTGATCCAAATCAACTAAACCATGTTCGATCATCACGTGAGATGGAGTAGTTTCAATGGTGAACATCTTATGTTGATCATATCTACTATATGATTCACGCTCGACCTTTCGGTCTCCAGTGTTCCGAGGCCATATCTGTATATGCTAGGCTCGTCAAGTTTAACCCGAGTATTCTGCGTGTGCAAAACTGGCTTACAGCCGTTGTATTTGAACGTAGAGCTTATCACACCCGATCATCACGTGGTGTCTCGGCACGACGAACTTTCGCAACGGTGCATACTCAGGGAGAACACTTATACCTTGAAATTTAGTAAGGGATCATCTTATAATGCTACCGTCGATCTAAGCAAAATAAGAAGCATAATAAGATAAACATCACATGCAATCAAAATATGTGACATGATATGGCCATCATCATCTTGTGCTTTTGATCTCCATCTCCAAAGCACCGTCATGATCACCTTCGTCACCGGCGCGACACCTTGATCTCCATCGTAGCATCGTTGTCGTCTCGCCAACTATTGCTTCCTCAACTATCGCTACCGCTTAGTGATAAAGTAAAGCAATTACATGGCGATTGCATTTCATACAATAAAGCGACAACCATATGGCTCCTGCCAGTTGCCGATAACTTTACAAAAACATGATCATCTCATACAAAACCGTATAACTCATCATGTCTTGACCATATCACATCACAACATGCCCTGCAAAAACAAGTTAGACGTCCTCTACTTTGTTGTTGCAAGTTTTACGTGGCTGCTACGGGCTTAGCAAGAACTGTTCTTACCTACGCATACAAAACCACAACGATGTTTCGTCAAGTATGTGCTGTTTTAACCTTCACAAGGACCGGGCATAGCCACACTTGATTCAGCTAAAGTGAGAGAGACAGACACCCGCCAGTCACCTTTAAGCAACGAGTGCTCGTAACGGTGAAACCAGTCTCGCGTAAGCGTACGCGTAATGTCGGTCCGGGCCGCTTCATCTCACAATACCGCCGAAGCAAAGTATGACATGCTGGTAAGCAGTATGACTAGAATCGCCCACAACTCATTGTGTTCTACTCGTGCATATCATCTACGCATAGACCTGGCTCATGATGCCACTGTTGGGGAACGTAGTATTTTAAAATTTTCCTACGATCACGCTAGATCTATCTACCAGATGTATAGCAACGAGAGGGAAGAGTGTGTCTACGTACCCTCGTAGACCGGGAGCGGAAGCGTCAAGTGACGCGGTTTATGTTGTCGAACTTCTTCGCGATCCAACCGATCAAGCACCGAACGTACGGCACCTCCGCGTTCAGCACACGTTCAGCTTGATGACGTCCCACGAGCTCTTGATCCAGTTGAGCTTCACGGGAGAGTTTCGTCAGCACGACGGCGTGGTGACGGATATGATGTGTTCACCGGCGCAGGGCTTCGCCTAAGCTCCGCGACGGTATGACCGAGGTGTGATTCTGTGGAGAGGGGCACCGCACACGGCTAAAACAATTCAACTTGTGTGTCTTTGGGTGCCCCCCTGCCCCCGTATATAAAGGAGCAAGGGAGGGAGGCCGGCCGGCCCTTCCTGGTGCGGCTAGGGAGTGGACTCCTACTAGGAATAGGATTGCAATCCTATTCCTAGTAGGATTCACCAAAAGAAGGAAGAGGGAAAGGAATAGGAGAGGTGGCGCCCCCCCCCCCAATCCTAGTCCAACTAGGAACCCTAGGTGGGGGCGCCGGCCAGCCCTATGGGCTGCCTCTCTCTTTCCCTTTAGGCCCACTATGGACCATCCCCTCTCGTAGGGGGTTCCGGTAACCCCCTCCGGCATTCCCGATAAATCCGAAACTTTTCCGGAACACTTCCGGTGTCTGAATATAGTCGTCCAATATATCAATCTTTATGTCTCGGACATTCCGAGACTCCTCGTCATGTCCGTGATCTCATCCGGGACTCCGAACTACCTTCGGTACATCAATACTCATAAACTCATAATACCGATCGTCATCAAACGTTAAGCTTGCGGACCCTACGGGTTCGAGAACTATGTAGACATGACCGAGACTCATCTCCGGTCAATAACCAATAGCGGAACCTGGATGTTCATATTGGCTCCTACATATTCTACGAAGATCTTTTATCGGTCAGAACCGCATAACAACATACGTTGTTCCTTTTGTCAAACGGTATGTTACTTGCCCGAGATTCGATCGTCGGTATCTCTATACCTAGTTCAATATCGTTACCGGCAAGTCTCTTTACTCGTTCCGTAGCACATCATCTCGTGACTAACTCATTAGTCTTTTGCTTGCAAGGCTTATTGTGATGTGTGTTACCGAGAGGGCCCAGAGATACCTCTCCGACACTCGGAGTGACAAATCCTAATCTTGATCTATGCCAACACCACGAATACTTTCGGAGACACCTGTAGAGCATCTTTATGATCACCCAGTTACGTTGTGACGTTTGATAGCACACAAGGTGTTCATACGGTATTCGGGAGTTGCATAATCTCATAGTCATAGGAACATGTATAAGTCATGAAGAAAGCAATAGCAGAAAAACTAAACGATCATAGTGCTATGCTAACGGATGGGTCTTGTCCATCACATCATTCTCCTAATGATGTGATCCCGTTGATCAAATGACAACTCATGTCTATGGCTAGGAAACATAACCATCTTTGATCAATGAGCTAGTCTAGTAGAGGCATACTAGGGACATACTATTTTGTTTATGTATTCACACATGTATCAAGTTTCCGATTAATACAATTCTAGCATGAATAAAAGACATTTATCATGAAATAAGGAAATACAAATAACATCTTTATTATTGCCTCTAGGGCATATTTCCTTCAGTAGCGTAAGTATTTTCCTCAGTTTTTGAGAACCAAGGTATCAATCCAGTAGGAGACCACGCGCGAGTCCCTCGCACGTGCACAAACAAATAAGAACTTCGCAACCAACACGATAAGGGGTTGTCAGTCCCTTTACGATCACTTATGAAAGTGAGATCTGATAGAGATGGTAGTTTGATATTTTTGGTATTTTTGATTATAAGAACAGAAAGTAAAAGCGGAAAAGTAAAGTAGATTGTAGTTTGATATGTTGAGAATAGACCCGGGGGCCATAGTGTTCTCTAGTGGCTTCTCTCATGATAGCGGTATTCTACGGCGGGTAAACAAATTACTGTCGAGCAATTGATAGAAAAGCGAATAATTATGACACTATCTAGGCATGATCATTATATATAGGCACCACGTCCGAGACTAGTAGACCGAAACAATTCTGCATCTACTACTATTACTCCACACATCGACCGCTATCCAGCATGCATCTAGTGTATTGAGTTCATAAGAACAGAGTAACGCCTTAAGCAAGATGACATGATGTAGAGGGATAAACTCAAACTTAGTGATATAAACCCCTTATTTTTATCCTCGATGGCAACAATACAATACGTGCCTTGCTGCCCCTACTGTCACTGGGAAAGGACACCGCAAGATTGAACCCAAAGCCAAGCACTTCTCCCATTGCAAGAACTATAGATCTAGTAGGGCAAACCAAACCAATAATTCGAAGAGACTTGCAAGGATATTATAATCATACATAAAGAGTTAAGAGAAGAACCAAATATTTCTCAAAGATAATCTTGATCATAAACCCACAATTCATCGGATCTCGACAAACACACCGCAAAAAGAGATTACATCGAATAGATCTCCTCGAAGACCGAGGAGAACTTTGTATCTAGATCCAAAGAGAGAGAAGAAGCCATCTAGATACTAGCTATGGACCCGAAGGTCTGTGGTAAACTACTCACAACTCATGGTGAGGCGATGATGATGATGTACAAGCACTCCGTGGAAGATCCCCCCTCCGGTGAAGCTCCAGAACAGGCCCCAAGATGGGATCTCACGGGAACAGAATGTTACGGTGAGGGTTTTCTCTGTTGTTCTGATGGTTTCGGGGTACGTAGGTATATATAGGAGGAAGGAGGGCACCGGGGGCCAGAAGGGGCACCCACGAGGCAGGGGGCGCGCCCTTTACGGGGGGCGCGCCCCCCACCCTCGTGGACGACACCTCAGCCCTATTCCGTGGTTCTCAAGTCTCCCATGCGTGATTTTCTCCAAAAATATCTTTCCCGAAGGTTTTATTCCGTTTGGACTCCGTTTGATATTCCTTTTCTACAAAACCGTGAAATAGGCAAAAAAACAGCAATCTGGACTGGGCCTTTAGGTTAGTAGGTTAGTCCCAAAAATAATATAAAAGTGGATAACAAAGCCCATTAAACATCCAAAACATCATAAATAATAGCATGGAACAATAAAAAATTATAGATACGTTGGAGACGTATCAGGGGGCGCGCCTAGAGAGGGGGGGCGCGCCCCCCACCCTCGTAGATAGCTGGTGGCCCCCTGGTGATCTTCTTTTGCCAGATATTTTTTTCTTTTCTGAAACGGTGTCCTGTGAAGTTTCGGGGCTTTTTTAGTTGTCAGAATAGGTTTCCAGAGTTTGCTTCTTTTCCAGCCCAGAATTCCAGTTGTCGGCATTCTCCCTCTTCATGTAAACCTTGTAAAATAAGAGAGAAAAGGCATAAGTATTGTGACATAACATGTAATAACAGCCCATAATGCAATAAATATCAACATATAATCATGATGCAAAATGGACGTATCAACTCCCCCAAGCTTAGACCTCGCTTGTCCTCAAGCGAAAGCTTATATCGAAAAATATGTCCACATGTTTAGAGATAGAGGTGTCGATAAAAATAAAATACGGACTTGAGGGCATCATAATCATTCTCATAACAGCAACATATATATATTGTCATATGATTCTTATGCTAAAGTAACAATTCATTCACAATATCAAGCATGAATCAGAAACTTCGTTGAAAACCAACAAACTATGATCTCGGTCATTGAAGCAATTGCAATTTGTCGTAACATCGGAAAGATTCAATATAAGAGCTTTTCAACAAGCCTACATACTCAACTATCATATAGTGTTTCACAATTGCTCACACTCACGCAATACTCATGTTTATGGAGTTTTAATCGGACACAGAGAAAGATAGGGGCTTATGGTATTGCCTCCCAACATTTTACCTCAAGGGTAATGTCAACAGTAATAGACCATGATAACTTACATCCAAGTGGGTATATATGTCAGGATCTTTCCAACACAATGTGCTTGCCAAAGGATAAAATGTAAAAAAAGGAAAGGTGATTTCCACCTTAACTCTTAAGGAAGAATAATAGATAGGCCCTTCGCAGAGGGAAGCAGAGGTTGTCATGTGCTTTTATGGTTGGATGCACAAAGTCTTAGCACAGAAGAACGTCACTTTATATTGTCACTTGTGATAAGGACCTTTATTATGCAGTCCATCACTTTTATTACTTCCATATCACAAGATCGTATAAAGCTTATTTCCTCCACACTAATAAATCATACATATTTTAGCGAGTTTGCAACATGATGACTTACTTGGAAGGATATTTCTCAATCCATAGGTAGGTATGGTGGACTCTCATGGCTAAACTGGGTTTAAGGATGTATGAAAGCACAAGTAGTATCTCTGCTTGGTGCGAGGAGTTTTGGCTAGCATGAGGGGGAAAGGCAAGCTCAACATGTTGGATGATCCATAACAATATACTTTATTTTAGATGTAAGAAACCACAACCATTATGTAGTCTTCCTTGTCCAACATCAACTCTTTAGCCTGTCATATTTTTACGAGTGCTCACAATCAGATAAGATGTCCAAGATAGTATATTTGTACGTGAAGCCTCTCTTCCTTTATTACTGTTGGGGAACGTAGTATTTCAAAAAAATTCCTACAATCACGCAAGATCTATCTACCAGATGCATAGCAACGAGGGGGAGAGTGTTTCTACGTACCCTTGTAGACCGAAAGCGGAAGCGTCAAGTGACGCGGTTCATGTAGTCAAACTTCTTTGCGATTCAACCGATCAAGCACCGAACGTACGGCACCTCCGTGTTTAGCACACGTTCAGCTTGATGACATCCCACGAGCTCTTGATCTAGTTGAGCTTCACGGGAGAGTTTTGTAAGCACGACGGCGTGGTGACGGATATGATGAAGTTAACGGCACAGGGCTTCGCCTAAGCACTGCAACTGTATGACCGAGGTGTGTTTCTGTGGAGGGGGCACCGCACACGGCTGGAGAGATCAACTTGTGTGTTCTAGGGTGCCCCCCTGCCCCTGTATATAAAGGAGCAAGGGGGAGGCCGGCCGGCCCTCCTATGGCGCGCCTAGAGGAGCAATCCTACTAGGAATAGGATTGCAATCCTATTCCTAGTAGGAATCACCAAGAGGGAGAGAGTGGGAAGGAAGGAGAGGGAGAGGGAGAAGGAAAGGGGCGTCGCCCCCCTCCTTTCCTTGTCCAATTCGGACCAAGGGGGAGGGGCGCGCGGCCCAGCCCTGGCCAGCCCTCTCTCTTTCCACTAAAGCCCATTAGGGCCCATAGCCTCCCCGGGGGGTTCCGGTAACTCCCCAGGCACTCCGGTTTATTCCGAAACTTTCCGGAACACTTTCGGTGTCCGAATATAGTAGTCCAATATATCAATCTTTATGTCTCGGACATTCCGAGACTCCTCGTCATGTCCGTGATCTCATCCGGGACTCCGAACTACCTTCGGTACATCAAAACTCATAAACTCATAATACCGATTGTCATCAAACGTTAAGCGTGCGGACCCTACGGGTTTGAGAACTATGTAGACATGACCAAGACTCATCTCCAGTCAATAACCAATAGCGGAACCTGGATGCTCATATTGGCTCCTTCATATTCTACGAAGATCTTTATCGGTCAAACCGCATAACAACATACGTTGTTCCCTTTGTCATCGGTATGTCACTTGCCCGAGATTCGATCGTCGATATCTCAATAACTAGTTCAATCTCGTTACCGGCAAGTCTCTTTACTCGTTCCGTAATATATCATCCCGTGACTAATTCATTAGTCATTTGCTTGCAAGGCTTATTATGATGTGTATTACCGAGAGGGCCCAGAGATACCTCTCCGACGCTCGGAGTGACAAATCCTATTCTTGATCTATGCCAACACCACGAACACCTTCGGAGACACCTGTAGAGCATCTTTATAATCACCCAGTTACGTTGTAACGTTTGATAGCACACAAGGTGTTCCTCCGGTATACGAGAGTTGCATAATCTCATAGTCATAGGAACATGTATAAGTCATGAAGAAAGCAATATCAGTAAAACTAAACGATCATAGTGCTAAGCTAACGGATGGGTCTTGTCCATCACATCATTCTCCTAAAGATGTGATCTCGTTGATCAAATGACAACTCATGTCTATGGCAAGGAAACATAACCATCTTTGATCAATGAGCTACTCTAGTAGATGCATACTAGGGACATACTGTTTTGTCTATGTATTCACACATGTACTAAGTTTCCGGTTAATACAATTCTAGCATGAATAAAAGACATTTATCATGACATAAGGAAATACAAATAACATCTTTATTATTGCCTCTAGGGCATATTTCCTTCAGTCTCCCACTTGAACTAGAGTCAGTAATCCAGATTATAAAGTAATGATCCTAACACCCATGGAGTCTTGGTGCTGAGCATGCTTTGCCCGTGGAAGAGGCTTAGTCAACGGGTCTGCAACATTCAGATCCGTATGTATCTTGCAAATCTCTATGCCTCCCTCCTTGACTAGATCGCGGATGGAATTAAAGCGTCTTTTGATGTGCTTTGTTCTCTTGTGAAACCTGGATTCCTTCGCCAAGGCTATTGCTCCAGTGTTGTCACAAAAGATTTTCATTGGACCCGATGCACTAGGTATTACACCTAGATCGGATATGAACTCCTTCATCCAGACTCCTTCATTTGCTGCTTACGAAGCAGCTATGTATTCCGCTTCACACGTAGATCCCGCCACGACGCTCTTCTTGGAACTGCACCAACTGACAGCTCCATCGTTTGATAAAAATACATATCCGGTTTGTGACTTAGAGTCATCCGGATTAGTGTCAAAGCTAGAATCAACGTAACCATTTACGATGAGCTCTTTGTCACCTCCATACACGACAAACATATCCTTTGTCCTTTTCAGGTACTTCAGGATGTTCTTGACCGCTGTCCAGTGATCCACTCCTGGATTACTTTGGTACCTCCCTGCTAGACTTATAGCAAGGCACACATCAGGTCTGGTACACAGCATTGCATACATGATAGATCCTATGGCTGAGGCATAGGGAATGACTTTCATTTTCTCTCTGTCTTCTGCGGTGGTCGGGCATTGAGTCTTACTCAACTTCAGACCTTGTAACACAGGCAAGAACCCTTTCTTTGATTGATCCATTTTGAACTTCTTCAAAACTACATCAAGGTATGTGCTTTGTGAAGTCCAATTAAGTGTCTTGTTCTATCTCTATAGATCTTGATGCCTAATATGTAAGCAGCTTCACCGAGGTCTTTCATTGAAAAATTCTTATTCAAGTATCCTTTTATGATATCCAGAAATTCTATATCATTTCCAATCAACAATATGTCATCCACATATAATATCAGAAATGCTATAGAGCTCCCACTCACTTTCTTGTAAATACAGGCTTCTCCAAAAGTCTGTATAAAACCATATGCTTTGATCAGCTCATCAACGCGTATACTCCAACTCCGAGATGCTTGCACCAGTCCATAGATGGATCGCTGGAGCTTGCACACTTTGTTAGCACCTTTAGGATCGACAAAACCTTCTGGTAGCATCATATACAACTCTTCTTCGAGATATCCATTCAGGAATGCAATTTTGATATCCATTTGCCATATTTCATAATCATAAAATGCGGCAATTGCTAACATGATTCGGACAGACTTAAGCATCGCTACGGGTGAGAAAGTCTCATCGTAGTCAACTCCTTGAACTTGTCGAAACCCTTTCGCAACAAGTCGAGCTTTGTAAACAGTAACATTACCGTCTGCGTCAGTCTTCCTCTTGAGGATCCATTTATTTTCGATGGCTTGCCGATCATCGGGCAAGTCAACCAAAGTCCAAACTTTGTTCTCATACATGGATCTCATCTCAGATTTCATGGCCTCAAGCCATTTTACGAAATCTGGGCTCATCATCGCTTCCTCATAGTTCGTAGGTTCATCATGGTCTAGTAACATGACTTCCAGAACTGGGTTGCCGTACCACTCTGGTGCAGAACGAACTCTGGTTGATCTACGAAGTTCAGCAGAAACTTGATCTGAAGCTTCATGATCATCATCATTAGCTTCCTCACTAATTGGTATAGGAATCAATGGAACTAGTTTCTGTGATGTACTACTTTCCAATTCGGAATAAGGTACAATTACCTCATCAAGTTCCACTTTCCTCCCACTCACTTCTTTAGAGAGAAACTCCTTCTCTAGAAAGGATCCATTCTTAGCAACGAATATCTTGCCTTCGGATCTGTGATAGAAGGTGTACCCAACAGTCTCTTTTGGGTATCATATGAAGACCCATTTCTCCGACTTGGGTTCGAGCTTATCAGGTTGAAGCTTTTTCACATAAGCATCGCAGCCCCAAACTTTAAGAAACGATAACTTTGGTTTCTTGCCAAACCACAGTTCATAAGGCGTCGTCTCAACGGATTTAGATGGTGCCCTATTTAACGTGAATGCAGCTGTCTCTAAAGCATAACCCCAAAACGATAGTGGTAAATCGGTAAGAGACATCATAGACCGCACCATATATAATAAAGTATGGTTACAATGTTCGGACACACCATTACGCTATGGTGTTCCGGGTGGCATGAGTTGTGAAACTATTCCACGTTGTTTCAAATGAAGACCAAACTCGTAACTCAAATATTCGCCTCCATGATCAGATAGTAGGAACTTTATTTTCTTGTTACGATGATTCTCTACTTCACTATGAAATTCTTTGAACTTTTCAAATGTTTCAGACTTGTGTTTCATCAAGTAGATATACCCATATCTGCTCAAATCATTAGTGAAGGCCAAAAAATAACGATACCCGCCGTGAGCTTCAACACTCATTGGTCCACATACATCAGTATGCATGATTTCCAATAAATCTGTTGCTCGTTCCATTGTTCCGGAGAATGGAGTTTTAGTCATCTTGCCCATGAGGCATGGTTCGCAAGCACCAAGTGATTCATAATCAAGTGATTCCAAAAGTCCATCACTATGGAGTTTCTTCATGCGCTTTACACCAATATGACCTAAACGGCAGTGCCACAAATAAGTTGCACTATCATTATTAACCTTGCATATTTTGGCTTCAATATTATGAATATGTGTATCACTACAATCGAGATCCAACAAGAATAGACCACTCTTCAAGGGTGCATGACCATAAAAGATATCATTCATAAAAATGGAACAACCATTATTCTCAGATTTAAATGAATAACCGTCTCGCAACAAACAAGATCCAGATATAATGTTCATGCTTAACGCTGGCACCAAATAACAATTATTCAGTCTAAAACTAATCCCGAAGGTAGATGTAGAGGTAGCGTGCCGACGGCGATCACATCGACTTTGGAACCATTTCCCACGCGAATCGTCACCTCGTCCTTAGCCAATCTTCGTTTAATCCGTAGTCCCTGTTTCGAGTTACAAATATTAGCAACCGAACCGGTATCAAATACCCAGGTACTACTACGAGCATTAGTAAGGTATACATCAATAACATTTATATCACATATACCTTTTTTCACCTTGCCATCCTTCTTATCCGCCAAATACTTGGGGCAGTTCCGCTTCCAGTGTCCAGTCCCTTTGCAGTAGGAGCACTCAGTTTCAGGCTTGGCTCCAGACTTGGGTTTCTTCGCGGAGTAGCAACTGCCTTGCTATTCTTCTTGAAGTTCCCCTTCTTTCCTTGCCCTTTTTCTTGAAACTAGTGGTCTTGTTAACCATCAACACTTGATGCTCCTTTTTGATTTCTACCTCCGTAGCCTTGAGCATAGCGAATAGCTTGGGAATTGTCTTTTGCATCCCCTGCATATTATAGTGCATCACGAAGCCTTTATAGCTTGGTGGCAGTGATTGAAGAACTCTATCAATAACACTATCCTCGTCAACTTTGCAACCAAGTTGAGTCATATGATTGTAGTACCCAGACATTCTGAGCAAGTGTTCACTGCTAGAACTATTCTCCTCCATCTTGCAGCTATAGAACTTATTGGAAATCTCATATTTCTCAATCCGGGCATTTGCTTGAAATATTAACTTCAACTCCTGGAACATCTCATATGGTCCATGACGTTCAAAACGTCGTTGAAGTCCCGGTTCTAAGCCGTAAAGCATGGCACACAAAACTATCGTGTATTCATCAGACCGCGTCTGGCAGACGTTCAAAGCGTCTACATTAGAGGGAGGGGGCTTGTCACCTAGCGGTGCTTCAAGGACATAATTCTTATGTGCAACAATGAGGATAATCCTCAAGTTACGGACCCAGTCCGTGTAATTTCTACCATCATCTTTCAACTTAGCTTTCTCTAGGAATGCATTAAAATTCAAAGGAACGGCAGCACGGGCCATTGATCTACAACAACATAGATATGCAAAAAAACTATCAGGACTAAATTCATGATAAATTAAAGTTCAATTAATCATATTAGTAAAGAACTCCCACTTAGAAAGACATCCCTCTGGTCATCTAAATGATCATGTGACCAAAATCAACTAAACCATGTCCGATCATCACGTGAGATGGAGTAGTTTACAATGGTGAACATCTTATGTTGATCATATCTACTATATGATTCACGCTTGACCTTTCGGTCTCCAGCGTTCCGAGGCCATATCTGCATATGCTAGGCTCGTAAAGTTTAACCTGAGTATTCTGCGTGTGCAAAACTGGCTTACACCCGTTGTATGGGAACGTAGAGCTTATCACACTCGATCATCACGTGGTGTCTCGGCACGACGAACTTTCGCAACGGTGCATACTCAGGGAGAACACTTATACCTTGAAATTTTGTAAGGGATCATCTTATAATGCTACCGCCGTACTAAGCAAAATAAGAAGCATAACAAGATAAACATCACATGCAATCAAAATATGTGACATGATATGACCATCATCATCTTGTGCTTTTGATCTCCATCTCCAAAACACCGTCATGATCACCTTCGTCACCGGCGCGACACCTTGATCTCCATCGTAGCATCGTTGTCGTCTCGCCAACTATTGCTTCCACGACTATCGCTACCGCTTAGTGATAAAGTAAAGCAATTACATGGCGACTGCATTTCATACAATAAAGCGACAACCATATGGCTCCTGCCAGTTGCCGATAACTTTACAAAACATGATCATCTCATACAATAACGTATAACTCATCATGTCTTGACCATATCACATCACAACATGCCCTGCAAAAACAACTTAGACGTCCTCTACTTTGTTGTTGCAAGTTTTACGTGGCTTCTACGGGCTTAGCGTTCTTACCTACGCATACAAAAACCACAACGATTTTTCGTCAAGTATGTGTTGTTTTAACCTTCACAAGGACCGGGCGTAGCCACACTTGATTCAGCTAAAGTGAGAGAGACAGACACCCGCCAGTCACCTTTAAGTAAGGAGTGCTCATAACGGTGAAACCAGTCTCGCATAAGCGTACGCGTAATGTCGGTCCGGGCCGCTTCATCTCACAATACCGCCGAACCAAAGTACGACATGCCGGTAAGCAGTATGACTAGTATCGTCCACAACTCACTTCTGTTCTACTCGTGCATATCATCTACGCATAGACCTGGATCTGATACCACTGTTGGGGAAAGTAGTATTTCAAAAAAATCCTACGATCACGCAAGATCTATCTACCAGATGCATAGCAACGAGGGGGAGAGTGTGTCTACGTACCCTTGTAGACCAAAAGCGCAAGCGTCAAGTGACGCGGTTCATGTAGTCGAACTTCTTCGCGTTCAGCACACGTTCAGCTTGATGACGTCCCACGAGCTCTTGATCCAGTTGAGCTTCACGGGAGAGTTTCGTCAGCACGATGGCGTGGTGACGGATATGATGAAGTTACCGGCGCAAGGCTTCACCTAAGCACTGCAACGGTATGACCGAGGTGTGTTTCTGTGGTAGGGGGCACCACACACGGCAGGAGAGATCAACTTGTGTGTTCTAGGGTGCCCCCCTGCCCCTGTATATAAAGGAGCAAGGGGGGAGGCTGGCCGTCCCTCCTATGGCGCGCCTAGAGGAGCAATCCTACTAGGAATAGGATTGCAATCCTATTCCTAGTAGGAATCACCAAGAGGGAGAGAGGGGGGAGGAAGGAGAGGGAGAGGGAGAAGGAAAGGAGCGCCGGCCCCCTCCTTTCCGTGTCCAATTCGGAACAAGGGGGAGGGGCGCGCGGCCCAGCCCTCTCTCTTTCCACTAAAGCCCATTAGGGCCCATAGCCTCCTAGGGGGGTTCCGGTAACTTCCCCGGCACTCCGATTTATTCTGAAACTTTCCGGAACACTTCCAGTGTCCGAATATAGTCGTCCAATATATCAATCTTTACGTCTCGGACATTCCAAGACTCCTTGTCATGTCCGTGATCTCATTCGGGACTCCAAACTACCTTCGGTACATCAAAAGTCATAAACTCATAATACCGATCATCATCAAACGTTAAGCGTGCGGACCCTACGGGTTCGAGAACTATGTAGACATGACCGAGACTCATCTCCGGTCAATAACCAATAGCGGAACCTGGATGCTCATATTGGCTCCTACATATTCTACGAAGATCCTTATCGGTCAATCCGCATAACAACATACGTTGTTCCCTTTGTCATCGGTATGTTACTTGCCCGAGATTCGATCGTTGATATCTCAATACCTAGTTCAATCTCGTTACCGGCAAGTCTCTTTGCTCGTTCCGTAATACATCATCCCGCGACTAATTCATTAGTCATTTGCTTGCAAGGCTTATTATGATGTGTATTACCGAGAGGGCCCACAGATACCTCTCCAACACTCGGAGTGACAAATCCTATTCTTGATATATGCCAACACCACGAACACCTTCGGAGACACCTGTAGAGCATCTTTATAATCACCCAGTCACGTTGTGACGTTTGATAGCACACAAGGTGTTCCTCCGGTATACGGGAGTTGCATAATCTCATAGTGATAGGAACATGTATAAGTCATGAAGAAGGCAATATCAGTAAAACTAAACGATCATAGTGCTAAGCTAACGGATGGGTCTTGTCCATCACATCATTCTCCTAATGATGTGATCCCGTTGATCAAATGACAACTCATGTCTATGGCTAGGAAACATAACCATCTTTGATCAATGAGCTAGTCTAGTAGAGGCATACTAGGGACATACTGTTTTGTCTATGTATTCACACATGTACTAAGTTTCCGGTTAATACTATTCTAGCATGAATAAAAGACATTTATCATGATATAAGGAAATACAAATAACATCTTTATTATTGCCTCTAGGGCATATTTCCTTCAATTACTTCCTATTAATTGCAAAGATGACCAAAACTATGTTTGTCAACTCCCAACAACTTTTATTCATCATACTCTTTATATGTGAAGTCATTACTTCCCATAAGATCAATATGATCGCTTTGATACTTTTTATATTTTTTTTTATTCTATCATGACCAAAGTGAGGAAATCAAGCCCTTGACTCAACATTAATCTTTATTATATAGCTCACGGTCTCGATTACAAAGGGTAAAGATCATAAAGCAAAAGCTCACAACTAGATCATGCTAACTTTATTCTACTAGATCAAGATACTACCAAAAGGATCGAACTAAGAAAACGGTAAAGATAGGAGTGATGGTGATACGATACCGGGGTCACTCCCCCAAGCTTAGCAGTTGCCAAGGGGCGCGCCCATACCCATATGATTATGTCTCCTTCGTCGGGGGTGGTGATGATGGAGTTGAAAGTAGTGACCCTGGATCATCATATATCGAGCGTAGGAGATCCTCCAACTTGCGGATAATACCCTTGAGTGCAGCTATATACTCCTTCAACAAAATATTTTCACTTGTGAGATACTTGTTTTGAATTTGAGCTAACTCAATAATCTTGAAAGCTTCAATCTCAGTTGAAGTAAAGAGGTTGGGAAGAGGTTGAGGGGTGTCTTCTTCTCCCATTGTCGGAGCCTGATCTTCCACCTCCTTCTTGATCCTCTTCTCCTTATTGATCTCCTCGGGTCATTCCCTCTTCAGATCTATATTCATTAGCCAAGCATCATTGCCTTCGTTGTTGGAGGAGGGAGACGACATGGTGCTTGGCTTCGTCAACCCTAGCAGAAAATAGCTCGAAACAAGAACAGAGGATTTTTGCGTGATACAAAGGTCAAAACCTTTGGGGGTATATATAATGAATTTTTACCGACCAAAAGGAGTATCATATAAGAAATAGGAGTCCGGGAGGCACACGAGGTGCCCACGAGGCAGGGGGCACGCCCAGGGAATGGGGGCGCGCCCTCCACCCTCGTGGATGCCTCGTGTCTCTTCCGGACTGCCACTTATTTTTCTATCTTTCGAAATATTCCAAAACGGTGAAAAATTGCCTTTAGAACTGTTTTGGAGTCGGTTTACTTACCGTACACATACCTCTTCCTTTTCGGAGTCTGAATCGTTCTGGAAAGTGTACCTTATGTATTCCTTCGGGGTTACGGTTTCAATAACATTGGTTTCAACATTTATAGGATTACCTGAGATATAATGTTTGATTCTTTGACCGTTCACCACCTTCGGATTTGTGCCTTCGAAGTTGTTAATTTTTATGGCACCGGAACGATAGACCTCCTCGATAATGTAAGGTCCTTCCCACTTAGAGAGAAGTTTTCCTGCAAAAAATCTTAACCGAGAGTTGTATAACAAGACATAATCACCTACGTTAAACTCACGCTTTTGTATCCTTTTGTCATGCCATCGTTTAACTTTTTCTATAAACAGCTTGGCATTCTCATAGGCCTGGGTTCTCCACTCATCAAGAGAGCTAAGGTCAAATAACCTATTCTCACCGGCAAGTTTGAAATCATAATTGAGCTCTTTAATAGCCCAATATGCCTTATGTTCTAGCTCAAGAGGTAAGTGACAAGCCTTTCCATAAACCATCTTATATGGAGACATACCCATAGTATTTTGTATGCAGTTCTATAGGCCCATAATGCATCATCAATTTTCTTGCACCAATTCTTTCTAGACCTATTGACTGTCTTTTGCAAAATTAATTTCAACTCTCTATTACTTAGTTCTACTTGACCACTAGTCTGTGGGTGATAAGGGGATGCAATTCTATGATTTACATCATACTTAGCAAGCGTTTTACGGAAAGCACCATGAATAAAGTGTGAACCACCATCAGTCGTTAGGTATCTAGGGACTCCAAACCTCAGAAAAATAACTTCTTTAAGCATCTTAATAGAGGTGTTATTATCAGCACTACTAGTTGGAATAGCTTATACCCACTTAGTAACGTAATCAACAACAACTAAAATATGCGTGTACCCATTAGAGGCAGGAAATGGTCCCATGTAATCGAAGCCCCAAACATCAAATGGTTCAATAACAAGTGAATAATTCATAGGCATTTCTTGACGTCTACTAATATTACCAATTCTTTGACATTCATCACAAGATAAGACAAACTTACGAGCATCCTTCAAGAGAGTAGGCCAATAAAACCAGATTTTAATACCTTATGTGCAGTTCTATCTCCAGCATGGTGTCCTCCATAAGCTTCGGAGTGGCACTTGCGTAGGATATGTTCCTGTTCATGCTTAGGTACACAACGTCTAATAATACCATCTACTCCTTCTTTATAAAGATGTGGGTCATCCCAGAAGTAATGCCTCAAATCATAGAAGAACTTTTTCTTTTGCTGGTATGTGAAGCTAGGAGGTGTAAACTTAGCAACAATATAATTAGCATAATCAGCATACCATGGAGCAGTATGAGAAGTATTTATGACAACTAATTGTTCATCAGGAAAGCTATCATCAATAGGTTGTGGGTCATCAAGTATATTATCTAGCCTAGACAAGTTATCTGAAACAGGGTTCTCAGCTCCCTTTCTATCAATAATATGCAAGTCAAATTCTTGCAGCAAGAGAACCCATCTAATAAGTCTAGGTTTAGCATCTTTCTTTTCCATAAGATATTTGATAGCAGCATGATCAGTGTGAATAGTTACTTTAGAATTAACAATATAAGGTCTAAACTTATCACAAGCAAATACAACTGCTAAAAATTCTTTCTCAGTAGTAGCATAATTTTTCTGGGCACTATCTAGAGTTTTACTAGCATATTGGATAACATTCAATTTCTTATCAACTCTTTGTCCTAAAACAGCACCTGCAGCATAATCACTAGCATCGCACATAATCTCAAAAGGTAAATTCCTGTCAGGAGGTTGGACAATAGGTGCAGAGATGAATGCTTTCTTAAGTATTTCAAATGCTTCTATACAACCATCATCAAAGACAAAAGGAATATCTTAATGTAAGAGATTAGTCAGAGGGCTGGAGATTTTGGAGAAGTCCTTTATGAACCTCCTATAAAACCCGGCATGACCAAGGAAACTACGTATACCTTTGATGTCCTTAGGGCACGACATATTTTCAATAGCATCAACTTTAGCTTTGTCAACTTCAATACCTCTTTCAGAAATTTTATGTCCCAAGACAATGCCTTCATTAACCATAAAGTGACACTTCTCCCAATTCAAGACAAGATTAGTGTCTTCACATCTCACTTCTTTCATCTTAGGATTTAATCGTCGTTGATGATCAATGACTGGTTTAGCGTTTTCTTCCAATTTTATCATGTGTTGGCATAAAGTGGGACTAATGCCCTTAAGATCATCAAGAGTATATCCAATAGCAGCACGGTGCTTCTTCAGAGTTTTCAATAATTTTTCTACTTCCTGCTCTGAAAGGTTAGCACTAATAATAAGAGGATATATCTTCTTTTCATCAAGATAAACATACTTAAGATTATCAGGTAAAGGTTTAAGTTCAAACACGGGATCACCCTTGGGTGGAGGAGGATCCCCTAGGATTTCAAGAGGCAAGTTATTTTTCAATACGGGTCCCTGATTAAAGAATATTTCATCTATTTCCCTTCTCTCATTCATATGCATATCATTTTCATGGTCTAGCAAATATTGTTCTAAGGGATCGTTAGGAGGCAAAGCAATAGAAGCAAGACCAATAATTTCATCCTTACTAGGTAATTCTGTATCAAGGGGTTGTCTACGAAATTTAGCAAAGTTAAAATCATGAGACATATCCCCTAAACCAACAGTAACGATATCTTTCACGCAGTCTATCTTAGCATTAACAGTATTCAAGAAGGGTCTACCAAATATAATGGGACAAAAGTCATCTTGTGGGGAACTAAGAATAAGAAAATTAGTAGGGTATTTAACTTTTCCATACAAGACTTCAACATCTCTAACAATCCCAACTGGTGAAATAGTGTCTCTATTAGCAAGCTTGATAGTAACATCAATCCCTTCTAACTCAACAGGTGCAATGTCTTACATAATTTCTTGATATAAGGTGTGAGGGATAATACTCGCACTAGCACCCACATCACATAAACCATGATATCAATGATCTCCTATTTTAACAGAGATAACAGGCAAGCCTACAATAGGTCTATGTTTATTTCTAGCATCGGGTTTGGCTTTTCTAGAAGATTCCTCTTGGAGGTAAATAACATGTCCATCTAAATCTTCTACCAAGAGATCTTTAACCATAGCAACACTAGGTTCGACCTTAATTTGCTTAGAGGGTGTAGGTGTTCTAGTACTAATCTTACGAACCACAGTTGAAGCTTTAGCATGATCCTTTATTCTAACAGGGAAAGGTGGTTTCTCAATATAAGCAGTAGGAACAGTAGGATCAACATTATAAGTGATAGTCTTTTCTTTAACTTTAAAATGTTCAACTACTTTTACTTCAATGGGAGGATGGTTTTTGAACCACTTCTCCTTGGAAAGATCAACATGAGTAGCAAATGATTCACAGAAAGAAGCTACTATCTCAGAGTCAAGTCCATATTTAGTGCTAAATTCACGGAAAACATCGGTATCCATAAAAGCTTTAACACAATCAAACTTAGGGGTCATACCTGACTCCTTACCTTCTCGAGATCCCAATCTTCAGAGTTGCGTTCAATTCTTTCTAATAAATCCCATTTGAATTCAATATTCTTCATCATAAAAGAGCCAAAACAAGAAGTATCGAGCATGGAGCGATTATCGAAAGAAAGCCAAGCATAAAAATTCTGAATAATCATTTCTATTGAGAGCTCATGATTGGGGCATGAATATAACATTGACTTAAGCCTCCCCCAAGCTTGAGCGATGCTTTCTCCTTCACGAGGCCAAAAATTATAGATATAATTACGATCACGATGAACCTGGTGCATAGGGTAGAACTTCTGATGAAATTCCAACTTCAGACAATTATAGTTCCATGATCCAATATCATCACATAGCCTAAACCATGTCAATGCATCTCCCTTCAAAGATAAAGGGAAGACCTTCTTATTGATAACATCCTCGGGCATACCTGCAAGCTTAAATAATCCACAAACTTCATCCACATAGATTAGGTGTAAATCGGGATACAGTGTTCCGTCTTTTGTAAAAGGATTATCTAGCAGTTTCTCTATCATACGCGAAGGAATTTCAAATCAAACATTTTCAGTAGGTGCAGTAGGTTGAGGAGCAACTCTTTGCTCTTCTGGTGGGTGAAGATACCCCGAACAATCCCCTCAAAGGATTATGAGTCATAGTACAAGTGACAATAAATTTCAGCACACTATACAATTTTTTCCTTACCAAAGGCGCTTCACTCCCTGGCAACGGCGCCAGGAAAGAGTCTTGATGACCCACAAGTGTAGGGGATCTGTCGTAGTCCTTTCTATAAGTAAGAGTGTCGAACCCAACGAGGAGTAGAAGGAAATGATAGGCAGTTTTCAGTAAGGTATTTTCTGCAAGCACTGAAATTATAGGTAACAGATAGTTTTGTGATAAGGTAATTGGTAGCAAGTAACAAGAGGTAAAAGTAAATAAGGTGCGGCAAGATGGCCCAATCCTTTTTGTAGCAAAGTACAAGCCTGAACAAACTCTTATATGAAGGAAAGCGCTCCCGAGGACACATGGGAATTATCGTCAAGCTAGTTTTCATCACGATCATCTGATTCGCGTTCGGTACTTTGATAATTTGGTATGTGGGTGGACCGGTGCTTGGGTGATGTCCTTACTTGGACAATCCTCCCACTTATGATTGTCCTCTAATGCAAGCATCCGCAACTACAAAAGAAGTATTAAGGTAAACCTAACCATAGCATGAAACAAGTGGATCCAAATCAGCCCCTTACGAAGCAACACATAAACTAGGGTTTAAGCTTCTGTCACTCTAGCAACCCATCATCTACTTATTACTTCCCAATGCCTTCCTCTAGGCCCAAATAATGGTGAAGTGTCATGTAGTCGACGTTCACATGACACCACTAGAGGAGAGACAACATACATCTCATCAAAATATCGAACGAATACCAAATTCACATGACTACTAATAGCAAGACTTCTCCCATGTCCTCAGGAACAAAAGTAACTACTCACAAGACATAATATTGTTGATGATCAGAGGTGTCGTGGATTTAGCACGGCAGATGTCCGGGTTAACGGACTTAGGTGTGAGGCCATCGCTCGGGTTAGCTTAAAGGGGTTAAAGCGGACGAAGGACGCAGGGATTTTTATACTAGTTCGGCCCCTTCGATGAAGGTAAAAGCCTACGTCTAGTTTGGTGTGGTATTGCTTGTGCTTCGATGACCAGGGAGCGAATCCGCTTTTCCTGTGTCTCGAGCTGCTGTTTCTTGTCCTGAACCGTCGCCGGGTCGTCCCTTTATATAGGGGGCGACGCCCGGTCCGGTTTACAGAGTCCCGAGGTCGGCTCATAAACGTGTCCGCCTCGGTCTCTACTCTTTCTATCTTACATCCCAAGTTACATGGTATGACGGTTTATAGATCATGGGCCTTATACATGGGCCCTAAACCTCTGTGGGTTATAACCTCCTGATACATACTCTACTGGGCTTCCGATAAGATAATTCTACTAGCGTAATCCGGACCTTCCTAGCCGGTTTATGCCTGCTAGTCATATCCCTGACATTAGGCCCCAGATTGATTTGAGCTTGTTCATGTCAGTCTTCGAAGTCTTGTACGAATTTCCTTTCTGCAACTTGTATTCTTCATAAACTGGCCATGACGTCATCTCCTGAAATCGCTTCAATCTGTCGTGACATCATCTGCGCATTTAACGCCCGCATCTGTTTGTTGCCTTTCTTTATTGCCGCACCGAAAATCAAGGCGACAGCTCAATCTTTATCCGATTTCTAGCCTCCTCGATTCCCGCGCTTACCGTTTTATCCCCTTGGCCTATAAATACAGCCGAGGTGCATGTCTTTTCCCCTTCCGCTTCTTCTTCCTCCGTCTCCAGCGCTCGAACCTTCGCCGCTGTTCTTCGAGCTCGCCGTCGTCTACAAGTCCGGCCGCTGCATCGACCTGAACGCTTCCAGAGAACTCGTCGCCGTCCTTTGTTTCCTTGGGTATGCTATCTTCTTCCCCATAGATCTCAGTTCTAGGGTTTCTTCTGTAGCTTGCCATGAACCCTCGTTCTTGTAGTTCATCGCTGTAGATTGATTCTAGCTGTAGATGCAAAATTTGTTAGATCATCCCTTGTTCGTGTGCCTCCTCTCCATCATCATATCCTTAGTCTCTCTGGCATTGCTAGTTTAGATCGAATCTATAGAGAACTTTCACTGCCTTCACTAAATATGACCGTAATTGTTGTGTCTTTTTTCTGCGCCGTAGATCCATACCTTACCTCTGCTTATGCGAAAATTGTTTTTCGCACTTTAGATCTGCAGCTTATCTGCTTTATGTCACCGGTTTAATCATAGTCCGCTTCTCATATACTTGCCTTGATGGTTTAGATATGAACTTGCATTCCATAGTCGACGATTTAACTTCTTCTTTTTGTTACCATAAACGAGTGGCTGTCTTGTGCACGCCTGATCCGGATTAGGGGGTACCATTAGCCCCTTGCTTAAACCATCGATTAGGTCAATATCCACACAAAACTACTGGTTTGTTCTGCTAGTTGTAAACTGGGTCTTGTATTGTATTTTTCAGCACACCTTCATCAGAAACGATGGCTAAACAATTTGTTGCTTGCAATTGGGTTCCTTCCCGGATCACTGAGGATGACTTAGTAAAAGCTGCTTCAATCGGCCTTCTAGGTCCAAGAGAGGTTCTGCACTGGCGGGCCCCTGGAAAGGAATGTCCTCCTACACCCCAGGAAGGAGAGATCATTGTTTTCTTTGATCATCTGGCCCGGGGCTTTAGTCCGCCCGGTTCAAAGTTCTTCCGCGATGTCCTAGCCAACTTCCAACTCGATCCATAGGACATAGGTCCCAATTCCATATCCAATATATGCAACTTCCAAGTCTTCTCGGAAGCATACCTTCAAGAGGAGCCATCAGTGGATCTATTCCGGGATTTCTTCCATCTAAACCGCCGGACTGAGTTTTCTGATGGGCCTCACTAGGAACTGGGTGGTGTCAGCATCCAGAAAAGGAAGGATGTAAGTTTTCCTCACGCCGCTCTTCACAGCCACCCCAAAGAATGGAACCAGACTTGGTTCTATTGTAAGGATACTTCACCTGAAGGAGAGAATCCGATGCCGGGTTACCGTGCTTACCGTCTGGCTCCAAATCATCCTTTGCCGCAGCGTTTAAGCGCCCAAGACCGGGCTCGATATGCCCCTCAACTCTCCAAGCTCAGGGCTTTCGTGGCTAACGGCTTAACCGGGGTCGATTTTGTTTGATGCTGGCTATCTTGGAGCATTCTTCCCTTAAGCCGGCGCTCAAGCTTAATGTGTGAATATACCGGCAATCCGGATGATCCTCAGCGTCACATTGACATAGTAGTTCCGGATAACGAAGTTACTGATTCCGCAAAGAAGATGCTGAATATTCCTCTAGAAGACTGCAACAAGACCGGTTTAGCTCCTTTCTGCAAAAACAACAAGCCACTGCCGGTAAGATTTATGTTGTTCCCTTCTTTTCATCTTAATCCGTTCATACCAGTTGTCTTCAACTTGTTATTTATTCCTTTGCATAGGCCAACAATCCTTTCTGGAAGAGGAAAACTCAGGATAAACCGGTGAAGCAATCATGCAAGAAAACCTTTGCTGTGAAGAAGAAGAAAGTTGTTGCTGCTTCCGGTTCAAACCCTGAAGAAGACGATCCGGATTTCGAGGTACTAATTAACCCTTATGTCTTTTGGTCTCCCTTTGTCTGAATTTATGTTCATAATGCATTTCCTCAGGACCTGGCGGAGGGAAGTAAAGCGAAGGGAGTTGAGGTAATTTCTCTATCTTCTGATTCAGAACCGTTTCCACCCAAAATCCGCCGGGTATCCTGGAAATATCCATTTTCTCACCCTTATGCTCAATTGGATCCCAACTTTCTTTTGAAGAAACAGCAGCATGAAGCTCGCCGGACCACGCGCCATAGCGGCCATGTGGTTGAATCGTCCAGAATACCCCTTACGCCGGCTCGCAGACGCCGCTCCGAGGTTTTGCTCACTCCAACCCTCCTTCATCCAAAAGCAGGCCTTATACGTAAACCACTTAAACCGTCTGATCCCAACTATCAGGAGGCTCCTCTGTCTTCTTCCAGCGAGTCGACCGCTACGCAAGTCCCAGTGCTCAAAACCGTTCCTGGGTAAGTCCTTCTTTCAAACGTCCGGTTTATCTTCCTGTTTTCAACTTTGTGATTCTCATTGTTCTTTTGACCTTTATCAGAATGCCCAAGCCTAGCAAAAAGGCAAAAGCAAATAAGGCGGCTGTGGAGACCACTACTGCTGAACCGGCCGAGGACCCTGAAGCGGCCATCCCTCCAGAGGACAACTTTGAAGTTCAGCTCGATGATCCCGCTCCTATGGATCATGAAGATGTTGCTGCTCCGGGAGGTGATGACATGGAGAACACGGCTGAACCGGCAAGCCCTGTCCGGGTTAGTCCTCCTTGGGCTAGCCCGGCTCCTGTCAGCCCAGCACACACTATTGATCCCCTTCAACCAATGGCCACCTCAACGGCAGATGTTGAAATAACTGGGATAGGATTCTCTGCTCCCACCGAGCATGTTGCCCTGGCTAGGCATACTGCCAAGGAAGAGAAACTTCAACAAGATAAAGGCAAGTGGAGCACAGACCTATCAAGCTATGCTCAGCTGAGTGCCCAGGAACTCCATTCCGGGTATCTGAACCGGCTCTTCACCAGCTGTGACTATGAAGCCGGGTTAATCAACATGATGAAAGATAAATATGAGGTGACTTTCTTTCCTCTTGCCTTTCGTTTCTGCTATGTACTTTGTAATTCTACCTTTAGGCCATAGTAGCCCCCAAGTGCCGGTTTAGCTTCACTGTAGGTGAACCGGGACTTCAATTATGCCTGAGAATGAACTTACATTAGCCCCCAAGTGCCAAGGGCATAACCTGTTTATGTGCTTGGGACTTGTCTGAATTTTTTTTGCTTTCCTTACTTCAATTGTACATTAGCCCCCAAGTGTCAAGTGCATAACCTGTTATGTGCTTGAGACTTTGAATAATCTGTCCTTCTCACACGTTTGCTTTTCTTGCAGGCTGACTTGAACCGGAGAGCTTCGGAGGCAACTGAGCTCCGGAATAGCTTGGCCTTCCATGAGGCTGCTTCAACCAAAGCTAAGGAAGAACTTGTCCTTGCTTTGACTAACATGGAAAAATAGAAGAAAGATTTTGAAGCGGAGCGGTCCACATGGGAGGTGCAAAGGGACGCTCTAGAAAAAAGAGCAAAGGATGCCGAAGCCGCTCTCAATCCGGTTACGCAGGAACTATCCGGGTTGAAACAGCAAATAGAGAACATGACTTCTGCTATCTTCGGTGAGTATCTGTCTTCGTATATTTGTATCCTTGCAATCTTTGTTCCGCTCCGGTTTAACTCGCCAATTGCATACAGGGAGGCGCATAACTCATCTTGGAGATGATGTCCGGAAGAAGCTCAAGGCAGCTTATACCCTGGTGGAGTAGCTCTACTCCGGCGCTCAAAGGGCTATCAGTGCCATGTCGCACAATAAACCGGTGCCGACCACCATCCAAGCCACCCTGGAAAATTTGTCTGTCCTACCTACGTGTCTTGTTGAGGTGAAGAAGTCTGCTGCGCGAGCTGGCTCTCTCATGGCGCTGACCCGGGCCAAAGCATGGGTCCCTGATTTTGATGGAAGCCATGAATGGCTATCCCAGCATGAAAGAGGACGGGTCAGCCTTCTCTGCTAAAGATCTCCGCTCTTTGACCAAGGATATGCGCCCTCTAGCCAGTAAGCTTGCCGATGAAGCAGATTTGACAAGGTATCATCCGGCTTACGATCTAGAAAATTCGCGGGTGGAGCGGCCAGTTTACGACACTGAAAATCTGATCCCACCAGTTCGTAACCACACTTTTGCTCCAGATATTGACCCTTCAGATCTTATCAGTGATGAAGTGTATTTCCGTGCCCTCTCCAAGATTGACTGGAGCGCTCCTGATTTCCAGTAATTGCCTGAAGTCGATGAAGACCCGGATCAAGTTGACCCTCAGCCTTCGCAGCGTGCGGAAGAAGAGTCCTAAACCGTCCCGGTTTAATTTTTAGATGCTGAATATTTTTCCAGAAACTGTTGATCCATTCGGGCCTGCAAGTGCCTTGTAATAGAATAGTTGAAACACTGCCTTTGTCCCACTGTTATGGTACTATTTGAATTGGCATCTCCCAATTTATCATCTGTTTGCAATGCTTGATCAGCTTATATTACCTGTGCCTGCATGAACGAAGCTAAAAGATGTCCTGGCGTTTTACCACCGGACGGATTATACTGCTCTGATATATATATATATATATATATATATATATATATATATATATATATATATATATATATATATATATATATATATATATATATATATCACAGGAATAGCTTTTGATCACAAACATATACCATACCTTTGATTAAGTGTGCTTGTTGACCTTAACCCGGTAGGAATAAGTGAAAGCACAGGCGCTGATGAGGCTCTTGGCTCTCTTGTTTGGCTTAGCCTGATGGCCGATCCGGGTTACGATGAACGCCGGTTTAACTCTCGCTGGTGTTAATGACCTAGACTTTAACTTTGTAGATATATGGTCAACCTTGTAGTTGTCCAGTCTTGCATCAATGGACTTGGTTAAAAACCAATGATCATGACAACCAAAATTTGTGAAATCATAAAAAATAAAAATAAGGTTTTTTGGGAAAATAAGACCATGTAGTCGAGGCTTTTTACGAGCTGCCAGGCTCCAAATTCGAGGCTTTTTATGAGCTGCCAGGCTACTGTCATTAACCATTTTAGCAAAGCCTGTCAAGATGCTCCGCAATCCTTAACCAAATCATCGATGACAAGCTACCCAATGTTTCAAAATCTCGTAAAGATTTTGTCTTTAGGTAATTAACTCGATGATCGTCAATTTAACGTGGCCAAGTTCAGGGTCCCGAAGGAGTAACTTGTGGCAGGTTCGATGGGTCATACCAGGTTTACCTGGACGGCGTAATTTACTTGAGGCGGGCAGGTTAATCCGGGGTTTTAGGTGCATGCACCGGGCTTCCAAGCCATGTTCACTACAAGGGTATTCAACTCTCTGCGAGCCCCCCGGTAGTGTGTGAGCCGTTTTGCTCATCGGGGCATACGTTTGAGCTGGGTTAGGCATCCAGAGCAGTGCTCTTATGATGGGCTTCATACCGTCGCCGGCTCGAGAGGCCATGGAAAACTTCCTTGCCCGCGGAAGCCCCCATGTGATTCTTGTTTGCTAAGATGGCTGATTCCTTGATGTATCAAGGGTGCCGGTTTAGGAGGCCATGGTAAGCCTTTGTAGAAACTCCCATGTGATACTCCTTTGAAGAACACGGCTGATTCCTTGATTCTGTCAAGGGCGCCGGTTTAAGAGGCCATGGAAGGTTTCTTTCGAAGCCCCCATGTGATACTTTTGTGTATAAAAGACACGGCCGATTCCCTGATTCTATCAGGGGCGCCGGTTTAAGAGGCCATGGTAGGTTTCTTTCGAAGCCCCCATGTGATACTCTTTTGCGAAGAAGATAGCTGATTCCCCGGTGTTCCGGGGGCGCTAGTTTATTTTATGAATTATAATATATACATTGTACATAAAACGGAGCCAATGGCTCAAGTATAGTAAGGCCGAAGAAGAGCGATGTTCCACGGCCGCTTGGTCTCCTCCTCTGCCGTACGTGAGTCCTTATGTTCTCGAACATTGACAAGGTAGTATGATCCATTGTGTAGGTTCTTGCTGACCAAAAAGGGTCCTTCCCAAGGTGGGGATAGCTTATGCATATCCGTCTGGTCTTGGATGAGCTGGAGCACCAGATCTCCTTCCTGGAATGTTCTGGTCTTAACCTGGCGGCTGTGGTACCGGCGCAGGTCTTGTTGATAAATCGCTGATCGCGCTGCGGCCGTGTCATGTTCCTCGTCTAGCCGGTCCAAGCTGTCTTGCCTTGCTTGTTCATTATCCGCTTCAACATAGGCCGCCACACGTGGTGAATCATGCCGGATATCACTAGGGAGGACCGCTTTAGCACCGTATACCATGAAAAAGGGCGTGCATCTTGTAGATCTGTTAGGCGTAGTGTTGATGCTCCATAAGACAGAAGACAACTCCTCTACGCAGCAACCCGGTGTTCTTTGCAAAGGAACCATAAGCCGAGGCTTGATGCCTCTCAAGATCTCTTGGTTGGCTCTCTCAGCTTGGACATTGGACTGAGGGTGAGCTACTGATGACACATCAAGGCGAATATGTTCTCTTTGACAAAACTCTTCCATCTCTCCTTTAGATAGGTTGGTGCCATTATCAGTTATAATACTGTGTGGAAAGCCAAACCGGAAAATCACCTTTTTGATGAACTTGACCGCTGTTGCCGCATCACACTTACTGACAGGCTCTGCTTCGACCCACTTTGTAAATTTGTCCACTGCTACCAACAGGTGGGTTTGATGATCTTGGGATCTTTTAAAAGGTCCAACCATATCCAGCCCCCAAATCGCAAACGGCCAAGTGATCAGAATCATCCGCAGCTCCTGTGCCGGTACATGAGCACGCCGCGAAAATTTCTGGCAAGCGTCACATTTTTTGACCAAGTCCTCTGCGTCGGCATGAGCCGTCAGCCAGTAGAACCCATGACAAAAAGCTTTAGCTACCAAGGACTTTGAACCGGTGTGATGGCCACAATCCCCTTCATGAATCTCTCGAAGAATATCGCAGCCTTCCTCTGACGATACGCACCGCTGAAACGCTCCAGAGACGCTGCGGTGATGAAGTTCTCCATTGACGATAGTCATAGACTTAGACCGCCGGATTATCTGCCGAGCCTCCACTTCGTCCTCTGGCAACTCACCTCGGCTCATATACGCCAAATAAGGGAGTGTCCAATCCGGAATGACGTGAAGCGCTGCGACTAGCTGTGCTTTCGGATCAGGAACAGCCAAGTCCTCCTCTGACAGTATCTGTACTGACGGTCTATGCAATTCATCCAGGAAGGTATTAGGTGGAACCGGTTTACGCTGAGAACCCAGCCGGCTCAATGCATCGGCCGCTTCATTTTTTAGCCGGTCTATGTGGTCCACCTGATATCCCTTGAAGTATCCCGCGACTGCATCCACTTCTCGCCGGTAAGCTGCCATGAGCGGATCCTTAGAATCCCACTTACCAGATACTTGTTGTGCCACCAGATCTGAGTCACCAAAGCACTTAACCCGGCTCAAATTCATCTCCTTGGCCATTCGTAAACCGTGGAGGAGAGCTTCATACTCAGCAGCATTGTTAGTACAAGGGAACATTAAACGGAGGACATAACAGAACTTATCACCTCGCGGGGAAGTTAACACAACCCCAGCCCCCGAGCCCTCTAATTGCCTTGACCCATCAAAGTGAATAGTCCAGTATGTATGATCCGGCTTCTCCTCGGGTGCTTGCAACTCTGTCCAATCATTGATGAAATCCACTAGTGCTTGGGACTTTACAGCAGTACGGGGCACATATTTCAATCCGCGTGGGCTAAGCTCAATGGCCCACTTCGCCACTCTGCAAGTGGCTTCTCTGTTCTGGATTATATCCCCCAACGGAGCTGAACTGACAACAGTGATTGGGTGGCCGTGGAAGTAGTGCTTCAACTTCCGGTTTGCCATGAACACACCATATACCAATTTGTGCCAGTGTGGATATCTTTGTTTCGACTCAATGAGCACCTCACTGATGTAATAAACCAGACGGGACGTTGAACCGAATATTCTTTACTTGCTTCTTTGCGCTCCACCACAATGGCCACGCTAACTGCACGGGCATTGGCGGCCATGTATAACAACAGCGGCTCCTTGTCAACCAGGGCAGCAAGGACTGGTGGTTCTGCCAATTGCCGCTTCAAATCCTTAAACGCAGCGTTTGCAGCATCGCTCTAGACAAACCGGTTCGTCTTCTTCATCATCTGATAAAGCGGGATCGCCTTTCCCCCAAACGGCTGATGAACCGGCTCAATGCTGCAATACGGCCTGCCACGCGCTGGACATCATTGATACAAGCCGGTTTAGCCAAGGATGTGATCGCCTTGATCTTCTTCGGATTAGCTTCATTCCCTCTGTTTGATACTAAGAATCCAAGGAGCTTGCCTGCTGGAACACCAAAAACACACTTCTCCGGATTAAGCATCATCTTGTAAACCCGGAGGTTGTCAAAGGTTTCTTTTAAGTCCTCTATCAGCGTGTCCGCCTTCCTGGATGTTACCACAATGTCATCCACATATGCATGGACATTTCTTCCAATCTGCCCTTGTAGGCAGTTCTGCACACAACGCTGATAAGTTGCTTGGGCACTCTTGAGTCCAAAAGGCATGGATACATAGCAGAAGGCTCCAAAGGGAGTTATGAAAGATGTCTTCTCTTGGTCCTTAACTGCCATCTTGATCTGATGATAACCTGAATATGTATCCAAAAAACTTAGCCGCTCACATCCCGCCGTAGCATCGATAATCTGATCAATACGGGGGAGAGCAAAAGGATCAGTTGGGCAAGCCTTGTTCAAGTATGTATAATCAACACACATCCTCCAAGTTCTGTTTTTCTTTAGCACCAGCACCGGATTAGCCAACCACTCTGGATGAAATACTTCAACTATGAAGCCTGCGGTCAAAAGCCTAGCCACTTCTTCACCTATAGCCTTGCGCCTCTCCTCATTGAAGTGGCGCAAATACTGCTTGACCAGTTTAAACTTCGGATCAATATTAAGACTGTGCTCAGCGAGTTCCCTCGGTATACCTGGCATGTCAGAAGGCTTCCATGCAAAGATATCCCGGTTCTCACGGAAGAACTCGATGAGCGTGCTTTCCTATTTGGGGTCTAGGTTAGCGCTGATAGTGAACTGCTTGGATGAATCGCCTGGAACAAAGTCAACCTGCTTGGTTTCTTCTGCCGATTTAAACTTCAACGCCGGATCATGCTCTGTAGTTGGCTTCTTCAATGGGGACATATCTGCCAGATCAACATTGTCCTTATAAAACTTCAGCTCCTCCGTAGCGCAAACTGCCTCAGCGTATGCTGTGTCTCCTTCCTCGCAGTCCAACGCGATCTTGCGGCTCCCGTGAACCGTGATGGTTCCCTTGTGACCCGGCATCTTGAGCTGCAAATAAACATAACATGGTCTAGCCATGAACTTGGCGTAAACCGGTCTCCCAAACAGAGCATGATATGGGCTCCTGATCTTTACAACCTCGAAGGTCACTGTCTCTGATCTAGAGTCATGCTCATCCCCAAAGGTAACTTCCAGATCGATTTTCCCAACTGGGTAAGCCGATTTACCGGGCACCACTCCATGGAACATTGTGTTGGACTGTCGGAGCTTCTTATCTGTCAATCCGATACGTCGGAAAGTCTCATAGTATAGGATATTGATGATGATGCCTCCATCCATAAGTACCTTTGTGAACTTGTAACCACCCACCTGTGGCGCCACCACCAAGGCCAGCTGACCCGGATTATCAACCCGTGGCGGGTGATCCTCTCTGCTCCATACAATGGGTTGCTCAGACCAACGTAAAAAACGTGGTATTGCCGGTTCAACAGAATGTACTGCTCTCTTCAGAACCTTTTGATCCCGTTTGCACAGACTTGTGGTGAAAACATGATTTTGCCCACTGCTTAGCTCCTTCGGATTATTCTGATATCCGGATTGCTGCTGTTGCTGACGCTGTTGATTCCCTTGATTGTTGTATCCACCCTGACCATGTTGCTGGTTCTGCTGATGCTGATTGTTGCCATTATGGTTATTGTTACCGTCGTGGTATCCTGATCCGGATCCACCTCCCTGGTAACCCAGACCCTGAAAACCAGGACCTGATCCGCCGGGGGGGCGTGGTTATACTTGGCATGTTTCATAAACTCCTGCATAATAAAATAGTCTTTCCAGAGATGCGTAGCCGGGTTTTCCTCTGTACCGTGCTTTGGGCAAGGCACACTCAACTGGCGATCTAGGTTAATAGGCGGCCTCCCATTGCGTGGGGGCGGTCTACCCTTGCGGCGCTGCCCGTTGTCTTGAACGTTGGTATTGGCCACAAAGTCCGAGCTGCCTTCCGCTTTACGCTTGCCATTGTAACCTGTACCTGCCGGATTGGCCTGCGCCGGTTTACCGTTTTTGCTCGCTTTCCCGGACTTGTCTCCGTCTGCTTCTGGATACTTGGTGTTATCAGAGTCTCCATACTTTACCAAAGCGCCCATGAGTGTTCCCATGTCATTGCAATCACGCTTGAGTCGTCCCAGCTTCTGCCTCAAAGGCTCAAACCAGCAATTGCCTTCCAAGGTCACTATAGCAGTGCTCAGATTGATGCTATTGGAGGAGTGCAAAATTTCAGATACTCGCCGCACCCAACTGCTTGTGGTCTCTTGCTCTCCTTGAACACATGCAGCTAAATCAACCACGAACATCGGCTGCTTGCATGTGTCTTTGAAATTATTGATAAACCGGTGACGCAACTCGCCCCATGATCCGATGGAGTTAGGTGGTAAACCTTTTAGCCATGCCCGGGCCGTGCCCTCAAGCGTCATTGTGAAGTATTTGGCACACGCAGCTTCGTCCACATCAAGCATCTCCATAGCCATCTCATAACTTTCAACCCACGCCTCTGGATCCGCCGTGTAGTTGGGTACCTTGCGCGGGCCTTTGAAGTATTTGGGTAATTTCACGTTCCGTAAAGCGGGGATGAGACACTGCACCCCTAAGGAACTGGACATGATTCATGTTTCTGTGGTGGTGGGGTGAACCGGCGTTGCTTGACGGGTGTTGTCGCGGGCAGTATGTCTAGCCTGGTCCACCGCCTCTTGGGCATGTGCTCCTGCTCCTGCCGGATTATCCTGCCTTTGTCGGTGCCGTCTCCGCGCGCTGCTAGATACAGCCGGTTCATCCAGGTGCCTCATGTAACTCCGGCTCGGACGGGGGTTTGAATGAATCCTCTCCCGGCTATAAGAATACACCTGCTGTTGTGTTAACGCTGTGTCCAGCAACTCCTTAGCCAGTCGTGCCTCCATTGCTATGGGGGACGTCCCCTCAATGGGAAGAGCGGCCAGCCGTGAAGCTGCGGCGACAATGTTGTCCAACGGGTTAGAATAATGGCCGGGAGGAGTGGCTACGTGCGGCGTCGGCACAACTTGGCAGTTCCGCTCTGTGGCTGGTGGCTGAACCGACACGCCCATCCCCGGAGCTCCTCCCCGGTTTACCTCTGGGTGGTTACTGGTTCCCGCTCCTGGTGTGCTAAAGAGATTCCTTGCCTCATAAACCGGCGGTAAACGAGATTGTTGCCTTCTGTACATTACCTCCTGTGAAGCGTTCTGATCCAGCCTGAGCCGAAAAGCTTGGGAATCTAGCTCTGCCTGCCTTGTAGCCATCCTGGCTTTCTCCGCATCCAGATCCAACTTAGCTTGCTCAATCCTGCTCTTCAACTGAGCGATCTCCGCATCATGCTGCGCCTTGTCGGCCTGGGCTACTTCCGCGGTTGCGAGCGCCGTCAAGTTATCGACTAAGCTGGTTAGGACGTCAGAGGGCGACGGGGGAAGGTCTCCAACTCTGGCTCCGCTGCCTTTGAGGTTAACACCCCGGTCGTTGTGGGCTGCTGCATAGGTTGTGATCCGGCCATGAAAACAGCAACCTTGTTTGGCGGATCAAAGGGGTCCGGAATACTATTGTCATCGGACACGCCCTCGGACCGGCCGTCCTGCAACAGATACAAACACTCGGTCTCTTCGGACGAAGATTCATCATCGGAATAGACAACTATCTCGCCACCAGAATTTGATCCATCCTCGGCTTGTACTCCATGCACTGCCCTGACGAAGACGTGCTTCACGGCAGGCTGAATCTGGGATGTTCGCGCACGCTGATCCGGCTCGACGATGTTGGGGAAGACGTCCGACTCAGGGCCCGGTTCGCCGATCTTGCCGATGAAGACGTGGATGCCGCCGAAGGGGACCCGGTACCCGTATTCGATCGAATCGGCCTCGGGGCCCCAGCCTGCATCGTCGATGTAGATCCGGCCGCAACGACTCTTGGTCATCCGGCCCACTGCGTAACCCTTAAGCCCTTCAAAGTTGCCCTTCAAGAACTCGAAACCATCGTGCGATAGCCCCACGGTGGGCGCCAACTGTCGTGGATTTAGCACGACAGATGTCCGGGTTAATGGACTTAGGTGTGAGGCCATCGCTCGGGTTAGCTTAAAGGGGTTAAAGCGGACGAAGGACACAGGGATTTTTATACTAGTTCGGCCCCTTCGATGAAGGTAAAAGCCTATGTCTAGTTTGGTGTGGTATTGCTTGTGCTTCGATGACCAGGGAGCGAATCCGCTTTTCCTGTGTCTCGAGCTGTTGTTTCTTGTCCTGAACTGTCGCCGGGTCGTCCCTTTATATAGGGGGCGATGCCCGGTCCGGTTTACAGAGTCCCGAGGTCGGCTCATAAACGTGTCCGCCTCGGTCTCTACTCTTTCTATCTTACATCCCAAGTTACATGGTATGACGGTTTACAGATCATGGGCCTTATACATGGGCGCTAAACCTCTGTGGGTTATAACCTCCTGATACATACTCTACTGGGCTTCTGATAAGATAATTCTACTAGCGTAATCCGGACCTTCCTAGCTGGTTTATGCGTGCTAGTCATATCCCTGACAAGAGGGGTATTAATATGCATAATGGATCTGAACATATGATCTTCCACCAAATAAACCAACTAGCATCAACTACAAGGAGTAATCAACACTACTAGCAACCCACAGGTACCAATATGAGGTTTGGGTACAAAGATTGGATACAAGAGATAAACTAGGGTTTGAGAGGAGATGGTGCTGGTGAAGATGTTGATGAAGATAGCCCTCCCCAAGATAGGAGAGTTGTTGGTGATGACGGCGGTGACGATTTCCCCCTCTCAGAGGGAAGTATCCCCGGTAGAACAGCTCTGCCGGAGCCCTAGATTGGTTTGTGCCAAGGTTCCGCCTCGAGACGGCGGCGTCTCATCCCGAAAGCCTCCTTCTGATTTTTTTCCAGGTCAAAACACCTCATATAGGAGAAGATGGGCATCGGGGGGCCATCGGGTGGCCCACGAGGCAGGGGCTCGTGGACAGCTGGTGGCCCCCCTGGTGATCTTCTTTCGTCATATATTTTTTATATTTTCTGAAACGGTGTCCTGTCAAGTTTCGGGGCTTTTTGAGTTGTGCAGAATAGGTTTCCAGAGTTTGCTTCTTTTCCAGCCCAGAATTCCAGCTGCCGGCATTCTCCCTCTTCATGTAAACCTTGTAAAATAAGAGAGAAAAGGCATAAGTATTGTGACATAACGTGTAATAACAGCCCATAATGCAATAAATATCAACATATAAGCATGATGCAAAATGGACGTATCACGGACTCGTTGAATTGATTATCCGTGGCTTCTCTAGGAGTGAAGTTGCTTGGATCGTGTGGGTGGAAACCTTGCTTAATAATTCTCCAAAGATTAGTAGAACTATGATTCAAATAACGTTTAAAGCGATAAACCCAAGAGGCAAAATCCACATTTTTTACATACTTAGGCGGATCACCAACATGATTCATATGAGTGGAGGGAATCGGTCCTCCATAGGTAAGAGGAGGTTCAACACGGGCAAAGATGCCACTCCCATTCTTAGTCAACGTAACTTGATCACTACTAGCTTCCCCATTATCGGGGTGAGCATCCGCCACCTTGTTAGTGGGACGAGCCACTTCCAATGGTGCGGTGGATAATTTAAGCCCATCAAGAAAATCTTTGAACATGCCTTTGACCTCGGTCGTCATGGAGGTTTTCAATGTGTCCAAAACCGCATTGAACTCCTCACGAGAGACCGAGGATCCCCCACCGGCCGTAGACAAGGACATATTCACACCGGAGTGCTCCTCCACCTCGACTATGGTGTCACCCATATTCTTTGGACGATAAAGTCCTTAATAAAGAGACGAGGCACTAATACCAATTGAAAGGATCGATATGGTTGACTAGAGGGGGGTGAATAGGCAACTAACAATCTTTAGCTTTTCTTTACCAAATTAAACTTAGCGTCAAGATAGGTTGTCTAGATATGCAACTAGGTGAGCAACATATATGATGCAACAACAACAAGCATACAAACAAGCAAGGGAAACAACACAGTAAAGCTTGCACAAGTAAAGGTAAGAGATAACCAAGAGTGGAACCGGTGGAGACGAGGATGTGTTACCGAAGTTCCTTCGCTTTGAGAGGAAGTACGTCTCCGCTGGAGAGGTGTGGAGACATAATGCTCCCCAAGATGTCACTAGGCTAATGTATTCTCCTCACGCCCTCACAGAATGCGAGATGCCGTGATTCCACTATTGGTGCCCTTGAAGGCAGCGACCGAACCTTTGCAAACAAGGTTGAGGCTATCTCCACAACTTAATTGGAGTCTCCCAACAACACCACAAAACTTCACCACAATGGAATATGGATCCGAGGTGACATCAACCGTCCAGGGTGCTCAAATACCCAAGAGTAACAAGATTCGCAAGGGATTAGTGGGGGAAATCAAATTTCTCTTGGTGGAAGTGTAGATCGGGGCCTTCTCAACCAATCCCTAGAAAATCAACAAGTTTGATTGACTAGGGAGAGAGATCGGGCGAAAATGGAGCTTTCAACAACAATGGAGCTTAGGGAGGGAAGAGATGATTTTCTTGGGGAAGAAGACCCCCTTTATATAGTGGGGGAAATGATCCAACCGTTATCCACTTACTCAGCCCGCGACAAGCGGTACTACCGCACGACATCGCGGTACTACCGCAGGCCGGTGCGGTACTATCGCTAGTGCGGTAGTGACTAGGCGAGGCCGTGTTGCGCATGGCAGCAAGCGATAGAACTGCCGGATTGGTACTACCGCACGCCCTTGCGATACTACCGCAAGGCAAGGCTCTTCTGGGCTGGAAAAGCACAGACGAAATAAATTAAATCCGTGACTACTTCCGTTGAGTTTTAGGACTACACAAAAATCTGACACGGTACTACCGCTCACAGGACGCGGTACTAGTGCGTAGGGGCGGAAGTAAAACATTACTTCCACGCCTACTGCCGTGTGCGCCAGCGTCTGGGCTGGAAGCAGCGGTACTACCGCTTGCTGAGAGCGGTACTACCGCAGGCCCCAGACGATATAGCACTTGACAACCTTCGTTTTTGCATAGACAAGGATAAACAGACGGTGCTCCATCGAAGCGAAGGAAAGGTGGTGCAAAGGAACATATGTGTACGTGATTATTCCACCCTAACCTTTTCGAAGCGGACCCCCTCTTAATTGTACGGCTTTCCTACGACTCAAATCCACCGAAAAGAAACATAGAGAACTGCTATCTTCGATAGGCTCCGAGGGGCACCAAATCGCCTTGTGCCTAGACATGAGATATCTGAAATGCTTAGCGCACACAACTAGTCCACAAAAGTACTGTCATCAATCGCCAAAACCACATAGGAATAAATATGCCCTTACACATGGATTGGCCGGGCACTGAACCACACAACAGGGACAACGCCTGCGCGCAGCACTAACTCCACCTCTAGCCACTCGGATTTACCCCGCCGGAACGGCGCCGGCAAAAACACGCCCGACCATCATCCGGGTGCGGTGCTGCCCAGCGGCTCATGGGCTCACCGTTGCCGCTCATAAAGTGCGATGACTGCCCGCGCCAGGTCGTGTGCTGCGTTTCTACCACGCCGTAACATCCCGGATGGGTATTCATCAAGTGCAAAAAAAGGTATGTGCTTGCTTGCTTCGGTTGTGCTTTAGGATTCGACGCATTGTCAATAGCTGGCTCATACACAAGTTTGTGTGTAGGATGGATGCAAATTTTGGTATTGGGAAGGCCACATCGATCTATTGATAGGACGAAATTTGATATACGCTCGTGCACTCCTTACTAGAATAGAAGTTAGAGATGGGACTAGAGATGAGATTAGAGGCCTGTTCGGATACTCTTTTTTTGCGAGGGTAAAGAGTTTTATTCCATAAGAATAGGGTTACAATCGAGAGGCAAAAGTTCCTCTATGCACGGTGGTCCACGATCTAGCCATACAGCAGTCACATTCTCAATACGACTATACAAAGCCAACCGATCTGCTACCCTATTTTGCTCACGCTTAATTTTCTACGAAATAAACTCATGAAGTACCATAAGATGCTTGATCTCAGCTACCAAATGTCCATATGCCGACCGAGACAGGTTATCACCGGTTAGGAACGCCAATGCCTCCGAGGAGTCCGATTGCACTATTATAGGAACATCACTATATTGAGCCGCTAGAGCCATACCTTGCATCAGTGCATGCAACTCAGCCTCTAGCGCGTCATTGCAATTAAACAGGCAGCGATACGCAGCAAAAACCACACTTCCATCATGTCTCCTCAAGATCATGCCAGCTGCCGCCGAGCGATCCACCGAAGAAAAGGTCCCATCAACAGATAGTGCAACCCGATTTGTCGGCGGTGGTGACCATGGAAGCGCGCTAGAAAGCACTACACCACGAGTAGCTGAGCCGTCCTCCATTAGCGGCATCTTCCCCTTCAAAGTTTCCTCTGTGCTACACCTCCTGGACAGATCAAGTGAACACATATAACTCTGGAGATAATCAGCAGAAACAGAAGTAGACGACACATTCTTGCCATGCGTCAAGTCAGATTGTAGCGACCAAATCCTCCAAATTAACATAATCGTACGATCACGCTCATCTTGACGACAGTTTGCAAGAACATTTACTAACCAATCCTTCCCTGTATCAATTAAAGAATCTTGACCAGGGAGTGTCCAGACCATACGCATGTGATCCCAAAGTCCCCAAGTCCCCAAGTCCGCTCCGCGAGTTGGTGGAACTGTGGCTAAAATTGATGGAGCAGGGAAAATGAAGCTCCACAGATTCTAAAATTTTAGGAAGCTGGAGGACTGCCGAACAGCTCCTAGATGCGAAGCAGATTCTACCTTTTTAGAATCGAAGAAGAAAAAAATATGCAAGATTCACAAACGCAGATCAATAATGAAGGCGACATGGGAGCAGTATGGAAATTAGATTTCTTTAAAAATGTCTAATTGCGATTCTTGTTTTTTAGCCTTTAAAGAATCGGTGAACGTGCTCCAATTTATCAAATTTCGTTGATGAAACAATAAAAGAAATGCGATAAAAAATATTCAGAACATCGGCCGGATCAGATGAAGCCGCATGTTGAATACACGACGAGCACATTCAGAAAAATGGGCGGATGCCGCCCCATTGCCTTGTAGTTGCCTGAGCAAACTACGGTAAATCGCGGCAAAGATCGGCTGGTGTCGCCGAAGAGCAGTGCATAAGAGCATCTCCAACCGCGCCCCCAACAGGACACCAGACCACTTTTTCCGCGTCGGCGCCGAAAAAGCCCCAGTCGCGCCCCCAAGACCCCGAAATCCGCCGGCTCTGCCCGTTTTTTGGCCCGGCGGTCGCAGGCCGAACCCGGCGCACTGGGGGTCGCTTGGGGGCTCCGGCGCAAGTGGAAAGCACGTCTGGCCCACGCTGTCAAGCGAAAACGCGAACCAACCATCCATTTCCCCCCTTCCCCTGGGCGTTCAGCCGCCGGACTGCCGATCCCGACGCTGCCCGCCGCCCACCACTGCTAGATAGGCCGTTCAGCGCCGGGAAAGAGAAGAGGTTTCGGCGGCGGCTGGCTGTAAGACCCCAGATGTAACACCTTCCATTTATGGCAATATATGAAACGTTGACTTCATCGATTCCATTCTGGGCTCTTCTTTCATTTCGGGTTTCTTCGTTTTCTCGCGTGCGTGTGTGCATTTCATCCATGTCATGTTATCATGTGCATTGCATTGCATTTGTGTTGTCACTTGCACCCGGTCCCACTCGCCTCTTCCCGTTGTCCGTTTCGAGTTCCGACACTCACACACGTGCCCGTGGCACCCCCGAGTCCTTCTTTCATGTGTGGCCGTGTAACGTTCCCGGAATGAGGTGAGACTTGTCGTGCGTTGTTGTTTTTGTACGTGTAGGCCGCATGTCAAGTTTCATCGCATTTGGAGTTTGTTTGGTACTCCAACGGTTAACCTAGTGGGCTAAAAGCACCTCTTCCTTTTGGCCCAAGACCCCCTCCACAACAGCCCACAAACTCAGCACAACCACTCCCATCCTCTCGGTTGTCGGATCGTGATCGCGTGGCCGAAAACCGCTCCTCATTTGACCTTCCTAGCTCCCAGAAACTATAAAACAGTCCCCATCCCCGAAATCCTGGTGCAACCCTAATTTTTCTCTCCCTCCGCGCGCCGGACACGTCCGCGCAGCCACCGGACATGTCCGACCAGCTGCCACCTCACTCCAACGAATCAGAGGCCGCCACGTCATCCCCGCCGCCACGTGGCAACCCCCGATTAGCTGGGCCACCTCACATCCAATCTCCACCGCCGCCACCTCAGCGCGCTGCCGGATCTCCGTGACCCCGCCGGCCGGACCTCCACCGGGCCGCCGCCGGACCTTCGCCGGGCCGTCGGCCGGACCTCCGCCGGGCTTGGGCGCCGCTGCCGGCCGCCTCGGGCGCTGCAGCCGCCGCCCCGGCCATCGCCTCCGGCCGCCGCCTCGCCTCCTCGCCGCCCCGTCGCTTCTCTGGCGAGCTCTCCGGCCATCTCCACCAACTCCGGCGAGATCCGGTGGATCGGGACCAGATCCACCGGGAGACGAACCAAACACCCCGCTCCATCCCGGATCTCCTCGTCCCGCGTCGTCCCGTCCAAGTTTGACTTTTTCGGAGGTGAAAATTCCACTAAGTCCCCAGTTTTCCTCATTTTGTTGCTTCCTTTGCATGGCTGTAACTTCGTGCTCATAGATCCGTTTTGGGCGTGTAATATGTCAAAATGATCGTGGTGATATGCTCTTTATTTTGTTCCACTGTGGCATGCTTGTTTGAGTTCATCTTGATGACCTAATCCTCGTGGCAAGAGAGCTATAAGTTTAAAACTACTGTTATCTGTAATATTGTTGGCATGTTTGAGATATGATAACTTTGTGCATATTGGTCCAAATGGAGCATATGATATGTCAAAATGTTCATTGTGAAGTGCTCTACATGATGGTTGCTGTAGCATTCATGTTAGGTGTCATATTTCCATGTTAGTATCTATTGCAAAAGTGCATGTGGTTGTTAAGTGCTGAAACTTGTTGTGAGATGCTGTTTTGACATGCTCATTGCTATTGATGTGTTTGTCTTCATGCCACATGTCAATATGTTTTAGAAGCACCATCATATGGTCTTTGCTGTGGTGCAAACCAATTTCCATGATATGCCTTGAGGTGACTTAAACAAGCTTGTAAACATGCCATGCCAATGCTGCTTTTTATACTTAGTGAAAAAACTGCTAAGTCTGGAAATCTGTTAACCTGATGCTATGTTTGCTTGATGCCTCACTCAAATTCATGCATGTTTTAGTATGTAAAATGGTCATATCTTGTTGTCCATGTTATGCTCTATCCATCCTTGCCCTTACTTGCACATATGGCCTGTTGTAGCTTATTTATTTCTTGCTCTCAAGTTGCTATAAATTTTACCTGTCAGGTTTTTATCAGCATGATCAATTTGGTGAAGCTTGTTGCTATTGATCCATGCCTCCTATGGAGTTGCTCCAATGGAGTTGTTTGCTGTATGATATGTCTACTACATGTCCATGATATTTATATACTTAGTGGAGTTGGTATGCATGTTGTTTTGTGCCTCCGAAGGCAGCATCGTGATGATGTTTTTGCCTTCCCAGATTTTGGCTAAGTCTGGATAAATTTATTGCAACTTGCCATGCTTGGTTAATTGTGTTCCAGCAGGTTTTGGGGTGTGTTCTAAGTTCATGCTTGTTAAGTATCATGACTACTTCACATCCATGCCCTTTGTCTCCATGTTTCAGTGTTGTAGCATAATTATTTATTGCTCCAAAGATGCCATGTGGCTGTAAACTACAGTTTTGTGTGAATATTGTTTTGCTAGCCTTTTGCAAACCATGTGTCCGTTTCC
Source organism: Secale cereale (assembly GCA_902687465.1). Taxonomy (NCBI): domain Eukaryota; kingdom Viridiplantae; phylum Streptophyta; class Magnoliopsida; order Poales; family Poaceae; genus Secale; species Secale cereale. The sequence goes on along the minus strand of LR738711.1, from coordinate 719,608,628 downwards.
GGCGATCTTTATATCGATTTCAACCGAAAACTTCCCCTCTATCCAGTGGCTTGCTTGGTTTCCCAAGATGAGGCCTTCTCCATCATCTTCTCCTTAGGCTCAAGTGCTTCCACATGCATACGCACATCATACTTGCACCATGTTGATTGTGCATTGCACCGTGTTTGATATTGTGCCATGTTGTGTTCTTGTGTTGAGTAGAGCCGGGAGCCGAGACCGAGTACGAGGTTCCTACCGAGGTTGAGTGTGAGGAGCAAGGTTACGATCCCACCGACGACTCAACAGGCAAGATGACCTTACCCAGATATCATTACTATCTTTGCCTATGCTAGATGTCTCGCTCTTTAGCTTATTGCCTCGATGCCTATGTCTGTTTGTCAGCCTCCTATTGTTGCCATGAACCTCTCTAACCACCCAACCTAGCAAACCTTTGATTGGCTACGTAAGCTTCGCTCAGCCCCTCTTATAGCATTGCTAGTTGCAGGAGAAGACTAGAAGATTCTTGCTTCATGATGAAGTTATTGTTGGGATATCACAATATATAATCTGTTAAACTAAATCATCTATATTGGTAATGGGTGGAAGGCTAAGCCTCTTGCTTGGTGTTTTGTTCCACTCATGCCACCCTAGGAACCGTTTAAACCAGTGTTTTGTTCCTTAATTTTGCGTTCCTAACACGGTTGGTGTTATGGGACCCCCTCGATAACCCGCTTAGCGCTAAAGCTTTTCCAGCAAGGCCCAACATTGGTTTTACATTTGCCTAATAACTAAAACTTGCATAGGGACTAGCTATCCCGTGGACTTAATTAACAACCCCCGGGCCAGTGCTCCACATGAGTGTTGGTCCGAACTAGAGCCACTTACGGTGTCACCCAGTTCGCTGGGATCTTCGGTTATTGTACGTACTGCTCATCCAGTCGTGGCCTGCGACTAGATACGCGCGGCTACTATCAGGGTGTCGGCACGCCGGGAGGTCTTGCTGGATTAGTTTTACCTATGTCGGAATATCTTGAGCATGGGATTCCGAGAATACTCGGGTCTTCCCACCTTGGAGTTGCGACTCCGCAGATCGTGAGCTTGTGATGGGCTAAGTTGGGACACCCCTGCAGGGTTTGATCTTTCGAAAACCGTGCCCGCGGTTATGTGGTAGATGGGAATTTGTTAATATCCGGTTGTAGAAACTTTACACTATGTTCACAATACACTACCAGCGTGACTAACCGTGACGGTCGCTTTCCGAAGGGGTTCGGGAAGTGAACATGGTGGGGTTATGTTTGACGTGCTTAGATAGGATCACTTTGTGATCACTTTGACGATCATTGGCACTTCTCTTCTCGCTCTAAACACGTAAGCTAGTACTAGTGCAGCTGCAACCTTGTTCTTCAGCCTTGTTCCACACCCAAGGCTTAGATAGTTTTGCTACCCGGGAACAGGATTGCTGAGTCCTCCGTGGCTCACAGATTCTACACAACACCAGATGCAGGTACCATGGTGAACTACACATGTGATGGCACAGAGTTGTATTGGGAGTTCGATGAAGAACGTGGGCGATACTACGTGTACTATCCCGACGATCAGTAGTGGCTTCTACTAGGGGCGATTCGGACCTTGTGGCTTTATTTATGGTATCTTTCATTTGGATCTTCGTCCGTAGTCGGACTGTGATGTTATTTGGATGATGAATGTTTATGTAATGCATTGTGTGACGTGGCGAGTGTAAGCCAACTACTCTTTTACAATTTCATCCCTCTTTGACATGAGTTGTGCAAAGATACCATTCTTGAGATCATTCCAGTATGATATTATGCCTTTAAGTCGTGCCTCGACACGTGGGAGGTATAATCTCATACTGGGCATTACAAGTTGGTAATCAGAGCCTTCTCCGACCTAGGAGCCCCCACTGATTGATCGAATCGTTGACGGTTGAGTCTAGGCACACACTTGAAAATGTTTTGAGTCCTATATATATATATCAGAGAGTAGGATTTCTTTTACTCCTCATCCCTTTATCACTCTGGTGAGGACTCCTGACGAGTACTCTATCTCTTCTACTCTCAAAAATTCACTAATTTTTTTTTAGGATCACGCGAGTATTGTTTAGATTGTTCCGATGTCTCTATGATGTGAACATTGTTCTCGATGCCTCCTGTCATTCAGGGGTTGTGGCAGTGTCCCGGGGGCTTGAGCTTCGAGGTGTTGTTGTCACAAATCTATCGCAGCAGTTCTGGAATACTTAAGATGGCCGACATCGAAAACTCTTCTATGCGGTTAGTGGCAATATAACCCCGACATCACCCAGTACCGGGGAGGTAGTTCGGGAGTATTGCCATAGCTTGTATAGCAGATGCGTTTCGAAGGTCCGAGGTAAACGGTTTCCGGAAATAACTGGTTATGTGTTGAAGGATGGATACAGCTGGATGTAGGATTAGAGTTGAGTGTGCGGTGCTTCCCCTGTATCCCCAACACCTAATTGCATAACTGGAAACTTTCGGAAATTAATAGGTGGGTTCATCTAGTAGTTCGTAGGCATTCTTCCAACGGATGCATGATATGAAGTTCGGGGTTCTACATTGAGTGAAGTAGTTTTATGGGCGTTTGTTCCGATCGGGAGTTGCATCTTAAAGGGTCCTTGGCTATGCTGATCCGGGGATTGCAAAACCCTTGTGTAACACGTTCCATAAGCTTTCAGCACGAATATGTCGAACGAAGCTTCTATCTTGTATTTGTTCTATCTGCTCCTTGTTGTTTTTATTTACTTTTGTTCTCCCAAGTGGCTTCTCGTGAAGATTATTGTTACCATTAAACTGTGGATTACATTCGTTCATTTTGTTCGAATGTTCTTGTGAAGACTTATGTTGCAAGTTCTAGCCATTGATTCAGCTTATATCTTTCAATCAATGGCTAATAGTTGTCATCTCATTCAGGATGGCTCCTAAGAAGGTTCCCAATGCTAACCCAGAGTGTGAAGAAGTTCCTGATCGTCCTCCTTCCCCTCCTCCTCCGTCTGAGGCCTGGAGAGCAATTATGCAAGCGACGAAGCAGAACACCCAGATGCTTATGCAAATGATGCAGAACATTCAAGCAAATCAAGCAAATCAAGGTGGTCATGGGAACTAAGGCCAAGGCAATTTGTTCAACCAACCTCACTTTGCTACACTCAACCAGTTCCTGGCAAACCAACTGAAGGCGTTCAGTTACTGTGTGGATCCGCTAGATGCTGAAGACTGGATAACAGACATCAAAAAGCATTTCGAGTGCAGTAACATGAGACCTGAGGATTATGTCAAGTTTGCTGCCTTCCAACTCAAGGACCAAGCCACTGATTGGTGGCAACAGTACAAAGATTCCAGAGAGGGACGTGAAATCTCGTGGACTGACTTCTGCAAGGATTTCCGCTCTCACCACATTCCAACTAGTATCATCGAAGGCATGCGCGAGCAATTCCGCAACCTGAAGCAAGGCACCATGTTCGTTTATCAATACAATGTCAAGTTCCAGAACCTTGCCCGCTATGCCAAGCAAGACATCCCAGATTCCAAGAGCAAGATTTATCAGTTCCGTGGTGGTCTGAAGGATGAACTCCAACTAGCTCTCACCTTGTTCAAGCCGGATGAATTTGATCAATTCTATAGCATGGCACTTAAGCAAGAGGCAGCCCAGCTCAAGGTTGAAGCTTCCAAAAAGCGGATCAGAGATGTTGTCAACTCCTCCTCTTCTTCCAAAGTGGTTGCAAAGCAGCAGAAGTTTTGGCTTCCACCTCCTCCAGTGCTCCGCCCTCCCAACAACAACAACAACAACAACAAGCACTCTGGTGGCCATGGTTTCTCCCACCCACCCAACCCAAGCAATCAGTCCAAGAATCACTTTCAAGCTTCAAAGTCAAGTGGTCCTTATCACCGTCCTTTCTCAGAAGTGGTTTGCAACAATTGTGGCCAGAAGGGTCACTATGCCAACAAGTGCCCCAACCCAAGGCGCCTTCTGCCTCCTCCACCTGTCAGCACTGCTATTGTCAAGCACAATCCCAAGGTTGCAAGAGTGAATCTGATGAATGCAGCTCAAGCAGAGAATTCTTCAGATGTGATACTTGGTAATCTTCCAGTTAACTCTATTCCTGCAAAAGTATTGTTTGATTCGGGTGCAACGCTTTCTTTCATTTCAAGACCATTTGTTGCCAAGCATGAATTCGTCACTCAAGTGTTGCCAAAGCCTTTGAACATTATTTCTCCTGGATTGCAAATGTCCTCTCGGGTGCATGTTCCAGATGCATCTATTCATATGGGTGATTACCGCTTTCTGGTTTCTCCGATTTTTCTCGGCAACTCCGACATTGATCTTATTCTTGGGATGGATTGGCTCTCCAAGCATGATGCAAACATTGATTGTGCAAATAAGGAAGTCAAGCTTACTCATCCTGATGAAGACGTGATTATCTTCGCCTCTCGAGATAACACAATCAGGCTATTCTCTCTCAATGACAAGGGCGAGATTAATGCCATCTCTCAGATTTCGGTGGTCAATGAATATGAGGATGTTTTCCCTGAAGAGCTTCCAGGCATGCCTCCGCATCGTCAAGTTAAATTCGTCATTGAACTCGAGCCCGGTACCGAGCCAGCATGTCGGCATCCGTATAAGCTTTCCCCTGATGAGTTGAAGGAGCTAAAGAAACAACTCGATGAGCAAGAGCGTATGGGTCTAATCAGGCCTAGCACCTCTCCTTGGGGTTGTGGTGTTCTATTTGTCAAGAAGAAGGATGGCACGGAGCGCCTTTGCGTTGATTACCGGCCATTGAACAAGAAGACAATAAAGAACAGGTATCCGCTCCCCAATATCAATGAATTGTTCGAGCAGCTCAAAGGAGCAAAGGTGTTCTCAAAGCTTGATCTCCGGATGGGTTATCACCAGATCCGTATCCGTGAAGAGGATATTCACAAGACCGCATTCAGAACAAGCTACGGCTCCTATGAATACACGGTCATGTCTTTTGGCCTCGCAAATGCTCCACCCACCTTCTCAAGGATGATGCACTTCGTATTCAACCCCTACACCAATGAATTTGTTCTCGTCTATCTGGATGATATCTTGGTATTCTCCAAGACTGAAGAAGACCATGCCAAGCACCTCTGTTTGGTCCTGGACAGGCTCCATGAACACAAGTTCTATGCGAAGATCTCCAAATGTGAATTCTGGCTGGATAAAGTCTTATATCTTGGCCATATCATCTCTACTGAGGGTATTTCTGTCAACCCTGAGAAAGTTGAAGCTATTGCCAACTGGGAACCCCCGTAGAACGTCAAGCAACTCCGAAGCTTCCTTAGTCTCGCTAGCTATTGCAGAAGGTTCGTTGAGAACTTCTCCAAGATTGCCAAGCCTCTCTCAAACCTATTGCAGAAGAATGTCAAGTACAACTGGACTCCTTATTGTGATGTGGCATTCAAAACACTCAAAGAGAAGCTCATTTCTGCTCCGGTTCTTACTCCTCCGGATGAGTCCAAGCCCTATGAAGTCTTCTGTGATGCTTCTTTACAGGGACTTGGTGGTGTTCTCATGCAAGACAAGAAGATTGTGACATACACTTCTCATCAATTGAAACCAAATGAGAAGAATTACCCCACACATGATCTTGAGCTAGCAGTAGTGGTACATGCCTTGATCACGTGGAGACACCTTCTGTTGGGCAGAAAAGTGGACATCTTCACCGATCACAAGAGCTTGAAGTGCGTCTTCACACAGTCGAACCTGAACCTTCGTGAGACTCATTGGGTTGAGATGATCCAAGAGTATGATCCAAGCATTGTATACACACCTGGCAAGGCCAATGTCATTGTAGATGCCTTGAGCAGAAAGGCATATTGCAATAGTCTCCTTCTCAAGCCGTTTCAGCCTGAGCTTTGTGAATCATTCAGGAAGCTCAACCTTCAAGTTGTCCCGCAAGGCTTTCTTGCAAACCTTCAAGTTGCTCCTACCTTGGAAGATCAGATCCGTCAGGCCCAACTCGGTGATGCTATGGTGCAGAAAGTGAAACATGGTATTGCTAAGGGTACTCCCAAATACAAGTGCTATCGCGTTGATGAGAAAGACACCTTGTTCTTTGAGGACAGAATTGTGGTTCCCAAGGGTGATCTCAAGAAGCTCATAATGAACGAAGCACATGACTCCCTCCTCTCGATTCATCCCGGAAGTTCCAAGATGTACCAAGACCTCAAGCAATCTTACTGGTGGACTCGCATGAAAAGGGAGATTGCCCAATTCGTGAATGAATGTGATGTCTGCAGAAGAGTGAAGGCAGAGCATCAACGTCCAGCCGGTCTCCTCCAACCTCTACCTATTCCTGAGTGGAAGTTTGACCACATTGAAATGGATTTCGTCACTGGGTTTCCTAAGTCCAAGAAGGGAAATGATGCTATCTTTGTTGTGATTGACAAGCTAACCAAACTAGCTCACTTCCTTCCCGTCAAAGAATCCATCAACGCAGCTCAGTTGGCAGAGTTGTACACTTCCAGAATTGTTTCTTTGCATGGCATTCCTCAAGTCATCTCCTCAGACTATGGAAGTTTGTTCACATCCAAGTTCTGGACTCCTTTCAGTCAGCCATGGGCACTAAGATTCGTTTCAGCACTGCGTTTCACCCTCAGACTAGTGGTCAAGTCGAAAGAGTGAACCAGATCCTCGAAGACATGCTAAGAGCTTGTGTCATCTCCTTTGGCATGAAGTGGGAAGATTGTCTCCCGTTTGCTGGATTCTCTTACAACAACAGTTTCCAAGCAAGTGCCGGCAAAGCTCCTTTTGAAATCCTCTATGGCAGAAAGTGCCTTACCCCTCTCAACTAGTCTGAGACTGGTGAACGTCAACTTCTTGGCAATGACTTGATCTCAGAAGCCAAAGAAATGTGCAAAGTCATACATGAGAATCTCAAAGCCGCTCACTCGCGTCCAAAAAGTTACTATGAAGGCAAGCATCGTGATTTGGCCTTCAACATTGGAGATCATGTCTATCTCCGTGTTTCTCCTATGAAAGGCACCCAAAGATTTGGTATCAAAGGAAAGCTTGCTCCTAGATATGTGGGCCCTTTCAAGATTCTTGGCAAAAGAGGCGATCTAGCCTACCAACTTGAGCTCCCCTCCAACTTTGCAAATGTTCATGATGTGTTTCACGTGTCTCAACTCCGTAAGTGCTTCAAGACACCTGAACGCACCATTCCGTTCGAGGAGATTGATCTTCAACAAGACTTGTCTTACCGTGAGCACCTGATGGCTTCTCGCCCCTCGTTGGTTACCCCAAGTGGAAGGTTTGAGATGCAGTGTAGCGGTAGTTTTCCCTTGGCAAAGATACCAAGGATCGATTTCCCTGAGACTCCCAGTTTCAACAAGAAGGTGTCAACTGCTAACGGTGCCAGATATTAGCAATCAACGTGGACCTGCACACAGATACAAATAACTTTGCTCCCAACGAGTACAGAGAGGTTGTCAATCCCCCCGGCCTTGTCGTTTACAAAGGGTCAAATGCAAGTGATAATAGTGATAGGTTTTGCTGCAATAGTAAGTAAAAAGCGGAAAGTAAATAGCGGATGTGATCAATGATGGTAATATGGACCGGGGTCCCATGATGTTCACTAGTGATGTCTCTCTCCCAAAAGACGATAAAACAGCTATGTGAGGTAAACGAATTACAGCTGGGCAATTCACAGGACCATGTGCGCAAACCAATGCTGACTACGTTGCAAGAAAGGTAGAGGTTCAAAGCATGGGCGGTACGCCAAGGCAAGTAGACCGAAATCCATCTGCATCTACTACTAATCATCCACCTTGAGATATCTATCCAGAACATCTCGCTGGTATTAAGTTGCGAGTCCCACCCATAGTGTAAACTCAAAGCAACAGACAACTGCATTAAAAGAACTTTGCGTAAAGTAAACAATCCTTGCACCCGCGGGCACAAGCACCGTTGTTTTCCCCCTTGTGGCAACAGCACATCCCCCTAGACTCATGTTTCTGTCACTCAAACTAGTCATCGAGGGGCATGAACCCACAATCGAGCATAACATTCCCTCTTGGAGTCACTACCTACTACTCGGCCAAAGCAATAAATAGCAACGGAGAACATGCAAGAATTACTTACGAACATAAATATAAAAGAGGTAAATCAAATATATTACTCAAACACAATCTGAACTTAATCTCACAATCCATCGGATCCCAGCAAACTCATCATAGCAACATCATAAGGATTACATATGTGCCTCGATCATGTAGGGCAGCTCACGAGGTCTAATTAGTGAAGCACAAGAACGGGAGGAGAACATCACATAGCTACTGGTCATGGACCCATGGTCCAAGGGATACTACTCACAACTCATCCGGGAGGCGTCCATGGTGGTGGAGAGGCTCCCGGTGGTGATCCTCCCCTCCGGCAGGGTGCCGGGAAGAGTTCTCCTGGTGCTCCCGATCTTGGAAGCACGGCGGCGGCGGAACAGAGATGAGATCGCGAAAAAAGGGTTCCCCGTCTCGAGGGTTTCGGGACACGATATAAATATATGCCAAAGGGGGGCATCAGCGAAGGCCTGGGGGGCCCAGGCGCCCCCCCCCCCCCGGCGCGGCCAGGAGGGGGGCCGCGCCACCAGGGCGCCTGGAGCCCTGGTGGCCCCCCTCCGGCTCTACTTCGGGTGTCGGGAAGCTTCTGGAACGCTGATTTTTTATATAATTTTTCCGGGATTTTTCTGGCAGTTTTCGTAATGGGAAAACCTGAAATACAAAAACGGCAGAAAACAGAAACTGGCACTGGGGTGCACTGAGTTAATAGGTTAGTCCAAATATGATCAAAAGTGTATGGAAGTGTATAAATATCATAGCAATATCACCCAAAAGAGGCATGGAGCAAGCAGAAATTATAGATACGTTTTGGACGTATCAACATCCCCAAGCTTAATTCCTGCTCGTCCTCGAGTAGGTAAATGATAACAAGAATAATTTCTGTGGTGACATGCTATTAACCATATAGGACTTTTCATAGTCATATGACAAAAGCTTACTGAGAAAATGAATCTGTAGTAATTAAGTTGCCTCATGAGAAAATCACAAAGAACTGAAAGTTTTACAATATGATACTGAAACATCAAATAGATTTCTAATGAGCATGGTGTGCAAATATGATAAAGTGATATCTCGCTTGCCCCCTTTAATGAAGCAAAACATAAATGCAGGGTTTAAGTGATGACTAGATACAATAATTTCATAATAAAGGATATCACAATCATGCAAAAGACAATGCTACTTTGGGACAATGCACATTACACTCAGAATGACAATCATGCTCTCAGTAGTTGGTGCTTTAAAAGAAGGTGGAGACTCTCGAACTGTGGCTTTTGTTGGCAAGGTTGAAAACCCGTAGTCGGAAACAAAGACAAAACATGTACCAGAGCTCTTGGTTTTAAAAACACAGGTAATAATATTTTTTGATTATGCATGTTCCGTCAACGAATGCTAGCAGATAACTCAATTACTTCTTAAGATGGACAAGTTTCGAGGAACGGCTCCCGAATGAGGACGATCACATCCTCTTAATTTCCTTTGTTTATCACTGCCAAAGTTTTCTGATTTCTCATGAACAAAGCGTGAAGGAGGGTTTGTTTGTTATATTAATTTTGAGCCGGGCGCACTCAATGCCAGTTCCTTCTCGTATTATGGGTTTGCACATTATACATGCAATCCCGGGGTGAAGCTTGTCCAACTTAAAAAGATCATGAATTAACTACTACTTACTCATGATCTTAAAACAGAGGCACAAAATAGGAATGCATTTTTTTTTAATAATTTCGAGATGGTACATGCAAGTCTCCGTTAGGAATGGCAGGTAAATACCATGTAGGAAGGTATGGTGGACTCATATGGCATAACTAGTTTAAAAGAATTTGGATGCACAAGCAGTCAGTCCGCTTAGTACAGGCGAAGGTTAGCAAAAGACTGGGAGGGACCAACTAAGAGAGCAATGACGGTCATAATCATGCAGAGCGACAAAGCAACATTGAATCAGGCATGGAAGTTATATCGCTACTCAGAAACAAAAGATCATCAAGGCTTGACAGACTTTCTTTACAGTCTTAAATATGCGTGAGCATACGCCAAGTCAATCAAAATAAATTCTTGAAGGAAGATATTACTAAACCATACCACATCATAGGCAAAGAAATCATGTTGGTACTCCAATAACACATTGGGAACCCCCCAGCTATTTGAGACTAACCATAAGAAAACATGAACTACTAAGCGCCATTATGCACGTAGCATTTTTATCATAGACATATCAACCAACGCAACAGAAGCAAACTCGCTTAATAAGATAAGCATGATAACTAAAGAGAGTTCAAGCAACCAACTAAACAAAAGCTCTTTAAAAAGATAAGCATGAAAACTAAAAGCTAAACATGATAGTAGCTATTGAAAGACAAAGAACACACACAGCAAAGATAGACATGAAAATTCTATGTTATGTTCTAGGTAGAAGTGGAGCGTGTTTCTCTCCCACATAAAGAAAGCTGAGTTCTGACTCGTTATGAAAAGCTAAAGAAAACTAAAAGGGAAAACTAAAAGCAAGACGCTCCAAGCATAGCACATAACACATGAAGTGATAAAAATATAGTGGAACGAAAGACGAACTGATAATGTTGATGGAGAAGGGGATGCACGGGGGCATCCCCAAGCTTAGACGCTTGAGTCTCCTTGAATATTTCTTGGGGGTGCATGGGGGCATCCCCAAGCTTGAGCGTTTGACACTCCTGAATCTTTTTATCATCTTCCCTCGCACACTTGAAAACTCCCTTCATACATAACTCATCATAATCTGATTAGCGAGGTTAGTACCCATAATAAAATAATTGTTCCTTGCTGGAAATAAAGATATTCTTGAAGGTCTACTGCTTCTCAAGATTGCCAAAAGGTTTTTGCAAAGAAAAAGCAAGCTCTAGGTTTGCAAAATGAAGGAAAGGCAAAACAGGACAGAATCTGTGAAAAACAGAACAGCAGGTAGTAAATGATTTTTTTCGGGGCACTTCTGCAACTCTAATCAAAAAACTCAGAACAGAAGAACGAAAGACAATTATATAGAGCATGCTGTCGAAAAAATTCAGACCAAAAAGATGATCTGGTGATTTTATACGAATTTTTCTATCCAAGGACAGAATATGTTTCCTGGACAGCACGTCACAACTTTTGAACTTTCTTGCAATCAGAGGCTACACTTGGCACAAAATTGAAAAGTAAAGATACAATGATGATGCTACTGTAGTAACAACATCAAGACACAACAAAAGCAAAATAAAATTTATTCATGTGGGTTGCCTCCCAAAAGCGCTTTCTTTTATGCCTTTAAGCTAGGCATAATGCATAGAGATCAAGTTTTATCAAGAGTAAAAGAATAGCTAGCCCGTATAACGGACTCAAAAGGTAACTTAATCTTCTTTCGAGGGAAGTGTTCCATCCCTTTCTTGAGACGAAATTGGAATTTTATATTCCCCTCTTTCATGTCAATGATAGCACCAACGGTGCGTAGAAACGGACGTCCCAAAATAATTGGACACGAAGGTTCACATTCAATATCCATAATAGTAAAATCAACGGGAACATAATTGTCGTTGATAACGATAAGAACATCGTCGATCCTCCCCAAAGGTTTTTTTTATGGAAGAATCAACGAGACGAACACCAAAAGAACAAGAATCAAAAGGTTTCAATTTAAGCATATCATATATTCTTTTGGGCATAACAGAGGTACTAGCTCCAACATCACATAAAGCATAGCAAGAGAAGTTATTCAACTTAATTTTTATCATAGGATCCCAACCATCTTCTAGCTTTCTAGGTATGGAGGCTTCTACTCTAAGTTTCTCCTCCCTAGCTTTGATAAGAGCATTAGTGATATGCTCTGTGAAGGCAAGGTTAAGCGTGCTAGTGCGGGGATCTCTAGACATCTTGTGAAGGAAATCAATAACTTCGGTAAGAGTGCAATTATCAAAATCAAGGTCACTACTATCAAGTAAGGTGGTAGTGGTGTCCTTTAGGTTCACTTGTTTGGTAGTTTCTATATTCATAGCATCACCATTAATAGGTCCAATGGGACCAGGAGTGCATTGGGTGCTAAGAGTTTGGATATCCTCAACAACTTGGATAGTAGCAACAGTGTGGTGGGTAGGAAGGTTCTTAATTCTATCTTCTTCCTCCCTTTCTCTAGCCCATCTCTTTTTAAGTTTAGCCAACATCCTAATGTTTTCATTAATTTGCACTTGAATAGCATTCATAGGAGTGACCTTCCTCTCCTCAAGAGGAGAAGTTCTAATTTTAAGCAATTCTACCTCATGGGATAAATTGTCTACCTTCGAAGAGAGATCATCTAGTTTGTTTAGTTTCTCTTCTACACTATTATTAAAAGCTTTTTGGGTAGTGATGAAATCTTTAAGCATAATCTCTAGTTCAGTAGTGGAGTTCTTGGTGCTAGGATAAGCATTGTTGTTCCCATAAGAATTAGAGGGGAACGGTCTAGGATTGCTACCAAAATTACCCCTATAAGCATTGTTATTAAAATTATTTCTAGAGATAAAGTTCACGTCTACTTGTTCTTGAGCAATCAAAGAATTTAAAGGAACATCACGAGGATCAACAGAAGACTGCTTCGAAAGTAGAGACATGATCAAGTCAACTTTTTCATTTAGGGAGGAAATCTCCTCGACAGAGTTTACCTTCCTACCTGTTGGAGCGCGTTCGGTGTGCCATTGGGAATAGTTGGTCATCATCTCATCGAGAAGCTTTGTGGCAGCACCAAGTGTAGTTGACATAAAGGTTCCTCCCGCGGCCGAATCTAACAAGTTCCGCGAGGTAAAGTTCAAGCCTGCACAAAAAGTTTGGATAACCATCCAAGTAGTCAATCCATGAGTAGGGCAGTTCTTGACAAGAGATTTCATACGTTCCCAAGCTTGGGCAACGTGTTCATTATCCAATTGTTTAAAATTCATTACGTTACTTCTTAGTTGGATAATTTTAGCAGGTGGATAGTATTTTCCAATAAAAGCATCTTTGCACTTGTCCCATGAATCTATGCTATTTCTAGGCAAAGATTGAAACCAAATTTTAGCTCCTCCTCTCAAGGAGAAAGGAAAAAGCTTAAGCTTAACAATATTACCATCTATTTCCTGGTACTTTTGCATATCACAAAGTTCAACAAAATTGTTCAAGTGTAAAGCAGCTTCATCTCCAGCACCGGAGAATTGATCTTTCATAACTAGGTTCAGTAAAGCAGGTTTAATTTCATACGAAGGTGCTGAAGTGGCAGGTGTAGTGATAGGTGTGTAGATAAAGTCATCGTTGTTGTGACTAGTGAAGTCACACAACTTGGTGTTCTTGGTGGAACCCATAGTAGCAAGCAAGCAAGATAACTATTTTTGTGATTTTCGATAAAAGATACTAAAGCAAAGCTGAAAGGTAAACTAACAAGACTAAAAAAGCAAAGGTAAAAGATAGCGTGCAACTCCCCTATCCTGAAGAGTGGAGTCCCCGGCAACGGCGCCAGAAAACTTTGCTTGATGGCTTCTCGCCCCTCGTAGTTTTCCCTTGGCAAAGATACCAAGGACTGATTTCCCTGAGTCTCCCAGTTTCAACAAGAAGGTGTCAACTGCTAACGGCGCAAGATATTAGCAATCAACGTGGACCTGCACACAGATACAAATAACTTTGCTCCCAACGAGTACAGAGAGGTTGTCAATCCCTCCGGCCTTGTCGTTTAACAAGGGTCAAACGCAAGTGATAATAGTGATAGGTTTTGCTGCAATAGTAAGTAAAAAGCGGAAAGTAAATAGCGGATGTGATCAATGATGGTAATATGGACTGGGGTCCCATGATGTTCACTAGTGATGTCTCTCTCCCAAAAGACGATAAAACAGCTATGTGAGGTAAACGAATTACAGCTGGGCAATTGACAGGACCATGTGCGCAAACCAATGCTGACTATGTTGCAAGAAAGGTAGAGGTTCAAAGCATGGGCGGTACGCCAAGGCAAGTAGACCGAAATCCATCTGCATCTACTACTAATCATCCAGCTTGAGATATCTATCCAGAACATCTCGCTGGTATTAAGTTGCGAGTCCCACCCATAGTGTAAACTCAAAGCAACAGACAACTGCATTAAAAGAACTTTGCGTAAAGTAAACAATCCTTGCACCCGCGGGCACAAGCACCGTTGTTTTCCCCCTTGTGGCAACAGCACATCCCCCTAGACTCATGTTTCTGTCACTCAAACTAGTCATCGAGGGGCATGAACCCACAATCGAGCATAACATTCCCTCTTGGAGTCACTACCTACTACTCGGCCAAAGCAATAAATAGCAACGGAGAACATGCAAGAATTACTTACGAACATAAATATAAAAGAGGTAAATCAAATATATTACTCAAACACAATCTGAACTTAATCTCACAATCCATCGGATCCCAGCAAACTCATCATAGCAACATCATAAGGATTACATATGTGCCTCGATCATGTAGGGCAGCTCACGAGGTCTAATTAGTGAAGCACAAGAACGGGAGGAGAACATCACATAGCTACTGGTCATGGACCCATGGTCCAAGGGAGACTACTCACAACTCATCCGGGAGGCGTCCATGGTGGTGGAGAGGCTCCCGGTGGTGATCCTCCCCTCCGGCAGGGTGCCGGGAAGAGTTCTCCTGGTGCTCCCGATCTTGGAAGCACGGCGGTGGCGGAACAGAGATGAGATCGCGAAAAAAGGGTTCCCCGTCTCGAGGGTTTTGGGACACGATATAAATATATGCCAAAGGGGGGCATCACCGGAGGCCTGGGGGGCCCAGGAGCCCCCCCCCCCCCCCCCCCCCG
>LR738711.1:719560680-719593537 GCA_902687465.1 Secale cereale | reverse complement strand
CGTGGCCAGGAGGGGGGCCGCGCCACCAGGGCGCCTGGAGCCCTGGTGGCCCTCCTCCGGCTCTACTTCGGGTGCCGGGAAGCTTCTGGAACGCTGATTTTTTATATAATTTTTCCGGGATTTTTCTGGCAGTTTTCGTAATGGGAAAACCTGAAATACAAAAACAGCAGAAAACAGAAACTGGCACTGGGGTGCACTGAGTTAATAGGTTAGTCCAAATATGATCAAAAGTGTATGGAAGTGTATAAATATCATAGCAATATCACCCAAAAGAGGCATGGAGCAAGCAGAAATTATAGATACGTTTTGGACGTATCAGCACCCTGTTGCTATTCTTGAAGAAACTGAGCGCAAAACCTATTGGAAATATGCCCTAGAGGCAATAATAAAAGAGTTATTATTACATTTCCTTGTTCATGATAATCGTTTATTATCCATGCTATAATTGTATTGATTGGAAACTTAAATACATGTGTGGATAAATAGACAAACTTTGTGTCCCTAGTAAGCCTCTTCAGGACCAGCTCGTTGATCAAAGATGACCGCGGTTTCTAGGTCATAGACATGAGTTGTCATTTGATAACGGGATCACATCATTAGGAGAATGATGTGATGGACGAGACCCAAACGTTAAACATAGCTTTTGATCGTATCAGTTATCGCTATAGTTTTCTGCATGTCAAGTATAAGTTCCTATGACCATGAGATCATGTAACTCACTGACACCATAGGAGTGCCTTCTGTGTGCCAAACGTCGCAACGTAACTGGGTGACTATAAAGGTACTCTACAGATATCTCCGAAGGTGTCTGTTAAGTTGACATGGATCGAGACTGGGATTTGTCACTCCGTGTGACGGAGAGGTATCTCCGGGCCCACTCGGTAATACGTCATCTCAATGAGCTCAAAGTGACTAAATAGTTAGTCACGGGATTATGTATTACGGAACGAGTAAAGAGACTTGCCGGTAACGAGATTGAACTAGGTATAGAGATACCGACGATCGAATCTCGGGCAAGTAACATACCGACGAGACAAAGGGAACTGTATACGGGATTGCCTGAATCCTTGACATCGTGGTTCATCCGATGAGATCATCGAGGAACGTGTGGGAACCAATATGGGTATCCAGATCCCGCTATTGGTTATTGACCTGGGAGTGTCTCGGTCATGTCTGCATAGTTTCCGAACCCGCAGGGTCTACACACTTAAGGTTCGGTGACGCTAGGGTTGTTAGTGAGAACAGTGCATGGTAACCGAAGTTTGTTCGGAGTCCCGGATGAGATCCCGGACGTGACGAGGAACTCCGGAATGGTCCGGGGATGAAGATTGATATATTGGATGATGGGAATCGGAGTCCGGAAGTGTTCCGGGGAGCACCGGGGAGTCGTCGGATGACCGAAAGGAGTTTCGGGGGGTCCCGGCAAGTGTTGCGGGCCTCATGGGCCAAAAGGGGGGAGGCACATCAGCCCACACAGGGGCTGTGCACCCCCCCTAGGCCCCTCCACCTGCGCCTAAGGGGCTGGGCCCCCCTAGGGCAGCCGCACCCCCTTGGCTTGGGGGGCAAGGCGCCTGGGGGGGAAACCCTAGCCCTGGCCGCCCCCCCCCCCTTGGCCGCCACCCCCTAGGGGGAACCCTAGGGGCGCCCCCTCCCCTCTCTCCCCCCTATATAAAGAGAGGCAGAGGGAGGGCAGCAACACAAGTTCGTGCCTCGGCGCTGCCCTCCCTCTCCCACGAATATCTTCGTCTATTTTGCAGTGCTTGGCGAAGCCCTGCTGGAATTCCTCCACCACCATCTCCACCACGCCGTCGTGCTGCTGGTTTTCTCCGTCAACTTCTCCTTCCCCCTTGCTGGATCAAGAAGGAGGAGACGTCCCCGAGCTGCACGTGTGAAGAACGCGGAGGCACCGTCCGTTCGGTGCTAGGATCTTCGGCGATTTGAATCGCGGCGAGTACGACTCCATCAACCGCGTTCTTGAACGCTTCCGCTTAGCGATCTACAAGGGTATGTGGATCTGACTCTTTCCTCGTAGATGCATCTCCTAGATTGATCTTGGTGAGCGTAGGAAATTTTTTGTTTCCCATGCAACGTTCCCCAACAGTGGCATCATGAGCTAGGATCTTGCGTAGATGCTTTCACGAGTAGAACACAAAGGGGTTTGTGGGCGTTGATGTTTAGATTGCTTCCCTCTTTGGTCTTTCTTGATTCAGCGGTATTATGGGATGAAGCGGCCCGGACCAACTTTACATGTCCACGTACATGAGACCGGTTCCATCGACAGACATGCGACTTTTGTTGCATAAGATGGCTGGCGGGTGTCTGTCTCTCCCATCTTAGTTGAATCGGATTCGACGAAGGCGGTCCTTGTAGAAGGTTAAATAGCAACTTAAATATCACCGTTGTGGCTTTGCGTAGGTAAGAAGCGTTCTTGCTAGATACCCATAGCAGCCACGTAAAACATGCAACAACAATTTAGAGGACGTCTAACTTGTTTTTGCAGGGTATGTATGTGATATGATATGGCCAATGACATGATGAGATATATTTGATGTATGAGATGATCATGTTGTAATAGTTAATATCGACTTGCATGTCGATGTATACGGCAACCGGCAGGAGCCATAGGGTTGTCTTTAATTTTTGTATGACCTGCATGTCAATCATTAAGCGCTATGTAATGCTTTACTTTATCGCTAAACGGTAGCAATAGTAGTAAGAGCATGGTGGGCGCGCGACAACCCTGATGGCGACACGATGATGGAAATCATGATGATGGGGATCATGGTGTTACGCCGGTGACGATGGAGATCATGACGGTGCTTTGGAGATGGAGATCAAAAGCACGAGTTGATGGCCATATCATGTCACTTATGATTTGCATGTGATGTTAATCCTTTTATGCATCTTATTTTGCTTAGGACGACGGTAGCATTATAAGATGATCCCTCACTAAAATTTCAAGATAAAATTGTGTTCCCCCCGAGTGTGCGCCGTTGCGAAGGTTCGTCGTTTCGAAGCACCACGTGATGATCGGGTGTGATAGACTCTACGTTCGCATACAACGGGTGCAAGCCAGTTTTGCACATGCAGAACACTCGGGTTAGACTTGACGGGCCTAGCATGTACAGACATGGCCTCGGAACACGGAAGACCGAAAGGTCGAGCATGAGTCATATAGTAGATATGATCAACATGAAGATGTTCACCATTGACACCACCTCATCTCATGTGATGATCGGACTTGGGTTGGTGGATTTGGATCATGTCACGCTCGGATGACCAGAGGGATGTCAATTTGAGTGGGAGTTATAAGTAATTTGATTAGTTAAAACTCACTTATCATGAACAATAGTCTAGATGTCTTTGCAAATCTTTTGTTGTAGATGGCTCCCGCAGTAGCTCCCCTGAATTTTAATGCGTTCCTAGAGAAAACTAAGCTGAAAGATGATGGGAGCAACTTTGTGGACTGGCTCCGCAATCTGAGGATCATCCTCACAGCTGCCCAAAAGGTTTATGTCCTAAATGCACCGCTAGGTGAACCCCCCGCTCCGGCCTCTGTGGACGTTATGAACGCCTGGCAGTCGCGTGCGGATGACTACTCAGTAGTGCAGTGTGCCATGTTGTATAGCTTGGAAGGAGGACTTCAAAGGCGTTTCGAACGTCATGGAGCATATGAGATGTTCCAGGAGTTGAAGTTCATCTTTGAGAAGAATGCCAAGATCGAGAGGTATGAGACCACCGATAAATTCTTTGCTTGCAAGATGGAGGAGAATTCGTCTGTCAGTGAGCACTTACTGAAGATGTCTGGGTACTATACCCGCATAGCTGATCTGGGACTTGTGTTCCCGGAGGAGGCTATCATTGACAGAATTCTCCAGTCACTCCCACCTAGCTACAAGAGCTTCGTGCAGCAGTATAACATGCAAGGGATGAACAAAACCATCGCCGAGCTGTTTGCGATGTTGAAAGTCGCTGAGTCAGACATCCAGAAGGAGCATCAAGTGTTGATGGTCAATAAAACTACCAGTTTCAAGAAGAATGGCAAGGGCAAGAAGGGTAACTCTAAGAAGGGTGGCAAGGCAGTTGCTCATCCAGTGAAGAAACCCAAGGCTGGGCCCAAGCCAGAGACTGAGTGTTTCTATTGCAAGGGGAACGGCCACTGGAAGCGGAACTGCCCCAAGTATCTGGCAGACAAGAAGGGGGCCAACAACAACAACAAGCAAGGTATATGTGATATACATGTTATTGATGTGTACCTTACCAACTCTCGTTGTAGTGCCTGGGTATTTGATACCGGTTCGGTTGCTCACATTTGCAACTCTAAACAGGAACTACGGAATAAACGGAGGCTGGCGAAGGACGAAGTGACGATGCGCGTGGGGAATGGTTCCAAGGTTGATGTGATCGCCGTCGGCACGCTCGCTCTTCGATTACCATCGGGATTAGTTACGAACCTGAATAATTGTTATTTAGTGCCTGCGTTGAGCATGAACATTATATCAGGATCTTGTTTAATGCGAGACGGTTACTCATTTAAATCAGAGAATAAAGGTTGTTCTATTTATATGGGTAATATCTTTTATGGTCATGCACCCGAAGTAGGGGGTTTATTCTTATTGAATCTCGATAGTGATGATACACATGTTCATAACATTGATGCCAAAAGATGTAGAGTTGATAACAATAGTACCACTTTCTTGTGGCACTGCCGTCTGGGTCATATCGGCGTGAAACGCATGAGGAAGCTCCATGCTGATGGACTTTTGGAGTCTCTTGATTTTGAATCACTTGACACATGCGAGCCGTGCCTCATGGGCAAGATGACTAAGACCCCGTTTTCAGGAACAATGGAACGGGCAAGTGACTTATTGGAAATCATACATACTGATGTGTGTGGCCCGATGAGTGTCACGGCGCGCGGTGGATATCGTTATTTTCTCACCTTCACTGACGACTTAAGTAGATATGGGTATATTTACTTGATGAAGCATAAGTCTGAAACGTTTGAAAAGTTCAAGCAATTTCAGAGTGAAGTTGAGAATCATCGTAACAAGAAGATCAAGTTCCTACGATCTGATCGAGGGGGAGAGTATCTGAGTTATGAGTTTGGCAATCATTTAAGACAATGTGGAATTGTTTCACAGTTGACGCCACCTGGAACACCACAGCGTAATGGTGTGTCCGAACGTCGTAATCGAACCCTATTAGATATGGTGCGTTCTATGATGTCTCTTGCCGATTTGCCACTATCATTTTGGGGATATGCGTTAGAGACGGCTGCATTCACTTTAAATAGGGCTCCATCCAAGTCCGTTGAGACAACACCGTATGAACTGTGGTTTGGTAAGAAACCTAAGTTGTCTTTTCTCAAAGTTTGGGGTTGCGATGCTTATGTCA
This sequence comes from Secale cereale, assembly GCA_902687465.1. Classification (NCBI taxonomy): domain Eukaryota; kingdom Viridiplantae; phylum Streptophyta; class Magnoliopsida; order Poales; family Poaceae; genus Secale; species Secale cereale. The sequence goes on along the minus strand of LR738711.1, from coordinate 719,588,140 downwards.
AAAGGCTTCAGCCAGAAAAGCTCGAACCCAAAGCGGACAAATGTATCTTCATAGGATACCCAAAAGAGACGGTTGGGTACACCTTCTATCTCAGATCCGAGGGCAAAGTGTTTGTCGCTAAGAACGGGTCCTTTCTCGAGAAAGAGTTTCTCTCGAAAGAATTGAGTGGGAGGAAGGTAGAACTTGATGAGGTTATTGAACCTCTGCTTCAACCAGAGAGTAGCGCAGCACAGAAAGATGTTTTTGTGGAGCCTGCAACGGTTGAAGAGGAAGCCAATGATGATGATCAAGAAGCTTCTGATCAAGTTACTACCGAACCTCGTAGGTCGACAAGGGTATGCACTGCACCTGAGTGGTATGGTAACCCTGTCTTGGAGGTCATGTTGTTGGACAACAGTGAACCTACGAGCTATGGAGAAGCGATGGTGGGCCCGAATTCCGACAAATGGTTAGAGGCCATGAAATCCGAGATGGGATCCATGTATGAAAACAAAGTATGGACTTTGGAAGTATTACCTGAAGGGCGGAAGGCCATTCAGAATAAATGGATTTTTAAGAGGAAGACGAACGCTGACGGCAATGTCACCGTGTATAAAGCTCGACTTGTGGCAAAGGGTTTTTCACAAGTTCAAGGAGTTGACTACGATGAGACTTTCTCACCCGTAGCGATGCTTAAATCCGTCCGAATCATGTTAGCAATAGCTGCATATTTCGATTACGAAATTTGGCAGATGGATGTCAAAACAGCGTTCCTTAACGGTTTTCTTAAGGAAGAGTTGTATATGATACAACCGGAAGGTTTTGTCGATCCAGAGAATGCTGACAAAGTTTGCAAACTCCAGCGTTCCATTTATGGGCTGGTGCAAGCATCTCGGAGTTGGAATCTTCGCTTTGATGAGGTGATCAAAGCGTTTGGGTTTGTACAAGTTTACGGAGAAGCTTGTATTTACAAGAAAGTGAGTGGGAGCTCTATAGCGTTTCTAATATTATATGTGGATGACATATTGCTAATTGGAAACAATATAGAACTTTTGGATAGCGTGAAGGGGTATTTGAACAAGAGTTTTTCGATGAAGGACCTCGGTGAAGCTGCTTTCATATTGGGCATCAAAATCTATAGAGATAGATCGAGACGCCTGATAGGACTTTCACAAAGTACATACCTTGATAAAGTTTTGAAGAAGTTCAAAATGGATCAATCCAAGAAGGGGTTCTTGCCGGTATTGCAAGGTACAAAGTTGAGTAAGACTCAATGCCCAGTAACTACGGAAGATAGAGAAAAGATGAGTGTCATCCCCTATGCTTCAGCCATAGGCTCTATCATGTATGCAATGCTGTGCACAAGACCAGATGTCAGCCTTGCCATAAGTATGGCCGGAAGGTTTCAAAGTAATCCTGGTATGGATCACTGGACAGCGGTCAAGAATATCCTAAAGTACCTGAAAAGGACTAAGGAGATGTTTCTCGTTTATGGAGGTGATCAAGAGCTCGTCGTAAAGGGTTACGTCGATGCAAGCTTTGACACTGATCCGGATGACTCTAAGTCTCAAACCGGATACGTATATATTCTCAACGGGGGAGCGGTAAGCTGGTGCAGTTCCAAGCAAAGCGTGGTAGCCGATTCTACATGCGAAGCGGAGTACATAGCTGTCTCGGAGGCGGCAAAGGAAGGTGTCTGGATGAAGGAGTTCATGACAGATCTTGGAGTTGTGCCTAGTGCATTGAACCCAATGACTCTGTTTTGTGACAACACTGGTGCCATTGCTCTAGCCAAGGAACCAAGGTTTCACAAGAGGACCAGACACATAAAGCGACGCTACAATTCCATCCGCGATTCAGTCAAGGAGGAGGACATAAGCATTTGCAAAGTACACACGGATTTGAATGTTGCAGATCCGTTGACTAAGCCTCTTCCACGGGCTAAGCATGATCAACACCAAGACTCTATGGGTGTTAGATTTATTACCTTGTAATGCTAGATTATTGACTCTAGTGCAAGTGGGAGACTGTTGGAAATATGCCCTAGAGGCAATAATAAAAGAGTTATTATTATATTTCCTTGTTCATGATAATCGTTTATTATCCATGCTATAACTGTATTGATTGGAAACTCAAATACATGTGTGGATAAATAAGACAAACTTTGTGTCCCTAGTAAGCCTCTTCAGGACTAGCTCGTTGATCAAAGATGACCGCGGTTTCCAGGTCATAGACATGAGTTGTCATTTGATAACGGGATCACATCATTAGGAGAATGATGTGATGGACGAGACCCAAACGTTAAACATAGCTTTTGATCGTATCAGTTATCGCTATAGTTTTCTGCATGTCAAGTATAAGTTCCTATGACCATGAGATCGTGTAACTCACTGACACCGTAGGAGTGCTTTGTGTGTGCCAAACGTCGCAACGTAACTGGGTGACTATAAAGGTACTCTACAGGTATCTCCGAAGGTGTCTGTTGAGTTGACATGGATCGAGACTGGGATTTGTCACTCCGTGTGACGGAGAGGTATCTCCGGGCCCACTCGGTAATACGTCATCTCAATGAGCTCAAAGTGACTAAATAGTTAGTCACGGGATTATGTATTACGGAACGAGTAAAGAGACTTGCCGGTAACGAGATTGAACTAGGTATAGAGATACCGACGATCGAATCTCGGGCAAGTAACATACCGACGAGACAAAGGGAACTGTATACGGGATTGCCTGAATCCTTGACATCGTGGTTCATCCGATGAGATCATCGAGGAACGTGTGGGAACCAATATGGGTATCCAGATCCCGCTATTGGTTATTGACCTGGGAGTGTCTCGGTCATGTCTGCATAGTTTCCGAACCCGCAGGGTCTACACACTTAAGGTTCGGTGACGCTAGGGTTGTTAGTGAGAACAGTGCATGGTAACCGAAGTTTGTTCGGAGTCCCGGATGAGATCCCGGACATGACGAGGAACTCCGGAATGGTCCGGGGATGAAGATTGATATATTGGATGATGGGAATCGGAGTCCGGAAGTGTTCCGGGGAGCACCGGGGAGTCGTCGGATGACCGAAAGGAGTTTCGGGGGGTCCCGGCAAGTGTTGCGGGCCTCATGGGCCAAAAGGGGGGAGGCACATCAGCCCACACAGGGGCTGTGCGCCCCCCCTAGGCCCCTCCACCTGCGCCTAAGGGGCTGGGCCCCCCTAGGGCAGCCGCACCCCCTTGGCTTGGGGGGCAAGGCGCCTGGGGGGGGGGAACCCTAGCCCTGGCCGCCGCCCCCCCTTGGCCGCCGCCCCCTAGGGGGAACCCTAGGGGCGCCCCCTCCCCTCTCTCCCCCCTATATAAAGAGAGGCAGAGGGAGGGCAGCAACACAAGTTCGTGCCTCGGCGCTGCCCTCCCTCTCCCACGAATATCTTCGTCTATTTTGCAGTGCTTGGCGAAGCCCTGCTGGAATTCCTCCACCACCATCTCCACCACGCCGTCGTGCTGCTGGTTTTCTCCGTCAACTTCTCCTTCCCCCTTGCTGGATCAAGAAGGAGGAGACGTCCCCGAACTGCACGTGTGAAGAACGCGGAGGCACCGTCCGTTCGGTGCTAGGATCTTCGGCGATTTGAATCGCGGCGAGTACGACTCCATCAACCGCGTTCTTGAACGCTTCCGCTTAGCGATCTACAAGGGTATGTGGATCTGACTCTTTCCTCGTAGATGCATCTCCTAGATTGATCTTGGTGAGCGTAGGAAAATTTTTGTTTCCCATGCAACGTTCCCCAACAAAACCCGCAACAAGTCCATCAAGTTCTTGAAAGTTAAGTGGTCACACCATACCGACCGAGAAGCTACGTGGGAACGAGAAGATCACCTTCGTTCCGAGTACCCTTTCTTCTTCCAGTCCTAGATCTCGGGACGAGATCTTTTTGTAGTAGAAGAGAGTTTGTAACACCCCAGATGTAACACCTTCCATTTATGGCAATATATGAAACATTGACTTCATCAATTCCATTCTGGGCTCTTCTTTCATTTCGGGTTTCTTTGTTTTGTCGCGTGCGTGTGTGCATTTCATCCATGTCATGTTATCATGTGCATTGCATTGCATTCGTGTTGTCACTTGCACCCGGTCCCACCAGCCTCTTCTCGTTGTCCGTTTCGAGTTCCGACACTCACACACGTGCCCGTGGCACCCCCGAGTCATTCTTTCGTGTGTGGCCATGTAACGTTCGCGGAATGAGGTGAGACTTGTCGTGCGTTGTTGTTCTGGTACGTGTAGGCCGCTTGTCAAGTTTCACCGCATTTGGAGTTCGTTTGGTACTCCAACGGTTAACCTAGTGGGCTAAAAGCACCTCTTCCTTTTGGCCCAAGACCCCCTCCACAACAGCCCACAAACCCAGCACAACCACTACCATCCTCTTGGTCGTCGGATCATGATCGCATGGCCGAAAACCACTCCTCATTTGGACCTTCCTAGCTCCCAGAAACTATAAAACAGTCCCCATCCCTGAAATCCCGGTGCAACCCTAATTTTTCTCTCCCTCCGCGCGCAGAGGCCGCCACATGGCGACCCCCGATTGGTCGGGCCACCTCGCAGCCAATCTCCACCGCCGCCACCTCAGCGCGCCGCCGGACCTCCGCGACCCCGCCGGCCGGACCTCCGCCGGGCTCGGGCGCCACGCCGTCGGCCGCCACGGGCGCCGTAGCCGCCGCCTCGCCTCCTCGCCGCCCCGTCGCTTCTCCAGCGAGCTCTCCGGCCATCTCCTCCAACTCCGGCGAGATCCGGTGGATCGGGACCAGATCCACCGGGAGATGAACCAAACACCCCGCTCCATCCCGGATCTCCTCGTTCCGCTTCGTCCTGTCCACGTTTGACTTTTTCGGAGGTGAAAATTCCACTAAGTCCCCAGTTTTCCTTATTTTGTTGCTTCCTTTGCATGGTTGTAACTTCGTGCTCGTAGATCCGTTTTGGGCGTGTAATATGTCAAAATGATCGTGGTGATATGCTCTTCGTTTTGTTCCACTGTGGCATGCTTGTTTGAGTTCATCTTGATGACCTAATCCTCGTGGGAAGAGTACTATAAGTTTAAAATTGCCGTTATCTGTAATTTTGTTGCCATGTTTGAGATATGATAACTTTGTGCATATTGGTCCAAATGGAGCATATGATATGTCAAAATGTTCATTGTGAAGTGCTCTACATGATGGTTGTTGTAGCATTCATGTTAGGTGTCATATTGCCATGTTAATCTCTATTGCAAAAATGCATGTGGCTGTTAAGTGCTGAAACTTGTTGTGAGATGTTGTTTTGACATGCTCATTGCTATTGATGTGTTTGTCTTCATGCCACATGTCAATATGTTTTAGAAGCACCATCATATTTTCTTTGCTGTGGTGCAAACCACTTTCCATGATATGCCTTGACGTGACTTAAACAAGCTTGTAAACATGCCATGCCAATGTTGTTGTTTTATACTTAGTGAAAAAACTGCTAAGTCTGGAAATCTGTTAACCTAATGCTATGTTTGCTTGATGCCTCACTCAAATTCATGCATGTTTTAGTATGTAAAATGGTCATATCTTGTTGTCCATGTTATGCTCTATCCATCCATGCCCTTACTTGCACATATGGCCTGTTGTAGCTTATTTATTTCTTGCCCTCAAGTTGCTATAAATTTTACCTGTCAGGTTTTTATCAGCATGATCAATTTGGTGAAGCTTGTTGCTATTGATCCATGCCTCCTATGGAGTTGCTCCAATGGAGTTGTTTGCTGTATGATATGTCTACTACATGTCCATGATATTTATATACTTATTGGAGTTGATATGCATGTTGTTTTGTGCCTCCGAAGGCAGCATCGTGATGATGTTTTTGCCTTCCCAGATTTTGGCAGTCTGGATAAATTTATTGCAACTTGCCATGCTAGGTTAATTGTGTTCCAGCAGGTATTGGGGTGTGTTCTAAGTTCATGCTTGTTAAGTATCATGTCTACTTCACATTCATGCCCTTTGTCTCCATGTTTGAGTGATGTAGCATAATTATTTTTGCTCCAAAGATGCCATGTGGCTGTAAACTGCAGTTTTGTGTGAATATTGTTTTGCTAGCCTTTTGCAAACCGTGTGTCCATTTCCGGCGATCTTTATATCGAATTCAACCGAAAATTTCCCCTCTATCCAGTGGATTGCTTGGTTTCCCAAGATGAGGCCTTCTCCATCATCTTCTCCTTAGGCTCAAGTGTTTCCACATGCATACGCACATCATACTTGCATCATGTTGATTGTGCATTGCACCGTGTTTGATATTGTGCCATGTTGTGTTCTTGTGTTGAGTAGAGCCGGGAGCTGAGACCGAGTACGAGGTTCCTACCGAGGTTGAGTGTGAGGAGCAAGGTTACGATCCCACCGACGACTCAACAGGCAAGATGACCTTACCTAGATATCATTACTATCTTTGCCTATGCTAGATGTCTTGCTCTTTAGCTTATTGCCTCGATGCCTATGTCTGTTTGTCAGCCTCCTATTGTTGCCATGAACCTCTCTAACCACCCAACCTAGCAAACCTTTGATTGGCTACGTAAGCTTTGCTCAGCCCCTCTTATAGCATTGCTAGTTGCAGGAGAAGACTTGAAGATTCTTGCTTCATGATGAAGTTATTGTTGGGATATCACAATATATAATCTGTTAAACTAAATCATCTATATATTGGTAATGGGTGGAAGGCTAAGCCTCTTGCTTGGTGTTTTGTTCCACTCATGCCACCCTAGGAACCGTTTAAATCGGTGTTATGTTCCTTGATTTTGCGTTCCTAACACGGTTGGGGTTATGGGACCCCCTCGATAACCCGCTTAGCGCTAAAGCTTTTCCAGCAAGGCCCAACATTGGTTTTACATTTGCCTAATAACTAAAACTTGCATAGGGACTAGCTATCCCGTGGACTTAATTAACAACCCCCGGGCCAGTGCTCCACATGAGTGTTGGTCCAAACTAGAGCCACTTGCGGTGCCACCCAGTTCGCTGGGATCTTCGGTTATTGTATGTACTGCTCATCCGGTCGTGGCCTGAGACTAGATACGCGCGGCTACTGTCAGGGTGTCGGCACGCCGGGAGGTCTTGCTAGATTAGTTTTACCTATGTCGGGATATCTTGAGCACGGGATTCCGAGAATACTCGGGTCTTCCCACCTTGGAGTTGCGACTCCGCAGATCGTGAGCTTGTGATGGGCTAAGTTGGGACACCCCTGCAGGGTTTGATCTTTCGAAAGCCGTGCCCGCGGTTATGTGGCAGATGGGAATTTGTTAATATCCGGTTGTAGAAACTTGACACTATGTTCATAATACACTACCAGCGTGAGTAACCGTGACGGTCGCTTTCCGAAGGGGTTCGGGAAGTGAACACGGTGGGGCTATGTTTGACGTGCTTAGATAGGATCACTTCGTGATCACTTTGACGATCGTTGGCACTTCTCTTCTCGCTATAAACACGTAAGCTAGTACTAGTGCAGCTGCAACCTTGTTCTTCAGCCTTGTTCCACACCCAAGGCTTAGATAGTTTTGCTACCCGGGAACGGGATTGCTGAGTCCTCCGTGGCTCATAGATTCTACACAACACCAGATGCAGGTACCATGGTGAACTACACAGGTGATGGCACAGAGTTGTATTGGGAGTTTGATGAAGAACGTGGGCGATACTACGTGTACTGTCCCGACGATCAGTAGTGGCTTCTACTAGGGGTGATTTCGGACCTTGTGGCTTTATTTATGGTATCTTTCATTTGGATCTTCGTCCGTAGTCGGACTGTGATGTTATCTGGATGATGAATGTTTATGTAATGCATTGTGTGGTGGCGAGTGTAAGCCAACTACTCTTTTACAATTTCATCCCTCTTTTACATGAGTTGTGCGAAGATACCATTCTTGAGATCATTCCAGTATGATATTATGCCTTTAAGTCGTGCCTCGAAACGTGGGAGGTATAATCTCATACTGGGCATTACACTGGCACTCCGCCACCGCCCAGGCGATTTTTCCGGCATTGCGGTCACGCAGGGCAGTGTGCCGGCGGGTCTGCGTCCAGCACGCCCGCAAGGTGTTCGGCGGTTTGCCTACCCTGACAATGGACTCGGACGACAAGGAGGTGCTCGCCGCACTATTGGAGGAGGAAGCCCAAGCCGACGTTCAGGAAGAGGAACATCTCATGGTCCTCGTCGCCCTCGCCGGCCTGCTAGTGAGCAATGAAAAGCGGCGGTGAGGTGGCTCAGCGCCGGGGCAGATGAAAGCAAAGAACCGACATCGTCTGGAAGGCTACTGCATGCTCTACTCCGACTACTTCGCCGATGCTCCACTGCACGACGACAAAGTATTTCGGCGTCGTTATCGGATGAGCCGAAAGCTTTTCCTCAGGATTATGAATTCCATCCGGGAGTTTGACAGCTACTTCAAATGCAAGAAGGATTGCACCGGCAAACTTGGATTCACCTCAATCCAGAAATGCACGACAGCGATGAGGATGCTTGCATACGGAGCTCCCGGTGATTCACTCGACGACTATGGGCGCATGGCCGAGTCCACCACCATTGAGTGTTTCTACAAGTTCTGCAAGGCAGTGGTGGCAGTATTTGGAAAGCAATACTTGTGAACACCCAATGCGGAAGACACTGCTAGGATCCTAGCACAGAATGCAGCGAGAGGATTCCCTAGGATGCTTGGAAGCATCGACTGTGTAGCGACCAGACCTCAAACAGTCTGATCTCTGTGCATCAGTGTCATCCCTGGATCAGTAATGTTGACACACACAGTACTTGAAGGATTTATAACAGAGTAGCAATCACACACTTACTAGATCGAAAGTTCCAAAGATGAACTTAATACAATAAAAATGGCTTAAGGCCATCTAACAACGATAACATCGGAAGGCTTGGAAGATAAGTGAGTCCAACAACTCCAACGGCATCACTGAGTATAGAACCACGACCTAAAGGCACCTTACTCGTCGTCTGAAAAGTCTGCAACATGAACGTTGCAGCCCGAAAATGGGTCAGCACATGGAATATGCTGGCAAAGTAACACATAGAGAGTAATGAAAGAGTAAAGCTATACTACATGCATATATGGTTGGTGGAAAGCTCTATGGTTATAGTTTTTGCATAAAGCCAATTTTTCCCTACTACAAAGGAATATATTTTATTTAACTATCAAGGAAGTTGAAACATCATTGAGAAGGTTCACCCAACTCAATCCCAATTAAAGTAATCATTAACCCAACAAATTAGTTTTTAGTGTGATGAGATACACATGATAATCCAAGTACTAGATACTCAAGACGTCCATAAACGGGGACACGGCTAATCATGATTAGTTTGTGCACTCTGCAGAGGTTTGTGCACTTTCCCCATAAGACTCGATCTCCTCCGTTGAGATTCTCGCACTACCTGATGTTTGAGAAACGGATGACCGAGACATAGTCTTTCAGAAGCGCTAGCACCTTACGATCGAGTAGACAGTACCAACCTACATCCCCTACATCTGCTAGTCTACCACTGTAAGAGTTCGCACGACTTAGTCAACTATGCTAGAGCCCATAATAGCTTGTGGCTGCACACGGAAGTTTCTAGTATGAAGTACCTCATGATCCCCTTGAGCCTGGGTGGCGGTCCATAATGAAAGCAGGCAATCGCTGGAATACCCAGGTGCCTCAATCCACCCAGATGTGTGTTCAAGTTGCCACCTTAAGTAAAACCATTAATTTAACAATCTCACATCTGTCATGGATACATTCTCCCAATCCACGTCTTCTAGCATAGCATGGCATAATAAGCAACGTAGAAGTAACTCCCAAAGGTTTGATTATAAAACAGGTAATAGGTACTACCTCATCAACTTCCCAGAACCCACATATTAAGAGATCCTACTCATGCAAGTGTTTGAGGATTGTTCTAATGCAATAAAAACTGGGTATTGGAAAGTATGATCAAAGTGTTACTTGCCTTGCTGATGATCCGCGAAACCTAGAGATTCAAAGTAGCAAGCGGCGCACTCCGGGTACTCTATCGCAAACAAACAAGCATACAATAAGTACTCATCTAATGCACGGGTAAAACTCAAATAAGAGATCTAACCAAAAATTTCAACATAAGAACTCCGGTTGGCAAAAGAAACAACTCAAACGAAGCAACGAAAGTCAAACGACGAAAAAACCAACTTCGTTTACAAATCTGGACCTAAGTCCAAATTTTTCAGGAGCAAAAACTTGGTTGACTAGTTTAAAGGGAAAGAGGGTTTCGAGGCGAAACTCCACGCGCTTGAATCGCCTGATTCCGATAAACGAGCGAAAAATTAAACTAGAATGAAGATTGGACCAGAAATCACGATCAGATAATAATCGCGAAAATCCGAGAAAAGAAAAACTGACGAACAGCTTAACGAACGAACGTTCGTTAACTGGAACTAAACGACGAAAGCGTTCGTTAAAACGAACGAACGGGCGAACGCTCGGTAAATAGCTAAACCGAAAAAAACCGTTCTAATAAAAAAATGAACTAGGGTTTTTCTAAAAAAACAGATCGGTTTTCTCAAGAAAACCGGCGGGCGGCGCGGCTACCTCGTCGGACTCCGGCGATGGGTGGCGTCGGCGGCGACAGGCGGCGGCGGGTGCTGCAAGCGGCGGCGGGGCGGAGCGAAGCGAGGGGTGAGGAGGCGGTGGGGCGGCGGTATTTATAAGAGGGGGGCGGCGGTGACTTGGGGAAGGGGGCGCCGGCTCAGCCTTGGGAGGCGTGCCCCGGCCGGACTCGGCAGCGGCAGCGGGTCGGACTCCCGCGGGGAAGGCGGTGGGCGGCGCGGGCTTGGCCTGGCTCGGCTCGGCCTTTGGCCTAGTCGGACACGGGATTTTTTTTTTAAAAAAAACCGCCGAATCTAAGAAAAATTCTAGAAAATAGAATAAAATTCTAAAAATGCCAAAACTAATTTTCACCGTCTAAATGAAATATTTAGAACAAGATGAACATTTTTCTTGGTCCTAATGCATTTTTGAAAACGTGCAATTTTTCCTAAATTCAAATAAAATAGCAAAAACTCCGAAATAAAACTCATTTGATTTTCTTATTAAATCCTCAGTATTTCTTTATTTTGGGAGAGTCATTTTACTCCCTCTCATATTTTCATTTTAGAAATACTTGAAGATAAAATAAATAAAATCAATGATCCTATTTTCAAAACTTGAGAAACCTCAAATATGAAAATAACGAAATCACCAACTCTCTCCGAGGGTCCTTGAGTTGCGTAGAATTTCTAGGATATACCAAAAACAAGAAAATATGATATGCATTGATGATCTAGTGTATAACATTCCAGATTGAAAATTTGGGATGTTACAAACCTACCCCTCCCTTAAGATGAATCTCGCCCTCGAGATTCGGGTTGGCTAGAAAATATGTGAGGGTGGTCCTTGTGCAGATCTTCCTCTCGCTCCCACGTTGCTTCATCCTCGGTGTGGTGGCTCCACTGAACTTCTCAAAACTTGATAACCTTGCTGCGGGTGACCCGGCTGGCATACTCAAGAATCTTGACTGGTTTTTCCTCATAGGTCAAATCCCTGTCCAACTGAATCGCTTACAACCGCACTGTATCCCTCAGCGGTATCTCAGCCATCTCAACGTGGCACTTCTTCAACTAGGAAACGTGGAATACAACATGAACTCCTGACAATCCTTCGGGCAATTCCAACTTGTAGGCTACTTCTCCCATACGCTCCAAAACTTTGTATGGTCCTACAAAATGTGGCGCTAACTTTCCCTGAACTCCGAAACGTTTAACTCCTCGAAGTGGAGATACTCGAAGATAAACTCGGTCCCTGACTTCGTAAACTGTCTCTTTGCGTTTTGAATCTGCGTAGCTCTTCTGCCTGGACTGGGCTACCTTGAGCCTATCGCGAATCAATTTTACCTTCTGTTCAGACTCCTTAATCAAATCTGGTCCAAACAATTGGCGGTCTCCAACTTCATCCCAAGACAATGGGGTCCTGCACCTCCTTCCGTACAAGGCTTCGAAAGGGGCCATCTTCAGACTGGATTGATAACTGTTGTTGTAAGAGAACTCTGCATAAGGCAAATTGTCGTCCCAACTAGATCCATAATCTAGCACAAAGCTCTCAGTATATCCTCCAAAATCTGATTGACTCTCTCGGTCTGTCCATCTGTCTGCGGATGAAAAGCTGTACTGAACTCTAGCCTGGTACCCAAAGTTTCGTGTAACTGATTCCAGAACTTTGAGGTAAACTGGGTTCCTCTATCTGATACGATGCTCCTCGGAACTCCATGCAGGCATACGATCCTGGTCATGTATATCTTTGCCAACTTTGCATTGGTGTAAGTAGTCTTCACTGGGATGAAATGAGCTACCTTCGTCAATCGATCGACTACAACCCAAATCGAGTCATAACCTAAACGAGTTCTGGGTAATCCTGTAATAAAATCCATGCCTAGCTTATCCCACTTCCATTCGGGTATTGACAATGGTTGTAACAATCCTGCCGGCTTTTGATGCTCCGCCTTCACTCTCTGACATACATCACAAACTGCTACATATTCCGCAATATCCTTCTTCATTCTGGTCCACCAGAAAGTATCCTTCAAGTCCAAGTACATCTTGGTATTTCCTGGGTGAATCGAATATGGTGAATCATGGGCCTCTTGCAGATGATCTCCGGGTTGTTAGGCACATTTACGCGGTCTTCAAACCACAGGGTGTCGTGCTCATCCTCACGAAATCCTTTAACTTTTCCTTTGCTCATCTTCTCCCTTATAGAGGCAACCTCCTCGTCAGTCTTCTGAGCTTCTCTGATCTTATCCATCAAAGTAGACTGAATCTCCAGTGTTGCTACATAGCCTCTCGAAACTATCTCCAAACATAGCTCACGAAGGTCCTCGGCTAACTCTTTCGGTAAATCTTCCGTCATTAGTGTGTTGACATGGCTCTTACGGCTTAGCGCATCGGCTACCACGTTAGCCTTTCCGGGATGATAATGCAATCTCATATCATAATCCTTGATGAGTTCCAACCATCTCCTTTGCCTGAGATTTAGCTCCTTCTGAGTGAATATATACTTCAAACTATTGTGATCCGTGTATACTTCACAATGGTTTCCAATGAGAAAATGTCTCCAAGTCTTCAATGCATGCACTACGGCTGCTAACTCCAAATCATGCGTGGCATAATTCAACTTATGAGGTTTCAATTGTCGTGAAGCATACGAAACAACTCTTCCCTCCTGCATAAGCACTGCTCCAAGTCCTCGACGTGAAGCGTCGCAATACACCTCATAGTCCTTACGTTGATCTGGCAGAATCAACACAGGTGATGAGACCAAACATTTCTTTAATTCCTGGAAACTGGCCTCACATTCCTTAGTCCAATTGAACTTGGTATCCTTCTTCAACAACTCCGACATAGGCTTTGCAATTTTTTATAAATTCTTGATGAATCTTCGGTAGTATCCTGCAAGTCCAAGAAAACTCCGGATCTCTCCAACTGTTGTTGGTGCTTCCCAATTTGCCACAGTGTCAACCTGAAGGAAATATGCCCTAGAGGCAATAATAAAGATGTTATTTGTATTTCCTTATATCATGATAAATGTCTTTTATTCATGCTAGAATTGTATTAACCGGAAACTTAGTACATGTGTGAATACACAGACAAAACAGTATGTCCCTAGTATGCCTCTACTAGACTAGCTCATTGATCAAAGATGGTTATGTTTCCTAGCCATAGACATGAGTTGTCATTTGATCAACGGGATCACATCATTAGGAGAATGATGTGATGGACAAGACCCATCCGTTAGCATAGCACTATGATCGTTTAGTTTAACTGCTATTGCTTTCTTCATGACTTATACATGTTCCTATGACTATGAGATTATGCAACTCCCGAATACCGTAGGAACACCTTGTGTGCTATCAAACGTCACAACGTAACTGGGTGATCATAAAGATGCTCTACAGGTGTCTCCGAAAGTATTCGTGGTGTTGGCATAGATCAAGATTGGGATTTGTCACTCCGAGTGTCGGAGAGGTATCTCTGGGCCCTCTCGGTAACACACATCACAATAAGCCTTGCAAGCAAAAGACTAATGAGTTAGTCACAAGATGATGTGTTACGGAACGAGTAAAGAGACTTGCCGGTAACGAGATTGAACTAGGTATAGAGATACCGACGATCGAATCTCGGGCAAGTAACATACCGATGACAAAAGGAACAACGTATGTTGTTATGCGGTTCTGACCGATAAAAGATCTTCGTAGAATATGTAGGAGCCAATATGAACATCCAGGTTCCACTATTGGTTATTGACCGGAGATGAGTCTCGGTCATGTCTACATAGTTCTCGAACCCGTAGGGTCCGCACGCTTAACGTTTGATGACGATCGGTATTATGAGTTTATGAGTTTTGATGTACCGAAGGTAGTTCGGAGTCCCGGATGAGATCACGGACATGACGAGGAGTCTCGGAATGTCCGAGACATAAAGATTGATATATTGGACGACTATATTCGGACACCGGAAGTGTTCCGGAAAAGTTTCGGATTTATCGGGAATGCCGGAGGGGGTTACCGGAACCCCCTACGAGAGGGGATGGTCCATAGTGGGCCTAAAGGGAAAGAGAGAGGCAGCCCATAGGGCTGGCCGGCGCCCCCACCTAGGGTTCCTAGTTGGACTAGGATTGGGGGGGCGCCACCTCTCCTATTCCTTTCCCCCTTCTTCCTTTTGGTGAATCCTACTAGGAATAGGATTGCAATCCTATTCCTAGTAGGAGTCCACTCCTAGCCGCACCAGGAAGAGTTGGCCGGCCTCCCTCCCTTGCTCCTTTATATACGGGGGCAGGGGGGCACCCAAAGACACACAAGTTGAATTGTTTTAGCCGTGTGCGGTGCCCCCCTCCACAGAATCACACCTCGGTCGTATCGTCGCGGAGCTTAGGCGAAGCCCTGCGCCGGTGAACACATCATATCCGTCACCACGCCGTCGTGCTGACGAAACTCTCCCGTGAAGCTCAACTGGATCAAGAGCTCGTGGGACGTCATCAAGCTGAACGTGTGCTGAACGCGGAGGTGCCGTACGTTCGGTGCTTGATCGGTTGGATCGCGAAGAAGTTCGACAACATCAACCGCGTCACTTGACGCTTCCGCTCCCGGTCTACGAGGGTACGTAGACACACTCTCCCCTCTCGTTGCTATGCATCTGGTAGATAGATCTTGCGTGATCGTAGGAAAATTTTAAAATACTACGTTCCCCAACAGTGGTATCAGAGCCAGGTTTATGCGTAGATGATATGCACGAGTAGAACACAATGAGATTGTGGACGATACTAGTCATACTGCTTACCAGCATGTCATACTTTGCTTTGGCGGTATTGTGAGATGAAGCGGCCCGGACCGACATTACGCGTACGCTTACGCGAGACTGGTTTCACCGTTACGAGCACTCGTTGCTTAAAGGTGACTGGCGGGTGTCTGTCTCTCTCACTTTAGCTGAATCAAGTGTGGCTACGCCCGGTCCTTGTGAAGGTTAAAACAGCACATACTTGACGAAACATCGTTGTGGTTTTGTATGCGTAGGTAAGAACGGTTCTTGCTAAGCCCGTAGCAGCCACGTAAAACTTGCAACAAATAAAGTAGAGGACGTCTAACTTGTTTTTGCAGGGCATGTTGTGATGTGATATGGTCAAGACATGATGAGTTATACGGTTTTGTATGAGATGATCATGTTTTGTAAAGTTATCGGCAACTGGCAGGAGCCATATGGTTGTCGCTTTATTGTATGAAATGCAATCGCCATGTAATTGCTTTAGTTTATCACTAAGCGGTAGCGATAGTCGTAGAAGCAATAGTTGGCGAGACGACAACGATGCTACGATGGAGATCAAGGTGTCAAGCCGATGACGAAGGTGATCATGACGATGCTTTGGAGATGGAGATCAAAAGCACAAGATGATGATGGCCATATCATGTCACATATTTTGATTGCATGTGATGTTTATCTTATTATGCTTCTTATTTTGCTTAGAACGACGGTAGCATTATAAGATGATCCCTTACTAAATTTCAAGGTATAAGTGTTCTCCCTGAGTATGCACCGTTGCGAAAGTTCGTCGTGCCGAGACACCACGTGATGATCGGGTGTGATAAGCTCTACGTTCAAATACAACGGGTGTAAGCCAGTTTTGCACACGCAGAATACTCGGGTTAAACTTGACGAGCCTAGCATATACAGATATGGCCTCGGAACACTGGAGACCGAAAGGTCGAGCGTGAATCATATAGTAGATATGATCAACATAAGATGTTCACCATTGAAAACTACTCCATCTCACGTGATGATCGGACATAGTTTAGTTGATTTGGATCACGTGATCATTTAGATGACCAGAGGGATGTCTATCTAAGTGGGAGTTCTTTAAATTAATATGATTAAACTGAACTTTAATTTATCATGTACTTAGTCCTGATAGTTTTTTCATATCTATGTCGTTGTAGATCAATGGCCCGTGCTACCGTTCCTTTGAATTTTAATGCATTCCTAGAGAAAGCTAAGTTGAAAGATGATGGTAGCAATTACACGGACTGGGTCCGTAACCTGAGGATTATCCTCATTGCTGCACAGAAGAATTATGTCCTTGAAGCACCGCTAGGTGACAAGCCCCCTTCCGCTGATGCAGACGCTGTGAACATCTGGCAGTCGCGGTCTGATGACTACACGATAGTTCAGTGTGCCATGCTTTACGGCTTAGAACCGGGACTTCAACGACGTTTTGAACGTCATGGAGCATATGAAATGTTCCAGGAGTTGAAGTTAATATTTCAAGCAAATGCCCGAATTGAGAAATATGAGATTTCCAATAAGTTCTACAGCTGCAAAATGGAGGAGAATCGCTCTATCAGTGAACACTTGCTCAGAATGTCTGGGTACTACAATCATATGACTCAACTTGGTTGCAATGTTGACGAAGATAGTGTTATTGATAGAGTTCTTCAATCACTGCCACCAAGCTATAAAGGCTTCGTGATGAACTATAACATGCAAGGGATGCAAAAGACAATTCCCGAGCTCTTCGCTATGCTCAAAGCTGCGGAGGTAGAAATCAAAAAGGAGCATCAAGTGTTGATGGTTAACAAGACCACTAGTTTCAAGAAAAAGGGCAAGGGAAAGAAAGGGAACTTCAAAAAGAATAGCAAATCAGTTGCTACTTCAACGAAGAAACCCAAATCTGGAGCCAAGCCTGAAACTGAGTGCTTCTACTGCAAGGGAACTGGACACTGGAAGCGGAACTGCCCCAAGTATTTGGCGGATAAGAAGGATGGCAAGATGAACAAAGGTATATGTGATATACATGTTATTGATGTGTACCTTACTAATGCTCGTAGTAGTACCTGGGTATTTGATACCGGTTCGGTTGCTAATATTTGTAACTCGAAACAGGGACTACGGATTAAACGAAGATTAGCTAAGGACGAGGTGACGATGCGCGTGGGAAACGGTTCCAAAGTCGATGTGATCGCCGTCGGCACGCTACCTCTACATCTACCTTCGGGATTAGTTTTAGACCTAAATAATTGTTATTTGGTGCCAGCATTGAGCATGAACATTTTATCTGGATCTTGTTTATTGCGAGACGGTTATTCATTTAAATCAGAGAATAATTGTTGTTCCATTTTTATGAATAATATCTTTTATGGTCATGCACCCTTAAAGAGTGGTCTATTCTTATTGGATCTCGATTGTAGTGATACACATATTCATAATATTGAAACCAAAAGATGCAAGGTTAATAATGATAGTGCAACTTATTTATGGCACTGCCGTTTAGGTCATATTGGTGTAAAACGCATGAAGAAACTCCATAAAGATGGACTTTTGGAATCACTTGATTATGAATCACTTGGTGCTTGCGAACCATGCCTCATGGGCAAGATGACTAAAACTCCGTTCTTCGGAACTATGGAGCGAGCAACAGATTTGTTGGAAATCATACATACTGATGTATGTGGACCAATGAGCGTTGATGCTTGCGGCGGGTATCGTTATTTTCTGACCTTCACTGATGATTTGAGCAGATATGGGTATATCTACTTAATGAAACACAAGTCTGAAACATTTGAAAAGTTCAAAGAATTTCAGAGTGAAGTAGAGAATCATCGTAACAAGAAAATAAAGTTCCTACGATCTGATCGTGGAGGAGAATATTTGAGTTACGAGTTTGGTCTTCATTTGAAACAATGTGGAATAGTTTCACAACTCACACCACCTGGAACACCACAACGTAATGGTGTGTCCGAACGTCGTAACCGTACTTTATTAGATATGGTGCGATCTATGATGTCTCTTACCGATTTACCACTATCGTTTTGGGGTTATGCTTTAGAGACAGCTGCATTCACGTTAAATAGGGCACCATCTAAATCCGTTGATACGACGCCTTATGAACTATGGTTTGGCAAGAAACCAAAGTTGTCGTTTCTTAAAATTTGGGGCTGCGATGCTTATGTGAAAACACTTCAACCTGATAAGCTCGATCCCAAGTCGGAAAAATGTGTCTTCATAGGATACCCAAAAGAAACTGTTGGGTACACCTTCTATCACAGATCCGAAGGCAAAATATTCGTTGCTAAGAACGGATCCTTTCTAGAAAAAGAGTTTCTCTCGAAAGAAGTGAGTGGGAGGAAAGTAGAACTTGATGAGGTAATTGTACCTTCTCCCATATTGGAAAGTAGTACATCACAGGAAATTGTTCCAGTGATTCCTACACCAATTAGTGAGGAAGTTGATGATAATGATCATGAAACTTCGGATCAAGTTTCTACTGAACGTCGTAGATCAACCAGAGTACGTTCCGCACCAGAGTGGTACGACAACCCAGTTCTGGAAATCATGTTACTAGACCATGATGAACCTACGAACTATGAGGAAGCGATGATGAGCCCAGATTCCGCAAAATGGCTTGAAGCCATGAAATCTGAGATGGGATCCATGTATGATAACAAAGTATGGACTTTGGTTGACTTGCCCGATGATCGGCAGGCCATCGAAAACAAATGGATCTTCAAGAGGAAGACCGACGCAGACGGTAATATTACTGTTTACAAAGCTCGACTTGTTGCGAAAGGTTTTCGACAAGTTCAAGGAGTTGACTACGATGAGACTTTCTCACCTGTAGCGATGCTTAAGTCTGTCCGAATCATGTTAGCAATTGCCGCATTTTATGATTATGAAATCTGGCAAATGGATGTCAAAACTGCATTCCTAAATGGATATCTCAAAGAAGAGTTGTATATGATGCAACCAGAAGGTTTTGTCAATCCAAAAGATGCTAACAAAGTATGCAAACTCCAGCGATCCATCTATGGACTGGTGCAAGCATCTCGGAGTTGGAATATACGCTTTGATGAGGTGATCAAAGCATATGGTTTTATACAGACTTTTGGAGAAGCCTGTATTTACAAGAAAGTGAGTGGGAGCTCTGTAGCATTTCTAATATTATATGTAGTGACATATTGTTAATTGGAAATGATATAGAATTTCTGAATAGCATAAAAGGATACTTGAATAAAAGTTTTTCAACGAAAGACCTCGGTGAAGCTGCTTACATATTAGGCATCAAGATCTATAGAGATAGATCAAGACGCTTAATTGGACTTTCACAAAGCACATACCTTGATAAGATTTTGAAAAGGTTCAAAATGGATCAGTCAAAGAAAGGGTTCTTGCCTGTTTTACAAGGTATGAAGTTGAGTAAGACTCAATGCCCGACCACTGCAGAAGATAGAGAGAAAATGAAAGTCATTCCCTATGCCTCAGCCATAGGATCTATCATGTATGCAATGCTGTGTACCAGACCTGATGTGTGCCTTGCTATAAGTCTAGCAGGGAGGTACCAAAGTAATCCAGGAGTGGATCACTGGACAGCGGTCAAAAACATCCTAAAGTATCTGAAAAGAACAAAGGATATGTTTCTCGTATATGGAGGTGACAAAGAGCTCGTCGTAAACGGTTACGTCGATTCTAGCTTTGACACTGATCCGGATGACTCAAAGTCACAAACCGGATATGTATTTTTATTGAACGATGGAGCTGTCAGCTAGTGCAGTTCCAAGCAGAGCGTCGTGGCGGGATCTACGTGTGAAGCGGAATACATAGCTGCTTCAGAAGCAGCAAATGAAGGAGTCTGGATGAAGGAGTTCATATCCGATCTAGGTGTAGTACCTAGTGCATCGGGTCCAATGAAAATCTTTTGTGACAACACTAGAGCCATAGCCTTGGCGAAGGAATCCAGGTTTCACAAGGGAACAAAGCACATCAAAAGACGCTTCAATTCCATCCGCGATCTAGTCAAGGAGGGAGACATAGAGATTTGCAAAATACATACGGATCTGAATGTTGCAGACCCGTTGACTAAGCCTCTTCCACGGGCAAAACATGATCAGCACCAAGACTCCATGGGTGTGAGGATCATTACTTTGTGATCTAGATTATTGACTCTAGTTCAAGTGGGAGACTGAAGGAAATATGCCCTAGAGGCAATAATAAAGATGTTATTTGTATTTCCTTATATCATGATAAATGTCTTTTATTCATGCTAGAATTGTATTAACCGGAAACTTAGTACATGTGTGAATACACAGACAAAACAGTATGTCCCTAGTATGCCTCTACTAGACTAGCTCATTGATCAAAGATGGTTATGTTTCCTAGCCATAGACATGAGTTGTCATTTGATCAACGGGATCACATCATTAGGAGAATGATGTGATGGACAAGACCCATCCGTTAGCATAGCACTATGATCGTTTAGTTTAACTGCTATTGCTTTCTTCATGACTTATACATGTTCCTATGACTATGAGATTATGCAACTCCCGAATACCGTAGGAACACCTTGTGTGCTATCAAACGTCACAACGTAACTGGGTGATCATAAAGATGCTCTACAGGTGTCTCCGAAAGTATTCGTGGTGTTGGCATAGATCAAGATTAGGATTTGTCACTCCGAGTGTCGGAGAGGTATCTCTGGGCCCTCTCGGTAACACATATCATAATAAGCCTTGCAAGCAAAAGACTAATGAGTTAGTCACGAGATGATGTGTTACGGAACGAGTAAAGAGACTTGCCGGCAACGAGATTGAACTAGGTATAAAGATACCGACGATCGAATCTCGGGCAAGTAACATACCGTTTGACAAAAGGAACAACGTATGTTGTTATGCGGTTCTGACCGATAAAAGATCTTCGTAGAATATGTAGGAGCCAATATGAACATCCAGGTTCCGCTATTGGTTATTGACCAGAGATGAGTCTCGGTCATGTCTACATAGTTCTCGAACCCGTAGGGTCCGCACGCTTAACGTTTGATGACGATCGGTATTATGAGTTTTTGAGTATTGATGTACCGAAGGTAGTTCGGAGTCCCGGATGAGATCACGGACATGACGAGGAGTCTCGGAATGTCCGAGACATAAAGATTGATATATTGGACGGCTATATTCGGACACCGGAAGTATACCGGAAAAGTTTCGGATTTATCGGGAATGCCGGAGGGGGTTACCGGAACCCCCTACGAGAGGGGATGGTCCATAGTGGGCCTAAAGGGTGAGAGAGAGGCAGCCCATAGGGATGGCCGGCGCCCCACCTAGGAATCCTAGTTGGACTAGGATTGGGGGGGGTGCCACCTCTCCTAATCCTTTCCCCCTTCTTCCTTCCGGTGAATCCTACTAGGAATAGGATTGCAATCCTATTCCTAGTAGGAGTCCCCTCCCTAGCCGCACCATAGGAGGTGGCCGGCCCCTCCTCCCTTGCTCCTTTATATACGGGGGCAGGGGGGCACCCAAAGACACACAGGTTGAATTGTTTTAGCCGTGTGCGGTGCCCCCCTCCACAGAATCACACCTCGGTCGTACCGTCGCGGAGCTTAGGCGAAGCCCTACGCCGGTGAACACATCATATCCGTCACCACGCCGTCGTGCTGACGAAACTCTCTCGTGAAGCTCAACTGGATCAAGAGCTCGTGGGACGTCATCAAGCTGAACGTGTGCTGAACGCGGAGGTGCCGTACGTTCGGTGCTTGATCGGTTGGATCGCGAAGAAGTTCGACAACATCAACCGCGTCACTTGACGCTTCCGCTCCCGGTCTACGAGGGTACGTAGACACACTCTCCCCTCTCGTTGCTATGCATCTGGTAGATAGATCTTGCGTGATCGTAGGAAAATTATAAAATACTACGTTCCCCAACACAACCTTGGTGGGATCTACTGCTATACCTTCTTCGGATATAACGTGTCCGAGGAATCCAACTTCCTTCAACCAAAACTCACATTTGCTGAACTTGGCATATAGCTGATGTTCTCTGAGCTTCTCAAGTACCAAACGCAAATGCTCCTTATGCTCCTCTTAATCCTTTGAGAAGATCAATATATCATCTATGAACACCATGACGAACTTATCCAAGAACTCCATAAACACCTTGTTCATCAAGTTCATGAAGTATGCCGGTGCGTTAGTCAGACCAAATGACATAACAGTATACTCGTACAACCCATACCTGGTGGTAAAGGCCGTCTTAGGTATATCCTGCTCTCGAATCTTCAACTGATAGTATCCTGATCACAAGTCGATCTTGGAAAATACCTTAGCTCCTTGCAATCTATCGAACAGATCATTGATCATCGGCAGTGGGTACTTGTTCTTGATTGTTAAATCATTCAATCCTCGATAATCAACAACCATTCTTAACGATACGTCCTTCTTTTCCACTAGAAGTACTGGCGATCCCCAAGGCGAAGAACTTGGGCGAATATAACCTTTATCCAGTAACTCTTTAATTTGCTTCTTAATCTCCTCCAAATCTTTTGCGGGCATCCTGTATGGTCTCTTAGATATTGGCCCTGTGCCTGGCAAAAGCTCGATCAAAAACTCAATATCTCTATCTGGTGGCATGCCTGGCAACTCCTCTGGAAATACATCAGGGAAATCTTTCACCACCGGTACTTCCTCCTGCACAACTCCTGATAAGGAATTTACTCGGTTCCTCTTCGGCACATGCCGGGATACATACTTGATCCTTCTTCCTTCTGGCGTGGTAAGCAAAATGGACTTACTGGCGCATTCAATGTTCCCTCCGTACTTAGATAACCAATCCATGCCTAATATCACATCCAATCCTTGAGATTCCAATACTATTAGGTCCGAAGGGAATATGTAGTTACCAATCCTTAATGGTAACTGATCACACCATAGTCTGGCCATATACTAACATGGGTGACCTAAGGGCTTGGGTTGGCAGTTTATACTTATCCATGAATCCCTTTGAGATGTATGAATGCGATGCACCAGTATCAAAAAGAACGAGTGCAGTAAATGACTTAACTAAAAACTTACCAATTACTGCATCTGGCTGAGCTTCAACCTCCTCCACGCTAACGTGGTTCACCTGTCCCCTATTAAAAGGGTTTGACTTCTTCCCAGAGCTTACATTGCCATTTCCATTCTGGGCTTCAGGACATTCATTGGCGTAATGTCCCATCTTCTGGCACTTATAACAAGTGACTTGGCTCAGGTCTCGCTTGGCCGGTGTTGATGGGTTGGTACGGTTCTGGCCGTTGCTTCCTCCATTCCCATTACCATTATTGGGGCCACTATGATTGTGCGAGCTACTACCTCCATGGGTATGTTGAAATTGTCCTACCGGTTTAGGGGTAAAACGTGGCTTCTGCTGAGCTCCAGAATTATACTTTCCTTGTCCATACTTCCTCTTGCGGTTTTCAATCTGCTGCTGCTTCCCTTCAATCATTAGAGCTCGATCTACCAATTCCTGGTAGTTGTTGAAGCTTGCTACCATCAACTGTACGCTCATCTCATCATTTAGCCCTTCCATAATCTCTCCTGCTTAGCGGCATCTATGGCCACATCATCTGGGGCATAACGAGATAGAGTACTAAACTCATCTATGTACTGAGCCACAGTACGATTTCCTTGGCGCAAGTTGCGAAACTCCCGCTTCTTCATGCTCATAGCTCCAGTTGAGACATGGGCAGTACGGAAAGCTTGCTGAAACTGATCCCAAGTGACATTGGCTATGGGGAAAGTAGCTGTGTAAATCTCCCACCATGCTGCGGCGGGTCCAGACAACTGATGTGCGGCAAATCGCACCTTCTCAGCATCCGAGCAATTAGCGGTGGTCAAATCCCTTCCAATCTTGCGCAGCTAGTCATCAGCGACTATTGGTTCAATGCTGCTAGCAAACACTGGTGGTTGTAACCTTAAGAAATGTGTCAGGTTGTCCACGGGTGGTGGTGGTGGAGGGTTGTTGTTGTTCTGGTTGTTCTGAGTGTTCTGGACAAGTAGTTGCATCAAAGTGGTCTGCTGCTGGATCAACTGAGTGAGCTCAGGGGGAAACTGGAATTCTGGCTCACGTCTCGGAGGCATCTGATGGGTGTAGAGGGAAGATATTAGAATAGAAATGAGGTCTAAGGGAAAAATCACTACCCAAATGCACATGAGACGAACACAATCATATCACGCCAAAATCAAATTCAAACAAGGGCTTACACAGATATAACGTTACAAAAGTGCTCTAATTCCTACTATATGGAGTAAACTACTAGTCATAGGGTGGTCATCTAGAAATTTTGATCGGCAGAAGATTCCATGATGTCTGCTCCAGCTTCATCTTCATAGTCTTCGTCATCACTATCATCGGGGTCTGAATCCGTGTCGTCGATGATGATGTAGTCTTCAGGACAAATCTCCTTGGGTTCCTCTTCTTCTTCTTCCCCTCCGGGTGCTGGATCTCCCATGAATACTCCTAGCTTCCGTGTCAAATCATCATTCTTCTCCACAAGTATCAACATCTCCTCCTCGTATCCGTCACGTGTTGACTTGAGTTCCTCTTCTAACTCCAGGTTTCGGGTTAGTGCTTTCTTCAAGTCTATCATCCCTGCACACATCTGGTGCTCCTGTCGACGAATGTGCTGGTTTAACTCTTGAATGAACGCTGCAATGGACCTGTCCTTCCGGGTGCTGATCATGTCCCATCGCTCATCTCGGCGTCCACAAATCTGGTAGATAGTGTCCTTCAGCTCCTGCTTGTAGACTTCTCCAATCCTTCCCATAGTGATGTGGGCTGCCATACTCCTGCTTAGGCTCCAGGTGGGTGCATCAAAGGAAAACTCTATGGGTGCGGTGACGGGCATGAATGTCCTTCCTGTAACTTGAACTTGAATCATCTAGCGCTCCTCTTCCGGTAAAGTGGCGTTGTAGGTTCCGGTGAAGCTTGGTACTCCGATGTTTAGATATCTAGTGACTTCCTTTAGGTGACGTCCGAACGGTGTATCTTCATCCGGTTGCGTGAACTTGTTCCTTGCATCCGCCATCCTAAAAGAGAGTAGAAAAGACGAGGAGTCGGAAATGAGAAGAGTGAATAGTGATCTAGGGCTTTAGCTTAGTGGTCGTGTCCTACAGTCAGCGTGTGTTCTGATACCATCTTGTAGCGACCAGACCTCAAACAGTCCGATCTTTGTGCATCAGTGTCATCCCTGGATCAGTAATGCTGACACGCACAGTACTTGAAGGATTTATAACAGAGTAGCAATCACACACTTACTACATCGAAAGTTCCAAAGATGAACTTAATACAATAAAAATGGCTTAAGGCCATCTAACAACGATAACAGCGGAAGGCTTGGAATATAAGTGAGTCCATCAACTCCAACGGCATCACTGAGTATAGAACCACGACCTAAAAGCACCTTACTCGTCGTCTGAAAAGTCTGCAACATGAACGTTGCAGCCCGAAAACGGGTCAGCACATGAAATATGCTGGCAAAGTAACACATAGAGAGTAATGAAGGAGTAAAGCTATACTACATGCATATATGGCTGGTGGAAAGCTCTATGGTTACAGTTTTTGCATAAAGCCAATTTTTCCCTACTGCAAAGGAATAGATTTTATTTAACTATCAAGGTAGTTGAAACATCATTGAGAAGGTTCACCCAACTCAATCCCAATTAAAGTAATCATTAACCCAACAAATTAGTTTTTAGCGTGATGAGATACACATGATAATCCAAGTACTAGATACTCAAGACGTCCATAACCGGGGACAC
The DNA here is from genome assembly GCA_902687465.1 of Secale cereale. NCBI lineage: Eukaryota > Viridiplantae > Streptophyta > Magnoliopsida > Poales > Poaceae > Secale > Secale cereale. Next base: position 719,562,032 of record LR738711.1, on the reverse strand, counting down.
GGCTAATCATGATTAGTTTGTACACTCTGCAGAGGTTTGTGCACTTTTCCCCACAAGACTCGATCTTCTCCGTTGAGATTCTCGCACTACCTGATGTTTGAGAAACGGATGATCGAGCCATAGTCTTTCAGAAGCGCTAGCACCTTACGATCGGGTAGACAGTACGAACCTACATCCCCTACATCTGCTAGTCTCCAACTATAAGAGTTCGCATGACTTAGTCAACTATACTAGAGCCCATAATAGCTTGTGGCTGCACACGGAAGTTTCTAGTATGAAGTACCTCATGATCCCTTTGAGCCTGGGTGGCGGTCCATAATGAAAGCAGGCAATCGCTGGAATACTCAGGTGCCTCAATCCATCCAGATGTGTGTTCAAGTTGCCACCTTAAGTAAAACCATTAATTTAACAATCTCACATCTGTCATGGATACACTCACCCAATCCACGTCTACTAGCATAGCATGGCATAATAAGCAACGTAGAAGTAACTCCCAAAGGTTTGATTATAAAACAGGTAATAGGTACTACCTCATCAACTTCCCAGAACCCACATATTAAGAGATCCTACTCATGCAAGTGTTTGAGGATTGTTCTAATGCAATGAAAACTGGGTATTGGAAAGTATGATCAAAGTGTTACTTGCCTTGCTGATGATCCGCGAAACCTAGAGATTCAAAGTAGCAAGCGGCGCACTCCGGATACTCTATCGCAAACAAACAAGCATATAATAAGTACTCATCTAATGCACAGGTAAAACTCAAATAAGAGATCTAACCAGAAAGTTCAACTTAAGAACTCCGGTTGGCAAAAGAAACAACTCAAACGAAGCAACGAAAGTCAAATGGCGAAAAAACCAACTTCGTTTACAAATCTGGACCTAAGTCCAAATTTTTCAGAAACAAAAACTTGGTTGACTAGGTTAAACGGAAAGAGGGTTTCGAGACGAAACTCCAGGCACTTGAATCGCCTGATTCCGATAAACGAGCGAAAAGTTAAACTAGAACGAAGATTGGACAAGAAATCGCGATCAGATAATAACCGCGAAAATCCGAGAAAAGAAAAACTGACGAACAGCTTAACGAACGAACGTTCGTTAACTGGAACTAAACGACGAAAGCGTTCGTTAAAACGAACGAACGGGTGAACGCTCGCTAAACAGCTAAACCGAAAAAATCGATCTAATAAAAAAACGAACTAGGGTTTTTCTAAAAAAAACAGATCGGTTTTCGTAAGAGAACCGTCAGGCGGCGCGACTACCTCGTCGGACTCCGGCGATGGGTGGTGTCGGCGGCGGCGGCGAGCTGGTGCTGCGACGGCGGGGCGGGGCGAGGCGAGGGGTGAGGAGGCGGC
>LR738711.1:719497381-719528352 GCA_902687465.1 Secale cereale | reverse complement strand
CCCCCATCGCAAGCCAGTGTTGGTTGGATCCATGGTCTCGCACCTAGTGCGAGAGTGGAGTAGCGGAGGAGCTGTCGGCTGGAGCGGAGGACGACGATGTCCGCTTTGATCGCGACCACAATGGCGACCCCGTTTCCGAGCCTCCTCTCGCAGACCCAAATGTATAACCACTTGTGGTAGCAACCTTCATGTTGATGTTTTGCATGTGAACCGACCATTGAGACGTTCATTGTCAGTGTTGAAATTTTGATAGGTTAAGTGATTTTGCCATGGTTAGTAATCTGGATATGGCTATGTCCTAGTAATTTTGCCATTAGTTTTCTATGGTTAGCAATTTTGCTATGGCTATTTGTTAAATTGGCTAGTACTTAAGTTTAAGTAATGCCACTATTAAATTTTGGTATGGTTATTAGTTACATTCAACCAATTCCATGGCTAACTTATGTTACTGCTTTGCTATGGTTAATAATTTCTATATTTGCTATGGTTAGTAAATTTGAGATAATATATGTTAATGCTTTTCTGTTGTCTATTATGTTAGATCGGTTATAATTAGTTTAGTTTTCTTCTCATAGTCTGTGTTCCCTCTCACGTTACATGCACATTTACTTAAACTGGTTGCCCCTCATATCCATCATACTCATACAAATTATCTTGTATTTATAAAAAGTACACGAGTACCATAAAGCGTACTCCTTTTCCTCCTGGATTACCATCTTTTATTGTCCTCTCTTGTCGTGCTAATCCTGCAATATCAAGTTGATGCTTTATCAGCCATGTAAATCATGGATGTCATGATATGCATAAGATTGTTATTTTTTTATTATAATCATCCTACTCTTGCACTACATATGGTCCAATTGCATACGATGTCCAGGATCCTAGGAAACACCATATAATCCTTACCTGTGTTATGCCTTCACCCCGTGCTTGTGTTGCATCAGGAAAGGCATCGTGGTGCATGCATAACGGTAGCGGGTTGCCTGGTGTTTGTCCCAAATCTTGTTTATAACCTAGCCATATGTTGCCATTCATGATTCTGGAGCTGGTCATTTAAGAACGTCATTGAAATATTGAGTTCGGCTTACTAAGTTGAATTGTTTTTTTCAAATAGATGGCTGTTGTGAGTGGCACTACACAAAATACTTACTTACATGTAGGATATCTCATGATAGAGATTTTGGCATAGGCGGAGCATCAATTTAACCAAGAAAAAAACATTGTGTTTCCCCCCGTTGTCCATCAATTATGAATGTTCACCATGCTCGCTACTTCAGGTTGCTCAACTTGACAGAAAAAGACCTATGATGATATATGCTATTAGCACAAATATGTTTTTTTTTCATTTTGTGCAAACGTGGAGGTTGATTTTACCTTTTTTTTCTGTTGTGAAATTTTGGTCTACTGCTATTTGGTATTGTAAATTTTAATGTTTTGAAAAGACAAAAATACCTAAACAACTACTTTATGAATAAAATCATGACTTATTTATGTGCTATAACCTCGACTTGCTATTGTAGCACAGCAAGAGATGGTAGTAGAAGATAGTGATACGAGTCTTATCAAACTTTGATGGGGAGAGAAATGTTTTTTTAAAGTTTATACAAGGGGAGAGGGAGGAAATAATGAGAGAGACAGCCCACTAATTAATTATAAACTTTTAATATGTAAAAAGATAAAAGAATCATCAATGGACCATAGCTATTAGTAAACCATAAACCCACAAATAAAAGCATCTTCATTATCTCAATGAAAAATAATACCGAAGAACAACTTAAGTCCATTTCAACTACTAACGATTTCAAAACAATAGCATTAGTTCAACTTTGATGAGAATAAGATGATCGTCATCCGACAATAACCTGCCCTTCCAAGGTTTTTCTCAAAGCAGTCCTCAATGCCCTTCTATTCTGCATTGAGAGGCCAAGGTATCAAAACAAAAGTGAGGTAGTCTCACAACCAAAAAGTCATTTGTATCAGTTCTTGTCTTCTTTGTCCATACGAAAGCAGAAGCTCTCACTCTTGTGAAAATTAATTTTGGAGCTATATAGTTGCTCGAATAGCCAAAGAATTAGCTTCATGTTAATTGTGCCCTTTCCATGCCATGCTTCATAAAAACGGTAGTGTCGTTCGCATACTGTAGTACACACACACCACAATCCACCGAATGTGGTATAAGGCCTGACCATCACATTTGGCTCTTGCAGTCTCGTTTTAAGCACTACCACCATATCATCAATGATGTTGATAAGGATTGGCGATAAAGGATCACCCAGCAGCAATCCATTCATTGCTTGAAATAGTGATCAATGTCATTATGGTCTTAACCTTAACACCAACATTGCCTTTCTGTTTGAATGATACCATTTGGGCACAAAGCCTCTCATGCACATGACCTGCTTAAGAAGGGCCCCTTGTCCTTGTTATAGATTTTGAAACACGCACCTTCAATATAACTACATCAAGTTTCTTGGTATGTAACTCATGGAAAGTCTCACACAAGAAGACCACTCCTTGTAAGATGTGCCACCCATGCATAAAAGTGGCTTAGATTTGTCTCACCGCTTTGTGCGGAATTGATGCAATGTGATTAGTGGCTACTTTGGTGGTCGTGGCCTCATGGGAAACTACCAGCAACACCAGCTACATGTGTGTATGTACTACCATCCATAGACAATCTTTTGAAGCGGAAGTAATCAAGCTATCATCAAGCTAGGTCATGAGATTAGTGGCTAAAACGAAATAGATTATCGTCTGGTAGTTGGCAAGTTATCATCAAGCTAGCTAGGTTTTCTAGGTATATGGAATAGAGACGGCCAATGCAAGTGCCTATAGACAAGGCCGGGGCTGGGTGGCATTGTCTCCTGACCAAAGCATATATGTTCCGCCTCTTTTGAGCATCTCGGCAAGAACTGTGACTTATTGAACTTCTATATATACATAATGTTGCAGGGCATCATACAAAAAGAGAATCGTGGTTATCTTGGTATTTTGTTTTTGGGAGGATCGGTTATGTATATATGCAAGTTGTAGCTAGTACAGTATGAGTTAAACTGAGCGGTATAGTGGTTGAACTCTTCTGGATGAGACTATATATGCTGGGTCAACATGCTCAGTGCAGCATGGCCGTTGCTGCTCTATATAACCCCTTCCTAACCGTCGGGAGGATTATTACTCGACCGGAACCAGCAAGCAACTTCCCACATCTGCATTCCGTTCCGCCTCATCCGGCGGAGTGATCAATGGGGAGGTCTCCCTGCTGCGACAAGGAGAGTGTGAAGCGAGGGCCGTGGTCGCGGGAGGAGGACGCCGTCCTCAGGAACTTCGTCCAGAGGTTCGCTAATGCCGGCAACTGGATCACGCTGCCACACAAAGCAGGTACGGCCCGGCCGGCCGCCGGCGTATATAGTTCATCTGAGAGGAAAGGAAGGACGCGCGCGCGCGTGCCGGAGCAAATCTTTCGTCGGCCGTACGTGCTTAGGTTTATTTTTGCTTCCACCGTACTATACGTGCTTACGTATATACCAGTACGTACGTTCCTCGTGGCTGGTGGTAAACAGCGGTCAAAAGAAACCCGTGTGAGGTTCGTCGGCTAGCAGATCGAGTTAATTTTGTACTCTGGAGTACTATACTATAGATAGAGTCTGCTGGAATGTGTGAGTTGAAACGTCTCTGTCTGGCAAGGTTGGTTAATGGTTGACACTTTGACACAGTTTACGTAGTTAGTTAACTGGCATAGTCACGTCATGTACCTACGCTACGCAAGCCTATCATCATCGTTGCTTAATTAATGCACATAGTTCACGTGTGGCAGACGCCAGAGTGTTTGTTTCTTCGCTCTGCAAGCACTTTTCTTCTCTAGCCCTGTTTCTAGCTAATCTGCATATGCACCATCAGGGCTTAACCGCTGCGGCAAGAGCTGCCGGCTGCGGTGGCTCAACTACCTCCGCCCCGCGCTCCGGCACGGCGGCTTCACCGAGGAGGAGGACAGCCTCATATTGTCCCTCTACGGCGACATCGGAAGCAGGTATATATGGAATGGATACATGACTAACTAGCTCTTTGTTGGACATACGTTTGACAGCTGAATTAATGAACCTCTGTGGTTTGGTTTGTACTGACCAGGTGGTCGGTGATCGCGGCCAAGCTGCCCGGCCGAACAGACAACGACGTCAAGAACCACTGGAACACCAAGCTCAGGAAGAGGTACTTGCTGACCGCGGCGCCGTCGACTCCTCCTACAGACGAGGACAACGTCCCGGCCGACGACAGCCCTCCCGGAGAAGACCAGTCGTGCCTCTCCCCTCTTCCTCCTGCCCTGGTAAATCTCGACGCGGCCCTCGCCACGCTCGACGACGACGCAGAGCTCACGCACGAATCGGAGCAGCTGTACGCCGAGCTCATGGGGCTCATCGAGCCGCAGTCCACGACCCATACGTCCGCCGGGGAGGTGATGTCGTCGCCGTCATCGTCATCGCCGCCACCGTTTGGAGCAAGTCCGACCGCCAGTAATTTTGCAGCGGGGAGCAGCGCTACGTGGTCGGTGGACGTGCATGACACCATACTGTGGCCGGAGTCTAGCGGGAACAGCATGGTTGAATTTGATGATCCTTGCGTTGCTCACATTTTCGGCCCGGCGTCCACGCCCGACTCTTTCCAAGATTTGTTGGCCTCATCTTACGACGAGGTCATAGCGACGCAAGAGTTGCTGTACCTAGGAATGAATTGGTCTGAAGATCTGAATTAGTGTGGTAACCTGTGTATATATTTAGATCTACTGTTTCTAAGTTGTACTATAAAGGGTATGGTTAGGTGCCAGTCGATTGAGATTTAACCAAGTCTCAGTCAAGTGACGTAACATGCAAGAGAGAAAAAGAAAAAAACTAAAAGAAATTGTGCACGGATCTCAATGTAAAATCCCATGGATATCGGAGCTGCGTGTGGTGGGGCTCGTGCGGCAACGATGACTCCATGAGGGTGGTTTCAGCGAATAGTGCACTTTGGAGGTTGTGCTGGGTTAGGTCGGTGCGAGGCGTGCAACTTTCTCCAGTGAAGTGCATCACCAAAATCGGAGCTGCCGGTCCTCGACGTCTTCGGTCTATTGTTTGGCTTTGGCTGGGGAGGTCGTCGTGTGTCGTTCGTTCGAAGGGGTCTTGACGGGTCGTTTGTGACGAAGACGGAGTCGGCTGCTCGGGGAGGGGGTGATGAAGATGACAATGCATGCAGCCTCGACAGTGTCCTCTTCTCGACGGTGTGTGTGGTCTTGTAGGTGCCAGATCGACCGGGTGCCATTTCTTGAGGGTGTGTAGTAACGGTTTTCGCCCGGGTTTCCGTAAATTAACCGGGCAACTCTATTCTACCTTTTTTTAATGAATTAGGCCCTAATATAAGGAACCGCGTTACTAAAAAAAAGCATCCACTGAGACTTAACTAATTAAGAAGAAGGCAAAATATTTGATTTTCAATTTTTTTTAGAGTTATTTTGATTCCTAACTAGAATGCCCATGACATGCTTTTAAAAAAAAATTAGGAGTGGAGGCAAGGCAAAATATTTGCCTCATCTCATTAATTAAGAAGAAGAATGACAAGGTTCGAGAGTTTCATGACCATAAATGTCAATAGTCAATACACAAAGGGATCTCATTTACGGAATTAAATTTTCCAAATATTTAATCTATCAATGACCCAAATCTTTGCCTCAACCTTTACCGACGAAACCATGTGGGTGGATAAAGATGTCTTGTTTCGAAAAACTCTCATATTCTTACCGAAAAAGACTTTCGCCCCGCTTTATATATAAAGCAAACCGCCAGAGCACAATATCTAACATAAGTTCAACCCACACACGCACAGAAGTAGCACAAGACAATAATAAAGGGTTCTGCTGAGTGCACAACTCAACACGCCCTAAAAACACACACGCCCAGACCCATCACCGGGTGGGGCAACCATAGCAGGCTAATTAGGCTCGGGGGGAGGCGGCGGAAGCGGTGGGGCCAGACGAAGTGCCATCTAGCGAAGGTCGGAGATGACGGTGTTGATGGCGTCTCGGCCGGAGGGGCGGCTAAGCGGCCGCCGGAGATGCAGGAAACCACGCATTTTAAAGACAGCGTCAGTAGAGTGTCGAAGGGGAACACGCTGAATCACAAGCTTATTGTGGACCGTCCAGAGAGTCCACACTAGCACCCCAATGGTCAGCCACCTAATGTGGCGGGCCGACCGGGGGACGGACTGGATCTCCGTGAAGAGGTCGGGGACGTTGGTATGGCACCAATGATCGCCAACGGCTTTGCGGAAGCAACTCCAAAGGAATTGGATCGTGACACACACAAAGAAGATGTGGTTCGAGTCCTTCAGTGTGTCGCATAAGGGGCACATCCCATCCCCAGGACCATTACGTTTGAGCACCTCCACCCCAGAAGGTACCCTACCTCTAATCCACTGCCACAAGAATATCCTGATCTTGAGTGGCAGTTTGATGGCCCAGACAGCTGTGATACCATCTGGGGCCATCGACGGGGCGATGGCCTGGTATAAGGACTTAGTGGAGAAGCGGCCTGAGGGCTCCAGGCGCCAAGATATGCGGTCCGAAGTACTGTTAACTTGGGAGGGGGGGGGTGGAGGGCGATGCACTCGAGCATGTCCTCCCAAGTGCCCTAGATCCGCAAAAGCGACCTCGATGGAAACTCTAGGTTCCGCCGTGATGGAGAAGATGTCTGGGAAGCGGGCAGCAAAAGGTGTGTCACCCGCCCATCTATCGTACCAGAATAGTGTAGCGGAACCGGACCCAATCGAGATGGAAGAGCCAATGCGCAGGACCGGGAGCAACTGGATGACAGACAATACTTTCATGGGCCCACCACAAAAGCATAGCAGCCCACCAATATATAAAAGCTCAATCGGAGGACAACACAAACTTATATCAAGGTTTGGGGCTTTGGGCCAATGCCTCCCAAAATACTAGCCTGGTTGGAGGAGATATCCTCATCCTTCTAAGTTGTGTTCTATCTCCACCTACAACTGATGTGGGAGTGAAGCCAAAAATCTCTCTCTGACACATCGGTCACCATGGGCAGCTAACATGATCGTTTCAACCCACCAATGATAACCGACCATCCGTGAGTTCACCGAGATTTATTTTCCGGGTACCTAGGCTGATGCCACTTGTTAGAACAATTCGTAGTGCGTAGTTGATCCATCGGGGAACAGGCATCACAACAAAATGATGGCACCAAGATTTGTTGACGAGGTTCGACAAACTTGCCAACTCCACGTGGCAATGGCTAGTTGACTATGGCAGTCCTCCTGCGTGCCTACCGCTATCTAGTCGTCGTGGTACTGTTGGGAACGTAGTAATTTCAAAAAAATTCCTACGATCACGCAAGATCTATCTAGGAGAAGCATAGTAACAACTGGGGGGAGTGTGTCTATGTACCCTCGTAGACCGAAAGCGGAAGCGTCTAGTGACACGGTTGATGTAGTCGAACGTCTTCGCGATCCAACCGATCCAAGCACCAAACGTACGACACCTCCGCGTTCAGCACACGTTCAGCTCGATGATGTCCCACGAGCTCTTGATCTAGTTGAGGATCACGGGAGAGTTTCGTCAGCACGACGGTGTGGTGACGGTGATGATGAAGCTACCGGCGCAGGGCTTCTCCTAAGCACTGCAACGATATGACCGAGGTGTGCAATGATACGTCGCCAACGTAGCTATAATTTTTGATTGTTCCATGCTATTATTTATGATGTTTTGGATGTTTAATGGGCTTTGTTATACACTTTTATATTATTTTTGGGACTAACCTATTAACCCAAAGGCCTAGTCCAGATTGCTGTTTTTTTGCCTATTTCAGGGTTTTACAGAAAAGGAATATCAAACGGAGTCCAAACGGAATGAAACTTCGGGAGAGATATTTTTGGAGCAAAATCTGCACGGGAGACTTGAGAACCACATAATAGGGCTGACCTGGCATCCACGAGGGTGGGGGGCGCGCCCCCACCTACAGGGCGTGCCCCCTGCCTCGTGGGCCCCACGTTTGGCCCCCGGTGCCCTCCTTCCTCCTATATATACCTACGTAACCCGAAAACATCAGATACAGAGAGAAAACCCTAGTTCCACCGCCTCAACCTTCTGTTCCCGTGAGAATCCATCTTGGGGCCTGTTCCGGAGCTCCGCCGGAGGAGGGATCTACCACGGAGTGCTTCTAAGTCATCATCATCGCCTCACCATGAGTTGTGAGTAGTTTACCACAGACCTTCGGGTCCATAGTTAGTACCTAGATGGCTTCTTCTCTCTCCTTGGATCTCAATACCAAGTTCTCCTCGGTCTTCGAGGAGATCTATTCGATGTAATCTCTTTTTGCGGTGTGTTTGTCGAGATCGGATGAATTGTGGGTTTATGATCAAGATTATCTATGAGAAATATTTGGTTCTTTTCTGAACTCTTTTATGTAGGATTATAATATCCTTGCAAGTCTCTTCGAATTATTTGTTTGGTTTGGCCTACTAGATCTATAGTTCTTGCAATGGGAGAAGTGCTTGGCTTTGGGTTCAATCTTGCGTGTCCTTTCCCAGTGACAATAGGGGCAACAAGGCACGTATTGTATTGTTGCCATCCAGGATAAAAAGATGGGGTTTATATCATGTTATTTGAGTTTATCCCTCTACATCATGTCATCTTGCTTAAGGCGTTACTCTGTTCTTATGAACTTAATACTCTAGATGCATGCTGGATAGCGGTCGATGTGTGGAGTAATAGTAGTAGATGCAGAATCGTTTCGGTATACTTGTCTCGGACGTGATGCCTATATATAATGATCATGCCTAGATAATCTCATGATTATTCGCTTTTCTATCAATTGCTCGATAGTAATTCGTTCACCCACCGTAGAATTCTGCTATCATGAGAGAAGCCACTAGTGAAACCTATGGCCCCCAGGTCTATTCTCAACATATCAATCTACAATCTACTTTACTTTTCTGTTTTTATTTTCTATTCTTATATCCAAAAATACCAAAAATATCAAACTATCATATCTATCATATCTCAGTTTCGTAAGTGACCGTAAAGGGATTGACAACCCCTTATCATGTTGGCTGCGAAGTTCTTATTTGTTTTTGCAGGTGCGAGGGACTCGCGCGTGGTCTCCTACTGGATTGATACCTTGGTTCTCAAAAACTGAGGGAAATACTTACGCTATTGTGTTGCATCTCCCTTTCCTCTTCGAGGGAATACAATGCAAGTTTGAGAAGTAGCAAGAATAATTTCTGGCGCCGTTGCCGAGGAGGCTTATGCAAAAGTCATATACCAAGTACCTATCACAAACCCTTATCCTTCTCATTACATTTATTTGCCTCTCATTTTCCGCTCCTCCACTTCACCCTTGCCGTTTTATTTGCCCTTCTTTTTGCCGTGTGTTTATCGTTCGCTTGCTTCTTGTTTGCTTGTGTGTTGGATTGCTTGCTTGTCACTATGGCTCAGAACAATACCAAATTGTGTGACTTCTCCAACACCAACAATAATGATTTTATTAGCACTCTGATTGCTCCTATTACCGATGCTGAATCTTGTGGGATCAGTGTTGCTCTGTTGAATCTTGTCATGAAAGATCAATTTTCCGGCCTTCCTAGTGAAGATGCCGCTACCCATCTAAACAACTTTGTTGATTTTGTGATATGCAAAAGAAAAGGGATACGGATAATGATATTGTTAAATTGAAGTTATTTCTGTTTTCACTTAGAGATCGTGCTAAAACTTGGTTTTCCTCTTTGCCTAGAAATAGTATTGATTCGTGGAATAAGTGCAAAGATGTTTTTATCTCTAAGTATTTCCCTCCTGCTAAGATCATCACTCTTAGAAACGACATTATAAATTTTAAGCAACTAGATCATGAGCATGTTGCACAAGCTTGGGAGAGAATGAAATTAATGATACGTAATTTCCCTACACATGGTTTGAACTTATGGATGATTATTCAAAACTTTTATGCTGGCTTGAATTTTGCTTCTAGAAATCTTTTAGATTCGGCCGCAGGAGGCACTTTCATGGAAACTACCTTAGGAGAAGCTACCAAACTCCTAGATAATATTATGGTTAATTATTCTCAATGGCACACCGAAAGATCTACTAGTAAAAAAATACATGCTATTGAAAAAATTAGTGTTTTGAGTGAAAAGATGAGTGAACTTATGAAATTATTTGCTGCTAAGAGTGCTTCTTCTGATCCTAATGATATGCCTTTATCCACTTTGATTGAAAATAATAATGAATCTTTGGATGTGAATTTTGTTGGTAGGAATAATTTTGGTAACAATGCTTATAGAGGAAACTTTAATCCTAGGCCTTTTCCTAGTAATTCCTCTAATAATTATGGTAATTCCTACAATAACTCTTATGGAAAGATGCCTTCTGAATATGAAACTAGTGTTAAGGAGTTTATGAATTCGCAAAAGAATTTCAATGCTTTGCTTGAAGAAAAATTGCTTAAGATTGATGAATTGGCTAGAAGCGTGGATAGGATTACTCTTGATGTTGATTCTTTAAAACTTAGATCTACTCCACCTAAGCATGATATCAATGAGTCTCTCAAAGCCATCAGAATTTCCATTGATGAATGCAAAGAAAGAACCGCTAGGATGCGTGCTAAAAAGAGAGTTATATAAAAGCGTGTTCTTCTAGTTATCATGAAAATAAAGATGAAGATCTGAAAGTTATTGATGTGTCTCCTATTAGATCCTTGTTTTCTAGTATGAATCTTGATAAAGATGGGATTGGAGATGAGTCTACTTTAATTAAAAGGTGTCCCAATGATTCGGAGTTTTTGGATCTTGATGCTAAAATTGTTAAAAGTGGGATTGAAGAGATTAAAACTTTGCATAGTGACGAACCCACTACTTTGGATTTCAAGGGATTCAATTATGATAATTGCTCTTTGGTTGATTGTATTTCCTTGTTGCAATCCGTACTAAACTCTCTGCATGCTTATAGTCAAAATAAAGCTTTTACCATACACATAGTTGATGCCTTGATGCAATCTTATGAAGAAAAACTTGAATCGGAAGTTTCTATCCCTAGAAAGCCTTATGATGAGTGGGAACCTACTATTAAAATTAAATTAAAGATCATGAATGCTTTGCTTTGTGTGATTTGGGTGCAGGTGTCTCCACTATCCCAAAAAATTTGTGTGATTTGTTAGGTTTCCATGAGCTTGATGATTGTTCTTTAAATTTGCATCTTGCGGATTCTACTATTAAGAAACCTATGGGAAGGATTAATGATGTTCTTATTGTTACCAATAGGAATCATGTGCCCGTAGATTTCATTGTTCTTGACATAGATTGCAATCCTTCATGTCCTATTATTCTTGGTAGACCTTTCCTTAGAACGATTGGTGCAATTATTGATATGAAGGAAGGAAATATTAGATTCCAATTTCCGTTAAGGAAAGGCATGAAACAATTTCCTAGAAAGAAAATTAAATTACCTTATGAATCTATTATGAGAGCCACTTATGGATTGCCTTCCAAAGATGGCAATACCTAGATCTATCTTTGTATCGTGCCTAGCTAGGGGCGTTAAACGATAGCGCTTGTTGGGTGGCAACCCAATTTTATATTTTTTGTTTTTGCTTCTGTTTATATGTGGTTTTGTGTTATAATTAGTGTTTGTGCCAAGTAGAACCTTTGGGAAGACTTGTGTGAAGTTTATATGATCTTGCTGTAAAAAACAGAATCGTTAGCGCTCACTAGAATAATCACCAGATTTTACTTGAGTGTGCTATTTAGTTGATTCTTTTTGCAGATGATTAATAGACAAATTCCTCACGTTTGCCAATTTATTTCAATTTTTTTGGAGTTACAGAAGTATGCGAAAGTTACAGATTACTACAGACTGTTCTATTTTTGACTGATTTTGTTTTTCGTGTGTTGTTTGCTTATTTTGATGAATCTATGAGAAGTATTGGAGGATATGAATCATAGAGAAGTTGGAATACAGTAGGTTTAACACCAATATAAACAAAGAATAAGTTCATTACAGTACCTTTGAGTGGTGGTTTGTTTTCTTATACTAACGGAGCTCACGAGATTTTTGTCTAAGTTTTGTGTTGTGAAGTTTTCAAGTTTTGAGTATTGCTTTGATGGACTATGGAACAAAGAGTGGCAAGAGCCTAAGCTTGGGGATGAACAAGGCACCCCAAGGTAAAATTCAAGGACAACCAAAAGCCTAAGCTTGGGGATGCCCCGGGAAGGCATCCCCTCTTTCGTCTTCATCTATCGGTAACTATACTCGGGACTATATTTTTATTCACCACATGATATGTGTTTTACTTGGAGCGTCATGTATCATTTGAATCTTTGCTTGTTAGTTTGCCACAATCATCCTTGCTGGACACACCTTTTTTAGAGAGATAAATATGGCCTAAGAATTGTTAGAACACTCTATGTGCTTCTATATCTTCCGAGTTGAATAGTTTTTGCTCTAGTGCTTCACTTATATCTTTTAGAGCACGGTGTGATTTTATTTTGAAGAAATTGTTGATCTCTCATGCTTCACTATATCATTTTGAGAGTCTATTAGAACAACATGGTAATGTGCTTTGGCTATAGAACTAGCCTTAACATGATAGGCATCCAAGATGAATGTAGTAAAAACTTTCATACTAAGTGCATTGAATATGATGAGAAGTTGGATGCTTGATAATTGTTTTGAGATATGAGGATAGTGATATTAGAGTCATGCTAGTGGAGTTATTATGAAATTGAGAAATACTTGTGTTAAATTTAGTGATTCCCGTAGCATGCACGTATGGTGAACCGCTATGTGACGAAGTTAGAGCATGAGGTATTTGTAGAATGTCATCCTTTGTGTGGAGGTCGGGGGCGCACGATGGTTAACTCCTACCAACCTCCCCCCTAGGAGCATGCATTGATTCCTTTGTTTTGATGACTCGTAAATTTTTGCAATAAGTATATGAGTTCTTATGACTAATGTTGAGTCCATGGATTATACGCACTCTCACCCTTCCCCCATTGCTAGCCTCTCTTGTACCACACAACTTTCTTCGGTACCTTACACCCACTATATACCTTCCTCAAAACAGCCACCATATATCTTCTTCAAAACAGCCACCATACCTACCTATCATGGCATTTCCATAGCCATTCCGACATATATTGCCATGCAACTTTCCACCGTTCCGTTCATATGACACGCTTCATATTGTCATATTGCCATGCATGATCATGTAGTGGACATTGTGGCAAAGCCACCATGCATAATTTTTCATACATGTCACTCTTGATTCATTGCACATCCCGATACACCGCCGGAGGCATTCATATAGAGTCATACTATGTTCTAGTATCGAGTTGTAAATCAATAGAAGTGTGATGATCATCATTATTAGAGCATTGTCCCATGTGAGGAAAGGCCAAACAAAAGAGAAGGCCCCTCCAAAAAAGAAAAAAAAGGACAATTGCTACTATCTTTTTCCACACTTGTGCTTCAAAGTAGCACCATGTTCTTCATGATAGATAGTCTCATGTTTAGTCACTTTCATTTACTAGTGGGAATTTTCATTATAGAACTTGTCTTGTATATTCCAACGATGGGCTTCCTCAAATGCCCTAGGTCTTCGTGAGCAAGCAAGTTGGATGCACACCCACTTAGTTTCTTTTGTTGAGCGTTCGTACATTTTTAGCTCTAGTGCATCCGTTGCATGGCAATCCCTACTCGCTGACATTAATATCTATTGATGGGGATCTTGATAGCCCGTTGATACGCCTAGTCGATGTGAGACTATCTCCCTCCTTTTTGTATTCTCCACAACCACCATTCTATTCCACATAGTGCTATATCCATGGCTCACGCTCATGTATTGCGTGAAAGTTGAAAGGTTTGAAAGAACAGAGTATGAAAACAAGTGCTTGGCTGAAACCGGGGTTGTGCATGATATGAATATTTTGTGTGATGAAGAGGGAGCATAGCCAGACTATATGATTTTGTAGGGATAACTTTCTTTAGCAATAGTATTTTGAGAAGACATGATTGCTTTGTTAGTATGCTTGAAGTATTATTATTCTTATGTCAATATAGACTTTTGTTTTGAATCTTTCAGATCTGAACATTCATGCCACAATAAAGAGAACTACATTGAAAATTATGTTGGTTAGCATTCCACATCAAAAATTCTATTTTTATCATTTACCTACTCGAGGACGAGTAGGAATTAAGCTTGGGGATGCTTGATACGTCTCCAACGTATCTATATTTTTTTATTGTTCCATGCTATTATTTATAATGTTGTGGATGTTTAATGGGCTTTGCGATACACTTCTATATTATTTTTTGGACTAATCTATTAACCCAAAGGCCCAGTCCAGATTGTTGTTTTTTTTGCCTATTTCAGGGTTTTACAGAAAGGAATATCAAACGGAGTCCAAACGGAATGAAACTTCAAGAGAGATACTTTTGGAGCAAAATCTGCACGGGAGACTTGAGAACCACGGAATATGACTGCCGTGGTGTCCACGAGGGTGGGGGCGCACCCCCACCTACAGGGCGCGCCCCTTGCCTCGTGGGCCCCACGTTTGGCTCCTGGTGCCCTCCTTCCTCCTATATATACCTACGTACCCCGAAAACATCAGAGACAGAGAGAAAACCCTAGTTCCGCCACCGCAACCTTCTGTTCCCGTGAGATCCCATCTTGGGGCCTGTTCCGGAGCTCCGCCGGAGGAGGGATCTACCACGGAGTGCTTCTACATCATCATCATCGCCTCACCATGAGTTGTGAGTAGTTTACCACAGACCTTCGGGTCCATAGTTAGTACCTAGATGTCTTCTTCTCTCTCTTTGGATCTCAATACCAAGTTCTCCTCGGTCTTCTAGGAGATCTATTCGATGTAATCTCTTTTTGCGGTGTGTTTGTCGAGATCCGATGAATTGTGGGTTTATGATCAAGATTATCTATGAGAAATATTTGGTTCTTTTCTAAACTCTTTTATGTATGATTATAATATCCTTGCAGGTCTCTTAGAATTATTGGTTTGGTTTGGCCTACTAGATCTATAGTTCTTGAAATGGGAGAAGTGCTTGGCTTTGGGTTCAATCTTGCGGTGTCCTTTCCTAGTGATAGTAGGGGCAGGAAGGCACGTATTGCATTGTTGCCATCCAGGATAAAAAGATGGGGTTTATACCATGTTATTTGAGTTTATCCCTCTACATCATGTCATCTTGCTTAAGGCGTTACTCTTTTCTTATGAACTTAATACTCTAGATGCATGCTGGATAGCGGTCGATGTGTGGAGTAATAGTAGTAGATGCAGAATCGTTTCGGTCTACTTGTCTCGGACGTGATGCCTATATATAATGATCATGCCTAGACAGTCTCATAATTATTCACTTTTCTATCAATTGCTCGACAGTAATTCGTTCACCCACCGTAGAATTCTGCTATCATGAGAGAAGCCACTAGTGAAACCTATGGCCCTCGGGGTCTATTCTGAACATATCAATCTACAATCTACTTTACTTTTCCGTTTTTACTTTATGTTCTTATATCCAAAAATACCAAAAATATCAAACTATCATGTATTTGTGGGGAGGGGCACCGCACACGGCTAAAATCAACTTGTGTGTCCATGGGGTGCCCCCTGGCCATGTATATAAAGGATGGAGGGAGGAGTATGCCTGCCCTCATAGGGCGCGCCAAAGTGTGGAGTCCTAGTAGGATTCGTCCTCCCATATGGAATAGGAAAAGGGGAAGGGAGAAGGAGAAGGAAGGAAGGGGACGCCCCCTTTCCCTAGTCCATTTCGGACCAGTCCATGGGGAAGGGGCGCGGCCACCCTTGAGGCCTTTCTCTCCTTTCCCGTATGGCCCATTAAGGCCCAATACGAATTCTCGTAACTCTCGGTACTCCGAAAAATACCCGAATCACTCGGAACCTTTCCGATGTCCAAATATAGCCTTCCAATATATCGATCTTTACGTCTTGACCGTTTCAAGACTGTTCGTCATGTCCGTGATCTCATCCGGGACTCCGAACAAACGTCGGTCATCAAATCACATAACTCATAATACAAATCGTCATCGAACGTTAAGCGTGCGAACCCTACGGGTTCGAGAACTATGTATACATGACCGAGACACATCTCCGGTCAATAACCAATAGCGGAACTTGGATGCTCATATTGGCTCCTACATATTCTACGAAGATCTTTATCGGTCAAGCTGCATAACAACATACATTGTTCCCTTTGTCATCGGTATGGTACTTGCCCGAGATTCGATTGTCGGTATCATCATACCTAGTTCAATTTCGTTACCGGCAAGTCTCTTTACTCGTTCCGTAATACATCATCTTGTGACTAACTCATTAGTCATTTGCTTGCAAGGCTTATTACGATGTGTATTACCGAGAGGGCCCAGAGATACCTCTCCGACACTCGGAGTGACAAATCCTATTTTCGATCTATGCCAACACCACAAACACCTTCGGAGACACCTGTAGAGCATCTTTATAATCACCCAATTATGTTGTGATGTTTGATAGCACACAAGGTGTTCCTCCGGTATTCGGGAGTTGCATAATCTCATAGTCATAGGAACATGTATAAGTCATGAAGAAAGCAATAGCAGTAAAACTAAACGATCAAGTTGCTAAGCTAACGGATGGGTCTTGTCCATCACATCATTCTCCTAATGATGTGATCTCGTTGATCAAATGACAACTCATGTCTATGGTTAGGAAACATAACCATCTTTGATTAACGAGCTAGTCTAGTAGAGGCATACTAGGGACACTCTGTTTTGGTCTATGTATTCACACATGTACTAAGTTTCCAGTTAATACAATTCTAGCATGAATAATAAATATTTATCATGATATAAGTAAATATAAATAACAACTTTATTATTGCCTCTAGGGCATATTTCCTTCAGTCTCCCACTTGCACTAGAGTCAATAATCTAGTTCACATCACCATGTGGTTTAACACCAATAGTTCACATCCTCATGTGATTTAACACTTTATAGTTCACATAGCCATGTGACCAATACCCAAAAGGTTTACTAGAGTCAATAATCTTGTTCACATCGCCATGTGACTAACACCCAAAGAGTACTAAGGTGTGATCATGTTTTGCTTGTGAGAGAGGTTTAGTCAATGGGTCTGCCACATTCAGATCCGTATGTATTTTGCAAATTTCTATGTCTACAATGCTCTGCACGGAGCAACTCTAGCTAAATGCTCCCACTTTCAATATGTATCCAGATCGAGACTCAGAGTCATTCAAATCGGTGTCAAAGCTTGCATTGACGTAACTTTTTATGACGAACTCTTTATCACCTCCATAACCTAGAAATATTTCATTAGTCCTCTGAGGATAATTTTGACCACTGTCCAATGATGTACTCCTAGATCAAAATTGTACTCCCTTGCCAAACTCATGGCAGGGCATACAATAGGTCTGGTATACATCATGGCATACTTTATAGAACATATGGCCGAGACATAGGGAATGACTTCATTCTCTCTCTATCTTTTGCTGTGGTTGGGCTTTGAGTCTTACTCAACTTCACACCTTGCAACATAGGCAAGAACTCTTTCTTTGACTGTTCCATTTTGAACTACTTCAAAAACTTGTCAAGGTATGTACTCATTGAAAAAACTTATCAAGCGTCTTGATCTATCTCTATAGATCTTGATGCTCAATATGTAAGCAGCTTCACCGAGGTCTTTCTTTGAAAAACTCCTTTCAAACACCCCTGTATGCTTTCCAGAAAATTCTACATCATTTCCGATCGACAATATGTCATTCACATATACTTATCAGAAAGGCTGTAGTGCCCCCACTCACTTTCTTGTAAATACAAGCTTCACCGCAAGTCTGTATAAAACTATATGCTTTGATCAACTTATCAAAGCGTATATTCCAACTCCGAGATGCTTGCACCAGTCCATAGATGGATCGCTGGAGCTTGCACATTTTGTTAGCACCTTTAGGATCGATAAAAACCTTCTGGTTGCATCATATACAACTCTTCTTTAAGATATCCATTAAGGAATGCATTTTTGACATCCATTTGCCAGATTTCATAATCATAAAATGCGGCAATTGCTAACATGATTTGGACAGACTTAAGCATCGCTACGGGTGAGAAAATCTCATCGTAGTCAACTCCTTGAACTTGTCGAAAACCTTTCACAACAAGTCGAGCTTTATAGACAGTAACATTACCGTCAGCGTCGGTCTTCCTCTTGAAGATCCATTTATTTTCAATGGCTTGCCGATCATCGGGCAAGTCAACCAAAGTCCATACTTTGTTCTCATACATGGATCCCGTCTCAGATTTCATGGCCTCAAGCCATTTTGTGGAATCTGGGCTCATCATCGCTTCCTCATAGTTCGTAGGTTCATCATGGTCTAGTAACATGACTTCCAGAACCGGGTTACCATACCACTCTGGCGCGGAACGCACTCTGGTTGACCTACGAGGTTCAGTAGTAACTTGATCTGAAGTTTCTAAATCATCATCATTAGCTTCCTCGCTGATTGGTGTAGGAATCACTAGAACTAGTTTCTGTGATGTACTACTTTCCAATTTGGGAGAAGGTACAATTACCTCATCAAGTTCTACTTTCCTCCCACTCACTTCTTTCGAGAGAAACTCCTTCTCTAGAAAGGATCCATTCTTAGCAACGAATATCTTGCCTTCGGATCTATGATAGAAGGTGTACCCAACAGTTTCCTTTGGGTATCCTATGAAGACATATTTCTCCGACTTGGGTTCGAGCTTATCAGGTTGAAGCTTTTTCACATAAGCATCGCAGCCCCAAACTTTAAGAAACAACAACTTTGGTTGCATGCCAAACCACAGTTCATAAGGCGTCGTCTCAACGGATTTAGATGGTGCCCTTATTTAACATGAATGCAGCTGTCTCTAATGCATAACCCCAAAACAATAGTGGTAAATCGGTAAGAGACATCATAGATCTCACCATATCTAATAAAGTACAGTTACGACGTTCGGACACACCATTACGCTTTGGTGTTCCGGGTGGCGTGAGTTGTGAAACTATTCCACATTGTTTCAAATGAAGACCAAACTCGTAACTCAAATATTCGCCTCCACGATCAGATCGTAGAAACTTTATTTTCTTGTTACGATGATTCTCTACTTCACTCTGAAATTCTTTGAACTTTTCAAAAGTTTCAGACTTGTGTTTCATCAAGTAGATATACCCTTATCTACTCAAATCATCAGTGAAGGTCAGAAAATAACGATACTTGCCGCAAGCCTGAACACTCATTGGTCCACATACATCAGTATGTATGATTTCCAACAAATCAATTGCTCGCTCCATTGTTCCGAAGAACGGAGTCTTAGTCATCTTGCCCATGAGGCATGGTTCCTCAACACTCATTGGTCCACATACATCAGTATGTATGATTTCCGACAAATCAGTTGCTCGCTCCATTGTTCCGGAGAACGGAGTCTTAGTCATTTTGCCCATGAGGCATGGTTTGCAAGCATCAAATGATTCATAATCAAGTGATTCCAAAAGCCCATCAACATGGAGTTTCTTCATGCGCTTTACACCAATATGACCTAAACGGCAGTGCCACAAATAAGTTGCACTATCATTATCAACTTTGCATCTTTTGGCTTCAATATTATGAATATGTGTATTACTACGATCGAGATCCAACAAACTATTTTCATTGGGTGTATGATCATCGAAGGTTTTATTCATGTAAAGAGAACAACAATTATTCTTTGACTTTAAATGAATAAGCGTATTACAACAAACATGATCAAATCATATTCATGCTCAAAGAAAATGCCAAATAACATTTATTTAGGTTCTACACTAATCCCAAAAGTATAGGGAGTGTGCGATGATCATCATATCAATCTTGGAACCACTTCCAACACACATCGTCATTTCACCTTTAACTAGTCTCTGTTCATTCTGCAACTCTCATTTTGAGTTACTAATTTTAGCAAGTGAACCGGTATCAAATGCCCAGGGGTTGCTATGAACACTAGTAAAGTACACATCAATAATCTGTATATCACATATACCTTTGTTCACTTTGCCATCCTTCTTATCCGCCAAGTATCTAGGGCAGTTCCACTTCCAGTGACTATTTCCTTTGCAGTAGAAGCACTTAATTTCAGGCTTGAGTTTAGCTTTGGGTTTCTTCACAGGAGTGACAACTTGCTTGTCATTCTTCTTGAAGTTCCCCTTCTATCCCTTTGCCCTTTACTTGAAACAAGTGGTCTTGTTAACCATCAACACTTGATGCTCTTTCTTGATTTCTACCTTTGCCGATTTTAGCATCGCGAAGAGCTCAGGAATTACTTTCATCATCCCTGAAATATTATAGTTCATCACAAAGTTCTACTAACTTGGTGATAGTGACTAGAGAACTTTGTCAATTACTATCTTATTTGGAAGATTAACCCCCACTTGATGCAAGCAATTGTAGTACCCAGACAATCTGAGCACATGCTCACTGGTTGAGCTATTCTCCTCCATCTTGTAGGCAAAATACTGTCAGAGGTCTCATACCTCTCGACACGGGCATGAGTATGAAATACTAATTTCAACTCTTGGAACATCTTATATGCTCTGTGGCGTTCAAAACGTTTTTGAAGTCCCGGTTCTAAGCCGTAAAGCATGGTGCACTAAACTATTAAATAGACATCATATTGAGCTTTGCCAAAACGTTCATAACGTTTGCATCTGCTCCTGCAATAGTTCTGTCACCTAGCGGTGCATCAAGGACATAATTATTCTGTGTAGCAATGAAGAAAATCCTCAGATCACGGAACAAGTCCGCATCATTGCTACTATCATCTTTCAACTTATATTTCTCTACAACATATAAAAAATAAACGGGGAGCTACATCGCAAGCTATTGATCTACAACATAGATATGCTAATACTACCAGGACTAAGTTCATGATAAATTAAAGTTCAATTGATCATATTACTAAAGAAATCCCACTTAGATAGACATCCCTCTAGTCATCTAAATGATCACGTGATCCAAATCAACTAAACCATGTCCGATCATCACGTGAGATGGAGTAGTTTTCAATGGTGAACATCTTATGTTGATCATATCTACTATATGATTCACGCTCGACCTTTCGGTCTCCAGTGTTCCAAGGCCATGTCTGTACATGCTAGGCTCGTCAAGTTTAACCCGAGTATTCTGCGTGTGCAAAACTGGCTTGCACCCGTTGTATGTGAACGTAGAGCTTATCACACCCGGTCATCACGTGGTGTCTCGGCACGAGGAACTTTCGCAACGGTGCATACTCAGGGAGAACACTTATACCTTTAAAATTAGTGAGAGATCATCTTATAATGCTACCATCGATCTAAGCAAAATAAGATGCATAAAAGATAAACATCACATGCAATCAATATAAGTGATATGATATGGCCATCATAATCTTGTGCCTTTGATCTTCATCTCCAAAGCACCATCATGATCACCATCGTCACCGGCGCGACACCTTGATCTCCATCGTGGCATCGTTGTCATCTCGCCAACTATTGCTTCTATGACTATCGCTATCGCTTTGTGACAAAGTAAAGAAATTACATGGCGATTGCATTTCATACAATAAAGCGACAACTATATGGCTCCTGCCAGTTGCCGATAACTCTGTTACAAAACATGATCATCTCATACAATAAAATTTAGCATCATGTCTTGACCATATCAAATCACAACATGCCCTGCAAAAACAAGTTAGACGTCCTCTACTTTGTTGTTGCAAGTTTTACGTGGCTACTACAGGCTGAGCAAGAACCGTTCCTACCTACGCATCAAAACCACAACGATATTTTGTCAAGTATGTGATGTTTTAACCTTCACAAGGACCGGGCGTAGCCACACTTGATTTAACTAAAGTTGGAGAAACTGACACCCGCCAGCCACCTGTCTGCGAAGCACGTTGGTAGAACCAGTCTCGCGTAAGCGTACGCGTAATGTCGGTCCAGACCACTTCATCCAACAATACTGCCGAATCAAAGTATGACATGCTGGTAAGTAGTATGACTAGTATCGCCCACAACTCACTTGTGTTCTACTCGTGCATATAACATCTACGCACAAACCTGGCTCATGATGCCACTGTTGGGGAACGTAGTAATTTCAAAAAATTCCTATGATCACGCAAGATATATCTAGGAGAAGCATAGCAACGAGTGGGGAGAGTGTGTCTACGTACCCTCGTAGACCGAAAGCGGAAGCGTCTAGTGACGCGGTTGATGTAGTCGAACGTCTTCGCGATCCAACCGATCCAAGCACCGAACGTACGGCACCTCCGCGTTCAACACACGTTCAGCTCGATGATGTCCCACGAGCTCGTGATCCAGTTGAGAATCATGGGAGAGTTTCGTCAGCATGACGGCGTGGTGACGGTGATGATGAAGCTACCGGCGCAGGGCTTCGCCTAAGCACTGCGACGACATGACCGAGGTGTGTAACTGTGGGGAGGGGCACCGCACACGGCTAAAATCAACTTGTGTGTCCATGCGGTGCCCCCTGGCCACGTATATAAAGGATGGAGGGAGGAGTAGGCCGGCCCTCATAGGGCGCGCCAAAGTGTGGAGTCCTACTAGGACTCCCTAGTCCTGGTAGGATTCCTCCTCCCATATGGAATAGGAAAGGGGAAGGGAGAAGGAGAAGGAAGGAAGGGGGCGCCCCCTTTCCCTAGTCCAACTCGGACCAGTCCATGGGAAGGGGCGCGGCCACCCTTGAGGCTTTTCTCTCCTTTCCCGTATGGCCCATTAAGGCCCAATATGAATTCCCACAACTCTCCGGTACTCCGAAAAATACCCAAATCACTCGGAATCTTTCCGATGTCCGAAGATCTTTATCGATCAAACCGCATAACAACATACGTTGTTCCCTTTGTCATCGGTATGTTACTTGCCCGAGATTCGATCGTCAGTATCATCATACCTAGTTCAATCTCATTACCGGCAAGTCTCTTTACTCGTTCTGTAATACATCATCTCGTGACTAACTCATTAGTCATTTTCTTGCAAGTCTTATTACGATGTGTATTACCGAGAGGGCTCAGAGATACCTCTCCGACACTCGGAGTGACAAATCATATTCTGATCTATGCCAACACCACAAACGCCTTCGGAGACACCTGTAGAGCATCTTTATAATCACCCAATTACGTTGTGACATTTGATAGCACACAAGGTGTTCCTCCGGTATTCGGGAGTCGCATAATACCATAGTCATAGGAACATGTATAAGTCATGAAGAAAGGAATATCAGTAAAACTAAACAATCAAGTTGCTAAGCTAACGGATGGGTATTGTCCATCACATCATTCTCCTAATGATGTGATCTCGTTGATCAAATGACAACTCATGTCTATGGTTAGGAAACATAACCATCTTTGATTAACGAGCTAGTCTAGTAGAGGCGTACTAGGGACACTCTATTTTGGTCTATGTATTCACACCTGTACTAATTTTCCGGTTAATACAATTCTAGCATGACTAATAAACATTTATCATGATATAAGGAAATATAAATAACAACTTTATTATTGCCTCTAGGGCATATTTCCTTCAGGTACAACCTGTTCGACACCAACATGATACGTCTCCAACGTATCTATGGTGATTTTTGAGTTTTGCAGAAAAGGAATATCAAACGGAGTCCAAATGAGTTGAAAATTTATGGTGATTTTTTATGGACCCGAAGAAGCACAAGAAGCAAAAGAATTGTGCCAGAAGAGTGCCGAGCCAACCAGAAGGGTGGAGGTCGCGCCCTACACCCGGGAGGGTGCTCCGTCCTTGTGGTTGACTTGCGGACCCCTTGACTTGTTCTCAGCACCAAAAATTCCTATAAATACAGAAACCCCCAAAAAGAAACACAGATCGGGAGTTCCCTCGCCGCAAGCCTCTATAGCCATGAAAAATCAATCGGGATCCCATTCCGGCACCCTACTAGAGGGGGAAACCATCACCGGTGGCCATCTTCATCATCCCGATGGTCTCCATGATGAGGAGGGAGTAGTTCACCCTCGGGGCTGAGGGTATGTATCAGTAGCTATGTATTCGATCTCTCTCTCGTGCGCGTTCTTGATTTGGCACGATCTTGATGTACCGCGAGCTTTGCTATTATAGTTGGATCTTATGATATTTCTCCCCCTCTACCTTCTTGTAATGGATTGAGTTTTCCCTTTGAAGTTATCTTATCGGCCCTAGTCTTTAAGGATTTGAGAATGTTTGATGTATGTCTTCCATGTGCTTATCTGTGGTGACAATGGAATATTCACGTGATCCACTTGATGTATGTTTTGGTGATCAACTTGCGGCTTCAGTCACCTTGTGAACTTATGCATAGGGATTGGCACATGTTTTCGTCTTGACTCTCCGGTAGAAACTTTGGCCACTCTTTGAAGTTCTTTGTGTTGGTTTGAATAGATGAATCTGAGATTGTGTGATGCATATCGTATAATCAAACCCGTGGATACTTGTGGTGACATTGGAGTATCTAGGTGACATTAGGGTTTTAGTTGATGTGTGTCTTAAGGTGTTATTTTAGTACGAACTATAGGGTTGGTTGTGACACTTATAGGAATATCCTAATAGATCGATCAGAAAGAATAACTTTGAGGTGGTTTGTACCCTACAATAATCTCTTTGTTTGTTCTCCGCTATTAGTGACTTTGGAGTGACTCTTTGTTGCATGTTGAGGGATTGTTATATGATCTGATTATGTTATCATTGTTGAGAGAACTTGCACTAGTGAAAGTATGAACCCTAGGCCTTATTTCTAAGCATTGCAGTACCGTTTGTGCTCACTTTTATCATTAGTTACCTTGCTCTTTTATATTTTCAGATTACAAAAACTTATATCTACCATCCATATTACACTTGTATCACCATCTCTTCGCCGAACTAGTGCATCTATAAAACTTACCATTGTATCTGGTGTGTTGGGGACACAAGAGACTCTTTGTTATTTGGTTGCAGGGTTGTCTGAGAGAGACCATCTTCATCCTACGCCTCCCACGGATTGATAAACCTTAGGTCATCCACTTGAGGGAAAATTGCTACTGTCCTACAAAACTCTGCGCTTGAAGGCCCAACACGAGTATATAAGAAGGTTATGTAGTAGACATCAAGCTCTTTTCTAGCACCGTTGCCGGGGAGGCTAGGTAAGCGGCACTCACATCCCGTCAACAAAGCTCTTTTCTGGCGCCGTTGCCGGGGAAGTGAGTGCTTGAAGGTATATATTTAGATCTTGCAATTGAATCTTTTAGTTTCTTGGTTTATCACTAGTTTGTTTTATAAAAAGAAAACTACAAAAAATGGAATTGAGGTTACCTCATATGCTTGATCTTTTTAATGTCTTTCGTGAAAATGATGGGAAGGAAAATTGTGCCCAATTATTAGAAGAAGAAATCAATAAAATGTTTGGCACTAAATATTTGAATGATGAGCATGATTGCAATGTTGTTAGTATGAATTCTTTGAATATCCATGATGCTAATGATATGCAAAGCCACAATCTTGGGGATGCTATGTTTGATGAAGATGATATTTTTAGTCCCCCAAGTTTTGATGAGCAAATTTATTATGATGACAGTATGCCTCCTATTTATGATGATTATTGTGATGACACCTATGTTATAAAGAATACTAATAATCATGAAACGTGTCATCATGATTTTAATCAAGTGTCTCATGATAGTTATTTTGTTGAGATTGCTCTCACTATTACGGATGAGAAGAATTTTGCTAATGTGGAGAGTAGTAAAACTTTTATGCTTATGCATTGTGAAAAGAGTGTTTTATGTGATAGCTATATTTTTTACTTCATTCATGATGCTATTGAAAATTATTATGACAGAGAAACATATTCTTGTAGGTATTGTAATAATATCAAGTTTCCTTTTTATGCGTTGAAAATCATGAAGTTGTGCTTGTTTTGCCTTCCTATGCTAGTTGATTCTTGTTCCCATAAATTGTTTGCTCACAAAATCACTATTCATAGGAAGTGGGTTAGACTTAAATGTTCTTGCCATATGATTCATGATGTTTTTTTTGCATTTCAATTCTTTACTTCTACGTGAGCATCATTGTAATCTTCATGCCTAGCTAAACGAGCGTTAAAGAAAAACACTTGTTGGGAGACAACCCAATATTTATACGAAATGTTTTTGTGTGTTCACATGATTAAGCTAATGTATTAATCATGTTTTATAGCTTTTGTTTCAATAAAGTGCCAAGTAATGCCTTTGGGATAGTGTGGTTGATAGTTGACTTGATTCTGTGCAAAAACAGAAAGTTTTGCGTCCAGTGCAGAAAATTCAATAAATCACGGGAACGTGATATTAGCTAAATTTTTTTACACATGATTGATAAAAAAATTGCCTACGTTATCCTAATTGTTCAGAATTTTTAGAGGTCCAGAAGTATGGTGGTTGTCCAGATTATTACAGACTATTCTGTTTTTCACAGATTCTGTTTTCCATGCATACTTTTGGTTGTTTTAGTGTTTCCATAGCTTATATTAATTGGTATAAATTGTGGAAATGGTAAGGTACAGTAGGTATTGTATAAGAACAATTATTAATCTTGTCTTTGACAGTACCCAAGTGAATTATTTGCTTTATTATACTAATGCATCTCACGAAGTTCCGTTAAGTTTTGTGTGATTATAGTTTTCAAGTTTTGGGTGGGACATCGATATGAGGAGAATAAGGAGTGCCAAGACCATAAGCTTGGGGATGCCCAAGGTACCCCAAGGTAATATTCATGGAAGATACAAGCAACTAAGCTTGGGGATGCCTCGGAAGGCATCCCCTCTTTCGTCTTCAACATGATCGGTAACCTCACTTGGAGCTATATTTTTATTCATCACATGATATGTGTTTTGCTTGGAGCATCATTTTATTTTGTTTTTATTTGCTTGCTATTATTTAGAATAAGGTTTTGTATATTTTGTTTCAATAAAAAAGACAAGTATAGCCTTTACCATGCTTATTTTGCAAGTATATATGTTGTTGCTTGAAAACAGAAAGTTTTCTATCATTGTCCGAATTCTTCTGGATAGTCATAGCTTGATAAATTCTTGAATATTTTAAAAGGTTAGCATGAATAAGTTCTCTGTAACGTGGTAATTTGTCAGAATGCTTTAAGCTAGGGAAGTATGAGAACAATTTCACTCTTTACAGACTATCCTGTTTAGACAGATTGCTGTTATGTTTGCATTGTTTGCATATGTTTAATGATTCTATTTGAAGATAGGAGTATTAAATATGCAGAGGCACTTAGTATGCAATATTTAATAATAATTTTAGTTATTTTCTACAGTAGAGAATGATAAGGTTTTGAGTTGATTTATACTAACTTATCTCACGAGTTTTTGTTGAGTTTTGTGTGGATGAAGTTTTTGAGATTTAGGGAAACCGCAACATAAGAGGAATTAAGGAGACACAAGAGCTCAAGATTGGGGATGCCCAAGGCATCCCTAATTAATATATCAAGAAGTCTCAAGCAGCTAAGCTTGAGGATGCCCCGGTTGGCATCCCACCTTTCTTCATCAACAATTATCGGTTAGTACCGGTTGAGCCTAAGTTTTTGCTTATTCACATCATATGTGCTATCCTGGAATGTCATTTTATTTTGTTTTGCTTGTTGTTTGAATAAAGTACATAAGATCTAAAAATTTATTTATGAGAGAGAGTCTTCACATAGCTATTAATTATTTGACTACTCATTGATCTTCACTTATATCCTATGAGTAAATGGTTGAATGAATTGAATATCATAAACCTGAAATTATATATGTTTGATATGCTTATCCCATGGAGAGTAATGACTTCACATATAAGAAGTATAGGTGGTGAATTTATTGAAAGTTAGCAAACATAGTATTGGTCACTTGAACAATTCATGAAAGAATATTGAAGGAAGAGAGATTTCACATATAAATATACTATCTTGGACATCTTTTATGATTGTGAGCCCTATTAATTATTTTCAAACTTGAGAAGATTAGTTGAAGTTGCACAAGGAAGACAACGTAGGGCCAGTTCTTTTGCTAGCTTTTTTGGGCTTCCAGAATAGGTTGCCCCCAACCCAGCTTATTCTAGAAGCTCAATCAATTTTTTTCTTTTAGAAGCCTACTAATGAAGTCTTAACTACTAGGCTTCTAAAAAAATAATTTGGTTTGGGCTTCTAGAATAAGCTGGGTAGGGGGTAGCTTATTTCAGCTTATTCTAGAAGCTAGCAAAAGAACTGGCCCGTAATGAGTTATGCTTGGGTATATGTGTATAGAAGTTATATTGTTATAGATCCTCCAACATGTGGTGCTTGCGATTTAGAATCTTTTTCTAGCCAAAATTTATGTACTAAGCGGGAATACTGCTTGTGCATCCAAAATCCTTGAACCAAGTTTCTTCCATGTGTCCACCATATCTACCTATATGCGGTATTTACCTGCCGTTCCAAGTAAATTTGCATGTGCCAAACTTTAATCCTTCAAATAATAATCAGCTTTGTATGCCTGAATCGCTCATGTAGCTACTAGGGGATGTCAGTATCTTCCATGCCAGGTGGGTTATTCTCACGATGAGTGTTTGTTCAATTATCATTCACAAGAGAATGGCTGGTAATTGGGATGCCCAGTCATATGGTCAAAAGATCAAAAACAAAATTTTAAATAATTAAACAAAACTCTCCCTGGACTGTTGTTGGTATGGATGGTACCCATTGTTTCGGACCAATCGTGGAGTGTGATTGTTGGTGGAGGGGGAGTAAAAACTTTACCATTCCGTTTGGGAACCGCCTATAATGTGTCTAGCATGGAAGATGGTGAGAACTCTTGGTTGTTATGTTGACAATGAATGCATGCCTCTCAAAATTATTTTCATCTCTGTTTTAAAAGCTTTTAGCTCTAGCACCTCTGCAAATCCCCGATTCCCTCTGTGAAGGGCCTATCTTTTACTTTTATGCAAGAGTCAGTAGTATTCCTTCTCATTCCAACCTACTCGTTAGTTGGCAAGCATCATGTGGTGGGGAAAGATCTAAGCATATATGTCCATTCAAATATATTTGATCATGAATTGTTATTGTTGACAATTATCTATATGATAAATAAGTTGGGAGGCGAAACATTAAGTCCCTATCTTTCTCTGTGTTCAATGGATGATATTTGTTCTAAAATTATGCTTTGAGTGGTATCAATCATGGAAGACTATATTATAGTTGAGTATGTGGAATTTGCTAAATCAAATCTCTTACATAGACCCTTCCTTAAAATAAGATGAATTGCAATTGTTTGATGACTGAGAATGTTGCTTGTTAGTTTTCAAGAAAGTTTATGGTCTATACTTAACATGTGAATAGCTTGCTACTTGATCATGAGAAGTGTTATGAGATGAACTACTGTTTATGATATATAATCACTAGTAGAAAAAGGGTCAAATGTAGAGCTCATAAGTCCCGGTTTGCAACTGAACCGGCACTAATGGGACCATTAGAGCCGGTTCCAGAGGCTAGGCTGGTGGCGATCATTAGTACCGGTTCGTGGTGAACATTTAGTACCGGTTCTTGGCATAAACCAGTACTAAAGAGGTTGTTGCATGTTGTGGTTAGGCTGGGGGCCCACCAGAACCTTTAGTATCGGTTCATGCCAGGAACCGGTACAAAAGGGTTCTACTCACTTCGTTCTACAGCGCTTTTTTAGTCCCACCTCGCTCGTCTAACAGAGATTTTACCACCTTAAATATGTTATTTCTCAAACTATCACAACCACTTGGTCTTCATTGAACTCTATGTGTAGGATTTGTGGCTGCAATAGGAGTCATCACCAGTTCCTAAACCGGTGAGGACTCCTATTGACAATTTAAATTGTACACAAAAAGATCAATGATGGTCAATGCATTTTTTAACATCATTTGAAAAGCACTACAAAATGAACTCTAAAAATGTTAAAAGTTGGCATGGTATCATCATTTCACCCACATAGCATGTACAAAGGCATTGCATTTTTTTGAACTGGATGCACTTCGTGTACAAACTGGACAATTAATTAGTACCGTACCGGTTCCAACGGCTAGGCGGGCAGAGATCATTAGTGCCGGTTCTTGGGCAACCTCTCTAGTGCCGGTTCATGCCACGAACCGGTACTAATGATGTTGTGTCAGGCTGTTATCAGGCTAGGCACCTTTAGTACCGGTTCATGGCATGAACCGGTACTAGAGTATCTTAGTAAGCTGATTTTTAGTCCCACCTCGCCAAGAGAGAGGCACTAGGAGCGGTTTATAAGCCTTGAGTGCACAGACAATGTGGGAGAGGCGCAATGTTCACCTGCACGTTGCTTAGCTTCAAACCTTGAGGAATAGTGTAGACTGCACGGAGCTATGTGCAGTGCTTTGTAAACTCTTCTGAAAGGCTTGAAGCTAATTAACGAGCATTGCGCTTTTGAACTCCGGACTTTTTGTGTGTTCAAAATGCACCATTCAAATCCACATCATCAATTATCAGCCCTTTCTGAATTCATTTGGTATTTTTCATTCATTTACTGATTTGTTTTGAGAGAGCTAAATGACCGTGAAATTGAAAAGCAGTACAAATTGAACTCTGAAAAGGTTGAAACTTGGCATGGTATCATCATTTCACCCACATGGCATGTGCAAAAAAGTATAGAGGATCACGGCAAAAACTGGATGCACTTCGTGTACAAAATGGACAATCTCTTTCGAAGTATCAGGGTTTAGGACGAAAACTCATATGATACAAAGGCATTGCATTTTTTTGAAGTCCAAAGTTTTTGTGTGTTCAAAATGCACCATTCAAATCCACATCATCAATTATCAGCACTTTCTGAATTCATTTGGTATTTTTCATTCATTTACTAATTTGTTTTGAGAGAGCTAAATGACCGTGAAATTGAAAA
>LR738711.1:719464442-719496913 GCA_902687465.1 Secale cereale | reverse complement strand
CATCATCAATTATCAGCCCTTTCTGAATTCATTTGGTATTTTTCATTCATTTACTGATTTGTTTTGAGAGAGCTAAATGACCGTGAAATTGAAAAGCAGTACAAATTGAACTCTGAAAAGGTTGAAACTTGGCATGGTATCATCATTTCACCCACATGGCATGTGCAAAAAAGTAGAGAGGGTCACGGCAAAAACTGGATGCACTTCGTGTACAAAATGAACAATCTCTTTCGAGGTATCACGGTTTAGGACAAAAACTCATATGTTACAAAGGCATTGCATTTTTTTTGAACCCCAGACTTGTTGTGTGTTTAAAGTGCACCATTCAAATCCACAGAATCAATTATCAACCCTTTCTGAATTCATTTGGTATTTTTCATTCATTTACTGATTTGTTTTTAGAGAGTTAAATGAGATATAAAATGTTTGTTAGATAATTTTAGATATAGAAATGTTAGTTAGATATAAAATTTTAGATAGAAATTTTAGATATATTTGCGGCAATGTTAGATAGATAAAATGTTTGTTAGATAAATTTTAGATATAGAAATTTTTGTTAGATATAAAATGAAATACCATATAAAAAAATTGTTGCGCACTACCCTATGGGCCTGCAAGGCCCTGGGCCTGTATTTGCAGGCCCATAAAGGCCCAACAGACTCACAGGGCAGCGCGGCAAAGTTAGGCCCACAAACCTGCAGTAGAGAGGAGCTCGAAGGAGCAGCCGCGGCGGGATTTATAAACTAATGCGACTGCCCCTCGGCTAGCGAGGTGGGACTAAACTTGCCGCGCCGCACCTGCAGCGCACCACCTTTAGTACCGGGTTGTGGCACCAACCGGTACTAAAGGGGTGTCTTTAGTACCGGTTGGAGCCACCAACCGGTACTAAAGGGGTGCCCTTCCCGCCGCTTGGCCTGGCCAAAACAGGCCTTTAGTACCGGTTGGTGGCTCCAACCGGTACTAAAGGTCAATCCTATATATACAACACTTATGAATTTTCAGTTTTCCCTTTGTTCTGTTCTGTTTCTTCCTCTCCGTCGACGCTGTCGCCGCCCATTGCGCGCTGCCCCAGTCCCCGTCGCCGTCGCCGCCCCCGTCGCCGTCGCGCGCCGCCCCCGTCCCCGTTCGCTGTCGCCACCCCCGTCGCCGTCCCCGTCCCCGTTCGCTGTCGCCGCCCCCGTCGACGCCCCCATCGCCGTCGCCTCGACCTCGCCCGCGCGGTGAGGCCCTCTCCCCCGGCCCCTCGCACACACACACACGCGCGCGCGCACACACACGCACACACACAATTTTTCTGTTTTTTAGAAATTTTAGTTTTAGCTAGATGAATTAGATTAATTTTAAACAGTATATAGAAATGTTAGTTATATAGAAATGTTAGAAATTATATAAATGTTAGTTTTAGCTAGATGAATTAGATTAACTTTCAAATTGTTAGACGATGATCGATTTTTTTTTAGTTTCTTATAATTTTAGTTATAGAAATTTAGAATGTTATGTTTGCATATAGTATTAGTTATAAAAAAGTGAGAATTTTTTTTTAGTTCTAGAAATATTAGAAATGTTATACAAATGTTAGTTATATATATAGAAATGTTATAATTTTTTTCTTCTGTTTTTTAGTTATAGAAATATTAGAAATGTTATAGAAATGTTAGTTATATAGCATTGTTAGAAATGTTATAGAAATATTAGTTATATAGAAATGTTAGAAATTTTAGTTATCAAAATCCAATCATTAAAAAAATATTACTTTTTACGGGCATATAGCTAGTATTTGTTCTCGACGATGCCCGGCCCACATCCTCGCCGTCAACCCATCCGCGACGACGTCCGGCTGACCCATGTCCGGGACTGGGCTCCGCCGGGCTGGCACTGGGAGGTGCTGCCTGGAGGGGCGCGCCACTTGATGAGGAACCCGGCCTCGGGTCCCGTCGTCGACCCTGATCTCGTTTGGTGGCGTTCGCGTGGGCCAGTTTCGGTGCGGAGGGAGCCGGCCCCGCCAAAGGTGGTACGTCGCCGTGTCAGGGAGGAGGACGAGCACGTCCATCGCTACATGGTTGCGTTAGAGGGCGGCAGGTTCTCCAATACCTGACAGTTTCTTCAGGGATCTCACTTCAGCTATGATCCTGTGAGGGTTCCTTCTCTTTGGGTGTCCACCGCCCGCGTCGCAGGAACCGCGAGTGTCCTAGATTCTCATGTAGTATTCGATCTTTATTAGCTACCTTACCAGTGATGTATTCGATATTATATATTATTCAAGACGATGTATTCGATATTATATATTATTCGAGACGATGTATTCGAGATTATATCTAATATTCGAGACGATGTATTCGAGATTATATCTATTATTCGAGACGATGTATTCGAGATTATATTTATTATTCGAGACGATGTAATTTGAATACTAAATTGTTTTATATTTCTTTTGGATTAGTTAAATAAAAGCTATGGCGGACAATACCGGCCGAGAGGGAGAACAGACCCTGTTCGATATGATACGCCATCCTCGCGGGCCAGATGATGATCAGAATGAAGAAGATTACGATGGCTCCGAATTTCTAAACAACACCGGAGAGGGTGATATGATATTCGATCGCGACGACCGAATTGATGAAGTCACGAACTACGATTATGATGATGACGAAGAAAATGTTGATCTTGAAACAACAAAGACCGGCGAGGTATATATATTTATATAAGCAGGCACATCTGGTGATCATCACATGTTTTAAATGAGTTGAAGATATATTAACGAATCGATCTTTCTTTTTTCAGCCATCCGGATCGAGCAAATATTCAGGCAACAGGACGAAACGAGGCCCGAACAAATTATTGAAGGAGGGCGTAAAGTACAATATCGAGGCAGTCAGACCTAATGGCGAACCATTAGCGCCTAAGAAGATTGCGGACAAGTTCGTTCGACAGTGCGGAGTTCTTGTGAAGGACCAACTCCCGATCTCCCTTCAAGAATGGAGAAAGCCAGCAAAGCCACGTGCAGATGTTACTTTTGTCGACGACAGACAAAAAAGTCTGCTTTGGAATACTCTCATGGAACATTTCACCCTACCAGATCATTTCACAGAAGAAGATGAGCAAAAAGTCAAGGACGCTGCTCTTAGGAAGATGGCGGTTGCATTCAAGAACCACAAGAATCGTGAATGGGACAAGTACGTCAAGGGAGGAAGGAAGACTCCAGTATTCGAGGGAAATCTAGAGAAGCAAAGTGCTCATTGGGACGATTTCGTGAAATTCAAGGATTCAGAATTAGCTAAGGAACGATCGAGAATAAACAAGAAGAATGCCGAAAAACAGGATAAGTTCCATAAGCTGGGGCCAGGTGGCTACGCGGTGGCAATGCCTAAGTGGGATAAGTTTGAGAAAGGGATGGAGGAAGCAGGTGTCACTCCGGTTACTAGGAGCTGACCCCCCAGGTGCAGGACTTGGTTCTATGCACATGGGGGGGAGTTGGACCCGAAGACAGGCGAAGTTTCGAGGAAGGCATGTCTGAAAGGAGTCGAAGATAAGCTACTTGATGCAATAGAAGAGGCTCGAACGGGGGTGTTCCAGCCCAACAGAGAGAACGACGAGCTTACGCGTGCCCTGGGAAATCCTGAACACCCAGGAAGAACACGAGGCAAGGTGATGGCTTCTCGCCCCTCGTTGGTTACCCCAAGTGGAAGGTTGAGATGTAGCGTAGCGGCAAATTTCCCTTGGCAAAGATACCAAGGATCGAATCCCGTGAGACTCCGAGGGTCGACAAGTAGGTGTCAACGGCACCAGAAACTTAGCGGTGGACGGGACCTGCACACAGATACAGATAACTTTGCTCCCAACGAGTACAGAGAGGTTGTCAATCCCTCCGGCCTTGTTGTTTACAAAGGATCAAACACAAGAGATAATAATGATAGCTATGACTGTAACTAGGAAATAAAAACAGGAAGTAAATAGAAGGTGTGATCAGCGGTGGTAATCTGGACCGGGGTCCCATGATGTTCACTAGTGATGTCTCTCTCCCAAAAGACGATAAAATAGCAAAGCGAGGTAAACAAATTACAGCTGGGCAATTGACAGGATTATGTGCGCAAACCAATGCTCACTATGCTGCAAAGAAAGGTAGAGGCTCAAAAGCATGGGCGGTACGCCAAGGCAAGTAGACCGAAATCCATCTGCATCTACTACTAATCATCCACCTTGAGATATCTATCCAGAACATCTCGCTGGTATTAAGTTGCGAATCCCACCCAAAGTGTAAACTCAAAGCAACAGACAACTGCATTAAAAGAACTTTGCGTAAAGTAAACAATCCTTGCACCCGCAAGTACAAGCACCGTTGTTTTCTCCCTTGTGGCAACAGCACATCCCCTAGACTCATGTTTCTGTCACTCAAGCTAGTCATCAGGGGGCATGAACCCATAATCAAGCATAACGCTCCCTCTTGGAGTTACTACCTACTACTTGGCCAAAGCAATAAACAGCAACGGAGAACATGCAAGAATTACTCAAGAACAAAGATATAAAAGAGGTGAATCAATTATATTACTCAAACACAATCTGAACATAGTCTCATAATCCATCAGATCCCAGCAAACTCAGCAAAGCAACAGCAGAAAGATTACATATGTGCCTCGATCATGTAGGGCAGCTCACGAGGTCTAAACCGTGAAGAGCAAAGAGGGGAGGAGAACATCACATAGCTACTGATCATGGACCCATGGTCCAAGGTGGACTACTCACGACTCATCCGGGAAGCGTCCATGGTGGTGGAGAAGCTCCCGGTGGTGGTTCTCCCCTCCGGCAGGGTGCCAGGAAGAGTTCTCCTGATGCTCCCGATCTTGGAAGCGCTGTGGCGGCGGAACAGAGGCGAGATCGCGAAAAAGGGTTCTGTCCTCGAGGGTTTCGGGACGAGAGGGATAAATATGCGAAGGGGGGGGGCAGCCAGAGGCGGAGCAGGGGCCCCAGGCGCCCCCTGGCGCGGCCAGGGGTGGGGTCGCGCCAGGTGGCCGCCTGGGCCTCCCCTGGCTCCCCTCTGGCCCATCTTTGGTTCTTCGCGAAGCTTCCTGTACGCTGATTTTTCCTGTATTTTTCCTGGAATTTTTGGAGCACTTTTAATATGGGGGAAACCTGAAATAGAAAAACAGCAGAAAACAGGAACTGACACTGTGGTGCACTGAGTTAATAGGTTAGTCCAAATATGATCAAAAGTGTATGGAAGTGCATCAATATCATAGCAATATCACACAAAAGAAGCATGGAGCAAGCAGAAATTATAGATACGTTTTGGACGTATCAACATCCCCAAGCTTAATTCCTGCTCGTCCTCGAGTAGGTAAATGATAACAAGCATAATTTCTGTGGTGACATGCTACCAACCATATAAGAACTTTTTAAGTAAAGCAATCAAGGCATGTAATTCAATTCAAGTCATAACAAGCAAGAGTCTATATTAGCATTGTAACAAGCAACATAAGAACATAAAGGTGCAAGAGCTCTCGCTGTCCGTGACTCGAATGTCTCCAAATGGTGTTTGCGTGCAAGAAAGGGGATAGGGATATACGAGAGAGTAAACCATAGTTTTTGTATTGTTGAGAACTTAATCTACTAAAGTTCCACACTTGGTATTCTTTGGAATCTTATCTTGACTCATCCCCAGACCACTAGCCAGGTACAAGTCAAAATGATCCACTCCCTTTCGATATTTTGAGCACTCATGCAATGGATGAGCGTAAGCAAGAAAGTTGACACTTAGGATGGCAAAGAGAGAAAAATGATGAAGGGGGAAGACAAAAAAGGTGTGAAAGGCTCACATCAATGAGGACAATCATAGGCGAGAGAAAGCCAAATGATAGATATGATGTGAGGAGTAGGGATTGCCATGCAACGGATGCACATATGAGCTAAGGTAAGATCTCCAATGGAACTAGTGGGGGTGCATCCAACTTGCTCGCTCAAGAAGACCTAGAGCTCTTTTGAGGAGGCTCATCATTGGAATATACAAGCCAAGTTCTATAGTGTGAAGGTCCCCACATAGCTATATGCATGAATGATAATCTCTATGGAGTACAAGGTATAAGATGGAGTACGAGTGTGGATCTCTCAAAAGGAATAGTAGTGTGCCCCCTTCTCTCTTTTTATTTCCTTTTCTCCTTTTTATTTTTTTATTTTTTTGTGGCCTCAATGGCTCTTTCTATTTAACTCTCATTTGTCCTATTTGGGATCTTTTGATTTTGTCCTCTTTGGGATCTTTTCCTCACTTTAGGGGCAACACTCTATGTATTACAAGAAGTATAGAAGATCTTTCACACTTTACAAAAGTACTCAACATAAAGAAAATGAAACTATCATGATGTATGCAAATGTATGCCTCTGCCGGTGTAGCAGGATATGCAATGATAATAGCGCGTCATGTAGCAATGATTAGGGCAAGGCCCAACTAGCATGCGGCTCATCGATCAAGCAAAAAGCATGTATGACATGAAGATCAAGTCATGAGAAGATGGATGTTGCATGGCAATGTATCTCGGAAAGGCTATGGAAATGCCTTGATAGGTAGGTATGGTGGCTGTTTTGAGGAAGGATATAATGAGGCTTATGATGACAGAGCGTATCGTGCCAAGGATTTGGATGCACCGGCGAAGTATGCGCCAACTCTCGAGGTGAGAAAGGGCAATGCACGGTACCGAAGAGGCTAGAAAAATATGGCTAGGTGGAAGTGTCAACTTTCGAATACTCACATTAGTCCGAAGAACTCATGCACTTATTATCGGTAACTCTCAATCTAATTAGGAGGTTCACAAAGAGACAAGTACCCGAGGAGGAGTGTATGGGGGTTTGGTTATCCTTGCGCATCCTCGACTCATGGTACGTGAGTGTACTCTAATATTCGATCCCTCCAAAGATTAGTGATCCATCTAGTAGCTAAAGTTCTCAACTATTTTGTAGGTTTTCGAAAATAAACACGGATTGCCCAAAATACGACATCTATCACTAATAGGCTAAAGCTCTTGACACCAAAAGTTCAGACATTACTCATGGCAATACCTCAAAACTATTGCAAGTTACTACTAAAATTAAATAGCAACCTCAATTACCTACTTTAAGTTAAGACACACAACTCAGTGCAACAGGCAAACTCTCTTAACAAGATAAACATGAAAACTCAAGAGAGTTCAGCAACCAACTAAACAAAAGCTCTTTAAAAAGAAAAGCATGAAAACTAAGAGCTAAACATGACAACATCTATGGAAAGACAAAGAACACACACAGCAAAGATAAGCATGAAAATCCTATGTTGTGTTCTAGGTTGAAGTGGAGCGTGTTTCTCTCCCACACAAAGAAAGCTGGGTTCTAACTTGTTATGAACAGCAAGCAAAGCTAAAGAAAACAAAAAAAATAAACTAAGAGCAAGACGCTCCAAGCATAGCACATAACGCATGAAGTGATAAAATTATAGTGGAAGGAAAGACGAACTGATAATTGTTGATGGAGAAGGGGATGCATGGGGGCATCCCCAAGCTTAGACGCTTGAGTCTTCTTGAATATTTCTTGGGGATGCACGGGGGCATCCCCAAGCTTGAGCGTTTGACCCTCCTGAATCTTCTTTTATCATCTTCCCTCGCACACTTGAAAACTCCCTTCATATATAACTCATCATAATCTGATTGCGAGGTTAGTACCCACAATAAAATATTTTTTCCCTACTGGAAATAAAGATAATCTTGAAGAGCTACTGTTTCTCAAGATTGCCAAAAGGTTTTTTCAAAGAAAAAGCAAGCTCGAGGTTTGCAAAACGAAGAAAAGGCAAAACAGGACAGAATCTGTGAAAAACAGACCAGCAGGTAGTAAATAATTTTTTCGGGGCACTTCTGCAACTCAAATAAAAAAACTCAGAACATACGCTCGAAAGCCAATTGTATAGAGCACGCTGTCAAAAAAATTCAGATCAAAAAGATGATCTGGTGATTTTATTCGAATTTTTCTGTCCAAGGACAGAATCTGTTTTCTGGACAGCACATCACAACTTTTGAACTTTCTTGCAATCGGAGGCTAAACTTGGCACAAAGCTGAAAAGAAAAGATACAATGATGATGCTACTGTAATAACAAACATCAAGACACAACAAAAGCAAAATAAAACCTAATTCGTTGTGGGCTGCCTCCCAAAAGCGCTTTCTTTTATGCCTTTAAGCTAGGCATGATGCAAAAAGAGAAGATCAAGTTTTATCAAGAGTAAGAGAATAGCTAGCCCGTGTAACGGACTCAAAAGGCAACTTAATCTTCTTTCTAGGGAAGTGTTTCATCCCTTTCTTGAGAGGGAATTGGAATTTTATATTCCCCTCTTTCATGTCAATGATAGCACCAACGGTGCGAAGAAAAGGACGTCCCAAAATAATTGGACATGAAGGTTCACATTCAATATCCATAATAGTAAAATCAACGGGAACATAATTGTCATTGACAATGATAAGAACATCGTCGATCTTCCCCAAAGGTTTCTTTACGGAAGAATCAACAAGACGAACACCAAAAGAACAAGGATCAAAAGGTTTCAATTCAAACATATCGTACATTCTTTTGGGCATAACGGAGGTACTAGCTCCAACATCACATAAAGCATAGCAAGAGAAGTTGTTCAATTTAATTTTGACTATGGGATCCCAACTATCTTCTAGCTTTCTAGGTATGGAGGCTTCTACCCTAAGCTTCTCCTCCCTAGCTTTGATAAGAGCATTAGTGATATGCTCCGTGAAGGCAAGATTAAGTGTGCTAGTGTGGGGATCTCTAGACATCTTGTGAAGAAAACCAATAACTTCAGAAAGGGTGCAATTATCAAAATCAAGGTCACTACTATCAAGTAAAGTGGTAGTGGTGTCCTTTAGGCTCACTTGTTTGGTAGCTTCTATGGTCATAGGAGTTTCTTCTTCTACGGTTGAGGTCATAGCATCACCATTAATAGGTCCAATGGGACTAGGAGTGCATTGGGTGCTAAGAGTTTGGATATCCTCAACAACTTGAATAGTAGCAACAGTGTGGTGGGTAGGAAGGCTCTTAATTCTATCTTCTTCCTCCTTTTCTCTAGCCCATCTCTTTTTAAGTTTAGCCATCATCCTAATGTTTTCATTAATTTGCACTTGAATAACATTCATAGGAGTGGTATTCCTCTCCTCAAGAGGAGAAGTTCTAATTTTAAGCAACTCTACCTCATGGGCTAAATTGTCTACCTTCGAAGAGAGATTATCTAGTTTGTCTAGTTTTTCTTCTACACTCTTATTGAAGGCCTTTTGGGTAGTGATGAAGTCTTTAAGCATAATCTCTAGTTCAGAAGTGGAGTTCTTGGTGCTAGGATAAGCATTGTTGTTCCCATAGGAATTAGAGGGGAACGGTCTAGGGTTGCTACCAAAATTACTCCTATAAGCATTGTTATTGAAATTGTTTCTAGAGATAAAGTTCACATCTACTTGATCTTGAGCAATCAAAGAATTTAATGGAGCATCATGAGGATCAATAGAAGATTGCTTGGAAAGTAGAGACATGATCAAGTCAACTTTTTCATTTAGGGAGGAAATCTCCTCGACAGAGTTTACCTTCCTACCTGTTGGAGCGCGTTCGGTGTGCCATTGGGAATAATTTGTCATCATCTCGTCGAGAAGCTTCGTGGCAGCACCAA
This sequence comes from Secale cereale, assembly GCA_902687465.1. Classification (NCBI taxonomy): domain Eukaryota; kingdom Viridiplantae; phylum Streptophyta; class Magnoliopsida; order Poales; family Poaceae; genus Secale; species Secale cereale. Next base: position 719,487,244 of record LR738711.1, on the reverse strand, counting down.
GTGTAGTTGACATGAAGGTTCCTCCCACGGCCGAATCTAACAAGTTCCGCGAGGTAAAGTTCAAGCCTGCATAAAAAGTTTGGATAACCATCCAAGTAGTCAAACCATGAGTAGGGCAGTTCTTGACAAGAGATTTCATGCGTTCCCAAGCTTGGGCAACGTGTTCATTATCCAATTGTTTAAAATTCATTATGTTACTCCTTAATTGGATAATTTTAGCAGGGGGATAGTACTTCCCAATAAAGGCATCCTTACACTTGCCCCAAGAATCTATACTATTCCTAGGCAAGGATTGAAACCAGATTTTAGCTCCTCCTCTCAAGGAGAAAGGAAAAAGCTTAAGCTTAACAATATCACCATCTACTTCTTTGTACTTTTGCATATCACAGAGCTCAACAAAATTATTTAAGTGCAAAGCAGCATCATCTCCAGCACCGGAGAATTGATCTTTCATAACTAGGTTCAGCAAAGCAGGTTTAATCTCATAAGAAGGTGCTGAAGTGGCAGGTGTAGCAATAGGCGTGCAGATAAATTCATTGTTGTTATGGCTAGTGAAGTCACACAACTTGGTGTTCTCGGTGGAACCCATAGCAGCAGCAAGCAAGATAACTATTTTTGTGATTTTTGGTAAGGGACACCAAAGCAAAAACTGAAAGGTAAACTAACAAGACTAACAAGCAAAGATAAAAGATAGCGTGCAACTCCCCTATCTTGAAGAGTGGAGTCCCCGGCAACGGCGCCAGAAACTTGGCTTCTCGCCCCTCGTTGGTTACCCCAAGTGGAAAGTTGAGATGTAGCGTAGCGGCAAATTTCCCTTGGCAAAGATACCAAGGATCGAATCCCGTGAGACTCCGAGGGTCGACAAGTAGGTGTCAACGGCGCCAGAAACTTAGCGGTTGACGGGACCTGCACACAGATACAAATAACTTTGCTCCCAACGAGTACAGAGAGGTTGTCAATCCCTCCGGCCTTGTTGTTTACAAAGGATCAAACACAAGAGATAATAATGATAGCTATGACTGCAACTAGGAAATAAAAACAGGAAGTAAATAGAAGGTGTGATCAGCGGTGGTAATATGGACCGGGGTCCCATGATGTTCACTAGTGATGTCTCTCTCCCAAAAGACGATAAAACAGCAAAGCGAGGTAAACAAATTACAGCTGGGCAATTGACAGGATTATGTGCACAAACCAATGCTAACTATGCTGCAAAGAAAGGTAGAGGCTCAAAAGCATGGGCGGTATGCCAAGGCAAGTAGACCGAAATCCATCTGCATCTACTACTAATCATCCATCTTGAGATATCTATCCAGAACATCTCGCTGGTATTAAGTTCCTAATTCCACCCAAAGTGTAAACTCAAAGCAACAGACAACTGCATTAAAAGAACTTTGCGTAAAGTAAACAATCCTTGCACCCCGCAAGTACAAGCACCGTTGTTTTCTTCCTTGTGGCAACAGCACATCCCCTAGACTCATGTTGCTGTCACTCAAGCTAGTCATCAGGGGGCATGAACCCACAATCAAGCATAACGCTCCCTCTTGGAGTTACTACCTACTACTTGGCCAAAGCAATAAACAGCAACGGAGAACATGCAAGAATTACTCAAGAACAAAGATATAAAAGAGGTGAATCAAATATATTACTCAAACACAATCTGAACATAGTCTCATAATCCATCAGATCCCAGCAAACTCAGAAAAGCAACAATAGAAAGATTACATATGTGCCTCGATCATGTAGGGCAGCTCACGAGGTCTAAACCATGAAGAGCAAAGAGGGGAGGAGAACATCACATAGCTACTGATCATGGACCCATGATCCAAGGTGGACTACTCACGACTCATCCGGGAAGCGTCCATGGTGGTGGAGAAGCTCCCGGTAGTGGTTCTCCCCTCCGGTAGGGTGCCGGGAAGAGTTCTCCTGATGCTCCCGAACTTGGAAGCGCTGCGGCGGCGGAACAGAGGCGAGATCGCGAAAAAGGGTTCTGTCCTCGAGGGTTTCGGGACGAGAGGGATATATATGCGAAGGGGGGCAGCCAGAGGCGGAGCAGGGGCCCCAGGCGCCCCCCTGGCGCGACCAGGGGTGGGGCCGCGCCAGGTGGCCGCCTGGGCCTCCCCTGGCTCCCCTCTGGCCCATCTTTGGTTCTTCGCGAAGCTTCCTGTATGCTGATTTTTCCTGTATTTTTCCTGGAATTTTTGGAGCACTTTTAATATGGGGGAAACCTGAAATAGAAAAACAGCAGAAAACAGGAACTGGCACTGTGGTGCACTGAGTTAATAGGTTAGTCCAAATATGATCAAAAGTGTATGGAAGTGCATCAATATCATAGCAATATCACACAAAAGAAGCATGGAGCAAGCAGAAATTATAGATATGTTTTGGACGTATCACAAGGGCGCTATGCCGTGGTATGAGGGGTTTTCGGACTGGAACGCCGACTACAGAACCCATGCGAGAAGGAAGATTGCGGAGGAGAAGCAGAGGCAGATGGACTATGAACGCCTTCAAGACCTAGAATCAAAGCACGCGGACTTGGCAGACAAATTCCAGCGGTAGCAGGAGCAGATCGACTCACTTAGCCAGCAAAGGGGGTCTCAGCAGCTGCAACAGCTAGCAGATGATCCAGCATTGCATACCACCGCCCCATCCATGCGGAGAAGCAGCGTGGGTTCCGCCCCGGGTGACGCAATGCTGGATAGATACCCCGTGGATGACATCATTGAGAACACTAACTGCGAGCTACACTTCAAAATGAAGAACATATCCATGAAGGTGGCGGACGCCCTTGCTTTTACAAATCCCCCCGAGGCAACCTTACATTGCAACCCGATTCCAGCAGGTATGCTTGTGTCATGGTTGATGAGGTGGTGGACCAATATTCGGGGCTAGAGCTTGACATTCCTGGAGGTGACGACGAGCACACACTCGGAGAGGCCAAACATCGTATCATCCAATGGAGAAAGGATTGCATCATCTTTCGAAGGCCACCGACACCGCGTCAGTCGACTCCTCGTCGAAGTCCGCCACCGAGTCAGCAGACTCCCGCTCCTGCAAGTCCACCAACGCGTCAGGCCACTCCTCCTCCTCCTCCAAGTCCGGCAAAGCGCCAGGCCACTCCTCCTCCAAGTCCGACACAGCATCAGACGTCCACTCCTCCTCCAAGTCCGGCACAGCTTCAGGCCACTCCGCCTCGTCCAACTCAGCCCCGTCAGCCGTCTCCGCCGCCTCAGCAATCGCAGAAGAGACACCCCGCAGCAATGGTACGTAGCGGTACGAGTCGAGGCAGTACATGAAGTATAGGCGGAGGCAAGCGAACTAAATATGGTCCAAGCCTCACTGATCCTCCTCAGAGGGCTTACGACTGGACCGAGGAGCAAACCAATGCCATAGTGCGGGCAGAAGTGGACGACCATTTTGGACCGAAACCGCCACCGCCGCCAAGGGAGAAAGAGCCTGAGGAAAAGATTGACCACTTCGTTCGTATGGCTCAACCACCAGCTCCCAAGCCTGTTGACACAGACTATGAGCGCCAGATCAGGAAGTTAAATCGAGCACGTCTACAGAAGGAGGCGAGCTCGAGCTCGAGCAAATAACAAGCAGCTGTCAAAAAATGCGGGAAAACCGTTCCCCAGCTGGGAGAACAGGCGGCGCAATCGATCCCCTCGCTTGTTGTGCCAACAACACGTGAGAGTACGCGCGCCCAATATTATTGTGGGCAAATAGTTTACGTTCCCAGGGACGGCAATGTGGTAATAACCGAGGAGCATATAAAGCAGGCTGAAATTCTCAACATCATTGTTGGACAACTCCTCGAGATCGAGCCCATGCCTGTGCTTACAGAGGAGGAAATAAAACGGAAATATGTCCGGGGCGAACCTTTGGTCAAGCCAGACGAGGTCAAGAAGCTCCCAATGAGAATGTATGAATTGCATCAATGGTACATGGACATTACCAAGAGTTCCAATCGAGTGTCCCTCATGGTGGAAGTCAAGAAGGATCATTACTACCATGAGAACGCTGTGTCCGTTGAGTATACTGAACTGTTTCAGTTATACAATCAAGACGCACTCGACAAATCTATCGTCAGTTGCTATTGTCTGTAAGTGATTTCTTTCTGTAATTTAAGTCTCAAGCTAGCTGTAGTGATCCTTTTGATCAATCATTACCTGTAATTATCCTCACTATATTCTTTTTTGTGGTATTATGCATGATGAAGATGTATGAAATGAAAAAAGCTGGACGCTATGGCATTGGGTTCATTGACCCAAACACCGTTAATGAATACACATGGAATCTAGGTGAATATTATAAAAATCATGTAGAGGACAGCATGCTAGAGTTCTTGAAGTGCCTCAAATACAATGATGATATACTACTTCCTTACAACTTCCAGTGAGTCACACTCTCTTGTACTACAAATTCTTTGTTTTTGCCTACTAGCTAGCTACATGTTTTTGCTTACATATGTACGCTTAATTAAAACATCCAAACGTGTGTGCATGCAAATTTCACTGGATCTTATGTATCATTAAAGTTGACGCCGGAACAGTTGAAGTACTCGACTTACTACTTAAAAAACAAAGTGACTACACCATCTTGAAAGGGATAGTCAGCAGGTAATTTCAATCATTATTAACTATATATCTCGGCCTATTTAGTTCGTCATTTCCTGATATGAACTATTTAATAACCCATTTATTCATTTTCTTTGTCGGCGGGCAGGGCTTGGGCAAGGTTCATCAGCGTCACTCCAGGCGAATGGAAACAAAGCCTGAAATGGTTTCGACCCAAGGTAAGTAATTAAGTAGTACTAGCTAGCTAGCTAGCTGCCATTATCTCTTTAATTATCATGCTTGATTAATTATTATCTGATCAAATTCCATTCTCGTAAAGGCCCTGAAGCAGGCGCAGGGGACTGATCTGTGTGCATACTGCGTTTGCGTGAACATTCGCATGATGACGTCCGAAAGGAGCAGATCTCAAAGACAGGAATGGGTACGTTTGTCGGAACACTATTCACAATTTTTACACCATTATCGATATCTAGTCACACAACTAATAAACATGCATATTGATCTCCTTCTTAACAGTTCAAAGAGGTGTGGGACAAGCTCCTAGAAATGGAGCGCGTACAAGCACTTCAAGAGGAAATAGCGGGATTTTTGCTCGACCAGGTCATAGATCCGAAGGGAGAATATCATTACCTGCTACCGCCCCCATGAACCACTTCCAATTGTCATCGTGCTCCGAAGGCACCAATTAGGCTAATGCCACTGGCTCCGAAGGCAAAATGTAGGAGAAATTGTATATAGCTATACATGTGTGTATGTGTGAATATCTGGTGGTTTGTGTGAGACATTTGATGATATATATATATGATTGGTTCTACTAGAAATTCTATATATATATATATATATATATATATATATATATATATATATATATATATGCATAACGTGTACAATGTGTAGTATCGTAAAATACCAGCAAACGAAAAAAATTAAATGGAAAACACAAAATTAAATGAAAAACAAAATCACAAAACCAAAAAAACCCCAAATCTTGTAGTACCGGTTGGTTTACCAACCGATACTAAAGGGCTCCCGGCCCACGGAGCTGGCTCGTGCCACATGGTTGTCCTTTAGCACCGGTTCATGCTGAACCGGTACTAAAGGGGAGGGCCTTTAGTGACCACACTTTAGTGCCGGTTATGGAACCGGCACTAAAGGGCCTTACGAACCGGTGCTATTGCCCGGTTCTGCACTAGTGAATGATGCTAAAAAAAGTGATTGAAATTATCATTGATCAAACTTGTGCACTTGCTAGCATTCACACTTCATAAATTATTTCTTTTATCATTTACCTACTCGAGGACGAGCAGGAATTAAGCTTGGGGATGCTGATACGTCTCCAACGTATCTATAATTTATGAAGTATTCATGCTATTATATTATCCATCTTGGATGTTTTATATGCATTTATATGCTATTTTATATTATTTTTGGGACTAACCTATTAACCTAGAGCTCAGTGACAGTTTCTGTTTTTCCTTGTTTTTTGAGTTTTGTAGAAAAGGAATATCAAACGAAGTCCAAATGTGCTGAAACTTTATAGTGATTTTTTATGGACCAAAAGAAGCCCCAGAAGCAAAAGAGTTGGGCCAAAAGAGTCGCGATCCAACCACAAGGGTGGAGGGCGCGCCCTACCCCCCGGGAGGGTGCTCCGTCCTTGTGGTTGACTCGTGGACCCCCCTGACTTGTTCTCGACGCCCAAAATTCCTATAAATACGGAAACCCCCGAAAATAAACCTACATCAGGAGTTCCGCTGCCGCAAGCCTTTGTAGCCATGAAAAAACAATTGGAAGCCCGTTCCGGCACCCTACTAGAGGGAGAAACCATCACCGGTGGCCATCTTCATCATCCCGGTGGTCTCCATGATGAGGAGGGAGTAGTTCACCCTCGGGGCTGAGGGTATGTACCAATAGCTATGTGTTTGATCTCTCTCTCTCTCTCTCTCTCTCTCTCTCTCTCTCTCTCGTGTTCTTGATTTGGCATGATCTTGATGTACAGTGAGCTTTGCTAGTTGGATCTTATGATGTTTCTGAAGGAAATATGCCCTAGAGGCAATAATAAAGTTATTATTTATTTCCTTATATCATGATAAATGTTTATTATTCATGCTAGAATTGTATTAACCGGAAACTTAATACATGTGTGAATACATAGACAAAACAGTATGTCCCTAGTATGCCTCTACTAGACTAGCTCATTGATCAAAGATGGTTATGTTTCCTAGCCATAGACATGAGTTGTCATTTGATCAACGGGATCACATCATTAGGAGAATGATGTGATGGACAAGACCCATGCGTTAGCATAGCACTATGATCGTTTAGTTTAACTGCTATTGCTTTCTTCATGACTTATACATGTTCCTATGACTATGAGATTATGCAACTCCCGAATACCGTAGGAACACCTTGTGTGCTATCAAACGTCACAACGTAACTGGGTGATCATAAAGATGCTCTACAGGTGTCTCCGAAAGTATTCGTGGTGTTGGCATAGATAAAGATTAGGATTTGTCACTCCGAGTGTCGGAGAGGTATCTCTGGGCCCTCTCGGTAACACACATCACAATAAGCCTTGCAAGCAAAAGACTAATGAGTTAGTCACGAGATGATGTGTTACGGAACGAGTAAAGAGACTTGCCGGTAACGAGATTGAACTAGGTATAGAGATACCGACGATCGAATCTCGGGCAAGTAACATACCGTTTGACAAAAGGAACAACGTATGTTGTTATGTGGTTCTGACCGATAAAAGATCTTCGTAGAATATGTAGGAGCCAATATGAACATCCAGGTTCCGCTATTGGTTATTGACCAGAGATGAGTCTCGGTCATGTCTACATAGTTCTCGAACCCGTAGGGTCCGCACGCTTAACGTTTGATGACGATCGGTATTATGAGTTTTTGAGTATTGATGTACCGAAGGTAGTTCGGAGTCCCGGATGAGATCACGGACATGACGAGGAGTCTCGGAATGTCCGAGACATAAAGATTGATATATTGGACGGCTATATTCGGACACCGGAAGTATACCGGAAAAGTTTCGGATTTATCGGGAATGCCGGAGGGGGTTACCGGAACCCCCTACGAGAGGGGATGGTCCATAGTGGGCCTAAAGGGTGAGAGAGAGGCAGCCCATAGGGCTGGCCGGCGCCCCCACCTAGGAATCCTAGTTGGACTAGGATTGGGGGGGCGCCACCTCTCCTATTCCTTTCCCCCTTCTTCCTTTCGATGAATCCTACTAGGAATAGGATTGCAATCCTATTCCTAGTAGGAGTCCCTTCCTAGCCGCACCATAGGGAGTTGGCCGGCCCTCCTCCCTTGCTCCTTTATATACGGGGGCAAGGGGGCACCCAAAGACACACAAGTTGAATTGTTTAGCCGTGTGCGGTGCCCCCCTCCACAGAATCACACCTCGGTCGTACCGTCGCGAAGCTTAGGAGAAGCCCTGCGCCGGTGATCACATCATATCCGTCACCACGCCGTCGTGCTGACGAAACTCTCCCGTGAAGCTCAACTGGATCAAGAGCTCGTGGGACGTCATCAAGCTGAACGTGTGCTGAACGCGGAGGTGCCGTACGTTCGGTGCTTGATCGGTTGGATCGCGAAGAAGTTCGACAACATCAACCGCGTCACTTGACGCTTCCGCTACCGGTCTACGAGGGTACGTAGACACACTCTCCCCTCTCGTTGCTATGCATCTGGTAGATAGATCTTGCGTGATCGTAGGAAAATTTTAAAATACTACGTTCCCCAACAGTGGTATCAGAGCCAGGTCTATGCGTAGATGATATGCATGAGTAGAACACAATAAGATTGTGGACGATACTAGTCATACTGCTTACCAGCATGTCATACTTTGCTTCGGCGGTATTGTGAGATGAAGCGGCCCGGACCGACATTACGCGTACGCTTACGCGAGACTGGTTTCACCGTTACGAGCACTCGTTGCTTAAAGGTGACTGGCGGGTGTATGTCTCTCTCACTTTAGCTGAATCAAGTGTGGCTACGCCCGGTCCTTGTGAAGGTTAAAACAGCACATACTTGACGAAACATCGTTGTGGTTTTGTATGCGTAGGTAAGAACGGTTCTTGCTAAGCCCGTAGCAGCCATGTAAAACTTGCAACAAACAAAGTAGAGGACGTCTAACTTGTTTTTCCAGGGCATGTTGTGATGTGATATGGTCAAGACATGATGAGTTATACAGTTTTGTATGAGATGATCATGTTTTGTAAAGTTATCGGCAACTGGCAGGAGCCATATGGTTGTCGCTTTATTGTATGAAATGCAATCGCCATGTAATTGCTTTAGTTTATCACTAAGCGGTAGCGATAGTCGAAGAAGCAATAGTTGGCGAGACGACAACGATGCTACGATGGAGATCAAGGTGTCAAGCCGGTGACGAAGGTGATCATGACGGTGCTTTGAAGATGGAGATCAAAAGCACAAGATGATGATGGCCATATCATGTCACATATTTTGATTGCATGTGATGTTTATCTTATTATGCTTCTTATTTTGCTTAGAACGACGGTAGCATTATAAGATGATCCCTTACTAAATTTCAAGGTATAAGTGTTCTCCCTGAGTATGCACCGTTGCGAAAGTTCGTCGTGCCGAGACACCACGTGATGATCGGGTGTGATAAGCTCTACGTTCAAATACAACGGGTGTAAGCCAGTTTTGCACACGCAGAATACTCGGGTTAAACTTGACGAGCCTAGCATATACAGATATGGCCTCGGAACACTGGAGACCGAAAGGTCGAGCGTGAATCATATAGTAGATATGATCAACATAAGATGTTCACCATTGAAAACTACTCCATCTCACGTGATGATCGGACATGGTTTAGTTGATTTGGATCACGTGATCATTTAGATGACCAGAGGGATGTCTATCTAAGTGGGAGTTCTTAAGTAATATGATTAATTGAACTTTAATTTATCATGAACTTAGTCCTGGTAGTATTAGCATATCTATGTTGTAGATCAATAGCTCGCGATGTTGCTCCCCGTTTATTTTTCATATATTCCTAGAGAAAACTAAGTTGAAAGATGTTAGTAGCAATGATGCGGAATTGTTCCGTGATCTGAGGATTATCCTCATTGCTGCACAGAAGAATTATGTCCTTGAAGCACCGCTAGGTGACAGACCTAATGCAGGAGCAGATGTAGACGTTATGAACGTTTTGACAAAAGCTCGATATGATGACTACTTGATAGTTTAAGTGCACCATACTTTACGGCTTAGAACCGGGACTTCAAAAACGTTTTGAACGCCACGGAGCATATAAGATGTTCCAAGAGTTGAAATTAGTATTTCATACTCATGCCCGTGTCGAGAGGTATAAGACCTCTGACAGTACTTTGCCTACAAGATGGAGGAGAATAGCTCAACCAGTGAGCATGTGCTCAGATTGTCTGGGTACTACAATTACTTTAATCAAGTGGGAGTTAATCTTCCAGATAAGATAGTAATTGACAAAGTTCTCTAGTCACTATCATCAAGTTAGTAGAACTTCGTGATGAACTATAATATGCAAGGGATGACAAAAACAATTCCCGAGCTCTTCACTATGCTCAAAGCTGCGGAGGTAGCAATCGAAAGGGAGCATCAAGTGTTGATGGTTAGCAAGACCACTAGTTTCAAGAAAAAGGGCAAGGGAAAGAAAGGGAACTTCAAAAGGAATAGCAAGTCAGTTGCTACTTCCACGAAGAAACCCAAAGCTAAACTCAAAGCCTGAAACTAAGTGCTTCTACTGCAAAGGAAATAGTCACTGGAAGTGGAACTGCCCTAGATACTTGGCGGATAAGAAGGATGGCAAAGTGAACAAAGGTATATTTGATATACAGATTATTGATGTGTATTTTACTAGTGTTCATAGCAACCCTTCGGTATTTGATACTGATTTAGTTGCTAAAGAGTAGTAACTTGAAGTGGGAGTTGCATAATGAACATAAACTAGTTAAAGGATGAAGTGACGATGTGTATTGGAAGCAGTTCCAAGATTGATATGATCATCATCGCACACTCCCTATACTTTCGGGATTAGTGTTGAACCTAAATAACTGTTATTTGGTGTTTGTGTTGAGCATGAATGTGATTTGATCATGTTTATTGCAATACGGTTATTCATGTAAGTTAGAGAATAATTGTTGTTCTGTTTACATGAATAAAACCTTCTATGGTCATACACCCAATGAAAATAGTTTATTGGATCTCGATCGTGTGATACACATATTCATAATATTGAAGCCAGAAGATGCAAGGTTAATAATGATAGTGCAACTTATTTGTGGCACTGCCGTTTATGTCATATTGGTGTAAAACGCATGAAGAAACTCCATAATGATGGACTTTTGGAATCACTTGATTATGAATCACTTGGTGCTTGCGAACCATGCCTCATGGGCAAGATGACTAAAACTCCGTTCTCCGGAACTATGGAGCGAGCAACAGATTTGTTGGAAATCATACATACTGATGTATGTGGACCAATGAGTGTTGATGCTCGCGGCGGGTATCGTTATTTTCTGACCTTCACTGATGATTTGAGCAGATATGGGTATATCTACTTAATGAAACACAAGTCTGAAACATTTGAAAAGTTCAAAGAATTTCAGAGTGAAGTGGAGAATCATCGTAACAAGAAAATAAAGTTCCTACGATCTGATCGTGGAGGAGAATATTTGAGTTACGAGTTTGGTCTTCATTTGAAACAATGTGGAATAGTTTCACAACTCACGCCACCTGGAACACCGCAAACGTAATGGTGTGTCCGAACGTCGTAACCGTACTTTATTGGATATGGTGCGATCTATGATGTCTCTTACCGATTTACCACTATCGTTTTGGGGTTATGCTTTAGAGACAGCTGCATTCACGTTAAATAGGGCACCATCTAAATCCGTTGATACGACGCCTTATGAACTATGGTTTGGCAGGAAACCAAAGTTGTCGTTTCTTAAAATTTGGGGCTGCGATGCTTATGTGAAAATACTTCAACCTGATAAGCTCGATCCCAAGTCGGAAAAATGTGTCTTCATAGGATACCCAAAAGAGACTGTTGGGTACACCTTCTATCACAGATCCGAAGGCAAAATATTCGTTGCTAAGAACGGATCCTTTCTAGAAAAAGAGTTTCTCTCGAAAGAAGTGAGTGGGAGGAAAGCAGAACTTGATGAGGTAATTGTACCTTCTCCCATATTGGAAAGTAGTACATCACAGGAAATTGTTCCAGTGATTCCTACACCAATTAGTGAGGAAGTTGATGATAATGATCATGAAACTTCGGATCAAGTTTCTACTGAACGTCGTAGATCAACCAGAGTACGTTCCGCACCAGAGTGGTATGGCAACCCAGTTCTGGAAATCATGTTACTAGACCATGATGAACCTACGAACTATGAGGAAGCGATGATGAGCCCAGATTCCGCAAAATGGCTTGAGCCATGAAATCTGAGATGGGATCCATATATGAAAACAAAGTATGGACTTTGGTTGACTTGCCCGATGGTCGGCAAGCCATCGAAAATAAATGGATCTTCAAGAGGAAGACCGACGCTGACGGTAATGTTACTGTTTACTAAGCTCGACTTGTTGCGAAAGTTTTTCGACAAGTTCAAGGAGTTGACTACGATGAGACTTTCTCATCCGTAGCGATGCTTAAGTCTGTCCGAATCATGTTAGCAATTGCCACATTTTATAAAATCTGGCAAATGGATAACAAAACTGCATTCTTTAATGAATTTATTAAAGAAAAATTGCATATGATGCAACCCGAAGGTTTTGTCAATCCTAAAGGTGCTAACAAAGTATGCAAGCTCCAGCGATCCATCTATGGACTGGTGCAAGCATCTCGGAGTTGGAATATACGCTTTGATGAGGTGATCAAAGCATATGGTTTTATACAGACTTTTGGAGAAGCCTGTATTTACAAGAATTGAGTGGGAGCACTACAACCTTTCTGATAAGTATATGTGAATGACATATTGTCGATCGGAAATGATGTAGAATTTTCTGGAAAGCATAAAAGGATATTTGAATAAAAGTTTTTCAATGAAAGACCTCGGTGAAGCTGCTTACATATTGAGCATCAAGATCTATATAGATAGATCAAGACGCTTGATAAGACTTTCGATGAGTACATACCTTGATAAGATTTTGAAGAATTTCAAAATGGATCAGTCAAAGAAAAGGTTCTTGCCTGTACTACAAAGGTATGAAGTTGAGTAAGACTCAATGCCCGACCACTGCAGAAAAATATAGAGAAAATGAAAGTCATTCCCTATGCCTCAGCCATAGGTTCTATAAAGTATGCCATGCTGTGTACAAAACACGTTGTGTACCTTGCCAAGAGTTTGACAAGGAGGTACAATAGTGATCCAGGAGTAGATCACTGTACAGCGGTCAAAATTATCCTTAGTAATTGGATGACTAAGGAAATATTTCTCGATTATGGAGGTGATAAAGAGTTCGTCGTAAAAGGGTTACGCCGATGCAAGCTTTGACACTAAAACCAGATGACTCTAAGTATCAATCTGGATGCGTATTGAAAGTGGGAGCAATTAGCTAGAGTAGCTCCATGCAGAGCATTGTAGACATAGAAATTTGCGAAATACATAGGGATCTGTATATGACAGACCCGTTGACTAAACTTCTCTCACAAGCAAAACATGATCACACCTTATTACTCTTGGGTGTTAATCACATAGCGATGTGAACTAGATTATTGACTCTAGTAAACCCTTTGGGTGTTGGTCACATAACGATGTGAACTATCGGTATTAAATCACATGGCGATGTGAGCTAGATTATTGACTCTAGTGCAAGTGGGAGACTGAAGGAAATATGCCCTAGAGGCAATAATAAAGTTATTATTTATTTCCTTATATCATGATAAATGTTTATTATTCATGCTAGAATTGTATTAACCGGAAACTTAATACATGTGTGAATACATAGACAAAACAGTATGTCCTTAGTATGCCTCTACTAGACTAGCTCATTGATCAAAGATGGTTATGTTTCCTAGCCATAGACATGAGTTGTCATTTGATCAACGGGATCACATCATTAGGAGAATGATGTGATGGACAAGACCCATCCGTTAGCATAGCACTATGATCGTTTAGTTTTACTGCTATTGCTTTCTTCATGACTTATACATGTTCCTATGACTATGAGATTATGCAACTCCCGAATACCGTAGGAACACCTTGTGTGCTATCAAACGTCACAACGTAACTGGGTGATCATAAAGATGCTCTACAGGTGTCTCCGAAAGTATTCGTGGTGTTGGCATAGATCAAGATTAGGATTTGTCACTCCGAGTGTCGGAGAGGTATCTCTGGGCCCTCTCGGTAACACACATCACAATAAGCCTTGCAAGCAAAAGACTAATGAGTTAGTCACGAGATGATGTGTTACGGAACGAGTAAAGAGACTTGTCGGTAACGAGATTGAACTAGGTATAAAGATACCGACGATAGAATCTCGGGCAAGTAACATACCGTTTGACAAAAGGAACAACGTATGTTGTTATGCGGTTCTGACCGATAAAAGATCTTCGTAGAATATGTAGGAGCCAATATGAACATCCAGGTTCCGCTATTGGTTATTGACCAGAGATGAGTCTCGGTCATGTCTACATAGTTCTCGAACCCGTAGGGTCCGCACGCTTAACGTTTGATGACGATCGGTATTATGAGTTTTTGAGTATTGATGTACCGAAGGTAGTTCGGAGTCCCGGATGAGATCACGGACATGACGAGGAGTCTCGGAATGTCCGAGACATAAAGATTGATATATTGGACGGCTATATTCGGACACCGGAAGTATACCGGAAAAGTTTCGGATTTATCGGGAATGCCGGAGGGGGTTACCGGAACCCCCTACGAGAGGGGATGGTCCATAGTGGGCCTAAAGGGTGAGAGAGAGGCAGCCCATAGGGCTGGCCGGCGCCCCCACCTAGGAATCCTAGTTGGACTGGGATTGGGGGGGCGCCACCTCTCCTATTCCTTTCCCCCTTCTTCCTTTCGGTGAATCCTACTAGGAATAGGATTGCAATCCTATTCCTAGTAGGAGTCCCTTCCTAGCCGCACCATAGGGAGTTGGCCGGCCCTCCTCCCTTGCTCCTTTATATACGGGGGCAAGGGGGCACCCAAAGACACACAAGTTGAATTGTTTAGCCGTGTGCGGTGCCCCCCTTCACAGAATCACACCTCGGTCGTACCGTCGCGAAGCTTAGGAGAAGCCCTGCGCCGGTGATCACATCATATCCGTCACCACGCCGTCGTGCTGACGAAACTCTCCCGTGAAGCTCAACTGGATCAAGAGCTCGTGGGACGTCATCAAGCTGAACGTGTGCTGAACGCGGAGGTGACGTACGTTCGGTGCTTGATCGGTTGGATCGCGAAGAAGTTCGACAACATCAACCGCGTCACTTGACGCTTCCGCTACCGGTCTACGAGGGTACGTAGACACACTCTCCCCTCTCGTTGCTATGCATCTGGTAGATAGATCTTGCGTGATCGTAGGAAAATTTTAAAATACTACGTTCCCCAACAGTTTCTCCCCCTCTACCTTCTTGTAATGGATTGAGTTTTCCCTTTGAAGTTATCTTATCGGATTGAGTCTTTAAGGATTTGAGAACGCTTGATGTATGTCTTGCATGTGCTTATCTATGGTGACAATGGGATATTCACGTGATCCACTTGATGTATGTTTTGGTGATCAACTTGCGGATTCAGTGACCTTGTGAACTTATGCATAGGGATTGGCACATGTTTTCGTCTTGACTCTCCGGTAGAAACTTTGGCCACTCTTTGAAGTTCTTTGTGTTGGTTTGAATAGATGATTCTGAGATTGTGTGATGCATATCGTATAATCAAACCCGTGGATACTTGTGGTGACATTGGAGTATCTAGGTGACATTAGGGTTTTAGTTGATTTGTGTCTTAATGTGTTATTTTAGTACGAACTGTAGGGTTGGTTGTGACACTTATAGGAATATCCTAATAGATCAATCAGAAATAATAACTTTGAGGTGGTTTGTACCCTACAATAATCTCTCCGTTTGTTCTCCGCTATTAGTGACTTTGGAGTGACTCTTTGTTGCATGTTGAGGGATTGTTATATGATCCGATTATGTTATCATTGTTGAGAGAACTTGCACTAGTGAAAGTATGAACCCTAGGCCTTATTTCTAAGCATTGCAGTACCGTTCGTGCTCACTTTTATCATTAGTTACTTTGCTCTTTTATATTTTCAGATTTTAAAAAACTTATATCTACCATCCATATTACACTTGTATCACCATCTCTTCACCGAACTAGTGCATCTATAAAACTTACCATTGTATCTGGTGTGTTGGGGACACAAGAGACTCTTTGTTATTTGGTTGCAGGTTGTTTGAGAGAGACTATCTTCATCCTACACCTCCCATGGATTGATAAACCTTAGGTCATCCACTTGAGGAAAAATTGTTACTGTCCTACAAAAGTCTACGCTTGGAGGCCCAACACGAGTTTACAAGAAGAAGGTTGTGTAGTAGACATCACAACACTACATGTATTCTTCCCACTCTACAACATAAGTCTAATGTAACCTAAATGAGTAGTCCTCCCCTCCTTCCCTCCCACGAGGGACCGGGGGGTGGGGGCCTAGCCGGCTCCCCTCGGCCCCCTCCTCGCCGCTGCCAGGTCGCGCCGGCGAGCAAAGCCCGTTGGCATCGGCGGCGACGGGGCCCTTCATCCTTTCGCTCTGCGGCGGCTAGCGCTAGCTGGCGGCGATGGGCGTTGCGTCATGCTGGCGAGGGGCCTGGCGACACAACGACGAGCTCTAGCGGCGGGGTCGTGAGTGCGTGGCGGCGGCGTGGTAGGTTTCATGGGCGTGCGTGCGTCCTGGGCTGGGCCGGCGGCTGGGTCTGGCTTGGCCAGATCTGCGACTCGGTGGCCTTGGACGTCGCGGGCCATCTCGCTGGCGGGGCGCGGGTGCATCTGCCGCGACTCGCGCGGCTGCTGGTGGCCGGTGTGCAAGGCCCGGCGTGGCGCCTCCGGGACGCATCTGACTGTTCGCGCGTCCTCATCGTCGACCGGGTATCTGGCGTGCTCCTCGCTGATCTGACCTGGAAGCCGTGGTGGGGCGTTGCAGGGGCCAACATGAGGAGGTTGGCTGGAGGGATGGGTGGTCTACCCACCTATCACCGACGCGGGGGTGTGCCGGTCGAGATCTCGCATTGCTCCGCCCCCTCCTCTTTTCCCTGGCCTGGTTGCCTCCGGCTCCATCTGTCGAGGCACTGGCGGCTCCAACGATGGTAGGGGTCTGGTGTTGGTGGTGATTCGTTCCTTTGGGCGGTCGTTGGAGGAGTCGGGTGGCAGGGCAGCGGCTCTGTGATGGGAGATGCGGTGTTCGTGCGGATTGGCGACCTTGGTCGCGTGGGCGGCGCGGTGGCTCGGGCTCGGCGAGCCGTGGTGGTGGTGTGGCCAGTCTCTTTGACCGGGCACACCCTAATCGGAGATGGAGAGGTATACCGGGGTGCAGTCCTTGTTTGACCGTGGTCAGACCGACCGTCACGACGTCCACGGGTGTCGTCCCCTTCCAGAAGGCTCCGTCTCGGTCTCTCCTGATTCTCCGTGTTGCTCCGGATGAAAATCTTGATCTTTGGATCGGGTGGTGTCGATGCTCCGGTGTCGTGCCCTTCCTGAAGGCACTACCTTGGAGCTCACGATTCGTCGGCGGTCAGCTATGTTCTTCATGGTGGCTTGTTCTTTGTGGAGGGCTACGTCATCTTCGTAGCGATGCTTGTTGTATATCCATTGTTCCCTTCTAGTTGGCTTACCTGATCTCCGGCATCTTTGTATCTTGCTTTGTGTGTGTGTGTTTGCGCACTGTGTTGTATGGTTCAGATGTATGAGGGTCGTAAAATGGGGCGAAAACCTTTTTTGACAATGTAACCTGAACTTGTGTATGATATTCAACACAAACTCAGTAGTGTTGAAAAAGGCACATTAACGACACACGATCAAAGAAGGGGGAGCTGAGAGAGGACGAAGGAATTGATACCGTTGTTCTTATTGTGGGGACATGTTATGAGGTTGAAGCTCATATAGCTAAACAGAAACCCGGATAAATCACAACGACATTCCCAGAAATCTTATCTAGCTGCGGGGCCACTCACCAGATCTAGCACCCTCCCACTCTGCGTACTCTGGCTTGCAGTGTCACTGTTCTCTCCATACCCGTCGCCACCACTTCCGTTGTACGAACCGTGCACCCTCTCGCAGCCATCTTCCAGCTCCAAGCTCTCCTTGAGCTGGACGACGACGTCGGCCATGGTGGGCCTCTGGCTGGCCGCCTGCTCCGTGCACCTCAGGGCCAGGTCGGCGACCTTCCAGACGGAGTTGAGGTCGTACCGCCCCTGCATGCTGTCGTCGACGACGCTCTCGATGTCGCCCTTGGCGAGCCTCTGCCGCGCCCACTGCACGATGTGCACGCTCTCCGGGAGGATCGGGGGCCGGCCCGTGACCACCTCCAGCAGCACGATCCCGAAGCTGTACACGTCGCTCTTCTCGCTCAGCTGGAACGAGGTGTAGTACCTGCAGAGTACGTGTTGTCAGAGAGCGCTTTTCACTGCCACTTCAGGTTGTTTCTCCGTGGTTTTGGTCAGTGGAGAAGAACGTACTCGGGGTCGAGGTATCCCGGGGTTCCCACTACTCGCGTGGAGACATGGGACTGGAGGTCGCTGTTGAAGGCCTTGGACAGCCCAAAGTCGGCGATCTTGGCCTCGAGGTTGCTCCCGTTCAGGAGTATATTGGCCGTCTTCACGTCCCTGTGGATCAGCGGCGGCGTGCACGCCTTGTGGAGGTACTCAAGGCCTGCACATCAGAGAAAGAACATTCACTCAGGTTGGTTTCTGACAGAGAAGAGAAGCTGGTGTGCTGAGATAAACTATGTCTGGTAGCAGCTTGGAAACCTTGGGCAGAGTCGAGCGAGATCCTTAACCTTTGGCGCCATGTTAGAGGAAGGGATTCAGGGGATTTTTCTGAAAGATACATACAAGTAATCATCATCAGTAAGAGTTTCAGGGCTGAGTGCACGCTGGTAACTGGTTTCTTCCTAGGACAGCACCTCTTAGCTTCTCTTGTAAAGTCCCTTCGGACATGTACTCGTAGACGAGAGCTGACTGGTGTCCATCCTTGCAGTGCCCAACCAGATTCACCAAGTTCCTGTGATGAACTCTTATCAGATGTAGAGCCTGAAATGCAATTCAGGGTACTTCTGTCAGTCAGTAACCACAGTGTTCGGCAAAACAGAGAGATTATTTGGGTAAATTGATTTGATTAAGAGTTTAAAACACAAGAGAAAATTCAAAACAGGCATAAGAATGAAAGGAGAGGAGCCAGAAGAAACTTAACCTCTGCCAAGAACTCATTAACCCCTTGAGATGACGATTCTGAGCGTGTTTTGACTGCAACCGGGGTTCCATCTTCCAGGTAGCCAAGATAGACTACTCCGAACCCACCTTTGCCAATGGACTTCTCGAAGCTATTTGTGATGGTCTTTAGCTCTTTGTAACTGAACTGCCGGTTATCGAATTGCATAGAGACATCATCTCCATTGTCTTCTTTTGAGTTACTTCCATTCAGCGGTCTGACAGAAGGATCTGCATAATTACTACTTTATCAGAATTTCAGAACCCAAGACCCTTCTTTTTCTTACATAATAATAACTAAAAAAGTACTTGATTTCAAGTCACCATTTTCAGTTCTTCTCCTGCGAAGGCACAGTGTAATAGTTATCACCGCGACCACCGTTACAGAAAGTACAACGGCTGCCACAGCGACAATTACGGCTGTACTCCTGTTAGTTTTTTTCCCTTGTGGCTGGTCATTGCTGATGCTGCTTATGTTCGCTTCAATTCTATAACATCAGCAATACAGAAGGGTCAGAAAACATAGTAAATACTCAACAGTGTTACAGAATATGCTGGATAAAGGAGCATTCCACTTTTCTCTGATCTTCACATTATCACATACTATTGCTAAAACCTTACAAAAAATGTTCAGATTTTTATCCTTTGTTTGCTAATGCACAATAGGATTGTGAGTTGTGACAGTGAGCAGTTCCATGATTATATTTGTTTTCTTCTGAACTAATACTATATATATTGGAAGATAATTTACTACCTTAATGAAAGTGCGCCTTCTTGCGACCTTTTTAGAAGACTTTCTGGAACTGATCCATTAAACTTGTTGCCAGTCAAATCTCTGAGCAAAAACAGGGGACGGGATTACGGTTTGGCCATTGTAGCAATGACAATGTGACATCAAAGTAGTACAAATCTCATAGTCATTGATCTTACAGGACAGCAAGCGATGGTAGTTGTGCAAGAAATTCAGGAATATTCCCTGTCAAATTGTTGTGAGATAAATCCCTGAAAAAACAAAAAATCGTCCAACTATTAGCACTGAATGTGCAGCACAAAATACTGACGGGCAACTTGAGTAGTAAAATAGATGGTGCATATTTACAGGTTCTGAAGAGCAGTGAGATTGCTTAGAAGAGTGGTGATTTCTCCAGCCAACCCATTGGAGGACAAGTTTCTGCAAGAAACGGCATCCCAAAGGTTAAACATTTCTCAGTTATCTCACCATGTCACATATCAGTATTTAGGACTGAATTCTCCTGCCGGTTCGGTTCAAAAAGTATTTACGACTGAATTTGCATGTCGCAGGAACTCACAGTGAGGTGATCCTTGGTGCGCTAGAGATTGCATAGTTGCAACCTACACCGTCCCACAAATATACCTTAGGGCCACACGGATCACCCATCCAGTTCCTCTTGATCTCATACTCGGCCTTGATAGCCATAATGGCACTCACTAGATTCCCCAAATCAATTAAGAGAAACAACAAAATGTCAGCTTCCTTTTTTTTCTTTTTTTTGAGAATATGTCAGCTTTCTTTCAGTAACCATCAAATTCAGTTCAGAGACACCAATTTGCATGTATGAGGTTAGAGACCATACCATCTCCTCCATCGGTTGCACGCTCTGCAGTAGGCACCATGACATAGATCTCGAGCGCATTGAGCATCGGCGGCAGCGTGGAGTTGGCGGTCGGTTCGATCCTGAAGCTGTACTCCGTGCTCCCTGTCATCATCCCGAACATTGAGCTGGAGTAGCGGAACTCCGGGGAGAAGGGCTTGCTGGACCAGAGGCCGTTGTTGAGGTAGATCTCGCAGATCCTCGCCTCGCTGCTGTTGAGCCGCGTGAGCTCGGCCATGTGAAGCACGGCGAAGTAGTCCAGCTCCTTGTTGGACTCGTACGCATCCCAGTAGAACCGCAGGCTGAAGCCGTCGTCCACCGTGGCGGCCGTCTGCATCACCGCCGACGGCGCCTCGAACTGGTCCCCGGCGGCGTAGCGCACGGTGCCCGTCGTGTTGGTCGGGTTCCATGACCTTAGGTTCGCCAGCACCTTCCAGATGCGGTCGTGGGGGTCCGACGGGTACCTTACGATCAGCTTCTCGTCGTCGGGGCCCAGGTTGTACCGGCCGTGGACGGCCATGGAGAGGGAGGCATTCGCCACGACGGTGTAGAGGGTGTCCGGGAGCGGGCGCAGCTCCAGGCCGGAGATGAAGGGCGTGCCGAGCCCCTTCTTGCCGACGAGGCAGACCTGGACGTAGTCGTCGGGCACGATGGTGATGATCTCCGCCTGGAAGGGGTCGGAGACGCTGGAGACGTTCACCGTCTGCCAGAAGTTGACGCCGAGGTGGAGGTCGAACACGGCGAGTCCGCCGGGGCCCAGCCCGTCGTAGTTCCCGTGCAGGAAGGTGGCGCGGACCAGGTACTTGGTGCCCGGCGTCAGGGACCGCACGGTGTAGCAATTCCGGGCGCCGGTGGGGAAGCTCCGGAGGTCGTTGTAGAGCCGCGGCAGCTTCAGGTCGATCATGTCGGCGTGCTCGGCGGAGATGTTGTGGCTCGCGCCCGCGTCCACGAACTCCGCGTCGGAGACGTACGGCAGCCAGGTGACGACGTCGACGTAGCCGGCGCTCGGAGGGCTGCCGCAGTCGATGCTGATGAAACCTGGAACCAGAGTGGGCAAGGTTTGTTAGTTCGTCCAGAATCTATCGAACTCCGGGGAGAAATGTGTGTGATTACAGGCAGCTTACCGCGAGTGTTAGCTTGAGCGCGAGCATGCAGCACGACATGGGCGACGCAGATGGAGATGAGCGAGAAGACGGCGGCCGTCCGCACGCAGCCCTGGCGCGACATGGCCGTCAGCTCCAGGTGCCTCCGTGATCTTGGAAAGAGAGCATCAACGGATGGAGCTAATGCACTGATTTATTTTGGGTTAATGCACGTCTTTGCGAATGTATTTTATTCTGGCCTAGTTCGATCAATCGCGACGAACAGGGTGCCACGTTTTGGGCATTCAAATCAGTGCGTATTGGTCCGAACTCGGATACAAAATTCGTCCTCGTGTCAACACGCGATGGTCTTTTCTACTACGTAGATTTTTTGGGCGTAAAACATGCGTCATGGCTGTCTACTACCCCTGCCACTACCACACAGCGAGCCCAACACTGCATTTCTTTAGAAAATCAGCCGAACACTCTGTTGACGGGGAGCTCCTACGGGCATCTCTAAGAGGATGTTTATTTCCAGAGACTTATTGGTCTAGGGACTTAAATAAGTCTTTACAAGTCCCATCTAAACCCAAACAGAAGGGACTTATAGGGACTTAAAGTGGGCATTTGAGACTTATCAAATAAGACTCTCAAGGTGGGACTTATAGGGACTTAAAGTGGGCATTTGGGACTTATCAAATAAGACTCTCAAGGAGGGACTTATAGTTGTAATATGGTCTACTAGTCCATGTTAAGTCCCAGGAACCAAACAGGTAGAGACTTTTTAGGGACTTATGACTTATAAGTTGGGACTAAAAAATATCCTAGGACTTATGAACCAAACAGGATGTAAGTGCAACTCTCTGTTGGCAGGGAGCTCCTAAGGGCATCTCTCTAAGTGCAACTCTAGCAGATGACGCAAATCCGCCCGTCACGCAAAATAACCGCCGATACACCGGGATCAGGACAAAATACTGTCTCCATGCCGGCTTTTTTTGCGGACACCTCCATATCTTGGCCCGTAGCCGTCAAATCTAGCAGCTCCCCTCTCCCCTTTGTCGCTTCCTTTATTCCCTCGCGCGACTTGGCGGGAGGG
>LR738711.1:719426084-719464393 GCA_902687465.1 Secale cereale | reverse complement strand
ACCCCCCCCCCCCCCCCATCGCGCCGCCCGTTTGCACCGCCGCCGTTGCAAATCCCTTCGACCCCAAGCCGTTTAGCCTCGCCGCGCCCCCGATCACCGCGATGGGGCTGCCACAGACTCCAGAATGTATTTGCATGTGTTGGCGGCCCACCGGTGCCACCTCGCCCTCTCCTGCTGTCGCTCCCGCGGTCATGTTCCTCGCCGCCGCGCCTACTCCTTTCGCCCCCAGCGTGAAGCGAAAGCGGCAGGGCAGCCTTCTTCTTCGACCCCTTCACATGTCGTCGCCTCCTCCATCCCCTCCGATGAAGTGAAAGGGCCGAAGAAGAAGGTCGTGGCGGCATGAGGACATGCCCCGCCTCCACCCTCTCCGGTGAGCAATGTGTCGCGCGACCCCGTTCACTCCACCAGCGCCAACGTGCTCAACGAAACGCCGGAGAGGTAAAATAATATCTTTGCTTCAGTGAACTTTGATTGAAATTTGCTTCGGTTTCTTGGTGTTTTCGCCGCCAGATTTTGTAGCTACGTCGTTGATACATCATATACCGAGTTGTTGGAGGAGAACGAGGTGGACTTGACTGCTTGACTTGATAATTTTGGACCGGGCACCAATCCGGAGGTTCAAGCCGGGGTTGAGTAAGGGGGTGACAACAATGATGAAGTGAAAGCGCTTGAGGTGGAGGAGTTTGATGCTAGCCAAACCGAGTTTGAAAAAAGAACCGGAAATTACACGAAGTTGGAGGACTTTTGCTTGATTCGAGCATGGGAGAGCTGTCACTTGCACGCCACCAGAACGAGCAACACGGCAGCCTCCAAGCCCCAGGGGTACTTTTAGCGTAATCACTATATATCGCATGTACTTATTCTTATTACCGCTCGCCTACTGCAGTGCGCCATTTGAGCCGGCATAATATTGTAGCTTCACTTGAGTTTTTTTTAGTACTCCCTTCATCCAAAAATAAGTATTGTCGTTTTCGTTCAATTTTGGAGGAAGTAGTTTTTTACCGGCCTTTTCACTGTTTTTATTGGTTTTCTTCGGGTTTTTTTTTCCTTTTTCTTTTCTTTTCTCTGGTTCATTTTATTTCTTTTTTTGGGTTTTACCATTTTTTATTTTTTATTCGTTTTTCTTTCTTTGGTTTCCAATATTTTAATACACATTTTACATTTTTTGTAAACATCAGAAATATCTCTCTATTCAAATTTAATATTCTTCTTAATACATAATTTTTTGAAGTATATATTTTGATTGCTAATTTTTGTGCATATACATCTTAAACGTATTTTATGTATGTTTAACTTTTTTATTACATGATTAATATATTTGCAGATACTTGTTTTAAACAATATTATACGTGGTGAATGTTTTCTTTTGTATGATACACACCTATTATATAAACTATGCAAACATTTGTTTTGCAATATAATTACTTTTTAAATAAATATCAAGCATTTTATTTGAAATGTGTGTATATTTTTGTTAATGTAACATACATTCTTTTGAATAGTATGAAACAAGTTGTGCTTTTTGCGGATGCACGTATATGCTTCTCGTAGAAACACGGGCTGTGGTTTAAAAAAAACTTGAAAAGTACAACTGTGCTTTAATTTTTATCACTAAAACCTAGGGAAAATCAGGCAAAAACTTAAAAGCC
The DNA here is from genome assembly GCA_902687465.1 of Secale cereale. NCBI lineage: Eukaryota > Viridiplantae > Streptophyta > Magnoliopsida > Poales > Poaceae > Secale > Secale cereale. The sequence continues at coordinate 719,462,744 of LR738711.1, read as the reverse complement.
AAAAAAAACTTATCTAACACCCAAAAACATCTTCGAAACTTTTCTAAAGAAAATCGGGAGATAGCGTCCAACAGGCGAACGTAGCGGTGGCTGAGCGCACCATTTGACGTGCTACCAGGCCAGAAAAGTGACCATTACAGGAGCCCCATAAAGAGGTGACATTTAGTTAGTTGCTCTCTAGGCAGTCCATAGTCTTTTTGTTAAGGGTTATGTTGTCCCATCGGAATTCCTGCCGAAATCATTAATTGAGGAGTACATTTCCAAAGATCACTCACAAACCCATGTTGTGGCAAGTGACGCACTGCATGCGTGTCACTTTTCGCAACTGAGATTTTTTCCTTTCGTCTATTGAAAATGTTTTAACTCTTAAATCGTCCGTCCAAATCTTGAAACGTTTTCACCACTGGATTCCTCGCGTCGAGATCTACAAAACTAAATCCCATGTTGATAGGTTTCGACAAACTTTTTTTTACGAAAAAACCAGACGAACAAACCAAAATGGAAGCATGTTTTTTTCTCCTTTTCGGAAGAGTCACTGTAGTGCCTCTCACGAAAGCAAAATTATGACTCTTGCGGAAGAGAGAAAAAGAAAACATATTTTTTTCTTTTCTAGGAGGCATGGTGGTGCCTCTCACAAAAGCAAAGCCGTGCCTCTCGTGAAAAAAAAAAATCATTTCTTTCTTTTTCGTGAGACACGGCATTGACTCGCAAAAGCAAAACCGTGTCTCTCATGAAAGGAAAAAAAAATCATTTTTTCATCCAAAAAATAAGAAAGATCGGTAAAAACAAAAAAAAAACGTCTACAAAGATGAAAAATGTGTGCGGAAAAATAAAAATAAAAAATAAAATCTAGAGAAAACGCTCAGACGCGACACGTGATGGCGGCTGAGAGCACAGCAAGTGGCGTGCTTTGAGCCCACCCTCAAGTAACCGTGGGGAGGCGTCCTAAGGAGCATGGTTACCTTTTTCTTTTTTTGAGGGGAAGGAGCATGGTTAACTAGTTGCTCTCAATTCCCGCTGTATATTGAGGGTAGGGCGCAACAGCGATGAACTGTGCTCGGCTCACTAATTTAGCTCGTACGCCCGAGGAGGTAACCGATAGGGATTGCGCTCGGCCCACTAATTCAATACTACTCCTACGTTATTGTCTAAAGAAAAAGAGGAAACGGTCGGATTGCTCAGGAAACTTGGACCCCAAGCTGCCGACCACACGACAAGAACTGACGAACACGAACACCAACCCGTGCCCGCCAAGGAAGGGAAGCCCCCGGTGCATATAAATTGGCCACCGGCAGATCTGGCCTGGACGCACAGAACCACGAAGCAAGCCAAAGGAAACGAGCCAAGATGCGTCGGGAGGGGCGGCAGCGAGGGTGGGTGCGCGTGTACGACCGCGAGCTGGTCGACCCGGAGGGCAAGCGCCGGGCCGTGCACGCCGTGGAGGGGCCGGCGGTGGCCAACGGCGGGTTCATCAGGGCGCCGCGGAAGCCGACCAACCAGTCCAAGTCCGGCGGCCTCCGCGCGCTCGGCAGGAGCGGCATCGCGCAAGAGGAGGAGGAGGAGGAGCCACAGGCCCTTCCGCCGACGATGGCCGGGCGCTTCGGGTACTACTACTCGACGGGGTGGCAGTCGCCGTTCAAGTTCGAGTCCGCCATGTACTCCTACAAGAAAGTGGAGGTCCGTCCGGCGGCTGTTAGATAATAACGAGATAAACGAGACACGGATTTAACGTGGAAACTCTTGCGGGAGAAAACCACGGACGAACGAAGGCGCAATCACTATGAGGAGGAGTATTACAAGCACGAGACGACAGACCGTCTTAGGTGCGACTACATGGGGTATATATTGAGGGTAATACATGAGAGTCCTTGGAGGACAAGTAAACGAGTTGTACTCGTACACGTTGACGTCAACGGAAAGGCCCACACCTGTTGTACTACGTCTAGTCCAACATGGTATAATTTGGATCATAATTTAACAATCTCCACCTTGATCCAAATTCCCTCCAGTAGTCGGAAAAAGTAAATAACTCCATCCAAATCAGCATAAACACCTTGTGCGTCAAAGTCCATAGGACTAGTGAGAAATACCAACTAAGCCTGAGCAAAGCTCAAACTTATTGGTCGGAACTGGCTTTGTCATCATATCAGCAGGATTATCATGAGTACTTATCTTGCATACCTTCAAATCACCTTCAGCAACAACATCTCGAATATAGTGAAATCTGACATCAATGTGCTTCGTTCTCTCATGATACATTGGATTCTTTGTAAGATATATAGCACTTTGACTGTCACTAAATACGGTAGGGCAAGATAAATCTCCACAAAGCTCAGCGTACAAACCTTTCAACCAGATAGCTTCTTTGCATGCCTCAGAAATAGCCATATACTCGGCATCAGTAGTGGAACAAGCCACAATAAACTGCAAAGTTGCTCTCCAACTCATAGCACAACCACCAATGGTGAAAACATAACCTGTGAGTGATCTTCTCTTATCCAAATCACCAGCAAAATCAGAATCGACAAAACCAACAAGTCCATCTCTAGTTTTCCCAAACTGTAAACAAGCATTAGAAGTACCTCGCAGGTATCTGAAAATCCACTGAACTGCTCTCCAATGCTCTTTTCCAGGATTAGCCATGTATCTACTGACAACACTCAATGCATATGATAAATCCGGACGGGAACAAACCATGGCATACATAAGTGAACCAACTGCACTCGAATAGGAAACTCTAGACATGTACTCAATATCTGCATCTGACTTAGGACATAAAGCTGATGATAATTTGAAGTGTGCAGCTAACGGAGTACTTACTGGCTTGGCATTATGCATATTAAAACGACGAAGAACTTTATCAATATATCCCTTCTGACTTAGATATACCTTTCCAGATGGTCTATCTCTGGATATTTCCATGCCAAGAATTTTCTTTGCTGCACCCAAATCCTTCATCTCAAATTCATTACTCAATTGCTTCTTTAGTTCATTAATATCTGACATACTCTTTGCAGCAATTAGCATATCATCAACATAAAGGAGCAAATAAATAGTTGAATCTTTGACAGTTTTCAAATAAACACAACTATCATAATTAGACCTTTTGAAACCTCGAGAGAGCATAAAAGTGTCAAATCTCTTGTACCATTGTCTAGGGGATTGCTTCAATCCATAAAGAGATTTCTTTAACTTGCAGACAAGCTTTTCTTTTCCAGGAATAACAAAACCTTCAGGTTGTTCCATATAAATATCCTCTTCTAATTCTCCATGTAAGAATGCAGTTTTTAACATCCAATTGTTCAAGCTCAAAATCATTCATGGCAACAATACTGAGTAAAGTACGAATAGAGCTATGCTTCACAACAGGAGAAAAGACTTCGTTATAGTCAATACCTGGAATCTGACTGTAACCTTTAGCAACTAACCTTGCTTTATATCTTGTCTCATCATTAGGAGAAACACCTTCTTTCCTCTTGAAAACCCACTTGCAACGAATGGGTTTCTTCTCTCTCGGTAATTTTACTAAATCCCAAGTGCCATTCTTTTCAAGTGATTCCATCTCATCATGCATTGCAGTCATCCACTTATTACTATCACCAGAAATAATAGCCTCGGAATATGAAGAAGGATCAGCATTACCTTCAATTTCCTCTGCAACAGATAAAGCAAAAGAAACAATATTGCACTCTTCAATTAACCTTTTAGGTTTATCAGTACCCCGCCTAACTCTGTCACGTGCAAGATTCCAACCGGGTGGAACAATAGGCTGATTTGGAGTGGGAGTGACATGTTCATCATCAACGACGGGATCATCATGTGCATCAACATTTTCATTACCGGATGTATCATCTGAATCAATAACTTGCTCCACCTGAACAGTAGGATGCTGAAGAGTAGCCTGTTGTTCACTCTCAACAGGAACATTAGTAGATGGAACATCATGTAATATAGCAGATTCATTAAAGATAACGTTTCTGCTAATAACAACCTTCTGGGTTTCAGGATTCCACAATTTAAAACCTTTAACACCAGACTTATAACCAAGAAAGATGCACTTAACAGCCCTAGGCTCCAATTTTCCATTATCAACATGAGCATAAGCAGTGCAACCAAAAACTCTCAACTGTGAATAATCAGCAGGTGAACCAGACCATACCTCAATTGGAGTTTGCTTATTAAGAGCAATAGATGGTGAACGGTTAATGAGATAACAAGCAGTGGAAGCGGCCTCAGCCCAAAAACGCTTATGCAAACCTGCATTGGACAACATGCAACGGGCTCTGGAAATAATGGTCCTGTTCATACGCTCAGCAACACCGTTTTGTTGAGGAGTATAAGGAACGGTGTAGTGTCTGACAATGCCTTCAGACTTGCAATAATTCTTAAATTGCTTAGAACAGAATTCCATACCATTATCAGTGCGAAGTATTTTTACCTTCTTTTTAGTTTGTCTTTCAATCATAATCTTCCACTCCTTAAATGCTGAGAATGCTTGTCATTTATGCTTCAAGAAATAAGGCCATACTTTTCTTGAATAATCGTCAATTATGGTCAGCATGTAACTAGCACCACCTAGTGACTTCTTGCGAGACGGTCCCCATAAATCAGAATGCACATAATCAAGAATACCTTCAGTTGTATGAGTCGAAGTATTGAACTTCACCCTCTTGTGCTTGCCGAAAATACAATGCTCGCAAAATTTCAATTTACCAGTTTCATATCCTTTAAGAAGACCTCTCTTATTTAACTCTGCCAAACCAAGTTCACTCATATGTCCAAGACGCATATGCCAAAGGTTAGCAGCATCACAATCAGAATTCTTTGAAATAGCTGGAGTAGCGTTACCTGAAATGGTAGAACCTCGAAGGTAATAAAGACCATTGGTCGAACTTAAATCACCTTTCATCACAATAAGGGAACCTCTGGTGACCTTCAAAACACTATCTCCACCTGAATACTTGTACCCCTTTGCATCAAGGGCACTCACAGAGATAAGATTTCTCTTCATCTTCGGAATATACCGAACATCTGTCAAAGTTCTGATTGTGCCATCAAACATCTTGATTCGAACGGAACCTATGCCTTCAATCTTGCATGTTGAATTATCAAAACCCAAAACGGAACCAGCAGCAGTAGTGGAATCAAAAGTAGTAAACCAATCTCTATGCGGGCACATATGAAAAGTACATGCAGTGTCAAGTACCCACTCATCATTGGTCTCAGCACATCCAGCAGTAACGACAAGAGCATCATCGGAACTATCATCACGAGCAACGTTAGCAGAATTTTCACCTTGTTTGTTACCTTTTCTCTTTTCCTTGTTCTGCAACTTGAAACACTCGGAGATGTCATGCCCGTCTCTCTTGCAATATCTGCAATACTTCTTGTCTCTGGATTGCGACCGGCCCCTGTGGCCGTTCTTACTTTTGCCTCTGTTTCCATTATTGGAGTTCTTCTCCTTTGTCCTGCCACGAACAGATAATCCCTCGGCTTGGGATGAACTCGAACCATCATGAGGCACCATTAATTTCATCTTCTCCTTAGAGTTCAAAGCTTCATAAACTTCATTAAGTGTGAGAGTATCACGACTATATAATATGGTGTCTCTAAAATTGGTATAAGAACTTGGCAGTGAACAAAGTAACATTAAAGCAGTATCTTCCTCTTCATACTTAACCTCCATTGCAGCTAGATCGGATATGATCTCTTTAAATTCAGAAATATGATTCAAAACATTACCTCCCTCGGGTAACCTGTGCAGGAATAATTTTTGCTTCAGATGCATTTTGCTGGTAAGATCTTTTGTCATGCAAATGCTTTCCAACTTTAACCATAGAGCGGCGGCAGTTTTCTCGCTCAAAACTTCCTGCAAAATATTATTATGCAAATGGAGTTGAATTTGTGACAAAGCCTTACGATCCCTTCTTTTCTCATCAGCAGTCCAGTCCTGAATTCGGTCCTTCCCAAAACTATCCAGTGCATCATCATAGTCGGCCTGTGCCAACAACGCCCGCATCTTGACTTGCCATAGGGTAAACCTTGTGTCACGATCCAGCAACGGAAGATCGTACTTCATGGAAGCCATGAGTAGATAAATCTGTGTACACAAAGTAGTACAAGCCGGTAGAAAAATTCTTGTAGAATTTAATATGCGGATCAAATAACTAAAAATAATAGCACCTGCTAGCCTTGGTGTGGATGTAGCAGATGAGAAGATAAATTTGATCTACTAGTACTCAATAGTACTAGCCACGGGAGCAAGTAGCAGCAGCAGCTTCAGGTTGATTTGACGCGAAGCAGGAGAAAACAAATCGATCTCTTCACGTGGACTTGGAGAAGTAGTAGTACTCGCGTTACTATTTGTTTGGTTGATGCGAAGTAGCAGCAGCACACCGTGGCCTCAATCTCGGGACTTGAAAAACCGGTTGCTGTGATAAGCACCAGCGGCAGCTCGGCGGACAGTGCCAGATCGGTTGCAGCGGAGCGGAGCGACACGCGTGATCTGCGTGCGTACGTCGGAGCCTGCGATTTGACGTATCGCCAACGCACAGCAGTCTTCGAGAAAAGTTAATCGCGTCGACACGATAGCTCGGTAACGCCTAAATTGAATTCCCGTCGGTCTCGACGGAACCGACGGATCGTGGCGGCGGCGGACACACCGCAGCCCTAATTCTCTCGATCTCGAATCTCGTATAGGAACCTCAGCTCTGATACCACTTGTTAGATAATAACGAGATAAACGAGACACGGATTTAACGTGGAAACTCTTGCGGGAGAAAACCACGGACGCACGAAGGCGCAATCACTATGAGAAGGAGTATTACAAGCACGAGACGACAGACCGTCTTAGGTGCGACTACATGGGGTATATATTGAGGGCAATACATGAGAGTCCTTGGAGGACAAGTAAACGAGTTGTACTCGTACACGTTGACGTCAACGGAAAGGCCCACACCTGTTGTACTACGTCTAGTCCAACATGGTATAATTTGGATCATAATTTAACAGCGGCGGCGGCGGCGCGCTTCGGGGGAAGATCGTCGTGCAAGGCGGGGCGCAAGTTCAGGCACGACGAGATCAAGAAGTACTACCTCGACACGGCCGACGCCCTAGATGGGCAGCTCGATTATGTCTGTGACTTCGATTCGTGAGCGCACGGAACGGAGGTGCATTGACCCTCTGCCAGTTGGAGGAATTTTTCTGCGAAACTACTCTGTGGCCGATACTGAAGTGGACGATTAGTGCAGGACGTCTGCAATTTAACTCTATGCATGGATGACTCGGATCTGGTTGTGGTCCAACAATCGTGCAATTGGTATCGTGTGTGTAGCAACACTCATTTTTCTGTTTGTGAAGTTCGACAAGAGGAGTTGTATACTGGATCCAGTGGTGTATTTATGTCGCTTTTGTTTTATGAGTTTTATCAGCCGTGCTCTAATAAAAATGAGACTTCAATTCGTCTTAAAATAACACTCCATGTTTCTTCCTCTGTATTGTATGCACATTTTCCTTTCCTGAAAGCCAAACTACGAAGTGAGTGCGTATGATTTTTTTTCTTTGAAATATTCATCTTATATTTGTGGACCGAGGGAGTATTTTGCAACGACAGTATATGTTGGATTATAGATGGGCTTTAGACCCGTATAAGACAATAATCTCTGATTAATCTCAAACGTTCATTTAGGTGCATGTCAAGTGCCGAAAAGTTTAGTATCATACTCTTAGAGCATCTCCACTCGCGCCCCCAACAGGTTCCAGGGCGACTTTTTCCGCGCCGACGCTAAAAAAACTCCCAGTCGCCCCAGCGTACTCGGGGGAACTTGGGGGCTTCGGTGAAATGAGAAAACGCGCCTAGGCCACCCATGTCTGACGGAAAACATCATCTAGCACTACAGATTCGCCCCCACTTTCCGCCGTCGTGCCGATCCCGGCGCCGACCCCGCCCACCCGCCGCCGCTAGAAAAGCCACCTCCCCGCCGGAAAAGTGAGAGTTCGCCGCGGCAGCCTCCACCTCGCTCCTGGGCGAGCTTTTTTCGGTGCTCCGGCCATGTAGGGCGGGGATACCAGCGGTTGCGTGCCTGCCACGCCCGTCAAGTGTTCGGCGTTTTGTCTGCTCGGCTCGGCTATGGACTCGGACGACGAGGAGGCATTCGCGGCGTTGATGGAGGAGGAAGCCAATGCCGACGCCCAGGACGAAGAGCACCTCATGGTCCTCGCCGCTCTAGCCGGCCTGTTCGTGAGCAATGGAATGCCGTGACGAGGTGGCTCGGCGTTGGCCGACTGAAGGCAAAGCAGAGGCATCGACTAGAAGGCTATTGCTTGCTCTACGCCGACTACTTCGCCGACGCCCCACTGCACAACGATAAAGTATTTCGACGCCGTTATCGGATGGACCGAAAGCTCTTCCTCAGGATTGTGAACTCCATCCTTGAGTTCGGCAGCTACTTCAAGTGCAAGAAGGATTGCACCGGCACTCTTAGATTCACCTCACTCCAGAAGTGCACGACGCTACGAGGATGCTTGCATGAGGAGCTCCCGGTGATTCAGTGGATGACTATTTTGTTGAACTATTTGATTTCTATTGATTTTCTTTGATGAACTATGTACTAAAAACAGCTTATGTTGAATTTGTGCTGAAGCACGCCGAATACGGGCCGAAATTGGTCAATATGCGCCGATAGTGGGTCAATTTGCGTCGAAAAGGGGCTGAAAAGTGGGCCAATTTGCGTCGAAAATGGGCCGAAATCGGCGCCTGAGGGCAACCTGGGGGCGCCGGCTACGAACCCGATCGCCCCCACACCGATTTTTCAGTCAGCGCGCCCCCAGGGCGGTGCTATTTCAAGCCCCTGGGGCCGAACTGCTGGATATGCTTTTAGTGGAACAAGAGTGAGATCTCTTTTATAAGGGTTACTCTAACACATGTCATTGGAGTTTAGGAAGAGGAGTAACGTGCGCGTGTCACGGGTTGTGGGAATGAGCCTAGCCGAACCGTGGGTTGTTTGCGTTCTCGATACGTTGACTCCCTTCCCGGAAGTGCAACCCTTCTTCGGGAATGCGTCGACTCGGTCGTGGGCCTAAGTCAGGCCCAAGCCCATCTACCCGACGACCTATATAAGGAGGCTCTGGCCACTGGAGTGAATCCTAACTAGTTCACTCACTCCCTCCTGCACAACCCTAACCGTCATCCACTGTTTCTCTCTGTGTTCCGCTCTTCCAGCGAACCCATCCTGACGATCGCGTGCACGATTGGTCGTGAGAGCAGGTGCCTTCGAAACCCTGTCGTTCGAGATCCTGCTCAGGAGAACGACATAAGGTTTTAGGGGAGCGTCCCGACGCGACTGCTCTCGGTCAGTACCCGTCTTTGTCCTCCTCTGCTTTCACTACTTCCCTGCATTGACACCATGGTCGAAGACGACACCGCCACCGACGATGCCGAGGTTGCTGCTGCTTAGGTGGTATTCGCAGATGGCTCATTTTGAATTCACACCGTTGGGGCTCTCTGCAGGAGCGGAGGGCGCCTCCCTGCCCGTCGCCGGGCTCTCTGCTGGTACGGAGGGTGCCTCCCTGCCCGCCGACGGCGGGGAGACTCGGGCTGCCGGTGCTCCGAGGTGCGTGTCGTCGACGGGCTCCGTCCCGTGCGGGGCTGGGCCCTCGGTCGCCGGGGCACGGGGGACGGTGCGGTCTCCGCCGCGGCCAGAGGGCTGGACGGTGGTGCGCCATGAGGGTGGCTCACCCCGCGGTGGTCTTCGACGGTCGGAGGCTGGGCCGCAGGAGATTCCTTTTCGCTCCGCCGCTCCGCGCTCCAACCGTTTTTGGGCTCTGGAGGGGGACGACTCCGACGAGGAGGACGTCGAGGCTGACGAACGGTCTGGTTTGCCGGATTTGCCCAACCCTCGGAAGGTTCCGGAGGGCCCCACGGTGGGGTATTTTGTGGCGTTCGCGGCGAGCAAGATGGAGCTGGGTCCGGGACGGCGGTTCGCCCCTGGGGGTAAAGGGCCCCGGGCCATGGCGCGACGGATCTGGAAGCCGTCGGGGTTATCCTGCGCCGGTGGGGTGGCTACGTTGGCTCCCCTGGTCCGGGCCCCGCCGCCGTCGGGTGCGCGGTTGTTGGGGCACTCTCCCTTGGTCCGGCCGGAGCTGCAGGCCCCGGCGTTTCCTTCTCCGGCGCCGTCTCCTCGTGCGGCGGCGCGATCCAGCGGGGGGTCGGAGACGAAGACCGCGCCTGGACCTAGGGTTGGGCCAGGTGCTCTTTCGGGGTCGGACGGCCCGGTTGGGCCAGGCGCCCCTTCTAGGCTGGACGGCACAGCTGGGCTTGTGGCTGGCCCGGGGGGGCTCTGGGACGATAGGCCCAACCGCTGTGGCGTCCGGTCTGGCTCACGACCTGGCTCTGGGGGTGGATGCGCCTGGGCCTGGTGGTCTTCCCCCGCTCGGGCCCCCTCGGCCCATCTCGCTAAAGCCCGCGACGGCCTCGGGGTCCAGGTATATATGGCTGAGACGCGGCTGCCTCGACCCTCACTTAGGGTTTCCTGCTTCTCCCAGAGAGGTGCGGCGCCTGGCTCACTCAGCCCGCACCCTCTTCCCTCTCGCCCCCCCTCCTCCTCTTCTCAAGACCTTCGCGGCGGAGGTCATGGGCGACCGCCGCGCGGAGAAGCGTCCCTTCGAGGCTCTGGATCCGGCGGACGAGCGGCGCAAGGAGATGGATCTCAGAGACAAGGCCAAGAGAACGCAGCGGGAGCGCTCCGACGGCCGCGATGGCCGTGGGCGGTCCGACGGGCCGCGCGACCTCGGCGGGCGCGAGGGGGATTGGGGTCCCCCTCCCCCATGGTGGATCCACCAGCAGGCCAAGAAGAACAAGAAAAATCATCTCCAGCGCCGGCGCGCTCTGGAGAAGAAGGCCGAGGGGGAGATCTACGCTGAGGGTAGCGGGGTCGCTCCTCTCCCTTCGAAAACTCGGGCTACTCCAGATCCGGCGGGTCCGGGGCTCCCCGCTGCCTCCAAGGGCACGGCGGCGGAGCCGATTCCGGTGGAGGAGGTGCCTGAGGTGGAGTGTTTCAAGTGCGGTAGGCTCGGACACTACCAATCGAAGTGCAAGTACAAACCCCTGTGCGTGCTGTGCAAAGAGGAGGGTCATGCTTCGGCCAACTGTCCGACACGGGGTCGGCAGCTCCATCTGCAGATCATGGGGAGTGCGATTTCCAGCGAAGGTTTCTTCTGTTTGGAGTACGACGACGACGACGCGCTGGAGATCCCCATCGACGAACGCATCAAGAACGCGGCTATCTTCTCGGCCGAACCGGGGAAGCTGACGCTCCGCATCCTCAAGCAAGAACTCAAGCACATGGTGGCGAACGATTGGGACTGGCAGGTTACGCAAGTTGGCGATGATGACTTTCTGGTGGTTTTCCCCTCTGCTGATCTTCTGCACATGGCTAAGTCCAGTGGAAAACTCTTCCTTTCTATCCATGACATAACCGCAAGGGTACGGGATATGCTTCATGAAGAAATCCAACCTATGCTCATGCCGGAGACGTGGGTTCGTCTATACGGCATTCCAAAGAAACATCGTCGTGAGGATCGTATCAAGGAAGGTCTTCGGATGCTGGGCCGGCCTATCGTGGTGGATGAACTATCCCTGATTAGGTTGGGGCCTGTCAGGATGAAGATAGCCTGCCGTGCACCTGAGAAGCTAAACGGGGTGGTTGAGGTCTGGTTTAACAGCGAGGGGTACCAAATCAAGGTCGAACGGGAGGTTCTTCCTAAGCGCGGTGGCGACCGTGCCCCCCTGGCGGTGACCGCTCCCCCAACGGCCAAGGCCCCGTCCTCGGGGCTGAGCGTGCCGCCGCCCAAGAACTCTAGAGCGACCCCGTGCGGTCAGGGCGGTGCCAGCGCTCGGGGAAATCCTTCTACTTCAGCACCCCCTCTGCCTGTTAACGCGGACGACCCGGATGATAGCCTCCACGATACTTCGATCGACACTGAGACTTGGGAAAAGCTGGGAGCTTTGACCTCAGATGTGGGAACCATTGGGACGGTGACCCAGGACACCGCGGTTAGCGTCCCTCCGCTAGCCCGGTCCCTCGATACATCTTTCAATGAATATGGGTCCAACCTTGACGCTCTCCCTCTGGCTTGTCATGGCGGAATCGGAGCGCCTAAGGCGCCTCCCTCCCTCAACACTCCTCTACCCGAAGAGCAAGAACTGGTGGTGCTTGGCGACACTGATCACACTCCGGGACCTAAGCGGGGATCCAACAGCGCGGGACGTCAACCTAAGAAGACGGCGGGGAGGAAACCGACGTCCAAGGCCACTCTTTCGACGGGGTCTGGGATTTCTGTGGAGCTGGGTGGCGAACTGGGAGCTGCCTTGGGTGCGACGGGGAACAACAAGCAAGGCCAAGCGTTCGAGGACGACTCCGGTGGCACAGCGGGCTCCTAGTGCGCGTGCCAAGGCCAAGTTGGGGGAGTTATCGTCCATGGAAAGCGCCCAGCTTCGCATCGCCGACAAGAACATGGAGGCCTCTGGTAATCCCCCACCCTCCTTTCGCATTCTCAATGCCTTTTCCGATGATCATCTTGCTTCGATTTTGGATGACGCTGGTGTGTTTGTGCCTAATCCCCCTGGAGAGATTATCTCTTTAATTCGGGCGCGTGAAGATGCGCAGGCATCTTTGGCCGAGGCTGCTGCCAGGTGTGCAGAGCCTGTTTTACCCGAGATCATCCCAGCTGGGGCTGGTGATATCGTGGTGCCCAATGAGGATGCATCGAATTCTGGGTCTGATGCACCTCCTTCTTCTCCGAGGGACTCGCAGGGGCGGGGACGGATTAAGAAGAAAGTGGCTAAGGTGATCACCTCTAGGGGGGTTCGCCTTCGTAATCGTATTCTTTAGATGCGGTTCCTCTTTTGGAATATTCGGGGCTGCGGCCATGTGGGCCGCCGCACCCAGCTTCGCGAACTCATTGCTAAGGAGCGCATAGATTTTATTGCTCTTCAGGAAACGATCTAGCTAGACTTTTCACATAGAGACCTCCTTGCCTTGGACCCTCTCCAGCGCTTTGATTGGCACTGGCTTCCTTCTTCGGGTCACTCCGGAGGCATCCTCATGGGGTGTAATCAGGATATATGTGAGGTTATAACCTGGGAGGTTGGCCTGTTTTGCGTTTATGTGACTACCAAACACAAGGGCTCGGGACTTACCTGGGTTACCATTTGCGTGTATGGCCCGGCTAACCATGACCGCTCTCAAGAGTTCCTCCATGAGTTATCTTTAGTTGTGAGTACTAAACGTAATATTAATCTCCCCGTCGTGGTTGGGGGTGATTTTAACTTGATCCGCTCGGGTGCGGACAAGAACAACAGCAATATTGACTGGACAAGGGTGTCCATGTTCAATCAGGCTATCGCTGCGGCTGTCCTTAGGGAAGCGGCTAAGACAGGAGCCAGGTACACCTGGACCAACAAACAAACTAATCCTGTCCGCAGCGTCCTTGACCGGGTGTTCTTCACACCTGAGTGGGAGGCCCTGTTCCCTCTATGCTCTTTAGTAGCTGAAACGCGCATAGGGTCGGACCACATTCCGCTAATCTTCTCCTCAGGGGAGGAGTCGATTAGACGAAGCCAACGTTTCTATTTCGAAACGGCTTGGTTTGAGTACGAGGGTTTCGAGCTTATGGTTCGCAATCGTTGGGATGATATTATCACAACGATTGGACCTCAAAGATCCCCAACGAATCTTTGGACCGCCGCGGCGGCTAAGCATCGGGCCTTTTTACGTGGCTGGGGAGCAAACCAAGGTAGTTCGTGCAAAAAAGAGCGGGCTCGGCTGGTGGACGAAATTGCGCGCCTTGACTTGGAAGCGGACCTTCGCCCCTTTTCGGAGGACGAATGGTCGCACAGATACTCCTTGGAAGACCAAGTCCTGGCCTTGCTCCGGGCCGAAGAGGAATACTGGCGCCGTAGGGGCAGCGTCAAATGGGTCACGAAGGGCGATGCGAATACTGGCTATTTTCACGCTTTTGCGAATGGCCGGAAACGGAAAAGTACTATTCTCCGCCTTCAATCCGACTCGGGTCTGCTGCTCTCCCAGGAGCATATCTCGACCCACATCTACGGTTTTTTCATTGACCTTTTGGGGACGGCCAGTGAAAAACCTCTGCGTCTTCGCACGGATTTGTGGAATCCGGCGGAGCAGGTCTCGCAGGAGGAAAATGATAGCCTGGCGCTCTCTTTCCTTCCTGAAGAGATTGATAAGGCCCTGTTAGATATGAAGAACGACACGGCGCCTGGACCAGACGGTTGGCCCGTGGAATTTTTCAAACGTTTTTGGCCCATGTTGAAACACACGTTTTACGACATTATTAACGGTTTCGCCCTAGGTACGATAGATCTTTCGAGCCTTAACTACGGTGCCATTAGCCTTATCCCTAAGGTCAAAGGGGCGGATAATATTCGCCTTTTCAGACCTATCACTCTCATCAACGTTCCCTTCAAGATCTGCGCTAAAGCCTACGCCTCTCGTCTCGCTCCAATAGCGCAGCGAATAATTAGTCATAGCCAAACGGGTTTCCTTAAACATAGAAATATCCTCGAGGGTCCGATCGCTTTGTTGGAAATTGTGCACGAGCTTAAAAAGAATAAAACTAAGGGAGTTTTACTCAAGCTCGATTTCGAGAAGGCTTATGACCGTGTGAATTGGGACTTTGTCCAGGAAGTCTTCCTCAAAAAGGGTTTTGAGGCAGGTTTTGTTCACCGCATAATGCACCTAGTGTCTAGCGGGCACACGGCGGTCACCATTAACGGAGAAATGGGCAATTTCTTCCGTAATAAGAGGGGACTCAGACAAGGGGATCCGAGCTCTCCTTTAATCTTCAACTTTGTAGCAGACGCACTTGCCGCGATGATTCACCGTGCGTGTGCTGCCGGTCACATCTCTGGTCTTGTCCCGCATCTCATTCCGGGCGGAGTGTCTCATCTCCAATACGCTGATGATACGTTACTCCTCTTCGAGCCCAATGATAGTAGTGTGGCCTCTATCAAACTCATTCTCCTGGCCTTTGAACTCATGTCGGGACTGAAGATCAATTTCCTTAAGAGTGAAGTCATTACCATAGGGATGGATGACCTCTCGAGCTCTCATGTGGCAAACCTACTCAATTGCAAGCGTGGTGTCTTTCTGATTAAGTACTTGGGTTTACCCATATCTTCTCGCGGACTTACCATCGCTGAGTGGGAACCTCTTTACGGGAAAGTTTCCAACCGTGTTAGCCCTTGGCGTGGACGATTTATGTCGTCTGCGGCCAGACTCATCCTGACCAACTCGAGCTTATCCTCTCTCCCTATCTTTATTATGGGTATGTACCTCCTGGCGGATGGAGTTCACGCCAAACTCGACACTCCCCGATCTCGTTTCTTTTGGGAAGGAACGGGAGCCAAAAAGAAATATCATTTGGTCAAATGGACGGCAATTTGTCGGCCAAAAAAACTTGGGGGGCTTGGGGTTACCAACTCCAAGCTTATGAATGTTGCTCTATTAACCAAGTGGTGGTGGAGACTAGCTCAAAACGAGTCAGGGCTCTGGGCCCGAATTCTAAAAGCCAAATATTTCCCGGACGGAACGGTCTTTCAAGCCCAGTCCTCGGGCTCGTCGTTTTGGAAAGGGATCCAGGCCGTACGGCCGGCCTTCGCTTTAGGGGCACATTTCTCTATTAAAAGCGGCGGCTCTACCCGTTTTTGGCTCGATCATTGGTGGGAGAATGCCCCTTTGTGGCAATCACATCCAGAACTATATCACCTTGCCACCGATCCCAACCTTATGGTTGCCGATGCCCTTAGAGTCAGGCCCCCGGCGATTACCTTCATTCGTGCTCTAGGACCGGTGGAAACTGCCAACTGGGATAATTTGGTGGAGGCTTGGAGAGATATAGAGCTCTCCCCCGAGTCAGATGCCGTCTCCTGGAAACTTACGTCCTCTAAACTTTTCACGGTCAAATCCTTATACTCTAAGATGTCCGAGGGCCCGGTGTTTTCCATAGCTAGGGGACTATGGAAAGCGGGTCTGCCTTTGAAGATCAAAATCTTCATGTGGCAGATGGTGAGAAATAGGCTACCATCCTCTGATAACGTGGCCAAACGGAATGGTCCGGCTGATGGGTCTTGTACCCTGTGTGGGCTGGTCGAAGATGCCAACCATATATTCTTTAAATGTGTGCTGGCCCGTTTTGCGTGGAGTGCGGTGAGGGAAACTTTCGCCAAAAATTGGAACCCTCAATCCACGAAAGACCTCTTAGACATTCTCTCTGCCCAGAAGGGATCCTCCGCTAGAATTCTGTGGCGTTGCGTTGGGGCGCTTTTTTGGTCCCTTTGGACGGTTCGAAATAAATTCACGATCGAACACAAGTTCCCAAAACATCCAGCTGATATATTATTCAAATGTCATATTTTCTTCAGGTGTGGATGCCGTTGGGGAAAGCGCATGATGAACAAGACATGATTTCTGTCATGGAGAAGATCAAATTGATGTCAAGCCAAGTTCGTCGAGACGAGGGGACATCCACTTCTGCTTAAGCAAGATCGCTACCCACCCTATCGTTTCGTCATGTTTCTTTTGTTGCGCGTGTTTGGTACTGAAGTTTTGAACTTTGAGTCTTGCTATGGTCTGTAACTTAAACTCCTGTGCGTTGACGATTGCCCTTTTGGCTTTATTAATTTAAAGCTGGACGCATCCAGCGTCTTCGTTCCAAAAAAAAAAAAAAAAAAAACCGTTACGTTTGCCTGGCCAACTGGAGGGTATGATTTCTCCATCCCTTATTTACTCGTTTTTGTGAGCCGTATATGTTGTGTTTATAGATGAGTCGATTATATGTACTGTGGCATGTTTAGGTATCAGTATGAGGTGCAGATCGTGATTGTCATATTTACTGTATACTTGTGAATTAGTCCGATAGAAAAGGCGCTAATATTTCCAACAGTAAAATGTGCAAATCAGTTACCTTTGTCTGAAAAAATACATTAGAGTTCAGACCGAACGACGAACTGTACCAGACTACCAGCTTTCAGTTTTTTCGACATCGTTTTTTTTTTCGACATCAAGACCCGCTTTCAGTTTCCTGTAGAAGTCGCCCGTTGACCCTCAGTCTCTCACAAGTCACAACTCACAAGTACCACCAAGGGCGAAGCGCAGGCGAACCCAGTGGCATCGATGCGGAAGGCGGCGGCGTTAGCGGCTGCGGCGGTGGTCGCGGCCGCAGCTGCCATCGCCGTGCGCCAGAGGCTGCGGGAGGCGAGGCGGTGGGCGCGCGTGGCCGCCGTGCTGTCCGACCTGCAGGAGCGGTGCGCGGCGCCGGCGGCGCGGCTGCTGCAGGTGTCGGACGCGATGGACGTGGAGATGCGCGCGGGGCTCGCCTCCGAGGACGGGAGCAAGCTCAAGATGCTCGTCACCTACGTTGACTCCCTCCCCTCCGGGTAAAACCCCCCCACCTCTTCGGTCAAGATTGAGACCGATTAGCCGATTATTATGAATTAATAAGAAATGGTAGCATGCGTGGTTTTCTTGTGCTTGTAATTATACAGAATGGTGAAAGATAACTATATCAAGAAATTTAATTGTACAATTGCAGCATAGGCATTCTCCAATATTGTATAGCATATGTACTCATGTGACTGTCCTATATTGCAACTGTTGAATTAAGCTGCATTTCAACTCAAAAAATAAAGAAGAAGAGAGAATCGAGCTGCATTTTCAGTACATCATCTAACCTCACTTATGCAACCACTGAAGGGATGAGAAAGGGCTATTTTATGCACTTGACCTCGGCGGAACAAACTTCCGCGTTTTACGAGTTCAACTAGGGGGCAAGGAACAGCGAGTTATCAAGCAAGAATCTGTAGGGGTATCCATTCCACAGCATTTAATGTCCAGAAGCTCGCATGTAGTGATCACGCCCATTGCTCATAATGTTCATTTCATTCATGTTTCTGTATTATTTATTTATTGTTTTTGCTAATATTGCATACATGGCATCAATTTTCAGGAACTATTTGATTTTATCGCCGCTGCTTTAGCAGAGTTTGTTGCCTCTGAGGGTGTGGATTATCATCTTCCAGAGGGCACTCAGCGAGAACTTGGTTTTACGTTCTCCTTTCCAGTGAAGCAAACTTCAATTTCATCTGGCACACTTATAAAGTGGACAAAGGGTTTTGCAATTGAGGAAATGGTTAGTTTATTGCACCTTGCTTAAGGGAACCAAATTAAAGATGCTGACACAAGAACGTAATTTTTTTCTGAAGGAATACAAAACAATGTCAAGTACTCCCTCCGTCCGGAATTACTTGTCAAGGAAATGGATAAAAATGGATGTATCTAAAGCTAAAATACATCTAGATCCATCCATTTCTTCGACAAGTATTTTTGGACGGAGGGAGTATTATCCCATATCAATTTTATTTTATTTTGGAAAAAATCCTGTAGTTTCCTTTGAATTTCAGTTCGGTGATATGTTTATATGGTTTTCATTGTATAATTAGCTATGAATAATGTACCTGCATCTTTGCTTTGAAGTCAGGTTGGCAAGGATATCGTGGCTGAATTAAACGAGGCTATAAAACGTCAAGGACTTGTTATGAAAGTCTCAACATTGGTTAGTTTCTATTTATATGTATATTATGCTTACTGGGGGTGATACTGTTGGAAAACAGTCTTGGGGTTAAATGCCAGGTCTGTTTATCAAAAGAGACTGAAATATTGGACTATTTTGAAGGTAAATGATACCGTTGGGACTCTGGCTGCTGGGAGGTATGTGGATAATGATACTATGGTTGCTGTAATACTGGGAACTGGTACTAATGCAGCATACATAGAGCATGCTCATGCAATTCCTAAATGGCATGGCCCCCTGCCCATGTCCGGAGATATGGTGAGCGTCTCTTCTACACCCATGAATGCAACTTTTACCCCATGTCTCTTCTGCGAATTCCTAAATGGCATGGGCCCCTGCCCATGTGCGGAGTATGGCTGCAAAAATGGCGCAAACTATTTTGCTTCTATTACTTACAATATCACAAAAACAAGAAATGGTGATAATAAGTGAAGAAAGGCTATTTATCCCATTGATATGATGATTTTAATTAGTTTGGTTTGTAACAGGTAATAAACATGGAGTGGGGAAATTTCAAGTCCGCTCATCTTCCACTCACTGAATTTGATCAAGGTTTGGACGCAGAAAGTTTAAATCCTGGAGAACAGGTATGTGGTTTTGCCCTCAATATACAATAATGGGATTTCCCTGTTTCGTGGTTGATGAGTGTGGATAAGAATTTCTCCCTCCAGATTTATGAGAAGTTGACCTCTGGTATGTATATGGGGGAAATCGTCCGAAGAATCTTGTTACAGATGGCTCAAGAAGCTGCTCTTTTTGGTGATAATATACCTCCAAAACTAGAGATCCCATACATTCTAAAGTATGTTGTTCTAGTTATCATTCACTGGTTTATCATGCAAAGAAAAATCCTTCTACTGAGTTGCTTAGCTGTAGTTATTGATAACTAAAACTGAAAATTCAAAAAGAAGAGCACCTTAAACAAGAAAATCGTGTGACCTTATACTTATTGTGTCATGTATGGATATGCTACTAGTAAAACTACAGTCACTGCATTTTTGTCCATGCCAATGGCTAAACTAGGAGACCTCTGACCAAAAAATATCTTGCTAGCCAATCCCTATCAGAGTATATCTTCAGTTTTTGATTCAGCCTGCAGTGCAAACTTTTCAGAGTACTAAGCGGTCTTAATTAAAAAAAAAATGTAAGTCAATGAAAATGAATGGATTGGTTCTTCACTTGGCGTACTTTGACTAATTTTCCCTCTCACTTTGCGTTTAAACATGAGCTGCAAGCTATTCAAATTAAACTTAACTGCTTAGTATTCCCACAACTGTCATTAAACGGCTTGATTTCTGCTGTGTTCCAGGACATTTCACATGCTGGTGATGCATCATGATGCATCACCTGATCTGGAAACAGTCGGTATCAAGCTGAAAGAAATCTTCGAGGTACCCTCAGCAATGAAAATTTAGTAAAACTGTCATCTACCGCCAAACAACTCCTTTTCTGACTTGTATGTTTTCAGATCGATAACACCTCAAGAAAAACAAGAAAACTGGTCGTGGATGTTTGCGAGGTCATTGCCACGCGTGGCGCGCGGCTTGCTGCTGCCGGTATATATGGCATCCTCAAAAAGCTCGGTCGGGCTACTAACAGCCCCGACAAGCGAAGGACAGTAATTGCGGTGGACGGCGGAGTCTACAAGTACTATACTTTCTTCAGCCAGTGCATGGAAACGACTCTAAGTGATATGCTTGGGGAGGAGCTGGCACCCTCGGTTGTGATTAAACCGGCCAATGACGGCTCGGGCCTTGGGGCCGCCCTCTTGGCGGCTTCCTATTCTCACTTCCTCCAGGCTGATGAAGATTGTTAGCTCAATCTGACAGCTCCATTGATTCAGAAGGCATGGCAGCAGTATACATACCACAACATTCATCAAACTGCGCAGTGCGATGTTAATTCAGTTACGAAGCTGAAAATAGACATTGCGTATGGAATTCATGGACGATTCTCTCATGTCAGCAACTCGGCATTGCTTCCAAAGTTCGCGCCGGAGTGTCATCGACAGAGTGTTACAACCATGGGGAGAAACTTTCATGTTGTGGTGGAGAAGACGAGGAGTCGACGGAGCGCACTCTGACAGCTTGCATCTGTTCCTCATTCACGGCGGTGAAAACTGCAACCCTGATTCCGTTTTGTTGCTCGCTCTCGCCTGTCGACTCCTCGCCTTTGGTGGGAGTGCAACTGTTGATGGGATAGCTCTCTTCATACTTTTTATTATTCCCTTTTCTTGTCAGATATTATTATCGTGTACATATATGTGTGTGGCTTGTGCAGACAAGGAATGTGTGTCCAAGGTGTCCCCGAATGTATTAACCCTGAAGATTGGAATAAAGTTGGGGGGCGGGGCGGCCGCAAAGGAATGAGAAAGTTACAGAAAGATTTATTCCGTGCGCGTCCTGTTCGTTCTTTCTCCTGGCCGACATGATATATATCTATCTCAAAGCCAATGCGTCCCGGGCAGCCAGCTTGCCTACCAGTTCTTCACAACCGAATCGCTCGTCTTAGTCTGTAGCTGCTAGACAGAAGTTCATGGGCTGCTGCGGTGGAGGCGCCATGTCGTCGTCGTCGTCGTCGAGGCCGAGGGGCGGCATCCGGGAGGAGACGCTGCTCCGCGTCCCGGGCGCGTCGGTGCACCTCGTGGCCAGCGGCTCCGAGGGGCCCCTCGAGCTCGGCCGCGGCGACCTCTCCGTCGTGAGGATCTTCAAGGACGACGTTGCGGTGACCACCGTGGTGCGCGTCGGCCGCGACCTCGGCTGGCCGCTGGCGAGGGACGAGCCCGTGGTCAAGCTCGACGGCCTGCACTACCTCTTCACGCTGCCGGACAAGGACGGCGGGCTCCTCAACTACGGCGTCTCCTTCGCCGACGCCGCGCTGCTGCCTTCCTTCGACGCGCTCCTCAAGTCCAACTCCTGCTTCTCCACGCCCTCGGCGCCGTCGAGGGGCTCGAGGCCGCCCCCGCCGGCGTCGGCGTCGCCCGACGCGTACTGGAACGACTTCTCGCCGAAGGTGGCGAGCTACAACAACGTGCTCGCCAAGGCCATCGGCGCCGGCACCGGCCACCTCGTCAAAGGCATCTTCATGTGCAGCGAGGCCTACGCCAGCCAGGTACGTGCTACGTACTCCGCTCTGCTCCGTCCCTTGTGTTTTTTCACGACAAGGCCACTGCTCTGAATCCACTGCCGTGCTCGTGCAGGTTCAAAAGGGAGCCAACCTGATAAACCCTCAAGCAGCCGGCGGCGCGAGCAAGCGCCTCGGCGGCACCGGTGGAGCTGACGGGAGCAGCCAGGCAGGTCCGGCGAAGCGTGGAGCAGTCAACAAGAGCCTCAAGAGGTAGTAATAACTCAACTAATAGTAGTGTCTCTTTCCTGCTTGTGTTGTTCATCACTCCTGACTGATCTTGGCTGCTCAGGGTGCGGAAGCTGTCGGAGATGACGGAGAAGATGAGCAAGACGATGCTGGACACGGTCATCTCGGTGACGGGGTCCATGGCCGCGCCGCTGCTCCGCTCCAACCAAGGGAAAGCCCTCCTCTCCACCGTCCCCGGAGAGGTCGTTATCGCCTCTCTCGACGCCATCAGTGAGTAGTGCATGCCCTGTAAACACCTTGCCATAACGAGCAAATCTTTTAATTACATTGCATCGGTTGCATTCTTCCTGTGACAGATAAAGTCATGGACGCGGTAGAGGCTGCCGAGAGAAGGTCGCTTGCTGCGACATCCAACGTCGTTTCTGGTGCAGTGTCCAAGAGGTAAGAGCACCCAGCAGCACCTCAAGCCATATGAACCCCATTTCTCTGTTGGAAAATCAGATCAGCATTTGGAACGCAGCAGCTGACTGACCAGCTTCTGCTGCAGGTATGGCGAGAGCGCGGGGGAGGCGACCGGAGACGCGTTCGCGACGGTCGGCCACACCGTCGGGACGGCGTGGAACATCTTCAGGATACGCAAGGCCGTCACGCCCTCGTCCTCCCTTCCGGGGAACATGGTCAAGAGCGCCGTCAGGAACAGAAACTGAGGCACTGGCTGTGCTGCCTGCGCAGGGACCATCAGTATACCTAATGAAGACATGTAATGCTACTCCACGAGTTATGAAGTGTAATAATGTTTCTGCTTTGGCAATTTCGGGTGCACTGATATGTCATGCCTACAACCAATGCGAGAAACCATAACTCCGTTGGACACTACAAACCAGGGATGCTGCGACTGTATGCCCTAGGCAAACACGACTTAAATTAAGCGAAATGGAGTGGACAGACAACGAAGGAAACTGCATACCACAAACTAATTTGGACGAGAAAGCTGCCTTGTTATTAAAGCTTCCACGAACACTCTAGCTCTAAGCATGGATGTAAATGTCACAAGGCGTTATTCCAAACCAGCTAGGTTCACATCCAGGAATGAGAAAAACCTAATTTCAGTGCGGTGGAGAAAAAAACTAATAAGGACATAATGATGTCGCCGCCACTAAACCGCCGAGAGTGTAAACCAAATGTGAATAAATGTTTACTTCTTCTTCTTCCCGGCATCAGCCTTGGTCTGCACAAGCCAAAAATATATCAACATAAACGATCACAGTGAGCACTAGAAAGTGGCCAACAGATCATGCATAAGCAGCTAGCTCACCTTCTTGACACCACGGATCTTCTTAGATCTGTTCTTACGCTCCTTAATTTGCTTGCGAGACTTTTCAACCTTAGTAGCAAGACCATTCTGGGAATGGAAACAGAGGAAATTATTTAGTTACAGGAATAACGTACATGAGCGTCAAGGCAGAATATAAAAATAATACCACCATGCATTGAAAATTCAGAACCAAACACACCAACAACTGTTATACTCCTCTTCATAACAATTACGCATCCAGCAACATCAATAAAAAACTGCGTAACTAAATATTTACATAACATTTTTTATAGTCATGTAACTCTTTGACACCATCGATCAACAAAGGAATATCATACCTAACAAGAGGATACATATTATTATCTACTGAGGTTGATTGTTGTTGCAGCATATATACTAGTCCTAGGAGATTGAGACTTACCTAATTGATGATTACTCTTTTTTGTGTTGCAAATTTGGGTTAAATGGAATATCCGCACTCTACATCTTTATGGACTTTAACTAAAATGTGGAGACAACAGAACACAGAACGGTTCAATGCAAGAAAACATGATACAAAATCATGCACATGTATCCCCCATCCATAAATTTGTTTCTGAACATCACAGACACCATATCATAATCATAATATAAATCTATGAAGCATTGGCAGCCCCTATGCTGTTGCAAACAGGAGGCACAGAATACAACAAGTTAGGAACACAATTTACTACAAGTCAGCAGTGCCCCAAAGAAATCTAGTGCCGCAGCCATAAATTTGCCATCTAGATACGCACATGAAAACAATATGACCAACCTGAAATATCTAGGCAGTGAAAGCCAAATAACTACTACTCACTCCGTTCAGGCGTTCACTATTATAAAATATTTTGAATATTTTAATATGAACTACATACAGACTGAAATGAGTGAAAACACACACTGAAACGTGACTACATACATCCGATTTAAAAAAATAATTAAAACGTCTTGCAATACTGAAATGAGGGAGTACTAGTATTATTTTAGCAGATTAGCATGCATTGCTGCACATTGTGATAGTGATACTAATGACTATTAGGGCTGGACTACACGTGGCAAAGAGCGATCAATCCTGATAAAAAAGCATCTGATTCCATAACTAAATCAGCGCAATGGCAACATACCCTGATGAGGCGGTACTTGGGCTCGAACTTCTTGGCTGCCTCGAGATTGTCGTAGATGAGACCGAATCCGGTGGACTTGCCGCCTCCGAAATGTGTGCGGAACTTGAACACGAAGATGCAGTTGGCGTCCTTCACGTCGTACATCTTGGCCAGCTTATCCTTGAGCTCCGCCTGCACAGAGAAACTGAGACGATGAGATCCCTAGATCGTCACCTGAACAGCCTCCATGTGTGTGATCGATGTCTCGCCTTGGGGACGTTGGCCTTGCCGGGGTGGATCACCTCAAGCACCTGAAAGTGAAGGGCCGAGCGCGGGAAAGAGTTAGTGATCAGATCAGAGATGTGATGGATCCTGAGATCCCCGATGATGAGGGCAGGGTGCGTACGAATTGCTTCCGGGAGAGGAGGCGGTTGGTCATGAACTTGCGGGTGCGGAGGGTGACCGCCGCGCTGGCCTTCGTGTCCGCCATGGTTGGAGTTGGCCGCCGGCGGAGTGGTTGGAGACGAGAAGGTGTGATCCACAGGATGCGTTCAGGTTTGTTCCGCCGCAGGAAAACCCTACGGGGGCACTAGCTTATATAGCGTCGCACTGCGGGCTTCGTTCCGATATACGGAGTACTATAATAGATGGGCTCGAGGAGCATTGTTCGAATGAACACTTTTTTTAAACACATACAAGCGCTTATATACACGCGCATACACTCATCCCTATGAACGCACACACGCACACCCTAACCCTGTGAGCACCTGAAAGACTGGGCTCGAGGAGTATAGTTCGAATGAACACTTAAAATAATTAAAAGCTTTGCGAGATTGCATAAAAAATTTAAAAAATAAAAGAAAAATAGGAAATTTAAATTTTTAAACAAAATAAAAATAGAAAAGATAAACAAAATAAAAAATTGGGCGTGAAGTCAGCGCTATACTGGGCCGACCCACAAATTGGTTGACTTCAGGCGAAGCAAGCTACTGCCTCGCAGTCGGCGGGCCATAGCAGCGTCACTGCCTGTGGGAGTTACGTATTTAGTTAACGGGTATCCTTTGCAAAGGTCACTCATATCTTCTTCGATGGTCACAAGCGACGAATTGCATATGCAACACTTGTCACAACTTAGGAGGTTCGACGTACATTCGTTTTTTTCAAAGTATTTTATCTCTTGAACGTGTGTCCAAGTCACTAACCGTTGTCATTGTTGGGTTTCTCGCGCCGAGACCTTTGAAACTAGATGTCATATTACAGGTTTGGGCGAATTTCTTTTGTACGACAAAAAAAAATAAAGAAACCCAAAAGGAAAGGGACCCCGGAAAACAAACCGATAAGCATAGTTGCGCTTTTCACGTTTTTAGGAAAGCACATATTGTTTTTCACTTTTTCGGAAACATAGTTGTGCTTCACTGTGAAGCACATTCGTGCTTTTCACTATTCGGGGAGCATAATTATGCTTTTCTCTTTTTTTGAAAGCACAATGATGCTTTTCCTTTCACGAGGAAAACTATAAACAATTATTTTTCTTTGAGAAAACATAAAATATGAGTGTAGTAAAAAAACATAAAAATACGTGCAGAAAAGAGAAAAATACGCTAGCACGAGGTGCGCCTAATACACGACACGTGACCGCGGCTGGATGCACAAGTAATGTGCTCCCAGCCAATAAAATATGCCCACTGGGTTTGTCTGAGAGAAGTGCTACACAGACGACAATGTGTTAACGACCCAGCTAACAACGCCCAGGGCCGTCAGGAGAAGGAGGGTGCCACCACGACTCGGCCCAAGAGAGAGCCCAAGCCCAACCACAAGTTTACTGGACCGCAGTGGGTGTCCTATATGTTCGAGCCCGACAAGGCAGACGAGGAAGGAGATATATAAGCCAGCAAGTCGGCAGCGCAGCGTTCATCCCGGTTAGGATCAGGCGGCGGCGGCGTGTGTGTGTGTGTGTGTGTGTGTCTCAACACGATTCCCTCCTCACCTCCTTCCTCCAGTGTACTGCTACCTGATTGAGATCCACCATCGTTGAGAGGAGAAGAACTAGCGTGTACCTAACACGTGGTATCAGTCGCCAAACCACCTTCCTTCCTTCCGCGCTGGAGACGCGCAAACAGCTCGCGGATCGTCAGCGCTTGCTCGCCGCCATGGATCCGGCGCTCAAGGCTTACTTCGATAAGCCGACGGACACGCTGACACAAGCAAGCGCGAACACGCGCGCCGACATCCAAGGCCTTGATACGTTCATTTTGCATCATGCTTATAAGTTGATATTTATTGCATTATGGGCTGTTCATACATGTTTTGTCACAGTACTTATGCCCTTTCCCTCTTATTTTGCAAGGTTTACATGACGAAGGGGGAATGCCGGCAGCTGGAATTCTGGGCTGGAAAAGGAGCAAACTCTGGAAACCTATTCTGCACAACTCCAAAAACCTCGAAACTCCACAGAACATTTTTTCGAAAAATATAAAAAATACCTGGCGGAAGAAACCCACGAGAGAGGCCACTGGCTGGCCTCGAGGGTGGGGGGCGCGCCCTGGGAAGGGGGCGCGCCCCCTGCCTCGAGGGCCAGCCGGTGGGCCCCAGGTGCCCATCTTCTCCTATATGAAGCGTTTTGACCTGGAAAAAAATCAGGAGGAGGCTTTCGGGACCAGACGCCGCTGTCTCGAGGCGGAACCGAGGCGAAAACCAATCTAGGGCTCCAGCAGAGCTGTTCTGCCGGGGATACTTCCCTCCGGGAGGGGGGAATCGTCACCGCCGTCATCACCAACAACTCTCCCGTCTTGGGGAGAGCTATCTTCATCAACATCTTCACCAGCACCATCTCCTCTCAAACCCTAGTTCATCTCTTGTATCCAATCTTTGTATCCAAACCTCAAATTGGTACCTGTGGGTTGCTAGTAGTGTTGATTACTCTTTGTAGTTGATGCTAGTTGGTTTATTTTGTGGAAGATCATATGTTCAGATCCATTATGCATATTAATACCCCTCTTATCATGAACAATATTATGTCTTGGGAGTAGTTGCTTTTGTTCCTGAGGACATGAGAAAAGTCTTGCTATTAGTAGTCATGTGAATTTGGTCTTCGTTCGATATTTTGATGAGATGTATGTTGTCTTTCCTCTAGTGGTGTCATGTGAACGTCGACTACATGACACTTCACCATTATTTGGGCCAAGAGGAAGGCATTGGGAAGTAATAAGTAGATGATGGGTTGCTAGAGTGACAGAAGCTTAAACCCTAGTTTATGCGTTGCTTCGTAAGGGGCTGATTTGGATCCATATATTTCAGGCTATGGTTAGGTTTACCTTAATACTTCTTTTGTAGTTGCGGATGCTTGCATTAGAGGTCAATCATAAGTGGGAGGCTTGTCCAAGTAAGGGCAGCACCCAAGCACCGGTCCACCCACATACCAAATTATCAAAGTACCGAACGCGAATCAGATGATCGTGATGAAAACTAGCTTGACGATAATTCCCATATGTCCTCGGGAGCGCTTTACCTTGCATAAGAGTTTGTCCAGGCTTGTCCTTTGCTATAAAAAGGATTGGTCCACCTTGCTGCACCTTATTTACTTTTACCGTTTGTCACTTGCTACCAATTATCTTATCACAAAACTATCTGTTACCTATAATTTCAGTGCTTGCAGAAAATACCTTACTGAAAACTGCCTATCATTTCCTTCTGCTCCTCGTTGGGTTCGACACTCTTACTTAGCGAAAGGACTACGATAGATCCCCTACACTTGTGGGTCATCAAGACTCTTTTCCAGGCGCCGTTGCCGGGGAGTGAAGCGCCTTTGGTAAGTGGAATTTGGTAATAAAAATTTTATATAGTGTGCTAAAATTTATTGTCACTTGTTACTATGGCTCAAAATCCTTTGAGGGGCTTGTTCGGGGTATCTTCACCCCGAGCAGAAGAGCAAATAATTGCTCCTCAACCTACTGCACCTATTGAAAATGTTTGCTTTGAGATTCCTTCGGGTATGATAGAGAAACTGCTTGAAAATCCTTATACATGAGATGGAACACTTCACCCCGATTTACATCTAATCTATGTGGATGAAGTTTGTGGATTGTTTAAGCTTGCAGGTATGCCCGTGGATGTTATCAAGAAGAAGGTTTTCCCTTTATCTTTGAAGGGAGATGCATTGACATGGTTTAGGCTATGCGATGATATGGGATCATGGAACTATAATCGTCTGAAGTTGGAATTTCATCAGAAGTTCTACCCTATGCACAAGGTTCATCCTGATCGTAATTATATTTATAATTTCTAGCCTCGCGAAGGAGAAAGCATCGCTCAAGCTTGGGGGAGGCTTAAGTCAATGTTATATTCATGCCCCAATCATGAGCTCTCAAGAGAAATGATCATTCAAACTTTTTATGCTCGGCTTTCTCATAATAATCGCTCCATGCTCGATACTTCTTGTTCTGGCTCTTATATAATGAAGACTATTGACTTCAAATGGGATTTATTGGAAAGAATTAAACGCGACTCCGAAGACTGGGATCTCGACGAAGGTAAGGAGTCAGGTATGACCCCTAAGTTTGATTGTGTTAAAGCTTTTATGGATACTAATGTTTTTGGTGAGTTTAGCACTAAATATGGACTTGACTCTGAGATAGTAGCTTCTTTCTGTGAATCTTTTGCTGCTCATGTTGATCTCCCCAAGGAGAAGTAGTTTAAATACCATCCCCCTATTGAAGTAAAAGTAGTTGAACCTATTAAAGTTGAAGAAAAGACTATCACTTATAATGTTGATCCTGTCATTCCAACCGCTTATATTGAGAAACCACCTTTCCCTGTTAGGATAAAGGATCTTGCTCAAGCTTCAACTGTAGTCCGTAAGAGTAATACTAGAACACTTACACCCTCTGAGCAAATTAAAGTTGAACCTAGTGTTGTTATGGTTAAAGATCTCTTGGTAGAAGATTTAGATGGTCATGTTATTTATCTCCAAGAAGATTCTGCTAGAATAGCCAAACCCAATGCTAGAAATAAACATAAACCTGTTGTAGGCCTGTCTGTCATCTCTGTTAAGATAGGAAATCATTGCTATCATGGTTTATGTGACGTAGGTGCTAGTGCGAGTATTATCTCTCTTGATTTGTATAACGAAATTATGCATGATATTGCACCTGTTGAGTTAGAAGGGATTGATGTTACTATTAAGCTTGCTAATAGAGATACTATTTCTCCAGTTGGGATCATTAGAGATATTTAAGTCTTGTGTGGGAACGTTAAATACCCTGCTGATTTTCTTATTCTTAGTTCCCCACAAGATGCTTTTTGCCCCATTATATTTGGCAGACCCTTCTTGAATACCGTTAATGCCAAGATAGACTACGTGAAAGATATTGTCACTGTGGGATTAGGGGACACGTCTCATGATTTTAACTTTGCTAAATTCCGTAGACAACCCCTTGAAAAGGCACCACCCAGTAAGGATGAACTTATTGGTCTTGCTTCATTTGCCGTGCAACCTAATGATCCTTTAGAACAATACTTGCTAGACCATGAAAATGATATGCATATGAATGAGAAAAGGGAGATAGATGAAATATTTCTTACACAGGGACCCGTATTGAAAAACAACTTGCCTGTTGAAATCCTAGGGGATCCTCCTCCACCCAAGGGTGATCCCATGTTTGAACTTAAACCTTTGCCTGATAATCTTAAGTATGTTTATCTTGATGAAAAGAAGATATATCCTTTTATTATTAGTGCTAACCTTTCAGAGCATGAATAAGAAAGATTATTGAAAACTCTGAAGAAGCACCGAGCTGCTATTGGATATACTCTGGATGATCTTAAGGGCATTAGTCTCACTATATGTCAACACAAGATAAAATTGGAAGAAAATGCTAAACCAGTTATTGATCATCAGCGACGGTTAAATCCTAAGATGAAAGAAGTGGTAAGGAAGGAAATTCTAAAGCTTCTAGAGGCAGGTATTATCTATCCCATTGCTGATAGCCAGTGGGTAAGTCCTGTCCATTATGTTCCTAAGAAAGGAGGTATGACTGTTGTCCCTAATGATAAAGATGAATTGATCCCGCAAAGAATAGTTACATGTTATAGGATGGTAATTGATTTCCGTAAGTTAAATAAAGCTACTAAGAAAGATCATCACCCATTGCCATTTATTGATCAAATGCTAGAAAGACTATCCAAACATACTCATTTCTGCTTTCTAGATGGTTATTCTGGTTTCTCTCAAATACCTGTGTCAAAGGGGGGTCAAGAAAAGACCAGCTTTACTTGTCCTTTCGGTACCTTTGCTTATAGACGTATGCCTTTTGATTTATATAACGCACCTGCTACCTTTCAAAGATGCATGATGGCTATATTCTTTGACTTTTGTGAAAAGATTGTTGAGGTATTCATGGATGATTTCTTTGTTATGGAACTTCTTTTGATGATTGCTCAAGCAACCTTGATCGAGTTTTGCAGAGATGTGAAGACACTAACCTTGTCTTGAATTGGGAGAAGTGCCACTTTATAGTCAACGAAGCATTGTCTTGGGACATAAAATTTCTGAAAGAGGTATTGAAGTTGACAAAGCTAAAGTGGATGCTATTGAAAAGATGACATGCCCTAAGGATATCAAAGGTATACGAAGTTTCCTTGGTCATGCCGGGTTTTATAGGAGGTTCATTAAGGACTTCTCCAAAATCTCCAGGCCTCTGACTAATCTTTTACATAAAGATATTCCTTTTGTCTTTGATGATGATTGTCTAGAAGTATTTGAAATACTTAAGACATCATTGATCTCTGCACCTATTGTCCAGCCTCCTGATTGGAACTTACCCTTTGAGATTATATGCGATGCTAGTGATTATGCTGTAGGAGCTGTTCTAGGGCAAAGAGTTGATAAGAAATTGAATGTTATCCAGTATGCTAGCAAAACTCTAGATAGTGCCCAAAGAAATTATGCTACCACTGAGAAAGAATTTCTAGCAGTTGTGTTTGGTTGTGATAAGTTTAGACCCTATATCGTTGATTCTAAAGTAACTATTCACACTGATCATGCTGCTATAAAATATCTTATGGAAAAGAAAGATGCTAAACCTAGACTTATTTGATGGTTCCTCTTGCTGCAAGAATTTAACTTGCATATTATTGATAGAAAGAGAGCTGAGAACCCCGTAGCAGATAACTTGTCTAGGTTAGAGAATATACTTGATGACCCACAACCTATTGATGATAGCTTTCCTGATGAACAACTAGCTGTCATAAATACTTCTCGTACTGTTCCTTGGTATGCTGATTATGCTAATTACATTGTTGCTAAGTTTATACCTCCTAGCTTCACATACCAGCAAAAGAAAAAGTTCTTCTATGATTTGAGACATTACTTTTGGGATGACCCACATCTTTATAAAGAAGGAGTGGATGGTATTATTAGACGTTGTGTGCCTGAGCATGAACAGGAACAGATCTTACGCAAGTGCCACTCTGAAGCTTACGGAGGACACCATGCGGGATACAGAACTGCACACAAGGTATTGCAATCCGGTTTTTATTGGCCTACCCTCTTCAAGGATGCCCGTAAGTTTGTCTTATCATGTGATGAATGTCAAAGAATCGGTAATATTAGTAGACGTCAAGAAATGCCTATGAATTATTCACTTGTTATTGAACCATTTGATGTCTGGGGTTTTGATTATATGGGACCTTTTCCTGCCTCTAATGGGTACACACATATCCTAGTTGCTGTTGATTACGTCACTAAGTGTGTAGAAGCTATTCCAACTAGTAGTGCTGATCATAACACCTCTATTAAGATGCTTAAAGAAGTTATATTTCCAAGGTTTGGAGTCCCTAGATATCTAATGACTGATGGTGGTTCACACTTTATTCATGGTGCTTTCCGTAAGATGCTTGCTAAGTACGATGTCAACCATAGAATTGCATCACCTTATCACCCACAGACTAGTGGTCAGGTGGAACTAAGTAATAGGGAGTTGAAATTAATCTTGCAGAAGACAGTTAATAGGTCTAGAAAGAATTGGTCCAAGAAACTAGATGATGCATTATGGGCCTATAGAACTGCATACAATAATCCTATGGGTACAGGGGCGAAATTGGGCCTGGGGCAACTGGGGCTATAGCCCCAGGCTTGGCCCATCTAGTAGGCATAACTTCAATAGTTTTTTCATATATTTATAGACGTATAAGGCCCAGCCCCAGGCGTGCAAGCACAGCCCCATGTTCAGCCCACGTAAGTTCCCACTTCCCGGCCCAACGAAGATGTCCTACGCCACGACTCGAGACCACCATGGTTGGTTTGGTTAGTAGCGATTTCTAAGGAATCAATCGTCCAGTGTTTCGCCTGATCTTTCGCCCAGTTGATCAAAAAAGTCTCCCGTTCACAGCTGCGCCGCCTCAGCCGGCCGCCGTTTTCGACAAACCGGCGTCCCACGTCTGTACCTGTGCGTCCGGCTGGCGCTCGCCGCTCAGAGCACGGATCATCGCCTCGTCGACTCCAAGCAGTGTCCTCCAGCCTCCGGCCCTTCTTCCTTTTCATCTTCAGAATCGGCTAGACATCAGGACAAGGTAATCTTCAGTTTACTGTATCTATCATCTAATTTTCCTAGTTTCTTTCTATTAGCCGAAATCAATGAGTTTGTGACGTACAATTGCTATTACTTTAATCACTTCTGTTTCATTGTTATTTGTTAACAGGAAATATATTTTAAAATCCAAGATGAAGAGGATACGAACAATTGAATCTTTTTTTCAGTCAATATCTGGCCGCCCGCAACCAACAATACCAACACCAATGATTCGCCTACCGAACCAGTAAGAGCCGATTTTATGTCCAGTGTCTTAATTTTAAGTGCTCGATTTTATGTTTGCAGCACCAGGTCCTTCTACTATTGCTAGTGAAGAAACAATGGCCTAGAATTAAGCAAGTCTTCATTAATTTGGTACCAAACAATATTTGTAAAAATGCACTCGGTTAAATTATTTGTTTTACCAAATTTTCTCTCGTGGTAATAATGAATTTATATTTCATCTTTAATGTGAATTTTGGGCATACTTCTAGCACAAATTGGCGTGCATGGTATTTGACATTATTTTTAGTCAGTTTGTTTTAGCCCTAGGCTTTGAGAAATTCTGGCTCCGCCTCTGTATGGGTATGTCTCCATATAAGATGGTATATGGAAAATCTTATCATTTACCTCTTGAGCTAGAACATAAGGCATATTGGGCTATCAAAGAGCTCAATTATGATTTCAAACTTGCCGATGAAAAGAGGCTATTTGATATTAGCTGTCTCGATGAATGGAGAACCCAGGCCTACGAGAACGCCAAGTTATTTAAAGAAGAAGTTAAGAGATGGCATGACAAAAGGATACAAAAGCGTGAGTTCAACGTAGGTGATTATGTTTTGTTATTCAACTCTCGTTTAAGATTTTTTGCAGGAAAACTTCTCTCCAAGTGGGAAGGACCCTACGTTATCGAGGAGGTCTATCGTTCCGGTGCCATAAAGATCAACAACTTCGAAGACACAAATCCGAAGGTGGTGAATGGTCAAAGGATCAAACATTATATCTCAGGTAATCCTATAAATGTTGAAACTAATATTATTGAAACCATAACCCCGGAGGAACACATAAGGGACACTTTCCAGAATGATTCAGCCTCCGAAAAGGAAGAGGTACGTGATACGGTAAGTAAACCGACTCCAAAACAGTTCTAAAGGCAATTTTCCTCCGTTTTGGAATATTTAGAAAAATAGATAAATAAACCACAGTCCAGAGGAGACACGAGGTGTCCTCGAGGGTAGGGGGCGCGCCCCCCTTCCCAGGGCGCGCCCCTGCCTCGAGGGCACCCCGTGTGTCCCCTGGACTCCGTTTTGTTGTGGGTTACTCCTTTTGTTCGGGAAAAATTCATTATATATACTCCCGAAGGTTTTGACCTCTGTATCACGCAGAATTCCTCTGTTTTCATTTCAAGCTGATATGTGCTAAGGTTTGCGAAGCCAGGCATCATGTCGTCTCCCTCCTCCAACAACGAAGGCAACGATGCTTGGCTAATGAAGATAGATCTAAAGAGGGAAGGGCCCGAGGATATCCACAAGGAGAAGAAGATCAAGATGGAGGTGGAAGATCCGGCTCCGATAGCGGGAGAAGAAGACATCCCCAAATCCCTTCCTAATCTCTGTACCTCAACTGAGCTAGAAGCTTTCAGGATGCTTGAGTTAACTCAGATCCGCAACAAGCATCTCACAAGTGAAAATCTTTTGTTGAAGGATTACATAGCTTCTCTCAAAGGTATTATCTGCAAGCTGGAAGATCTCCTGCGCTCAATATATGAGGATCCCCCGTCACTACTTGCAACTCCATCATCACCAACCCCGAAGAAGGAGACATAATCATATGGGTATGGGCACTCCCCTTGGCAACTGCCAAGCTTGGGGGAGTGTCGTGGGAACGATTCCGACAATAATAAGGTATAGGGTAAAGGAGCATGATCTATCGAGATGCACATGGGTGACACGGTGGTTTTAGCGAGTTCGGGCCTCTCGCGGTGGAGATAACAGCCCTCCGTCTCGTGCTCCGGAGAGGCTTTGTTTTATCTGAGTATGTATCCGGAGATTACAATGAGAGAGAGAGAGAGAGGAACGGGTCCTCATGCCTGAGCCAAGTCCTGAGACTTATGGAGAGAGAGAGAGAGGAAGAAGCCCCCAAGTCTAGTGGTGGGGGTGGCTTATATAGAGTGCGCCACCCCCTCACCTCCTATGTTACAAAGTGGGGTATGAATGCCATAATGCCAGCCCACTACTAAGCCCTCACTAGGAGAATGATGCCGACTGCTTTGCTTCCTGCTGGTCTTCGTATATCCGAGTGAGTCGTACGGTCGAGTGATGAACTGTCATCCGAGTGGATGGTATGCTGCATGGTTGAGTGGATAGTGTGCATGTATGAAATTTATCTGGACCCACGTGTTGTGTGGACCCCATGCTTTATGATATTTTGACCCTTCGTGGGCCTACCTGTTATGTGTATCCCCAACATTAGCCCCCGAATCGATTGCGATTTTGCAGAACGAGTTTGTGAAAGACACAACTTGGCCCGAGTGATTACGGAAATACTCGGTACTTGTCATCGTGCTTTCAGACAACCAAGGTTTGAACAAAATCTCAATGGATTCTGGCACTGCGCTTCCCGACTGATCTGGGGTAAGTGCCCGCAAGGAGCAACTTGGTGACATTCGATCATCTCTCGGAAGAGGTTAACTCATGATCAGAGTATGGATGTGTCATTAAACTTGGGTAACAAGATTGACGCATGGACTGCTCTCTCGGAGAGATGCCATTCTTATCCCGGAGGAACGTCAATATAAGTAGACCCAAACTGGCGAGTTTCACGCTTTGAGTCCTAGAAGAAAGCTCAAAACAGGTCCACGGAGGAGCGTTAAACTCACCTTATAGGAATTTTTCCTGTAGTCGACCGGAGCCTTAGAATTTTTTGTTTTTGTTCGTCACTCGGAACGGTCAGGCCATACCGAGTGGAGATTACTCCAGTGGGGGCACGCTGAGTGCACCCACTAGGTGTAGTCCCCGAGACCGCCGTCGAGTGCGGGCAGTCGGCGGGGGTCTGAGAGAACAAAAAATCTTCTTAGTTGGTACTGATCGAACTTGTTCCTCTCTGACTCGGATGTCGAGTAGTATTTGAGGATTTGGTATTGGTCTTGATTGAGCAAAATGTTTCTTTTTGGCTTCTCTTCAAGTGGGGGCACACTGAGTGCACCCACTGGGTGTAGCCCCCGAGCCCCTGTCGGACAGGATGAGTCCGGCCGAGGGTTTAAGTTTCTGGCGAACCTCCATGCTGTCGGCATGGTAAATATATTTTAGTCTGAAATTGAGTCAATTGGATGGATCTTCACGCACTTGGCATGGTAAATAAGCTCAGTCTGGAACTGAATCAGTCAGACTGATCTGGGTGTAGGGGTGGAGACACGTCCAACTGATGGTGACGCGCAGGGCGGCCGAGGGGCGAGGACGTGTACAACCGAGTGACGACGCGCGGGGCAGTCGAGTGGTGAAGACGTACACAACCGAGTGGCGACGCGGGGGCGATCGAGTGGTGAAGACGTGCACAACCGAGTGGCGACATGCGGGGCGGCCGAGTGGTGAGGACGTGCACAATCGAGCGGTGACGTGCGGGACGGCCGAATGGCAAAGACGTGCACAACCGAATGGCGATGCGTGGGGCGCCGAGTGGTGAGGAAGTA
>LR738711.1:719377587-719424599 GCA_902687465.1 Secale cereale | reverse complement strand
CGAGTGGTGAGGAGATGTTTCACGGAGTGGCGATGCGCAGAGCGGCCGATTGGTGAGGACGTGTCCGGTCGAATGACGACGCGCAGGCCGGTCGAATGACGACGCGCAGGGCGGTAGAAGTGAAGACGTGCTCCACGGAGTGGCGACGCGCGGGACGGCCGAGTAGCGAAGAGGTGACCAACCGAATGGCGACGCGCGGGGCAGTCGAGTGGTGTGGACGTGTCTCACGGAGTGGCGACGCGCAGAGCGGCCGATTGGTGAGGACGTGTCCGGTCGAATGACGACGCGCAGGGCGGTAGAATTGAAGACGTGCTCCATGGAGTGGCGACGCGCGGGGCGACCGAGTAGCGAAGAGGTGACCAACTGAGTGGCGACGCGCGGGGCAGCTGAGTGGTGATGACGTGTCTCACGGTTGTGGTGCAAGAAGACCGATTTCCAACTGATTGTGAGTAGGAACGAAGATGGCATGCAGAGGGCCTGAGTGACGAAGCTATTTACTGATGATTACCTTGCAAACTACATGACCGAAGTGGAGGCAACTAAGGTTAAAGTATATAATTCATTCTAGCATGATAATGCTCTAGAAGTCTTCCTGAAGGTGGTGACGGATGGGCGGGCTATCGTCACAAGGGGTTGGACAAAAGTTGTTCGTGCCTATGGCATGCAGGAAGGCACATTATGGGCATTCTGCTTCTTCAACACCATCGGCAGTCAAAATGATTTACACTTGTCTCTCCACCTTTACCGCCTCTAAATATTGTGGTTCATCATAGTTAATTGTTGTCTAAACCTGTAATTACTAAACGTATTGTACTGAAAATTTTATTTATGGATTCGCTGTTGAACCATTGTGCTGAGAATTTGAATTACAAGTTTCATATTTCAAAATTTCCAATTCGAATAATAAATCATAGCGAAAAATAAAATTAGACAGGAGCGAGTAAAATAATGTGCACATGGTTAGAAAGAAAACAATGTGTGCGATGAAAAATAGAGAACATACGGTTCTTTGACGTGAAACCTTTGCTATGCCCAACGGACGCACACACGGTTTCGTCTCATATGCGTGTGCGATTCATGGTAATACGACAAACATTTTGAAACCAGTGTGCGTGTGTGATAGAAATACCAATCGCACACAGTTATGAAAATGGACACGTTGGCGTTACTAGAGGCACCGCACACATTTTACATTCTTGAACCGTGTGCGATAACGTACATATCACAAACATATCGGTAGATTAAATGTTGATGTCCACCTTTTTCACACGGCTATAGCGGCGTAATCGTTTGGGATGTCTCTCTGAACAGAAACGTAACGTCGAGATGTA
This sequence comes from Secale cereale, assembly GCA_902687465.1. Lineage (NCBI taxonomy): Eukaryota > Viridiplantae > Streptophyta > Magnoliopsida > Poales > Poaceae > Secale > Secale cereale. Next base: position 719,423,268 of record LR738711.1, on the reverse strand, counting down.
ACGTGTGGGACTAGGGCGGCTTCTCATACGTTTATTCTATGGCGATCGTCAGTAGCCGCTCGCGTATCCCCGGTGGTTTCTGGGTCGTGTGGGAAGGACCCGCCCCCCTATCATAGTCACTCACTAGGCGACGGTTCCAAATGCTGTTGCGGAAAGGTGTTAAAACCCATTTGTATAGCACGATACGGTACCATGATGACCCACAAGTGTAGGGGATCTATCGTAGTCCTTTTGATAAGTAAGAGTGTCGAACCCAACAAGGAGCAGAAGGAAATGATAGGCAGTTTTTAGTTAGGTATTTTCTGCAAGCACTGAAATTATCGGTAACAGATAGTTTTGTGATAAGGTAATTGGTAGCAAGTGACAAATAATAAAAGTAAATAAGGTGCAGCAAGATGGCCCAATCCTTTTTGTAGATAAGGACAAGCATGGACAAACTCTTATATGAAGGAAAGTGCTCCCGAGGACACATGGGAATTACCGTCAAGCTAGTTTTCATCACATTCATATGATCCGCGTTCGTTACTTTGATAATTTGGTATATGGGTGGACCGGTGCTTGTGTGCTGCCCTTACTTGGACAAGCATCCCACTTATGATTAACCTCTATTGCAAGCATCCGCAACTACAAAAGAAGTATTAAGGTAAACCTAACCATGGCATGAAACAAGTGGATCCAAAGCAGCCCCTTACGAAGCAACGTATAAACTAGGGTTTAAGCTTCTGTCACTCTAGCAACCCATCATATACTTATTACTTCCCAATTCCTTCCTCTAGGACCAAACTATGGTGAAGTGTCATGTAGTCGATGTTCACATGACACCACTAGAGGAGAGACAACATACATCTCATCAAAATATCGAACGAATACCAAATTCACATGACTACTTATAGCAAGACTTCTCCCATGTCCTCAGGAAAAAATGTAACTACTCACAAGACATAATATTGTTCATGATCAGAGGGGTATTAATATGCATAATGGAACTGAACATATGATCTTCCACCAAGTAAACCAACTAGCATCAACTACAAGGAGTAATCAACACTACTAGCAACCTACAGGTACCAATCTGAGGTGTTGATACAAAGATTGGATACAAGAGATGAACTAGGGTTTGAGAGGAGATGGTGCTGGTGAAGATGTTATGAAGATAACCCTCCCCAAGATGGTAGAGTTGTTGGTGATGACGGCGGTGACGATTTCCCCCTCCCGGAGGGAAGTATCCCCGACAGAACAGCTCCACCGGAGCCCTAGATTGGTTCCGCCTCGAGATGGCGGCGTCTGGTCCCGAAAGCCTCCTTATGATTTTTTCCAGGTCAAAACACCTCATATAGGAGAATATGGGCATTGGGGGGTCACCGGCTGGCCCACGAGGCAGGGGGCGCGCCTAGAGGGGGGGCTGCCACCCTCGTGGACAGGTGGTGGCCTCCCTAGCAGGTGTCTTTCACCAGATATTTTTTATATTTTCTGAAACAGTGTTTCGTGGAGTTTCAGAGCTTTTTGAGTTGTGCAGAATTGGTCTCCAATGTTTGCTCCTTTTCCAGCCCAGAATTCCAGCTGTCGGCATTCTCCCTCTTCATGTAAACCTTGTAAAATAAGAGAGAAAAGGCATAAGTATTGTGACATAACGTGTAATAACAGCCCATAGTGCAATAAATATCAACATAAAAGCATGATGCAAAATGGACGTATCATACCAGTGCTTGCACAGTTCCTGGTCATACGCGTCTGTCCATTCTGCCACGTAGTTGGCGAGCGCTGCTCCCTTGATCACCCTGGTCATGCTAAACTCCAACTACAAGGCCTGCAACTTGATATTCCACTGGGCGACCCTAACAACAACTTTGGGGCTACGGAGCACCCTCTCTAGGGGGCACACGAACACGACCTTGATGGGATGACCCTGGAAATAAAGGCGCAACTTCCTCAAGGTGACTAGGAGCGCGAGGACGAGCTTCTGCAACATAGGGTAGCGTGCGCACGCATCTCTTAGCACCGTGTTGATGAAGTAGACCAAAGGCTCGAGGAGGCGCAGGGCACTGTCGATGACCTGCTCCACGTGGGAGGCGCGGTGCACAGGGATCTCGTCCAGCTGCAAGGGGGCGAAGCCAGGGGTGCCGCCCTGAGGTGAAGAGGGCTTAGGGGCCTTATGGCCCTACGAGAGCCCTTGGGCTTCCCTCGGGTGCCGGCGTATTCCTCTCGGATTGCCACGAGTGATGCATTGGCCGAGTGTGGGGTGGCCTCCAAGTAAAGCAACAACGGCTCGCAGGGGCGGGGCACCACCATGACGGGCGGGATCGTGAGGTATTTCTTGAGGTCTTCGAAGGCTGCCTCTGCCTCAGGGGTCCACTCAAAGGGGCCCTTCCTCTTCATCAGCTTGAAGAATGACAACGCGCGCTCCCCAAACTTGGAAATGGAGTGTCCTAAGAAAGTCACACATCCTGCCACCTTCTGCATTTCCTTGAGGGTCTGAGGAGGGCGCATATTCTTGATAGCCTTGACCTTCTCTAGGTTAGCTTCTATTCCTCGGTGCCAGACAAGAAAATCGATCAACTTGCCGGGTGGGACACCGAAAACGCACTTCTTAGGGTTGAGCCTCAGGTTCACCTTGCACAGGTTGGCGAATGTTTCCTCCAGGTCATCGATTAGGGTCGTTGCCTTGCATGACTTGACCATGATGTCGTTGACGTATGCCTCCATATTTTCCCCAGTTGCGGCCCCAACGCGATGTGCATGAGCCGCTGGAAGGTGGCGCCGGCGCTTCTCAGCCCGAAGGGCATGCAGGTGTAGTAGGACACGCTGCATGGGGAGATGAAGGTCATCTTGTCGACATCTTCTACCGCCATCTTGATCTGATGATAGCTCTAAAATGCATACAAGAAACATAACAGATCACACTCCGCGGTAGAGTCCACGATTCGGTCGATACGCGGTAGTAGAAAAGGGTCCTGACAGCAAGCATTGTTGATGCTCATGAAGTCGACACACATGCACTCTTGGTCGCCCTTCTTGGGGACAACAGCTGGGTTGGTGAGCCACTCCGGATGCCGCACCTCTCGTATAACCCCGGCTTCGTGTAATTTGCACACCTCTTGGATAATGAACTCCCGCTTTTCCTACGCATGGCGTCTCGCCTTCTGCTTCACTGGACGGGCATTGGGGCACACCGCCAGGTGGTGCTCAATCACCTCCCTCGGGGGACCGACCAGATCAAACGCCTTCCACGTGAACATCTCCTTGTTTGCCCGAAGGAAACGGACGAGCGCCTGCTCCTGATCTGAGGACAGGCCAGCGCCAATGGTGAAAGTCAGGCCCGGGTTGTCATCGTCAACGGGCACCCTCTTCATCTCGGCACGGTCCTGGGAGAACAGTTTCTTCTTCTTTGCGGGAGCGGGTTCGGGAGCCCCCGAAGCCTCTTCAGCGTCTGGTCGTGAGGCTACTGCGGCCCTGTAGGCGAGCTTGAGTGCTTGAACCGCGTCCTCCTTGTCCCAAATCATGGTGATGACGCCACAACTGCCCGATATTTTGACGATGTTGTAGCTCGGGTGGGTCGCCGCCATGAATTTAGCGAGAGTGGGGTATCCCAAGATGGAATTGTAAGGGAGGATGATGCGGGCCATGTTGAAGTCGATGAGCTTAGTATGGTAGTTGTCGCATTTGCCGAATGTGACAGGGAGGCGCACTTGCCCTAGAGGGATGGCAGAGCCATCAGTCACCCCAAAGAACGGTCTGGTTGGCATGAGCTGATCACAAGGCACCTGAAGCCTCTCGAAGGTCTCGACAGAGAGAAAATTGAGACTGTTGCTGATAGTGGGCGTGCAGAGCATGGCACTAGTACAACAAGGTGCTATACAAATGGTTTTTAACCCCTTTGCATGGCATTTTAAACCGTCACCAAGTGAGTGTGGCTGATAGGGGGTCCTTCCCACATGACCCAGAAACTGTCGGGGATAGGGAGTAGTAATGGATACATTTTGCATAACTAAGCGTATGCGTCGCTGGCATGTATCCAAAACACGATTCCTCACACAACTGTCTCTTATATCTCGCATATCCCAAACGCTCCATCCTTGCTACTCGTTTTTGCTTGCATTGCCATCGCAGTCGGTATTCCGTGGTGCTACATCTACGATGCGCGCCCCATCACAAACAGTTCATGATTATAGAACGTGTATGATAAGCAGATAATCACACACATTCACTTCTCCCGACCCGTATGCGATAAATAATTAAGAAGATTGGCTAATCGTCGTATGAGTATCGGATAGGATTACCAAACGTCGGACCATTGTAACAGTGTTGTACAGGATAACTATCGCACATGTTATTCTGTGGTGAAACATTTATGATGCGTACCACATCAGAAACAGTTCATGATTGTAAAGCGTGTGCGATAAGGTGACTATCACAAACATTTAGTTTGCTTGCACCGTTTGTGATATTGTCTGCCATCACACATGCTTTGTAAATGGCAACCGTGTGCATAGTCGCACATGTTTCCTCTTTGTGAACCGTGTCGGATTATGGTGTATATCACACACATTTGTATTTTACGGACCGTGTGCGCCATAATGCCCAACAGAGCATAATTTCACCATAATTTAATTGTAGCTATTTAAAATCGTACCGAATTTGAATTTGAAAGTAGGCTATAGCTTTATTCATATCCATCAGGTCCAAAAAACAAATGCATTATTCGATTCACAGGTACATATGTTCAAGAATTACATAAGCACCAAATAAAGAATGATGAAACATAGTTGTATACTTATACTATTAAAGACGGTAAAGAAAGAGGCGAAAGATATTCTGGTTGCTGAACAAGGTGAAGTGGAATGCCCATATTGTGCCCTCCTCCGTGCAGAAGGCACGCACGACTCTAGTCCGAACCCTTGTGATGGCCGACCGCCCATCCTTCACTGTCTTCATGAACACATCTAGGTAGTCATCATGTTCTGGTAAAAATACTTTAACATTTGCATGCCCGCCGATCATGTAGTTTTAAAGGTAATCTTGAGTAAACCACTTTGGGAACCACTGCAAAGGAAAAAGATTCAGACATTGTCATCTAACACAAATCATTATGGGCGGTAAAAAGAAGGATGTAGAGTTCTTACTTAGCATCATATAGTTCACTGTTGTCTTGGATAAAGTGTAAACAAATAGTTTAATTGCCATCTTTTGACCAATTTACTAACAATCGTTATCAGCTTCCTCATTGGATGATGGTTCATCAATATGGCATTGCCACATACGCATATACGGTCGAAGCGTGCATCTTTACCAATGGCATATGTACCTCAAAGCACGAAGTTAATATTAGAAGCTAAGCAACAATCACACAATGATGTAGTACAACACTCCCCCTTCCCATTATATAATATCTTATAATATCCAATATACTCACATATTGGATGAATTAACATGTTAAACTATGGTCCGAACTCCGGAGGGAGTTTATTGCATTTTTACAAATTATCGGTCGATTAACTTCAGTTAACTGTTGTTGTGTTATTGTTGTTGTTCCTCCTCTCCTGCGTATATCTAGACATCATCTAAACATTAAGGTAACGCTCTTACTTCTTGCTATGTACCCTAGGATTTCATATTTAGACATTCAGTATAGTGCATGTTGCTATGTAGCCTAGGATATATCAGATATGGCCCTAGTTGACCTACCGATAAATGGGTTACAAATATATTCAGTTAAAAGTCCGATTCACCGATTAATCCCTTATCAGCCCCCAGCCTATATGGTACCGGCTACCAATATCCTGAACAGTGAGTACATATAAGCCATGGGATGAAACTAACCTCGACGGAAAACAACAGTCGTTCCCAAAATTGTCCTGTGTAAGTACATCGAGAGGCATGTTAAGCACAACAGGCTAAACATCAGCCAAATATATCCATGGTAGACAAAATAATCTCCAAATGATAGCTTCAGTGTGCAGGTTTAAGCATGCTATTTACGCAAAACAAGTGGAAAGGTGTGTTAACTTCAACAGGCTTAAACTTTAACAACAAGCAAATGTAGTCATTCAAACTGGTATTGTGCCAGTCTAAGTACACGGGTTACTGTTAAATAAAAATGGAAAGGCGTGTTAACTACAACATGCTTAACAACAACCAAATGTAGTCATTCATTGTGGTATTGATGAAGTTGAACTGCACAGTCCACACTTGCACATATAGAACATCACGTTGTGAATAACTGGAATAAACAATACATATTACAAACAACCAGAGATAGCATTTGAAACTTGACATATGCTAACTACAAACAACCGAACAACCAAAAAACTTTAAAAGAGGCATATTGTCGGGGCAGACGACACCTATGGGATCACAAGAATCCCTACTACGGTTGCGGGGCGCGGGGTTGAGAGAAGAGCGGATCAAACGGTTAGCACACCGTCCGTTTACCCACGTTCGGTCCGCAAGGATGCGTAAAACCCTACTCCTGCTTTGGTGGATTGTATATCTGTGTTCTTTAGCTAGCTCTGGGGGCGTGAGGAGCTCCAAAAATCCGAATCCCCCTCCTGGTCACCTCGGGCCTCCTTTTATAGGGAAAGGGGCTGCCACAGTGGCACACAGGAGGTGGAAAGGGTACAGTGATGCGAGGTTATCCCTCACATTACATGACAAGGCACATTTAATGCGTCTTGCTTAGGTGTCGTTGCTTTATCGGGGGCAGAGGAGAGGCCTGTCTTGTCCGTCGCCGCCCCTTCTTGTGTTGACATGCGCCCTGGCCAACGATGCCTGAGATGCCATGTAGGCAGGTAGGCAGCTGAGGTGGCGCAATGGTGGATCTTCACGAAGGTCTGCATGTCGCCATGCAGGTGCCTGCCCAGCTGGTTGGGTCGGCAGCTGCATACGGCGGTGGATGTTCAGTTGGCGCGGGCCTGATGGTGGCCCTGTGGATGTCCTCGGCAAGGGCCTTGCCGGGGCCCCGACAAGGGTCTTGCCGCGGCGCCTGCTGCCATCCCCGGCAAGGTGCTTGCCGGAGGTCTTGTGGTCTTCCTTGGCTGGGATCCCGCCAAGGGTCGTCGTCTTCTCAGTGTGTATCTGATCTTGAATGTCTTCAAAAAGATCTGCATGCCACTACAGGGATGCCTCCCGAATTCTTGCCCCATGGGGGCAGTGGACTCAAAGGTGATCCGCTCCGTAGGCGTGGGGCGAGTTGCCGCGGCAAGAGTCTTGCCGGCCCTAGCAAGGATCTTGCCGGGGCTGCTAAAGCCATCCTTGCCGGGGCTGCTGAAACTGGCTCCCAGCAAGGATCTTGCTGGGGGAATCTGCTTTGTCCCTTTGCTCTTTGTGGTCTTGTTCTCTTGGGCTTCAGTCTTACCCCGGGCTCACCTCCCTGGCCTTGCTTGGTGCGGCGGTGCCCGTGGCTCAGACTGCCCATGCACAGTCATAGGGGTACAAAAAGTATACCCCTCTTTTTGTACACCGACAGGAGCCCCCGGGCCTGGGCCACACATAAGCTCGAAGCGTTGTTGGGCTAGGCCCAAAACGGTGCGCGGGCAGGCGGGACGGTTTTCACCACGGTAAGAATTTCCGCGCGCTTCGCCTTCCCACGATCCGCGTGCGTGGCGCGGAGTGGAGGGGCGTGCGTGACGTGGGCGGCATGCGTGGGGCGGTTCCCGCAGGCATGCGTCACATCGTAGTAAAGAGGCGGCTTCGCGCCTTCCCCATAAACGGGGGGAGGCGTGGAGGCGTGGCCCATTTACTGAATGGGGCCGAGGCGCGGTCTTCAAGGCGTCCTCTCCCCACGATCACAGGGTGGGGAGAGGTCGCCTCACCCGTCCCTTCAGTTCTGCACGCCTGCCACGTGTCTCCCATTCGCGTGGTGTGGCAAACGGGCGAGGAGGGAAACTGGCCCGTCGCTGGTTGGGGCGGCGGGTCGGTCCTGGCTCCTTGCGCCTTCCGTGTCTTGATTGGCCGAGCGGGGCGGTCGAGCTCCAGCCCCATCCCTTTATAAAGAGTGGGAGGGGAGGGACGGCGCCCCGCACTCTTCCATCTTCTTCCTCCTTCAGTTTCTGCTCCTCTCTTCCATTCGTCATGGAGAGAGGAAATCCCGGCGCTTCAACGGTGGCGGCGAGGGTCGCCGCTCGACAACGTGTCCCTCCTTCTCCTGCGCATGCGGTGGCAGAGCCGGCCGCGAGGGGAAGGGGGAGGGGGCGAGGCCGAGGGCGAGGGCGGGGCGCTCGGGGAAGAGGAGGACGGGGTAGCCCGCCGGCTTCGCCCCCGCCAGCAGCTCCTCCTCAAACGGAGGGCCATGTTGGTGATGATCCTTGTGAGTTCTTCGTCAGGTTGCGCCGGCTGATACGTCCAAAACGTATCTATAATTTCTGCTTGCTCCATGCCTCTTTTGTGTGATATTGCTATGCTTTTGATACAGTTTCATACACTTTTGATCATATTTGGACTAACCTATTAACTCAGTGCACCCCAGTGCCAGTTTCTGTTTTCTGCTGTTTTTGTATTTCAGGTTTTCCCATTACTTAAATTACCAAAAAAAATCCGGGAAAAATATATAAAAAATCAGCGCTCCAGAAGCTTCCATGCGCCAGAAGTGGGGCCAGAGGGGCCCCAGGTGCCTTGATGGCGCGGCCCCACCCCTGGCCGCGCCGGGGGGCCGCCTGGGGGGCTCCCACCTCCTCTAGTTCCCTGCTTGGCCTCCTATTTATTCTCCCGTCGCGAAAACCCTGATTCCAGAACCCTTTTCTCCAGAAGCAATTCCGATCTCCGCCGCCATCGCCACCAAGTTTCGGGGGACCAGAATTCCTGTGCCGGCATCCTGCCGGGACGGGGAAGTGCCCCCGGATTCATCTCCATCGACGTTGCTTCCTCCCTCCATGATGCAGGAGTAGTTCCTCCTCGGGGCTGAGGTTTCTACCAGTAGCTATGTGGTCAATTCTCTCTCCCATGATGTGATCTTCGTTGTGATCATAGGCTATGTTAATCTAGGGTGATCCCATGATATTTCCCCTTCCCCTATGTATTGAATTGATGTACTCACTTGTCTTTATCTAGTATAATCCCCGAGACCAAGGTGACAGCGGTCTATTGGACATGGATTAGAAGAATATTTTCATGAGTGATTTCCTCTTTTGTGTGTTGATTGAAGATTGAGAGTCTCTTGGTGCTTGTCTTTGACTATCCTGGAGATATGTTGTGGTGATTGTGGTACTCTCTTTGGATGGCCGCGGTGACATTGGGAAATCCATAGATTGAGAACTACGAACTTTGAGGTGTGCTTTTGTAGCCCTACATAATTCTCGTCCTCTCTTGACCACAAAGGAATGACCTCCGAGTGCGTCTCCATTGCATGTTTTATGGGAAATATCATGTGATTAGACTATGATAATGTTGTTGGGAGTTTCCACTAGTGAAAGTATGAAGCCTAGGCCTTGTTTCCACCATTGCAATACCATTTGTGCTCACGTTTACCACTTGTTTGCTTGCTGCACTTTTTATTACAGATTTATATTACTTTGCTTTGCCACTCCTATCATCCATATTTTACCGTCTCTTCGCCGAACTAGTGCACCTATACAACTCCTAGTTGTATTAGGTGTGTTGGGGACACAAGAGACTTCTTGTATCTTAGTTGCAGGGTTGCTTGAGAGAGACCATCTTCAACCTCTACTTCCCTGAGTTCGATAAACCTTAGGTCATCCACTTGAGGGAAATTGCTCCTGTCCTACAAACCTCTGCGCTTGGAGGCCCAACATAGTCTACAAGAATAGAAGCGTGTGTAGACATCAAGCTATTTGTGGCGCCGTTGCCGGGGAAGTAAGTGTTTGAAGGTATATATTTAGATCTTGCAATTAAATCTTTTCGTTTCTTGTTTTTAGTTTCACTAGTTATGTTTATGGAAAACCGCACTCTTAGTTCGCTGCTTGGGGAAGGCCGCTTTACCACACCCGTGGTAGAGAAGTCTCCTCCACCTACTGAATGTATTCCGTTCCAAATACCACTTGGGATAATTGAAATAATTAGGAATGATTGTTATGATGGGACATTCAATCCTAGTATTCATTTGTTGAAACTTACAGAACTTTGTGAGTTGTTTAAGATTTCAGGTTTGACAAGAGATGGAGTCATGAGGAAATTATTTGCCTTGTTACTGAAAGGAAAAGCATTGGAATGGTATAGGCTACTAGATGACTCTCACCTGCTGGATTGGGAAGAGATCCAGTCTCTCTTTTACTCCACGTTTTATCCTCTTCATGAAGTTCATGAGAATATGAATTATGTTTATAATTTCTATCCTCATGATGGGGGAGACTGAAAACGTTAATGCTAAAATGTCCTAACCATGGGCTCCCCAAAGATATGATTATTACTAATTTCTATGCGAGGCTCTCTCGACAGGATAAAGATTTGCTCGATGCTTCCTCTATGGGTTCTTTCACAAACGAAAAGATTGATGGTAAATGGGAACTCCTTGAAAGAATTCAATGCAACACTGAAGATTGGGAGATCGACAAAGGTAAAGAGTCAGGTATAATTTATGAGTATGATTGCATTAAGTCCTTTGTTGAAACTACAAGTTTTAATAAGTTTAGCGCTAAGTTTGGGCTTGATTCTCAACTCCTTCTTGATTTCCTCAAATCTTTTGCTTCACATCTTAATATGCCTAAGGAGGATTGGATCAAGCATCATGAACCTTTTAAAGAGATTTGCAAAGAAAATGAAATTGTTCATGATGATTTCAACATGCATGATCCAATTCCTAAAAATGAAGTTTTATATGAGCATGTTAATTTTTGTGGAGTGGATAGACCTTGTGAAAGGCCTATGATTGAAGAAGAGAAGTATTGTAAGCAACATAAGCATGAAAGAACAATCACTTGGGTCAAAGATTTAAATGAAATTGCTAGAGAATTGTGTGACCTTTATCCTTTTACTTGTGAAATTTGCTGTATAGAGGGTCACTTTAATTTTCAATGCATGCACTTTCAAAACATAACTGTTAACCAGTTGTGTGATAACATGATCACCCCTGATCTTTATGATGAGCTTATGTTATTTTTGATGTGTGAAGAGTTATCAGAAAAGACTTCTTGGCTAGATATTAATGCCATAGGAATAAAAAACACTTTGCAAAATTGCCATCTATATCGTGTTGTTAATTGCCATAAAAATGATTACATAAGTAAGATTAGAAAGGAGGGAACTTTACCAAAGTAAAAAATGTCTCTTATATTTCTGCTAATAAAAAGGAGAGTTTCTCCCAAGTTTCCCCTATTGTTTCTAATGATAAACCAGGATATGTGGAGAAGCTTCATCTCCAACCACCCCCTCCTAAGGTAAAGAAGAAGGTGAAGTTTATTGCCTTAATTATCATCTTGATGATACGTCCGTAGGTACTATTGAAGATTATTTTGATTATGATATGCATGTTACTTATTGTGATTGGGAAAATGATGATAATGCTACTTATGATTTTGAAAATCTTTTTGGTACCAACTCTGAAAGTGATGATATGGAAAGCTCTAAGCTTGGGGATGATAGGATTGCAAATCCTTTACCCACTGGTGATGTGATAATTGATAATTCTTTTGCTAGTAAGAATAAAGACAACATGTTTACAAATATAGTTGCTAGCAATGATAATGCTCTTCTCTACTATGATGATGTTATAACTCCAATCTATAGTGATTATAAAGGTACCTATGACATAAGGAGAAATTGTCCTTATGAAACTTGTCATAATCATGGAGGGAATTACTCCCTTGTTGAACACCATCTTCCTAATACACAATTAATCTATAGTGTTCAAGTTGTTTATGATAGTCCTACTCCCACTATTACCTATGAGAAAGATTATGCTTATGTGGAGAGTAAGAGTACCTTTTTGCATGTGGATCATGGTAACAATGCTTTATGTGATGCTTATATTGTTGAGTTTATTCGTGATCCCACTGAAAATTATTATGAGAAGGGAACATATGCTTATAGATATTTCAATAATATCAAGTTCCCTCTCTTTATGTTGAAGGTTTTGAAGCTGCACTTGTTTTGTCTTCCTATGATTATTGCTTTGTGCTTCAATGAATTATTCTATTGCAATATTCCTATGCATAGGAAGCATGTTAGGCTCCAATGTGTTTGGTATTTGCTTCTTGATGCTCTCTTTTGTTCTTCAACTCTTATTCCTACGAGAGCATCATTAAAGTCTTAAGCCTATCTTTATGGCTATAAAGAGAGAGCTCTAGGGAGACAACCCTTGTTATCTTTGCTTTCAGTTTGTTCTTTCAGTTTTTAGTGGTCTTGATGTTTGTTACTACTGTAGCAACATCATTGTATCTTTATTTTTCAGCTTTGTGCCAATTTTAGCCTCTGATTGCAAGAAAGTTCAAAAGTTGTGACATGCTGTCCAGAAAACAGATTCTGTCCTTGGAAAGAAAAAATTCGAATAAAATCACCAGATCATCTTTTTGATCTGAATTGTTTTGACAGCATGCTCTATACAATTGGCTTTCGAGCGCCTGTTCTGAGTTTTTTGATTTGAGTTGCAGAAGTGCCCCGAAAAAATTATTTACTACCTGATGGTCTGTTTTTCACAGATTCTGTCCTGTTTTGCATTTTCTTCGTTTTGCAAACCTTGAGCTTGCTTTTTCTTTGCAAAAAACCTTTTGGCAATCTTGGGAAACAGTAGCTCTTCAAGATTATCTTTATTTCCAGCAAGGAAAAGTTATTTTATTGTGGGTACTAACCTCGCTAATCAGATTATGATGAGTTATGTATGAAGGGATTTTTCAAGTGTGCGAGGGAAGATGATAAAAGAAGATTCAGGAGGGTCAAACGCTACAGCTTGGGGATGCCCCCATGCACCCCCAAGAAATATTCAAGAAGACTCAAGCGTCTAAGCTTGGGGATGCCCCCATGCATCCCCTTCTCCATCAACAATTATCAGTTCGTCTTTCGTTCCACTATATTCTTATCACTTCATGTGTTATGTGCTATGCTTGGAGCGTCTCGCTCTTAGTTTCCTTTTTAGTTTTCTTTAGCTTTGCTTGCTGTTCATAACAAGTTAGAACCCAGCTTTCTTTGTGTGGGAGAGAAACACGCTCCACTTCAACCTAGAACACAACATAGGATTTTCATGCTTATCTTTGCTGTGTGTGTTCTTTGTCTTTCCATAGCTGCTGTCATGTTTAGCTCTTAGTTTTCATGCTTTTCTTTTTAAAGAGCTTTTGTTTAGTTGGTTGCTGAACTCTCTTGAGTTTTCATGTTTATCTTGTTAAGAGAGTTTGCCTGTTGCACTGAGTTGTGTGTCTTAACTTAAAGTAGGTAATTGAGGTTGCTATTTAATTTTAGTAGTAACTTGCAATAGTTTTGAGGTATTGCCATGAGTAATGTCTGAACTTTTGGTGTCAAGAGCTTTAGCCTATTAGTGATAGATGTCGTATTTTTGGCAATCCGTGTTTATTTTCGAAAACCTACAAAATAGTTGAGAACTTTAGCTACTAGATGGATCACTAATCTTTGGAGGGATCGAATATTAGAGTACACTCACGTACCATGAGCCGAGGATTGCAAGGATAACCAAACCCCCATACACTCCTCCTCGGGGTACTTGTCTCTTTGTGAACCTCCTAATTAGATTGAGAGTTACCGATAATAAGTGCATGAGTTCTTCGGACTAATGTGAGTATTCGAAGGTTGACACTTCCACCTAGCCATATTTTTCTAGCCTCTTCGGTACCGTGCATTGCCCTTTCTCACCTCGAGAGTTGGCGCATACTTCGCCGGTGCATCCAAATCCTTGGCACGATACGCTCTGTCATCATAAGCCTCATTATATCCTTCCTCAAAACAGCCACCATACCTACCTATCAAGGCATTTCCATAGCCTTTCCGAGATACATTGCCATGCAACATCCATCTTCTCATGACTTGATCTTCATGTCATACATGCTTTTTGCTTGATCGATGAGCCGCATGCTAGTTGGGCCTTGCCCTAATCATTGCTACATGATGCGCTAGTATCATTGCATATCCTGCTACACCGGCAGAGGCATACATTTGCATACATCATGATAGTTTCATTTTCTTTATGTTGAGTACTTTTGTAAAGTGTGAAAGATCTTCTATACTTCTTGTAATATATAGAGTGTTGCCCCTAAAGTGAGGAAAAGATCCCAAAGAGGACAAAATCAAAAGATCCCAAAGAGGACAAAATCAAAAGATCCCAAAGAGGACAAATGAGAGTTAAATAGAAAGAGCCATTGAGGCCACAAAAAAATAAAAAAAATAGAAAAAAAGAAAAAAAAAGAGAGAAGGGGGTGCACTACTATTCCTTTTGAGAGATCCACACTCGTACTCCATCTTATACCCTGTACTCCATAGAGATTATCATTCATGCATATAGCTATGTGGTGACCTTCACACTATAGAACTTGGCTTGTATATTCCAATGATGAGCCTCCTCAAAAGAGCTCTAGGTCTTCTTGAGCAAGCAAGTTGGATGCACCCCCACTAGTTCCATTGGAGAGCTTACCTTAGCTTATATGTGCATCCGTTGCATGGCAATCCCTACTCCTCACATCATATCTATCATTTGGCTTTCTCTCGCCTATGATTGTCCTCATTGATGTGAGCCTTTCGCACCTTTTTGTCTCCCCCCTCCATCATTTTTCTCTCTTTGCCATCCTAAGTGTTAACTTTCTTGCTTACGCTCATCCATTGCATGAGTGCTCAAAATATCGAAAGGGAGTGGATCATTTTGACTTGTACCTGGCTGGTGGTCTGGGGATGAGTCAAGATAAGATTCCAAAGGAGACCAAGTGTGAAACTTTAGTAGATTAAGTTCTCAACAATACAAAAACTATGTTTTACTCTCTCATATATCCCTATCCCCTTTCTTGCACGCAAACACCATTTGGAGACATTCGAGTCACGGACAGCGAGAGCTCTTGCACCTTTATGTTCTTATGTTGCTTGTTACAATGCAAATATAGACTCTTGCTTGTTATGACTTGAATTGAATTACATGCCTTGATTGATTTACTTAAAAAGTTCTTATATGGTTGGTAGCATGTCACCACAGAAATTATGCTTGTTATCATTTACGTACTCGAGGACGAGCAGGAATTAAGCTTGGGGATGTTGATACGTCCAAAACGTATCTATAATTTCTGCTTGCTCCATGCCTCTTTTGTGTGATATTGCTAAGCTTTTGATACACTTTCATACACTTTTGATCATATTTGGACTAACCTATTAACTAAGTGCACCCCAGTGCCAGTTTCTGTTTTCTGCTATTTTTGTATTTCAGGTTTTCCCATTACTTAAATTGCCAGAAAAATTCCGGGAAAAATATATAAAAAATCAGCGCTCCAGAAGCTTCCATGCGCCAGAAGTGGGGCCAGAGGGGGGCCAGAGGGGCCCCAGGCGCCCTGATGGCGCGGCCCCACCCCTGGCCGCGCCGGGCGGCCGCCTGGGGGGCTCCCACCTCCTCTGGTGCCCTACTTGGCCTCCTATTTATTCTTCCGTCGTGAAAACCCTGATTCAAGAACCCTTTTCTCCAGAAGCAATTCCGATCTCCGCCGCCATCGCCACCAAGTTTCGGGGGACCAGAATTCCTGTGCCGGCATCCTACCGGGACGGGGAAGTGCCCCCGGATTCATCTCCATCGACGTTGCTTCCTCCCTCCATGATGCGGGAGTAGTTCCTCCTCGGGGCTGAGGTTTCTACGAGTAGCTATGTGGTCAATTCTCTCTCCCATGATGTGATCTTCGTTGTGATCATAGGTTATGTTAATCTAGGGTGATCCCATGATATTTCCCCTTCCCCTATGTATTGAATTGATGTACTCACTTTTCTTTATCTAGTATAATCCCCGAGACCAAGGTGACAGCGGTCTATTGGACATGGATTAGAAGAATATTTTCATGAGTGATTTCCTCTTTTGTGTGTTGATTGAAGATTGAGAGTCTCTTGGTGCTTGTCTTTGACTATCCTGGAGATATGTTGTGGTGATTGTGGTACTCTCTTTGGATGGCCGCGGTGACATTGGGAAATCCATAGATTGAGAACTACGAACTTTGAGGTGTGCTTTTGTAGCCCTACATAATTCTCGTCCTCTCTTGACCACAAAGGAATGACCTCTGAGTGCGTCTCCATTGCATGTTTTATGGGAAATATCATGTGATTAGACTATGATAATGTTGTTGGGAGTTGCCACTAGTGAAAGTATGAAGCCTAGGCCTTGTTTCCACCATTGCAATACCATTTGTGCTCACGTTTACCACTTGTTTGCTTGCTGCACTTTTTATTACAGATTTATATTACTTTGCTTTGCCACTCCTATCATCCATATTTTACCATCTCTTCGCCGAACTAGTGCACCTATACAACTCCTAGTTGTATTAGGTGTGTTGGGGACACAAGAGACTTCTTGTATCTTAGTTGCAGGGGTGCTTGAGAGAGACCATCTTCAACCTCTACTTCCCTGAGTTCGATAAACCTTAGGTCATCCACTTGAGGGAAATTGCTGCTGTCCTACAAACCTCTGCGCTTGGAGGCCCAACATAGTCTACAAGAATAGAAGCGTGTGTAGACATCACCGGCCGCCGCGCCGTCGCCTTCGTATCCCGACTCCATTTGCACGGGAGATGGAGCTGGATCCGCTGGAGTCATTGCGGCTGCACATGAGGGGCTGCGGGATCAGCGGCACACGGGTCCGTGTCGATTCCCTGCTCCTCATGTGATGTATCTTTGTCGGGGATGGAAGACGTTTGCTCGTATCCACAGCTTGACGGATGGGCTCACTCTCCATTTTAAGTTGATGGAGGGTGGCCTTCTTTCCGTCAAGGTCTTCGGGCACTTCGGGACTCGCGCAAGGTGCTGCGTGGAGAGCTCTTATGATGACGAAGACTCCTCCTCGAGCGAGAGTGACGAGGAGGACAGCGACAGCGACGACGAGGGCGGTAGGCGGCAGGATGACGGGTCCGACTAGGTGTCGGGCGCCGCTCCTGGTGGCACAGGCGACCCCATCATCCGCGTCTCCGGCTTCTTGAACTTCTCGGGGCCGTCCCCATGGCGGCTGGCGTAGGGAGGCTGCAGAAGAGGAAGAGGGCAGGCGGCAAGGTCGTCATGTCGGAGTACGCGGGCAGCGACGCCTTCGACGCGTACTGACGTCCTGCCGCCTCGTCTTCGAGCTCCGCTTCCGCCGCCGCCATCACCATCCAGCCTTTGGGCGGCCACCAAGATGTTCTCTTGGTGTCTTCTGCCACCCATAACTCGCCTAGGCGCTCCATTTGCCCTTCTCGCCTCCTTGACCTGCCTCCTGAGGAGAGGGACAAGAGAGGCATTACGGGTATCTTATCTCTTTTTAATTTGTAAGCCTTCGGGCATCTGTTAAATTTAAAACTTGTAATCCCCTTGTTCATGTTTTTCATTCCCTATGGACTGTACCTGAGTGGAATGTTTTTAATGAAAAAGGGATGTTTGCCGGGTCATTTGTTTGTGGGTGAATCCCACGACAAGGAATAAATCCTTGATATCTCTAAGATAAACAGTTTCTCGCCCGGCAACAGGCATTGCCGTTTCCCTACTTCGGTCGACCTTTCTCACGCCTTTGGCGGAGGCAGGGATGAAGCGGGTTTAGGCTCCTCGTTTTATCCTTTCGCTGCCGCGACTACGACCAAACTTGGTCCCAGGAACGAGCCCTAGGGCCTAGAGTTATGGGAGCACGGTAGTTTAAGGAAAAGAACGAGGTTTCACATACCTCAGTCCATAATGGAATGCATGATAAGGGATGAAGAACTTATCTAAAGCTGCAGCCCCCGGCAATCCTGGTTTGCCGTGGGTGAATCTTTGCTCTTGCAGCCCCCGGCAACACAGGCTTGCCGGGGCCTTGATGCTGGTCTGTTACCTTCTTTCTCCCCAAGTGGTTTCGGCAAGGATATCTGTGCGTCCTGTGAACCAAAGGAAATAAAAGAAAGACAAAGAGATGCAGACTCGACCTCTAAGCTAGGGGTTAGCCGTCGCTAAGCACTATCAACCCTAACCAAGGACGAGACTCGACCTAGCATGCATGCTATAACTTAGGGCGCCAGCGCTTCATTTATTTATGCTCAGGGTCTACGACTGGCTTTGTACAAAGGGTTACATGCCTTGCCGGCAAGGCTTGTACAAAAGGTGGCTTGCCGGGGGGCCCGGCAAGCCGCGCCTTATGGGTTAAACTTGCGAAGATGCTCAATGTTCCAGGAGTTGCTCACCGGAATGGCATTTTCGGTCTCCAGACGGACTGCGCCAGGCGTGATGACTCGTATTACCCGATAAGGGCCTTCCCACTTCGGCGTCAACTTGTTGGTATTCTTGGCCGATTGAACGCGCCGAAGAACAAGGTCGCCTTCCTCAAAGCTTCGGGCACGGACCTTGCGGCTATGGTAGCGGCACAAGGCTTGCTGGTAGCGTGCTGCTCTCACAGCCGCCCGAAGACGATCTTCCTCAAGGAGCGTTGCGTCATCTTGCCGCAGTTGCTCTTGCTCAAGCTCATCATAAGCGAGCACTCGAGGTGACCCGTATATGAGTTCAGTGGGGAGAACTGCTTCTGCCCCGTATACCAGGGCAAAGGGTGTCTGGCCGGTGGCTCGATTTGGCGTCGTTCTGATCGACCAAAGAACCGTCGGCAACTCATCAATCCAGCTCCTTCCACTCTTGTGCAGCCTATCAAAAGTCTTTGTCCTTAAGCCTCGCAGTACTTTAGTGTTTGCCCTCTCAGCTTGACCATTGCTTCTTGGGTGAGCAACGGAAGCGAAATAGACCTTGCTACCGAGGTCTTGGGTATACTGCATGAAGGTGCGGCTTGTGAACTGTGTGTCATTTTCGGTGATGACCCTGTTGGGTACACCAAAACGGCACACTAGTCCCTTGAAGAATTTGACGGCTGACTGAGCTGTGACCTTCCTCACTGCCTCCACCTCTGGCCACTTTATGAACTTGTCGATTGCGATGTACAAGTACTCAAAGCCCCCGACAACGCGGGGGAAAGGGCCCAGTATGTCGAGCCCCCAGACCGAGAAGGGCCAGGAGAGAGGAATGGTTTGAAGGGCTTGAGCTGGTTGACGAAGTTTCTTTGAATGGAATTGACACGCTTCACACTTGGTGACCAGTGTCGTTGCATCCTGGAGGGCGGTGGGCCAAAAGAAGCCTTGCCGAAATGCCTTGCCGGCAAGGGCTATTGACCCTATGTGGGATCCACATATGCCTCCATGTATCTCTGCCAACAGCCCCAGTCCTTCCTCTCGAGGGATACACTTCAATTTCACGCCGTTCGGTCTCTTTCTATACAGGACGTCATCGACGAACTGGTACATAGCAGACCGACGGGCTACTTTTTCTGCTTCTTCCTACTCCTCAGGAAGTTCCCTAGTTTGGAGGAATCAGACGGTATGCTGTGCCCACGCTGGAGCCTGGGGCTCGACGGCGAGGACTAAAGGCATTTCCTCCGCTAGAGGAGCGGCTGTCTCGACGGCAAGAGCTTGACGCTCTGCCGGAGCTAGCCGTCCCGTGGCGGGCTCAGTGTCCCCGGCAACATCCTAACCGGCGGCTCCGGGGAGCTCGGCGGGAAAGTACTTGCCGGGTCCTGATTTCCTCCTCTTGTTTTGCTCTGTTGATGGATCAACGGATGGCTGAGAAAGCTGAAGCACAAAGGTACCTGGTTCCACAAGTAACTTGAGGGCAGCGCGCTTTGACAGGTAATCGGCGATGTCGTTCTCTGCTCGGGGAACGTGCTCCGCCTGGATACCATCAAAGCTCTCTTCCAGCTTTCTCACTTCATCGACGTAGGCCTTCATCAACGGGCTCTGGTAATCTTTGTTGACTTGTTTGACGACAAGCTGCGAGTTGCCCCTGACAATGAGTTTCTTGATTCTGAGGTCTACCGCGATCCTAAGACTGGCAAGGAGCCCCTCATACTTAGCAGTATTGTTCGTTGATACCTCCCTGGGGAAGTGCATTTGGACCACGTACTTGAGGTGCTCTCCAGTGGGCGCGACGAGCAGCACGCCAGCCCCGGCGCCCTGTAAGGAGAAAGCTCCATCAAAGTACATGATCCAGTTGCAACTCGCCTCTTTGCCGGGGAGAGCAGTTTCCTGGACTTCTTCATCAGGTGTCGCGGTCCATTCTACAACGAACTCTGCCAGGACTCGGCTTTGAATCGTCGAGGTACTTTCAAACTTGAGGCCAAAGCTGGACATCTGTGCCCACTCTACAATTCTTCCCGTTGCATATGGATTGTGCAATATCCGTTGCAGAGGGAGGCGAGTGACGACAGTGATCTCGTGCGCCTGGAAGTAGTGACGCAGCTTCCTCGAGGCCATAAGAAGGCCGAAGAGCAATTTCTGCACACCGGAGTACCTTGATCTAGCCCCCTGCAAGAGGGAGCTAACAAAGTAGACCGGGTGCTGCATCATTTTCTTCCTTGGCTGCACTCCAACCGGCCATGTCGTCTCTGCATCAATGGCATCAGGCTCTGTCGCTGCTATCACCTCATCATCAACTTCTCTCTGCGCCACTAGTGCGGCGCTGACCACCTGGTTCATTGCCGCTAGGTATAGCAGCAACGGTTCTTGTGGCCTAGGCGCAACTAGTACTGGCGTGGAGGAAAGATACCTCTTCAAATCTTGCAATGCTGCTTCGGCTTCTGGCGTCCACTCCATTGGGCCCGCCTTTTTCAAAATCTTGAAAAAGGGGAGGGCGCGCTCGGCAGACTTGGAAATGAAACTGCTCATGGCGGCGACGCAGCCAGCAAGCCGGCGCACATCCTTGACCCGTCTGGGTGCTTCAATCTGTTCTATAGCTTTGATCTTGTCTAGATTGGCCTCTATCCCACGATGTGACACGAAGAACCCGAGAAGCTTGCCGAACGGGACGCCGAAGACGCACTTCTCAGGGTTCAGCTTGAGGTTGATCTTGCGTAGGTTTGCAAATGTTTCTTGTAAATCCGGTATAAGGGTTGCCCTGTTCTTGGTTTTGCCCTGTTCTGGGGTTCAAAACCGATCTGGACTGCCCTTGCAAACGTTGAGCCAGCACTCTTCAACCCGAAAGGCATTCGTATGAAACAATACGTACCACATGGGGTGATGAATGCTGTCTTCTCTTCGTCTTCTCTTGTCATGAAGATCTGATGGTAGCCGGAGTAGGCATCGAGGAATGACAACAGGTCACACCCAGCCGTGGAGTCGACAATCTGGTCGATGCGCGGCAACGGGAAGGGGTCTTTAGGACAAGCCTTATTGATATCCGTGTAATCAATACACAGCCTCCACTTCCCATTCACCTTGCGCACTACCACTGGATTGGCCAACCACGTTGGATGGAGCACTCCTCCTACCAAACCCGCTGCTTCCAGTTTCCGGATCTCCTCTGTGATGAACTCTTGTCGTTCCAAAGCTTGCTTCCCGACCTTCTGCTTGACGGGCCGCGCATGAGGATAGACAACAAGGTGGTGCTCAATCACCTCCCTGGGAACGCCGAGGATGTCGGATGCTTGCCATGCAAACACATCGACATTCGCCCGCAGGAAGGTGACGAGCGCGTCTTCCTATTTGTCGTCAAGGGTGGAGCTTATGGTGAAAGCCCCTCCCGTGCCGTCCTCTTTGACAGAAACCTTCTTGGTTCCCGGCGATGTGGCCCTAGACTTCTTGTTTCTTCCGGTGGAGCTCTCTGGTACATCCTCGACGGAAGCGCGACACTCCGAAGAGGTGCGCTTGCCGGAGTGGGTGTCCGAGGTCTCACCAGTCTTCTTCTTGCCGATGGAGCTCTCTGGCACGTCCTCGACGGGAGCACGACACTCCGAAGAGGTGCGCTCGCCGGAGTGGGTCTCCGAGGTCTCACCGGTCTTCTTCTTCTTCCCTCCCGGGGCTCCAGCGGCAGGAGCAAGTGCCTTAGTGGCGGCAGCTGCTGCAACTGCTTGTTGGTATAGTTGGTCAGTGCAAATCAGCACATCTTTCTTATCGGAGGGGATGGTGATGATCGTCACAGGCCCTGGCATCTTCAGGGTGTTGTAGGCGTAGTGTGATGCTGCCATGAACTTGGCCAGCGCTGGGCGGCCAAGGATCCCGTTGTAAGGCAAAGGGATCTTGGCAACATCGAACACGACCCTTTCTGTCCTATAGTTCAGGTCACTTCCAAAAGTCACGGGCAGCGTGACCTTCCCCTTTGGTTGACTTCTTCCCGGGTTGACCCCCTGAAACGTGCCCGTCTCTTCGAGGTCTCCTTCAGGAATCTGCAGCTTCTCGATCATGGTAGGCGAGATTAAGTTCAAACCGGCCCCGCCATCGACTAGCATCTTTGTCACCTTGAGGTTGCATATTGTCGGTGAAACCAACAATGGCAAGCACCCGACCGCAGTAGTGCGATCAGGGTGATCCTCAGCGTGAAAAATGATAGGCGTGCTGGACCATTTCAGCGGCTTTTGGGCATCGGACGACGGCTCCGCTGCTGTAATCTCACGCGTCCACTGTTTAAGCTGGCGGTGAGAAGTATGCAGCGAGGCGCCATCATCGACGCACATGGCCTCCGTTGCTTTCTGAAACTCTTGGTCGCCGGACTCGTCGTCCTCTTCGCGATCGTCATCTTCTGGCTTTCTGTCACGGCCCCGGGCGGGCCTCTCCTGCTGTTTATCTTTGCCGCGACGGCCTGCTTGGCCGTCACGCTTCTTGCCGGACCCCTCAGGACCGTCCCGGCCCTTCTCCTTGTCCCACCTCTCATATTCAGCCCTCTGCTTCTCAGCAAGGAGCTCAACCTGTCGGCAGTTCTGGAGATCATGGCCTTTGGTGCGATGGATCTTGCAGTACTGCTTGTCGGAGTTTCCTGGCTTCTCGGCAGCCGCCAAGGCCCGGCAGGCGACACACCCGGCAATTTCCTTGCCGGGGTCATCCGCCTTGGTTTTCTTGGTGGAGCCGGCGTCATCAGATCCCTCCACGGCAAGCACAGCTTTACCTTTGCGCTTCCTGTTGCGGCCCCGGCCTTTCTTCGCCGGGGCGGCAGTATCCTCATCTGAAGAGTCGGTTTCCACACCGGCATCTTTGCCGGGGTACTTCCTTCCCTCTTCAGCCCGGGCACATCTGTCAGCAAGAACATAGAGTTCTGCCACGTCTTTCACCCTGGTCATTGCCAGCTCTTCACGCATCTTGCGGTTACGCACGTTCTGATGGAACGCGCTGATCATGGAGGCAGGGTGAACATCAGGGATATTGTACTGTACCCGGCTGAACCTCTGTATATAATTGCGCAGACTCTCACCCTCCTTCTGGGGAATGACACGCAGGTCACTTTCTTGGCCATGGGCTTGGTGACTGATAACCCTCAACCGTAAGGGATCGAGATAGTCTTCGTGGGTAAGAATAACCCAATTTATTGATTCGACACACGGGGAGCCAAAGAGTATTTATAAGCTTTGACAGTTGAGTTGTCAATTCAACCGCACCTGAAATATACTTACTTGCAACAAAAGATAAGTCGTAACAGTGATATGATAGTGATGATAGTAATAGTAAAAGTAAACAGCAAAAGTAAATATCAGTAGTAAATGGCAAAAGTGGCAACTAGTGACAAGCAGGGTTTAAAACACTGTAGGCTAGGGAGATGGATGGTTGGGCGCTGCATGGATGAGATAGTTTCTAACTTGGGGCACGGCACACGGAAAAGTAATGATCATCTAGGCAAATATCAAACATTAGGCATGTATCCCGTAGGTAGTTGTACGTGCTTGCAATAAGAACTTGCACAACATCTTTTGTCCTACCATCCCGCTACGAACGGGGCCAAAAGGAACTTATGGATATTAAGGTGCTCCTGTCAAAGAGCACCGGAACAAAGCAATGAACTCAATGGATACATGTAATCCTCAAACTACGGACCATCCCCTTTGGTGTCCCAAGCTGTCACTTTTGGGATCGCCGGTTCCGGACCGTAACAGGTGCAAACAACTCATAGATAGGATCACGAACACAAATATATTCATGCAAACACATATGGTTCAGATCTGAAATCATGGCACTCGGGCCCTAGTGTCAAGCATTAAGAATAACAAGTTGTAGCAAAGATGATAAACACCATAGTAGATGATAGGCAACATGCCCCCAACGATCTGATAAACTATTACATGATCTAACTCATCCAATCCCTACCACCCCCTTCGCCTACAGCGGGGGAATTACTCACACATGGAGGGAGAAGTCATGGAGGGATGATGGAGTGGTGATGATGATGACGATAACGACGATCTCCCCTCTCCGGAGGCCAATTCAGCCTCCAGATTAGCCCTCCCGAGGAAGAACAGAGGGTGGCGGCGGCTCCGTGATGAAAAACAGCGAAAGAAGTTCCGATCTGGGGTTTCTGCGTCGGGAGGAAAAATACGGGCTAAAGTAGGGCACCAGGGGGTGTGGGCCCCACCCAGGCACCCCCCCGGCGCGGCCCAGGGGGGGGGGGCGCCCACAGGGCGCCTGGGCACCCCCTGGCCCCCCTCTGGTCCCACTTCTGGTCCCTGGTTCCTTCGGGTGCGTGGATTTTCTGTGATTTTTCGTGGATTTTTCTGAGACACCTAAAAATCCGTTTTCTTGCACACAAATAAACCATACAGGCAGCTCTGCTGAAAACAGCGTCAGTCCGGGTTAGTTTAGTCCAAATCATGCAAGAATGAGACCAAAACAATATCAAAAGTGTTTGGAAAAGTAGACACGTTTGAGACGTATCAACTCCCCCAAGCTTAGCATATTGCTTGTCCTCAAGCAATTCAGTTCAATGAACTGGATGCGACAAAGAAAACTTTGACAAACTCTTTTGCTTCATTAGATGTATATAAGCATGTACTACAAAAAGAGTTTAGCAAGTATTGAAATAGTACTTATGAGGACAATGCAAGGAGCAATCCATCTTTCAAGTGACCAGTCACAAATACTTAAAAGTAAATAATATACTACTGAAAATCAAGACAAGATTGCATTGCACATAGCTTGAGCATATTAGGGTGGTATCTCGCTAGTCCCCATGAGTGAAGCAAAACATAAATGCAGAGACTCCTCCGGAGTTTTAAAGGAGACTAGAACTAAGAATTTCAGAATAAATCATATCACAAGTATGCAGAAGACAATGTAATACTTTGGGACAATGCACATTACACTCAGAATGACAATTATGCTCTCCTAGTCGGTGCTTTGAAGAAAGAAGGTGAGACTCTCGAACCGTGGCTTTTGTTGGCAAAGTTGAAAACCCGTGGTTGGAAACAAAAACTAAACATGTACCAGAGCTCTTGGTTTTAAAAACAAAAGAAAACATGTTTTGAGAAGTGCATATTTCGTCAACGAATGCTAGCAGATAACTCAATCACTTTTTGAGAGGACAAGTCTCGAGGAACGGCTCCCGCATGAGGACGATCACATCCTCTTAATCTCCTTTGTTTAACATTGCCAAAGTTTTCTGATTTCTCATGAACAAAGCGTGAAGGAGGGTTTGTTTGTTATATTATCTTTTTGAGCCGGGCGCACTCAATGCCAGTTCCTTCTCATATTAGGGGTTTGCACATTAGACATACAATCCAGGGGTGAAACTTGTCCAACTTAAAAAGATCATGAATTAACTACTACTTCCTCATGAGCTAAAACATAGGCACAAAAAGGAAATGCTTTTGATTAGTTTCGAGATGGTAAATGAAAGTCTTCGTTAGGAATGACAGGTAAATACCATGTATAGGAAGGTATAATGGACTCATATGGCATAACTGGTTTAAAGGGTTTGGATGCACAAGCAGTCAGTCCGCTTAGTACAGGTGGAGGTTTAGCAAAAGAATGGGAAGCGGCCAACTAGAGAGCAATAACGGTCATAATCATGCAGAGCGACAAAGCAACATTGAATCGGGCATGAAAGTGATATAACTATTCTAAAACTCAAAGATCATCAAGGCAAGGTAGACTTTTTAGTCTTAAACATGTGTAAGCATGTGCCAAGTCAATCCAAAAATTCTCTAAAGGGAAATACCACCTTAGTATACCAGACTATGAACAGCGCAATGTATGTAGATCATTTCAATAACACATTATATGCTCTAGTTATTCGAGACTAGCCACAAGGAAAGCATGAACCACCAAAGAGCATTGTAAACATAGCACTATGTCGCTACAAGCTGGTCTCTAGATCATAAGTACAGGCATATGTACAAAAGTAGAAACAATAAGAGTTCATACCAGTCTTCCTTGTTGCTTCCTTTCAGTCGATCTTCGTCATCACTGCTTGTCACTTGCACGATCGAATGTAGGAAATATAATCAAATGCCATCACGGACTCGAGCTGAACTCTGAAACAAAGCAAACTAAAGAGAGAAAGGAAATCTTTTTGGTTTTTTCAAAGTTTGAATAAAAAGCAAAAGAAAGAGAAAATCTTTTTGTTGTTTTTGCAAAGAGAGAAATAAAGAAGAACGGGCAAAAACTTCGAAAAGATCAAAGCGAATAAAACGGATAATACAATGGAAAAGTGAGAAGGGCACGTACTCCCCCAAGCTTAGGCTTTTGGCCTAAGTTGGTAGCAGCTACTGCCCCCAGGAGCCTCCTGCTCCAGGGATATGGTGGTGAGTCCACGGGTCGTAGAAGGATGCTGGCGCGTACACCGAACTCCTCGGAGTCTCCCACGAGGAAGGTTCCGAACGCCAAACAGAGGAAGACCCTTCACCAAACTCGGTGGCGGTTTCTTCCTGAAAATGTGGTATCTCACCGTGCCTCTCCTCGTCGGGCACAACCCCCTCCATGGGGTTATGAAACTGATGCTGGACCATGAACTCATCGAACTGAACAACATCAAAGGACCATCCGTTTCTGCGAGAAAAATCAAACAAAAGACGTGCAGGTAGACGGATCTTGCGTTCCGCGGCAGTTCCGAAACGCAAGATATAAATAAGATTATCAAGTTCAGAACCCATGGTAACAAACTTATGCCTTTTCATAGCAGCAAGATCAAAGCTTAAATAAGTAAAAGGAGTATCATCAGGGTGTGGGGTGCCTCCAAGATGCTCTAAGATAAGTGTGGCGTAAACGCCACCATATAAGTCCCCCTTGTTACCGTTCATAGCAAGGCGTCGAGCAATTAAAGTACCCAAGTTATAATCAGACCTCCCTGAGAGGGCTGCTGCCAGGATAGCAATATCCGGAGCAGAAATGTTGCTCGTGTTGTCTCGAGCTAACACCCCTCTAGCAATATAATATGCAAAATACCTGAGGTGAGGAAATAAGATGCTGGAGATCTTCGACCGATGAATATCCCTCGTACCCATGCTGCAGAGGGAGTTGATGACGGTTTTTAGCTCGGAGGGCTGAGTGGCCATCCTAGCCGTCCTCCCAACGTTCGGCACACCTATTATTTCACAAAAATTTCCCAGAGTCATGGTGATAAGATCATCATAAATTTTAAACTCAATAGCACCTGAATCAGGATTATATCTAAAACTGTTAATGAAAATGGAGGTGAGTTTTTGATACTGAGTAACACGGCTCGTGACCAGCCGTGTCAAACCTGCATTAGCACAAAGATTATAAAACTCATCCTTGATTCCCGCAGCTTCCATGAATTCATCACATGGATACGTCATCGCACGTGCTGGACTTGTGTCTTCCAACAACTCCAGGGGCACATGATCTTCATTATAGCTCACCCTAGCAGTCGATGGTGAAGCTGCGGCTCTAGTAACTCGATCGGAGTGTGCGGGTCTCCTCTTCTCAAGCCACCCTTTTGCCCTTCCTAACAAACTTATTTCTGAATTTTTTTACAATTTACAAAAACGAGGATTAAAACAAAGTGAGCTAAGGCAAGCTACTCAACTCACTTGCCCAAGGCATAAACTTGCATCAAAACCTGGAAAATAACTTTCTACACATGCATGCAAGCTCATCTCTACAGCACCAAGAACTACTAAATACTCACAAATGAGGCCACCAATCAAAAATCTAATTGGAGGGGTGGAGGAGTCACATACCAGGGAGTATTTGCTCAAAATTTCAGCTCAAATGATGGGCTGTAGAGAGAGATCGAAGAATCGCCTCCAAGAACAGCAAGAACACAAGAACAACAGCAGAACTCGTGTTTTTGGAGAAAGAGAGAGAGGGAGGAAGAAGAAGTACCTGGAGGGGGGTCCCGTGGGCCCCAGGCGCCCTATGGGCGCGGCCAGGGGCTGGGCCACGCCAGCTGGCCGCCTGGGCCACTGGTGGCCCCCCTGGCTGGCCCCAGGACTTTCTGGGTCTCTCCTGTTGTGGAAATTTTTATTATAATTTTTCTGGAATTTTTCTGAAAACTTCACTGTTGAAAATTTTTCAAAGTTCAAAAAGCTGCGAAACTCTTTGAAAACTTGAAGCAGTTAGTGGTATTGTGAAGCTTCAAAAACATAAATACTTGGTACAGCTAGTAGGACAAAACTAAAAACAAGTGGAAACATAACAAGCTCAACTTTTTATCTATGTAAACCATATTTGCTAATAAGGTTGATCAAGTCTTACCAACAAACAGGCGATATATAGAGCAAAAAGTCTCACCTCCTACAAAGTAATCACTGAACCTTTACCTTGATGGACATTGTCCCTATCATGATAGTTTTGTATTTGTGAGGCACATGTAGTGGACAATCCCATTCTCCAATCTTCACGGTCTCGATATTCTCTATAGAGTTGAGGGCATGCCTCCTGTCGGTCTTCTTCGGAAAATATACCATGTGTTCTTTATCATTCACATGAAAAGTAACCTTCCCTTTATTGCAATCAATAATAGCACCTGCGGTGTTAAGGAAAGGTCTACCAAGAATAATGGACATGCTCCCATCCTCGGGCATGTCAAGCACAACAAAATCAGTAGGAATTAAACAATTAGCAACTTCAACTGGAACATCCTCACAAATACCTATCGGAACAGCGGTTGACTTGTCAGCCATCTGAAGGGAGATATCTGTAGGAATTAGTTTCTCTAAACAAAGCCTCTCGTAAAGAGAGAGAGGCATAACACTCACTCCTGCTCCAAGATCACATAAAGCAGTTTTGACATAATTATTCTTTATGGAGCAAGGAATGGTGGGTATACCTGGATCACCGAGCTTCTCCGAAATCTTTCCACTGAAAGAATAGTTAGCAAGCATAGTAGATATTGCATCATTAGGAACTTTTCTTTTATTAGTGACAATATCTTTCATATATTTTGAATAAGGAAGTAACTTAATAGCATCAGTCAAGGGTATCTGAAGAAAAAGAGGTTTAATCCACTCACAAAACTTATTATAATGCTCTTCTTCTTTAGATTTGATGGACTTACCTGGAAAGGGCATTGGTTTCTGTACCCATGGTTCTCTTTCCTTCCCATGTTTTCTTGCGATGAAGTCTTCTTTAGTGTACCTCTTACGTTTGTCAGGTGCTTCTTCTTCTCGAACTTCAGGCGAATCATTCTTCTCATTATTATTACCTTCAGGTTCAGCACCGTCTTCAATCTCAGCATCGGAGATAGATACATTGTTGGGATCAATAGTTGGTTCTTCATCTGCAATAAGATCATTAGAATTGTCAGCCTCCTTATGTTTCTTCTTTTTCTTTGGAGAGCCAACAATTTCTTCTTCCTGCATTTGAGAATCTTGCTCGATTCTCTTCGGATGCCCCTCTGGATAAAGAGGATCTTGAGTGCTAGTTCCTCCTCGGGTCTTAATCCCGAAAGCCTGCAAGTTATCTTGTTTGGCATTGTTAGCAAGAAAATCTCTTTGCACATTAGAAATTTGATCAAGCTGAGTTTGAACCATTTGAAAATGCTTCACAAGACATTGAACATCATTAACTGTTCTATCTAAAACATCAAGCAGTCTTTTGATGGCAAGGGAATTATCATGCAACTGACTTTCTATCCTCTCATTAAAATGATTTTGTTTCATAATAAAATTATCAAACTCATCTAAACATTGATCAGGAGGCTTACCATGAGGGATGTCACTTGCGTTGAAATCTAAAAGAGAGTGTACCTCTACCATAGGAGGGTGAGTAGTAGGCTCACACAGCTTCTCAATAGGGGGTAGATTCTTCACGTCTTCAGCTTTAATACCTTTCTCTTTAATAGACTTCTTTGCTTCTCGCATATCTTCGGGGCTTAGAACAAACATGCCCCTCTTCTTTGTTGGTGGAGGTGGTTCAGGGACGGACCAATCTTCATGGTTTTTGGCAATCCTGCCCATCAAATCTTCCGCATCGTCCGGTGTTCTTTTCCTGAAAACACAACCAGCACAACTGTCCATATAGGATCTGGATTCATCAGTTAGACCAGCATAGAATATATCGATTAATTCATTCTTAGGGATTTCCTGTCCTGGTCTAGCCCGAATCAGACCGCAGTACCTCCCCCAAGCTTTAGGGAGGGACTCATCCTGCAACTGTTTAAAGTTATAAATTCTTTCTAAAGCAACATGTTGCATGTGAGCAGGAAAGTACTTATCAACAAAAGAGTGAGCTAAGTCCTGAGGACTCTTAATGGAACCGCATGGGAGTGAATCATATCATGCTTTAGCACCCTCCTTCAAGGAGAAAGGAAGAAGCTTGGTGATATAAAAGTATCGTATCTTCTCATCTGTGGTAAACAGGCTACCCAACTCACCGAGTTTAGTCAGGTGTGCAATAGCATCATCATTTTCTCTGCCATAAAAGGGGTCAGCTTCAACCATAGGTATAAGTGAAAGATCAACAGAGAAATCATAATCAGGATCATCAATGCATATAGGAGATGTAGCAAATTCAGGATTAGGAACGGTTTTGTTCTTCAGAGAGTGTTTTTCAAATATTTTCTTAATAACTTCAGGGTCAGAGCCAACAAACTCTGTCAGTTCCCTGCATAGATCTTCATCAAGCGTATAGTAATCATCATCAAGGAGCCTCTCTTTGAGTTTACTCAAATCAGGATAATCATAAGTTTCACCAATAGGGTAGCGAGCAACAGGAAGTTCAATTCCATATTTTTCAGCAGCAGCAACAATTTGTTTCTCAAGAGCATGACCAAGCGAACTAATATCATCAAAAGTAGTAGAGGCATCATCAAGAGTATCGGACATAGTAACAGACTCAGTAGGAGCATCATGTGGTGGTGGTGAGGCAAACTTACTCATAACGGAAGGTGAATCAAGTGTAGCACTAGTGCTCACAGCAGTACCTCTTCTTGTAGTAGATAGTAAGATCGGAACCTTGGGGTCACCTTTCTTACCCATAGTGAATGAAGTGCAGCAGGTAGGATACCTCAAGTAGACTTGTAAATATTGCTATGCTCCCCGGCAACAGCGCCAGAAAACGGTACTTGATAACCCTCAACCGTAAGGGATCGAGATAGTCTTCGCGGGTAAGAATAACCCAATTTATTGATTCGACACACGGGGAGCCAAAGAGTATTTATAAGCTTTGACAGTTGAGTTGTCAATTCAACCGCACCTGAAATATACTTACTTGCAACAAAAGATAAGTGGTCACAGTGATATGATAGTGATGATAGTAATATTAAAAGTAAACAGCAAAAGTAAATAGCAGTAGTAAATGGCAAAAGTGGCAACTAGGGACAAGCAGGGTTTAAAACACTGTAGGCTAGGGAGATGGATGGTTGGGCGCTGCATGGATGAGATAGTTTCTAACTTGGGGCACGGCACACGGAAAAGTAATGATCATCTAGGCAAATATCAAACATTAGGCATGTATCCCGTAGGTAGTTGTACGTGCTTGCAATAAGAACTTGCACAACATCTTTTGTCCTACCATCCCGCTATGAACGGGGCCAAAAGGAACTTATGGATATTAAGGTGCTCCTGTCAAAGAGCACTGGAACAAAGCAATGAACTCAATGGATACATGTAATCCTCAAACTACGGACCATCCCCTTTGGTGTCCCAAGCTGTCACTTTTGGGATCGCCAGTTCCGAACCGTAACAGGTGCAAACAACTCATAGATAGGACCACGAACACAAATATATTCATGCAAACACATATGGTTCAGATCTGAAATCATGGCACTCGGGCCCTAGTGTCAAGCATTAAGAATAACAAGTTGTAGCAAAGATGATAAACACCATAGTAGATGATAGGCAACATGCCCCCAACGATCTGATAAACTATTACATGATCTAACTCATCCAATCCCTATCATCCCCTTCGCCTACAGCGGGGGAATTACTCACACATGGAGGGAGAAGTCATGGAGAGATGATGGAGTGGTGATGATGATGACGATGGCGACGATCTCCCCTCTCCGGAGGCCAATTCAGCCTCCAGATTAGCCCTCCCGAGGAAGAACAGAGGATGGCGGCGGCTCCGCGACGAAAAACAGCGAAAGAAGTTCCGATCTGGGGTTTCTGCGTCGGGAGGAAAAATACGGGCTAAAGTAGGGCACCAGGGGGTGTGGGCCCCACCCAGGCGCCCCCCGGCGCGGCCCAGGGGGGGGGGCGCCCACAGGGCGCCTGGGCACCCCCTGGCCCCCCTCTGGTCCCACTTCTGGTCCCTGGTTCCTTCGGGTGCGTGGATTTTCTGTGATTTTTCGTGGATTTTTCTGAGGCACCTAAAAATCCGTTTTCCTGCACACAAATAAACCATACAGGCAGCTCTGCTGAAAACAACATCAGTCCGGGTTAGTTTAGTCCAAATCATGCAAGAATGAGACCAAAACAATATCAAAAGTGTTTGGAAAAGTAGATACGTTTGAGACGTATCAGTGACCTCTAGTAAAGGCGCCAACAAACTCATGGCACAAATCCGACCAGGAGGAAATAGAGTCTACCGGCAAGTGCATCAACCACGACATGGCATTGGGTTTAAGAGCCAATGGAAAGTAGTTCACAAGCACCTTATCGTCGCGAGCTTCGGCAGCTTGCATCGCGATGGTGTAGATGCTGAGGAACTCCGACGGGTGGGTCTTGCCATTGTACTTCTCGCCAATGTCAGGCTTGAAGGTGCAGTGAGTGGGCCGCTAGAACTGCTGTAGCTCACGGGTAAAAGCCGGACAGCCTACCTCGTAAGGTAGACCTCCAGGGCTCTCCGGTACTGGGCGGTCCACACCAGGCCCTGCTCGCCTGTCTGACTGGTGGCACGCTCCGCGCCGGCGCTCGATGGTAGTCCGAGTGTTTTCATGAGCTCGCTCTTGAAGAACTTGACGCTGGTCGCCGTGGGTCCGTGGGTCGGACGATGCTATGGAGATGGCATCACCCGCGACATTTCGACGAGTCGACACACGCGGTACCGGGTGAGGAGGAGGCGAATGCACCGTGGCCGCGGTGCTGCCGGTCCTCCCGCCACCGGTGCCTGGGACCCCTTCGGAACGTCGACCCGGGGGCCTCGCTAGACTTGGTTCATCCTTGTTGGCGACCGCGACGAGGCTTCGGATGGTGGCTCTCCATTCGTCGAGTTTCCCCATAACGGGAGGAAATTCGAGGAGCAACTGCGCGCGTGCCAGGGCTTCTGCTGGGGTTAGCGGTAGCGAGACCTGCACGGACCGTGACGCGCTTCGACCCCTGACCATGCCAGGAGGAGCTTCATCACGACCCTGCGGTCGCATGCCGTTTTCACCAGCGCTTTGGCGGGCGAGCAGGTCTTCTACATCTCGGGAGTGGCGCTCGGGGCTCTTCCCGCGGCGACGCCCAAGATCTTCGGCGTGATGACGCCATTCGTCGTGCGCTGCTTGGGAGGAGCGCGCTGTTGGCGCCGGCATGGGAGTTTTGGAGGCCCTTGCATCGCCTTCGAGTGATGTGGCAGCGATCCTGGAAGGTCCCGCACCACCCGCGGAGGGTCTGGCTCCGTCTTTGGATTTGGCGATGTGTGGCCCGTTACCAGGCGCACAAACATCGTCACCTCCCAAACTCCGGCTGCTGGGATGGTGTTGGTGTTCGCGAGCAGCACCCCGGGTCCTTTCCGCGACCGGTCCGCTGCTCGCCCGCGTCGGGACGGGCTGTCCGGCCTCCGACTGGCCAACCGCCACCGTCATCTTCTTCTTGGGTGCCATGATGATGGAGGAGCGTCAAACTAACTTCTAAAGCCGATTCTCACAACTGCTTCCCCTACCTGGCGCGCCAAAGATGTTGGGGTAGGACGACACCTATGGGATCACAAGAATCCCTACTACGATTGCGGGGCGCAGGGTTGAGAGAAGAGCGGATCGAACGGTTAGCACACGGTCCGTTTACCCAGGTTCGGGCCACAAGGATGCGTAAAACCCTACTCCTGCTTTGGTGGATTGTATATCTGTGTTCTTTAGCTAGCTCTGGGGCGTGAGGAGCTCCAAAAAGCCGAACCCTCCTCCTGGGAAAGGGGTTGCCACAGTGGCACACAGGAGGTGGAAAGGGTACAGTGATGCGAGGTTATCCCTTGCATTACATGACAAGGTGCATTTAATGCGTCTTGCTTAGGTGTCCATGCTTTATCGGGGGCGGAGGAGAGGCATGTCTTGTCCGTCGCCGCCCCTTCTTGTGTCGACACGCGCCCTGGCCAGCGATACCTGAGGTGCCATGTAGGCAGGCAGGCAGCTGAGGTGGCGCAATGGTGGGTCTTCACGAAGGTGTGCATGTTGCCACGCAGGTGCCTGCCCAGCTGGTTGGGTCGGCAGCTGCATACGATGGTGGAAGTTCAGTTGGCGCGGGCCTGATGGTTGCCCTGTGGATGTTCTCGGCAAGGGCCTTGCCGGGGCCCCGGCAAGGGTCTTGCCGCGGCGCCTGCTGCCATCCTCAGCAAGGTGCTTGCCGGAGGTCTTGTGGTCTTCCTTGGCTGGGATCCCGCCAAGGGTCGTTGTGTTCTCAGTGTGTATCTGATCTTGAATGTCTTCACAAAGATCTGCATGCCACTACGGGGATGCCTCCCGAATCCTTGCCCCATGGGGGCAGTGGACTCAAAGGTGATCCGCTCCATAGGCGTGGGGTGAGTCGCCGCGGCAAGAGTCTTGCCAGCCCCGGCAAGGATCTTGTCGAGGCTGCTGAAACTGCCTCCCGGCAAGGATCTTGCTGGGGGAATCTGCTTCGTCCCTTTGATCTTTGTGGTCTTGTTCTCTTGGGCTTCAGTCTTACCCCGGGCTCACCTCCCTGGCCTTGCTTGGTGCGGCGGTGCCCATGGCTCAGACTGCCCGTGCACGGTCATAGGGGTACAAAAAGTGTACCCCCCTTTTTGTACACCGACACATATGCTCGCTATAACAGGTTTAACAACAAGCAAATATATCCATTCCTATCGGTATATTTAAAGCTGGGATTTATGGAAATGTACTACACAGTAAATAGTTGCACATATAGAGCATCACACTGAACAACTGAAATAAACAAGGCATAAAGCAAACAACCAAATATAGCAATTAAAACTGGACATATTCTCACTACACTACAAAAGGGACTCAAGAGAACAAATCATGGGTTCCCCCTGTGAAGAGGCATGACAAAACAAATAATGGGTTTCCTCACTTGTGATAGATGGGCTCGTTCCCGTGGGAAGAGCATGGACCCTGGGTACGCTCCATGTTGTCGCAAAAGGGCTCCATCCCCCTGGAAGAGCACTGTTGTAGGGTGCCCTCCTGATGTGGCAGATGGGCTCTTTCACCTTGGAAGAGTAGGAGAGGGTGCCCTCCTCGTGGTCGCAAATACGTCTCCAACGTATCTACTTTTCCAAACCCTTTTGCCCTTGTTTTGGACTCTAACTTGCATGATTTGAATGGAACTACGCTGTTTTCAGCAGAATTGTCATGGTGTTGTTTTTGTGCAGAAATAAAAAGTTCTCGGAATGACCTGAATATCCACGGAGAATTATTTTGGAAAATATAAAAAATACCTGCAAGAAGATCCAGACCAGGGGGCCCACACCCCCTGCCTCGTGGGCCCCTGGTGCTCCACTGACGTATTCCTAGATCCTATATATTCACTTTCGGGAGAAAAAAATCAGAGAGGAAGAATTATCACATTTTACAATACGGAGCCGCCGCCGCCAAGCCCTAATCTCTCTCACGAGGGCTGATATGGAGTCCGTTCGGGGCTCCGGAGAGTGGAAATCGTCGCCATCGTCATCATCAACCTTCCTCCATCACCAATGCCATGATGCTCACCGCCGTGCGTGAGTAATTCCATCGTAGGCTTGCTGGACCGTGATGGGTTGGATGAGAACTATCATGTAATCGAGTTAGTTTTGTTAGGGTTTGATCCGTAGTATCCACTATGTTCTGAGATTGATGTTGCTATGGCTTTGCTATGCTTAATGCTTGTCACTAGGGCCCGATTGCCATGATTTCAGATCTGAACCTATTATGTTTTCATGAATATATGTGTGTTCTTGATACTATCTTGCAAGTCTATAGTCACCTACTATGTGTTATGATCCGGCAACCCCGAAGTGACAACAATTGGGACCACTCCCGGTGATGACCGTAGTTTGAGGAGTTCATGTATTCACTATGTGTTAATGCTTTGGTCCGGTACTCTATTAAAAGGAGGCCTTAATACCCCTTAGTTTCCACTAGGACCCCGCTGCCACGGGAGGGTAGGACAAAATATGTCATGCAAGTTCTTTTCCATAAGCACGTATGACTATATTCGAAATACATGCCTACATTACATTGATGAACTGGAGCTAGTTCTGTGTCACCCTAGGCTATAACTTCTCCATGATGAATTGCATCCGACATAATTTCCCATCACCGATCCAATGCCTACGAGCTTTTCACATATTGCTTGTTGCTTATTTACTTTTCCGTCGCTACTATTACAAAAACTACAAAAACACTACCGTTACTTTTATTGCCGCTACCGCCACTATCATATTACTTTGCTACAGAACTATCTTGCTGCAGATACTAAGTTTCCAGGTGTGGTTGAATTGACAACTCAGCTGCTAATACTTAAGAGTATTCTTTGGCTCCCCTTGTGTCGAATCAACAAATTTGGGTTGAATACTTTACCCTCGAAAGCTGTTGTGATCCCCTACATTTGTGGGTTATCAAGACTATTTTCTGGCGCCGTTGCCGGGGAGCATAGCTCTATTCTTTAAGTCACCTGGGATTTATATCTGTTGATCACTATGAAGAATTTGAAGGACTCAAAAACCAAGTTCTTACCCTCAACTATGAGGGGAGGTAAGGAACTGCCATCTAGCTCTGCACTTGATTCTCCTTCTGTTATGGGTAAATTTGCGACACCTACTCCTGCTATTGAATCTGATATGTCGTATGTTCTTGATGATGCCACTTCTGCTATGTATGATGAAACTACTTCTATGCTTGATAATACTGTGCCACTAGGTGAATTTCTAGATGAAAAATTGCTAAGGTTAGGGAGAAAGCAAATATTGAAACTGATGATATTTATGAAAGTGATGATGAAACTTCTCCCAATAGATATGAATTTCCTGTTGTTCCTGAGGGTTATGTTATGGATGAAGAAACTTCTAGAGACTTTCTTGCTTGCAATGATAGATATGATCTTAAGAAATTATTAGCTAAGCTGAAAGAAAAGTCGTTGAATGCTAGAATGAAACATGACCCTGTTTTCGCTACTTCACCTATCTGTGTTACCGATAAGGATTATGAATTCTCTGTTGATCCTGAGTTAATTACTTTGGTTGAATCTGATCCTTTCCATGGCTATGAATCTGAAACTGTTGTGGCACATCTTACTAAGTTGAATGATATAGCCACCCTATTTACCAACGATGAAAAAATTTGTTACTACTATATCATTAAGTTGTTTCCTTTCTCGTTAAAGGGTGATGCTAAGACTTGGTTTAATTCTCTTGATCCTGGTTGTGTGCGTAGTACCCAGGATATGATGTATTACTTCTCTCCTAAATATTTTCCCGCTCATAAGAAGCAAGCTGCCTTACGGGAAATATATAACTTTGTGCAAACTGAAGAAGAGAGTCTCCCACAAGCTTGGGGGAGGCTTCTCCAATTACTTAATGCTTTGCCTGATCATCCTCTTGAGATGCATGATATACTTGATATCTTTTATAATGGACTAACCGATGCTTTCAGAGACCACCTGGATAGTTGTGTTGGTTGTGTTTTCAGGGAAAGAACAGTTGAACAAGCTGAATTACTATTGAATAATATTGTGGCCAATGAAAATAATTGGACACTTCCTGAACCAGCCCCTAAGCCAACTCCGAAGAAAAGAGGTGTTCTCTTTTTTAGTCCTGAAGATATGCAAGATGCAAAGAAATCTATGAAAGAAAAAGGTATTAAAGCTGAAGATGTTAAGAATTTACCGCCTATTGAGGAAATACATGGTCTTGATAACCCGACACAAGTAGTAAAGGTAAATTCTCTTTATAGATTTGATGAAGGTGATATGCCTTGTTATAAGTTTGCTAGCCAATGCTTAGATGAGTTTGACAATTTTATTGTGAAACAAGAAAACTTCAATGCTTATGTTGGTAGACAATTACAACACAATGCTTATATGATTGAACGCTTGAGTGATTATATGTCTAGAGTTAAAGGTGAATTGAAGCTCATTAGTAAACATGCTTCTATGGTTACCACTCAAGTAGAACAAGTACTTAAGGCTCAGAATGATTTTCTCAATGAATTAAATAATAAGAATAATGACTATGCTATTAGAGTTGCTACTAGAGGTGGTAAGGTGACTCTGGAACCTTTGTATCCTGAGGGCCACCCTAAGAGAATTGAGCAAGATTCTCAGAGAGCTAATTTAGATGCACCTAGTTCTTCTAAAAAGAAGAAAAAGAAAAATGATAGGACTTTGCATGCTTCTAGTGAACCTGCAGCTGACACACCTGAGAATCCCAATGATATATCTGTTTCTGATGCTGAGACACAATCTGGTAATGAACATGAACCTAGTGATAATATTAATGATGATGTTCATGATGATGCTCAACCTAGCAATGATAATGATGTAGAGATTGATCCTGCTGTTGATCTTAATAACCCACAATCAAAGAATCAATGTTATGATAAGAGAGACTTTGTTGCTAGGAAGCACGGTAGGGAAAGAGAACCATGGGTTCAGAAACCCATGCCTTTTCCTCCTAAACCATCCAAGAAAAAGGATGATGAGGATTTTGAGCGCTTTGCTGAAATGATTAGACCTATCTTTTTGCGTATGCGTTTGACTGATGTGCTTAAAACAAACCCTTATGCTAAGTATATGAAATATATTGTTACCAACAAAAGAAAGATACCTGATGTAGAAATTTCCACCATGCTTGCTAATTACACTTTTAAGGGTGGAATACCTAAGAAACTAGGAGATCCAGGAGTACCTACTATACCTTGCTCCATTAAACGAAACTATGTTAAAACTGCTTTATGTGATCTTGGAGCCGGTGTTAGTGTTATGCCTCTCTCTTTATATCGTAGACTTGACTTGAGTAAGTTGACACCTACTGAAATATCTTTGCAAATGGATGATAAATCAACTGCTATACCAGTCGGTATTTGTGAGGATGTGCCTGTTGTAGTTGCAAATGTTACTATTCTAACGGACTTTGTTATACTTGATATTCCCGAGGACGATAGCATGTCTATTATGCTTGGTAGACCCTTTTTGAATACTGCAGGGGCTGTTAT
Source organism: Secale cereale (assembly GCA_902687465.1). Lineage (NCBI taxonomy): Eukaryota > Viridiplantae > Streptophyta > Magnoliopsida > Poales > Poaceae > Secale > Secale cereale. The sequence continues at coordinate 719,383,710 of LR738711.1, read as the reverse complement.
TGATTGCAACAAAGACAATGTCACTTTTCATGTCAATGATAATGATCATACGGTACACTTTCCGAGGAAACAACCTCAGGTCCACAGTATCAATTATATTGGAAAATTTTCAACTATCACTATTGGAGGTTTTGAATTTCCTCTTCCTACTGTCAAGAAGGCATATGATATTCTTATTGTTGGGGACATACATATCCCCATTGAGGTAACCTAGTGTTATTCAAAAATTCTTCGGTTTCATGTTATTCGGAAAGAGTTTATTAACAAGACCTGATCAACCTTGTTAATGGATTCCTTTTGATGAGCATGGGATAGCTGAATCTAGATAGCACCACCTTCTGTACCCTCCTTTTACTTTCTGTTAATTAGGATAAATAAAACATAAATAGTATTTTCTGTCTGTTTCCAGACTTATCCGTGCAATAAAAAATACCCCGAAAATAAAAGTTCTCCAAATGCCCTAAAATGAAATATGATTTTTTCTAGAATATTTGAGAAAATATGGCACATAACACACAACGAGGGGAGCCAGCACCTGGCCATGAGGGTCCTGGGCGCGCCCCCTGCCAGGGCGCGCCCCCTGCCAGGGCGCGCCCCCTGCCTCGTGGGCCCCACATGGCCCCCCTCCACTTATTCCTCCACCCACACTCTTCTTCTTCCTCCTAAAAAATCACCAACCAGCTCAAACCCGAGTTCTAGCTCATCTTGCTGCCATTTTCGATCTCCTTGCTTAAAGCACCATTCACCAAACTGTTTGGGGGAGATTGTTCCTTGGTATGTGACTCCTCCATTGGTCCAATTAGTTTTTGTTCTAGTGCTTTATTTATTGCAAACTTTTGATGATGTGGTGACCTTGTTCTTGAGCTTGCATGCCAAATTTTCCTGGTCCCAAGTAGTTCTAATGCATGATATAGTCTCTAGGCACTTATGGGAGTTGTTGCTATCAATCTGGTTGAGTTTGGTTAACTTTTATTTTGAGTTACTAATTTTTTTAGAAAATTTCAGAAAAATGCATAGGAAAAACTTCCAAGGTGGTTCTTCAAGGAAGCAAGAACCGAGGCTCGCATTTCGTGAGCCGGACGATGAACTACCGCGGGATGCTGACGTGCGGCCTTGTGAATGGTTGTCAGATGACTTTATGGATCAGGTTGGCATCAAGGATGAATTTTACGCATACGTGCGCAACGCTGACCTCGAGGGCTTCATACAAGATAAGTGCCCTCAATAATATGGCTTAACTAACACCTTTGTGAGAAGGTTTAAATTTTCATCTTCACGTAATTCTCACACTATCCTGTTTGACCTGTATGATAAATCTTACACCATGGACTTAGAGGATTTTAATGATGCTTGTAAGCTCCCACAATGGGGCAGTATGGGTGATCCTCGCAAATCTGAATTTAGAGATTTCCTTGCTAGTATCACAGTGGGGGAATCTAGAGAAATCACACAGGCTACCACAGGGAGCATCCATTTTCCTGCTATTCATTACTTTGCTCTCTTTATTGGTAGATGCATAAATGGTAAAGATGAGGCTTGTCACATGTGTGTCCTAGATCTTAGTGTTCTCAAGAGTGTTGTACTAGGTGATAGACAATATAACTTGGGAGCCATTGTTGCACGTAGGCTACACCATAATGGTATGCATGGAGATTTATTTGGTGGGATCTATGCGACTCGCATAGCCTGCCGTCTTGTTGTGCCTGTGCACGAGAATGATGAACCTTTACATCCTCCTCGTTTGGATTGCCATGGTACGACTAGTCACCGGTTTATAGAGAGGGATGATCAATCCCTCAAGTATCGACGAATCTTTAATAGGAGTCATGCCATCCCTATTGTTCTTCCTGCCCCTACTTTGTTTGACTTTCAGGCAAAAGGGAGATACACTATAACCATGGAGGAGGCAAATGCGTATTATAATATGACGGAAGCAGCCCACCTTCGAGCTGCAGCTCAGCAGGCAGTAGCTGCTGCATCTCGGTACAACCCCAACTACGACTTTGGATATCCGTCAGGCCAATACTATCCATAGACCAACTTAGGCCAAAAGCCTAAGTTTGGGGGAGTACGTGTTCCTCACCGACTTTACATTCATGTTCACACACTTATTTAGTTGTCGGTGCTCACACTCTTTCACTGTACCATCCATGGTTAGTTTAATTTCTTTTTCTTAGTCTTTTTCTCGTGTGCTAGAAAAACCTTAAGAAAAACAAAAAATATTAGTTGTACCTTCTAGCTAGTTTACTTTCCTTGCATGTAGTAGTAATTAAAAGAAAACCCAAAAAGATTTCCCATTCTTATTTTGCTTGTTGGGAGCTTTCCCGTGTAAATAGTTCCTTTTCTTTTCTTTGTTGGTTAAGAGTAGAGGACCATGATTGAAAATGCTAAGTAGCTCTCATATGCTTTATCGATTATTTAACCTTGATCCATATTACCTTGTCTTCTCTCTTGTATTAAATGTTCGCAGATTTCAGCTTAGTCCAATGCACGTGCACTATCATTATTATCCACATCGTTTGGTCGTGCGAGTGAAAGGCAAAAAGGATGATATATGATGAACTAATTGAGATGAGAAAAGCTGGTATGAACTCAACCTCTCTTGTTTATCTAAATATGATAGTTCATCGTTCCTGATTCAGCTTGTTATGAATGAAACATGCTTGCAAAGTCAATTAGAGATCATAGCTGCTTATGCCATGCTTAATTAGCTGAGAGTTTATAATGGTCTATCTTGCGTGCCAACATGATTTTAAAATGGTTGTGATGTGGTATGATGAGGTGGTATCCTCCTTTGAACGGTTCAAGTGGTCTGACTTGGCACATGTTCACGCATGTAGTTGAAACAAATCAACATAGCCTCCATGATATTTATGTTCATGGTGATTTATATCCTACTCATGCTTGCATTCATTGTTGATTAATTTTAATGCATGTTCATGACCGTTGTTGCTCTCTAGCTAGTCGCTTCCCAGTATCTTTCTAGCCTTCATCCTTACTAAGCGGGAATACTGCTTGTGCATCCACTTCCATAAATCCCAAAGTTATTCCACATGAGTCCACCATACCTTCCTATATGCGGTATTTACCTGCCGTTCCAAGTAAATTTGTATGTGCCAAACTCTAAACCTTGAAATGAAATTATATTTTGTATGCTCGAACAACTCATGTATCAACTAGGGATGTCTATATCTTCCATGCTAGGTGGGTTATTCTCACGATGAGTGGACTCCACTCATCATTCACGAGAAAATGACTGGTAACCGGGATGCCCGGTCCCGTGCTCAAAATCATAATAATTAAACAAAACTCCCCCAGGGCCGTTGCTTGTTTGGACGGTAACCCGTGGATTCGGATGGTCGTGGAGTGTGCTTGTTGGTGGTTGGGGGAGTATAAACTTTACCATTCTATTTGGGAACCACCTATAATGTGCGTAGCATGGGAGATATCGAGATTCTTGGTTGTTATGTTGACAATGAAAGTATACCGCTCAAAGTGTTATTCATCTCTATTTAAAAATCGAGCTCTGGCACCTCTACAAATCCCTGCTTCCCTCTGCGAAGGGCCTATCTATTTACTTTTATGCAGAGTCATCATCCTCTTATAAAAGAGCACCAGTAGGAGAGCACCTCTGTCATTTGCATGTATTAATATTAATTTGCATTGAGTATGATCATGACTGGATCTCTTTTACTATGAATTACAATGTCTAGTCAGTCCTTGATCTTTGAAGGTGCTTTGCATTTATGTTTTGCGGTCTCAGAAAGGGCTAGCGAGATACCATCTTATTATACCATATCATGATTGTTTTGAGAAAGTGTTGTCATCCGAGGTTTATTATTATTGCTCGCTAGTTGATTATGCCATTGATGTGAGTAGACATGAGACATGAAAGTTATTGTGAATGTGGTTAGTTCATGATCATTGCTGAAAACCTAAATGCTGGGTTACAAATTTACAACAACAAGAGCTAACAAAGTTTGTCAAAGTTTTTCTTTATCACTTTTATTTTATCAACTGAATTGCTTGAGGACAAGCAAAGGTTTAAGCTTGGGGGAGTTGATACATCTCCAACGTATCTAGTTTTCCAAATGCTTCTGCCCTTGTTTTGGACTCTAACTTGGATGATTTGAATGGAACTAACCCGGACTGATGCTATTTTCAGCAGAATTGCCATGGTGTTGTTTTTGTGCAGAAATAAAAAGTTCTCGGAATGACCTGAAAATCCACGGAGAATTATTTTGGAAAATATAAAAAAATACGTGCAAGAAGATCCAGACCAGGGGGCCCACACCCTGTCCACGAGGGTGGGGGCGCCACCTCCCCGTAGGGCACGCCCCCTGCCTCATGGCCCCCCTGGTGCTGCACCGACATATCCCTAGATCCTATATATTCACTTTTGGGGAGAGAAAAATCAGAGAGGAAGAATTATCGCGTTTTATGATATGGAGCCGCCGCCAAGCCCTAATCTCTCTCGGGAGGGCTGATCTGGAGTCCGTTCGGGGCTCCGGAGAGTGGAGATCGTCGCCATCGTCATCATCAACCTTCCTCCATCACCAATTCCATGATGCTCACCGCCGTGCGTGAGTAATTCCATCGTAGGCTTGCTGGACGGTGATGGGTTGGATGGGATCTATCATGTAATCGAGTTAGTTTAGTTAGGGTTTGATCCCTAGTATCCACTATGTTCTGAGATTGATGTTGCTATGACTTTGCTATGCTTAATGCTTGTCACTAGGGCCCGAGTGCCATGATTTCAGATCTGGACCTATTATGTTTTCATGAATATATGTGTGTTCTTGATCCTATCTTGCAAGTCTATAGTCACCTACTATGTGTTATGATCCGGTAACCCCGAAGTGACAACAATCGGGACCACTCCCGATGATGACCGTAGTTTGAGGAGTTCATGTATTCACTATGTGTTAATGCTTTGGTCCGGTACTCTATTAAAAGGAGGCCTTAATATCCCTTAGTTTCCACTAGGACCCCGCTGCCACGGGAGGGTAGGACAAAAGATGTCATGCAAGTTCTTTTCCATAAGCACGTATGACTATATTCGGAATACATGCCTACATTACATTGATGAACTGGAGCTAGTTCTGTGTCACCCTAGGTTATAACTCCTACATGATGAATTGCATCCGACATAATTTCCCATTGCCGATCCAATGACTACGAGCTCTTCACATATTGCTTGTTGCTTATTTACTTTTCCGTCGCTACTATTACAAAAACTACAAAAACACTGCCATTACTTTTATTGCCGCTACCACCACTATCATATTACTTTGCTACTAAACTATCTTGCTACAGATACTAAGTTTCCAGGTGTGGTTGAATTGACAACTCAGCTGCTAATACTTAAGAGTATTCTTTGGCTCCCCTTGTGTCGAATCAACAAATTTGGGTTGAATACTTTACCCTCGAAAACTGTTGTGATCACCTACACTTGTGCGTCATCAGTCGCTGTCGATGTGGCCTGACTTTGAAGCTGTGGATCCCAAGCCAACGACACAGAACATGTCCTTTAGAAATGACAAAAGGGGCTCGATGGTGATGTAGGATGGAAAATTCTTGACAGCGAGCCAGAGGAGATCAACGGTGGGGCCATGGATGAGATCGACAGCGGTTGAACCTAAGGGGTTGGGGGTGGGACACTTAACCTATGAGATAGCCCATGTCAGGTCATCATTGTCGACGACCTCGATGTTGTAGCTGGCGTCCGCGACGTACCCGCATACTCTAGCCCACTGATTGAGAGCATGCGATGAGTAATGGTTGCCAGCTTCCTGGGCGGCCACCTCGGCGACGTTGGGCAAAGAGGCCGTGATACACCTCTTTCAGACCTAGTCATTCCTCGAGCTCCACGGGAAGTGTAGCTAGGCTTAGGCCGCGACGCTCTGGAGTCGGGGATGGGGATCTGTGGGAAAGGGGGTGTTTGGCGGGAGTCATCTAAGAAACTCAGGGCGACTAGGGTATGGGGATCGGTGGGTAAGATGCACAGGCAAACCGACAGATGCTAATAATGGAGGACTTGCGGCGGTGGCGACGACCTTGCTAGGGTTTCGAGCGAGGAAGGGGCTGTGGTGGGGGTGGGGGTGTGCGCGCGCGTGCCCAAGG
>LR738711.1:719244683-719367386 GCA_902687465.1 Secale cereale | reverse complement strand
CCCCCCCCCCCCCCCCCCCACCCGAGCCGGAGTTATACGAGGCACCTAGATGAACCGGCCGTATCTAGCAGCGCACGGAGACGACACCAGCAGAGGCAGGATAATCCGGCAGGAGTAGGAGCACATGCACAAGAGGCGGCGGATCAGGCCAGGTATACGGCTCATAATGACGCCCGTCAGGCAACACCGGTTCACCCCACCACCACAGTCGAAACAGGAATCATGTCCAGTTCCTTGGGAGTGCAATGTCTCATCCCCGCTTTACAGAACATGAAGCTACCCAAAGATTTCAAAGGTCCACGTAAGGTACCCAACTACATGGCGGATCTGGCTCCGGAGGCGTGGGTTGAAAGTTATGAGATGGCCATGGAGATGCTTGACGTGGATGAAGCTGCATGCGCCAAGTACTTCACAATGATGCTTGAGGGCACGGCCCGAACATGGCTAAAGGGTTTTCCTCCTAACTCCATCGGATCATGGGGCGAGTTGCGTCGCCGGTTTATCAATAATTTCAAAGACACGTGCAAGCAACCGATGTCCGTGGTGGACTTAGCGGCATGTGTTCAAGGAGAGCAAGAAACCACCAGTAGTTGGGTGCGGCGAGTGTCCGAAATCTTGCACTCCTCCAATAGCATCAATCCAAGTACGGCGATAGTAACCTTGGAAGGCAATTGTCGGTTTGAGCCTTTGAGGCAGAAGCTGGGACGGCTCAAACGTGATTGCAATGACATGGGAATGCTCATGGGCGCTTTGGTAAAATATGGAGACTCTGATAATACCAAGTATCCAGATGCAGATGGAGACAAGTCCGGGAAGGCGAGCAAAAACGGTAAACCGGCGCAGGCCAATCCGGCGGGCACAGGGTTCAATGGCAAGCGTAAAGCGGAGGACAGCTCAGACTTTGTGGCCAATACCAACACTCAGGACAACGGGCAGCGTCGTAAGGGTAAACCGCCCCCATGCAGCGGGAGGCCGCCTATTAATCTAGATCGCCAGTTGAACATGCCTTGCCCAAGGCACGGTACAGAGGAAAACCCAGCTACGCATCTCTGGAAAGACTGTTTCATCATGCAAGAGCTTGTGAAACAGGCCAAATATAACCACGGGCCCCCCAGTGGGTCAGGTCCCGGTTTTCAAGGTCCGGGTTATCAGGGTGGTGGATCCGGTTCAGGATACCACGGCGGTAACAATAGCCACAATGGCAACAATCAACATCAACATGACCAACAACATGGTCAGGGTGGATACAACAACCAAGGGAATCAACAGTGCCAGCAGCAGCAGCAAACCGGATATCAGAACAATCCGAAGGAGCTGAGCAGTGGGCAGTATCACGTCTTCACCACAAGTTTATGCAAGCGGGATCAGAAGGTTCTAAAGAGGGTCGTACACTCTGTTGAACCGGCGATACCACGTTTTTTACGTTGGTCTGAGCAACCCATTGTATGGAGCAGAGAAGATCACCCACCACGGGTTGATAATCCGGGTCAGTTGGCTCTGGTGGTGGCACCACAGGTGGGTGGTTATAAGTTCACCAAAGTACTTATCGATGGAGGCAGCAGCATCAATATCCTATACTGTGAGACTTTTCGACGTATGGGGTTGACAGATAAGAAGCTCCGACAGCCCAACACAATGTTCCATGGGGTGGTGCCCGGCAAATCGGCGTATCCAGTTGGAAAAATTGATCTGGAAGTTACCTTTGGGGATGAGCATGACTCTAGGTCGAAAACTATGACCTTTGAGGTTGTAAAAGATCAGGAGCCCATACCATGCTCTATTTGGGAGACCGGTTTACGCCAAGTTCATGGCTAGACCGTGTTATGTTTATCTGCAACTCAAAATGCCAGGCCACAAAGGAACCATCACGGTTCACGGGAGCCGTAAGATTGCATTGGAGTGCGAGGAAGGAGACGCGGCTTATGCTGAGGCGGTTTGCGCTACGGAAGAGCTAAAATTCTATAAGGACAATGTTGATCCGGAAGATATGTCCCCGCTGAAGAAGCCAACTACAGAGCATGATCCGGCGTTGAAGTTCAATTCAGCGAAGGAAACCTAGCAGGTTGACTTTGTTCCGGGCGATTCATCCAAGCAGTTCACCATCAGCGCTAACCTAGACCCTAAATAGGAAAGCGCGCTCATCGAGTTCATCCGTGAGAACCGGGATATCTTTGCATGGAAACCTTCTGACATGTCAGGTATACCGAGGGAACTCGCTGAGCACAATCTTAATATTGATCCGAAGTTTAAACCGGTCAAGCAGTATCTGCGCTGCTTCAATGAGGAGAGGCGCAAGGCTATAGGTGAAGAAGTAGTTAGGCTTTTGGCTGCAGGCTTCATAGTTGAGGTGTTTCATCCAGAGTGGCTGGCTAATCCGGTACTGGTGCTTAAGAAAAACGGAACCTGGAGGATGTGTGTTGATTACACAGACTTGAACAAAGCTTGCCCAACTGATCCTTTTGCTCTCCCCCGTATTGATTAAATTATCGATGCTACGGCGGGATGTGAGCGGTTTAGTTTTTTGGATGCATATTCAGGTTATCATCAGATCAAGATGGTAGTTAAGGACCAGGAGAAGATAGCTTTCATAACTCCCTTTGGAGCCTTCTGCTATGTATCCATGCCTTTTGGGCTCAAGAGTGCCCAAGCAACTTACCAGCGATGTGTGCAGAACTGCCTACAAGGGCAGATTGGAAGAAATGTCCATGCATACGTTAATGACATTGTGGTGAAATCCAGGAGGGAAGAGACGCTGATAGAGGATTTAAAAGAAACCTTTGATAACCTCCGAGTTTATAAAATGATGCTCAATCCGGAGAAGTGTGTCTTTGGTGTTCCGGCGGGCAAGCTCCTTGGATTCTTAGTGTCAAACTGAGGGATTGAAGCTAATCCGGAGAAGATCAAGGCGATCACGTCCTTGGCTAAACCAGTGTGTATCAATGATGTCCAGCGCGTGGCGGGCCGCATTGCAGCACTGAGTCGGTTCATCAGCCGTTTAGGAGAGAAGGCAATCCCGCTCTATCAGATGATGAAAAAGACGGACCGGTTTGTCTGGAGTGATGCTGCAAACGCTGCATTCGAGGATCTGAAGAGGCAATTGGCAGAACCGCCAGTCCTTGCTGCCCCGGTTGACAATGAGCCGCTGCTGTTATACGTAGCTGCCAACGCCCGAGCGGTGAGCGTGGCCATTGTGGTGGAGCGCAAGGAAGCAGGCAAAGAATATCCGGTGCAGCGGCCGGTTTACTACATCAGCGAGGTGCTCATTGAATCAAAGCAGAGATATCCACATTGGCAGAAACTGGTGTATGGAGTGTTCATGACAAATCGGAAGCTGAAGCACTATTTCCAGGGCCATCCAATCACTGTGGTCAGTTCAGCTCCATTAGGGGATATAATCCAGAACAGAGAAGCCACTGGTAGGGTTGCGAATTGGGCCATTGAGCTTCGCCCGCACGAATTAAAGTATGTGCCCCGCCCCGCTATAAAGTCCCAGGCACTGGTGGACTTCATTAATGATTGGACAGAGTTGCAAGCACCTGAGGAGAAGCTGGATCATACATACTGGACTATTCACTTTGACGGTTCAAGACAATTGGAGGGCTCGGGGGCTGGAGTCGTGTTAACTTCCCCACGAGGTGATAAGTTCTGTTACGTCCTCCGTTTAATGTTCCCTTGTACTAACAATGCTGCTGAGTATGAAGCTCTCCTCCATGGTCTGCGAATGTCCAAGGAGATGAACTTGAGCCGGGTTAAGTGCTTTGGTGATTCAGATTTGGTGGCACAACAAGTATCGGGTAAATGGGACTCCAAGGATCCGCTCATAGCAGCATATCGATGAGAGGTGGATGCAGTCACAGGATACTTCAAAGGATATCAGGTTGATCATATAGACCAGCGAAAAATGAAGCAGCCGATGCATTAAGCCCGCTGGGCTCTCAGCGTAAACCGGTCCCACCTAATACTTTCTTAGACGAATTGCATAATCCATCAGGACAGATACTTTCAGAGGAGGACTTGGTTGTTCCTGATCCAGAAGCACAGTTGGTTGTAGCACTTCACATCATTCCGGATTGGACACTACCTTACTTGGCATACATGAGCCGAGGTGAGTTGCCAGAGGACGAAGTTGAGGCCCGGCAGATAATCCGGCGGTCTAAATCTATGACTATCATCAACGGAGAACTTCATCACCGCAGCGTTTCTGGGGCGTTTCAGCGATGTGTATCATCAGAGGAAGGATGTGATATTCTTCGAGAGATTCATGAAGGGGATTGCGATCATCACGCATGTTCAAAATCCTTGGTAGCTAAAGCTTTTCGTCATGGGTTCTACTGGTTGATGGCTCACGCCGACGCAGAGGACTTGGTCAGAAAATGTGAGGCTTGCCAGAAATTCTCACGGTGTGCTCATGTACCGGCGCAGGAGCTGAGGGTGATTCCAATCACTTGGCCGTTTGCGACTTGGGGGCTTGATATGGTCGGACCTTTTAAGAGATCCAAGGATAAGAAAACTCACCTATTGGTAGCAGTGGACAAATTCACAAAATGGGTTGAAGCGGAACCTGTCAGTAAATGTGATGCGGCAACAGCGGTTCAGTTCATCAAAAAAGTGATTTTCCGGTTTGGCTTTCCACACAGCATTCTAACTGATAATGGCACCAACCTATCTAAAGGGGATATGGAGGAGTTCTGTCAAAGAGAACATATTCGCCTTGATGTATCATCAGTAGCTCACCCTCAGTCCAATGGCCAAGCTGAGAGAGCCAACCAAGAGATCTTGAGAGGCATCAAGCCCCGGCTTATGGTTCCTCTGCAAAGAACACCGGGTTGCTGGGTAGAAGAGTTTCCTTCTGTCTTATGGAGCATCAACACTACACCTAACAGATCTACATGATACACGCCTTTCTTTATGGTGTATGGTGCTGAAGTGGTCCTCCCTAGTGATATCCGGCATGACTCACCACGGGTGGCGGCTTACATTGAAGCAGATAACGAACAAGCAAGACAAGACAGCTTGGACCGGTTGGACGAGGAACAAGATACGGCAGCAGCGCGATCAGCAATTTATCAGCAAGACCTGCGCCGGTACCATAGCCGCCGGGTCAAGACCAGGACATTTCAGGAAGGAGATCTGGTGCTCCGGCTCATCCAGGACCAGACAGATATGCACAAGCTATCCCCACCCTGGGAAGGGCCCTTTGCGGTCAGCAAAAATCTGCACAACGGATCATACTATCTTGCCGATGTTCGAGAGCATAAGGAATCACGTACGGCAGAAGAGGAGACCAAGCGGCCGTGGAACATCGCTCTTCTTCGACCTTACTACACTTGAGCCATTGGCTCCGCTTTATGTACAATGTATATATTATGATTAATAAAATAAACTAGCGCCCCCGGTACACCAGGGAATCAGCCATCTTTTTCGAAAAAGAGTATCACATGGGGGCTTCGAAAGAAACCTTCCATGGCCTCTTAAACCGGCGCCCTTGACAGAATCAAGGAATCAGCCGTGTTTCTTTACACAAAAGAGTATCACATGGGGGCTTCGAAAGAAACCTTCCATGGCCTCTTAAACCGGTGCCCTTGACAGAATCAAGGAATCAACCGTGTTCTTTACACAAAGGAGTATCACATGGGGGCTTCTAAAAAAGCTGTCCATGGCCTCCTAAACCGGCGCCCTTGGCAAATCAAGGAATCAACCAGCTTATCTATTCGAACAAGAGTCACATGGGGGCTTCCGCGGGCAAGGAAGTTTTCCGTGGTCTCTTGAGCCGGCGGCGGTATGAAGCCCATCATAAGAGCACTGCTCTGGTTGCTTCGACAATTTCCACATGATGATGAGGGGTAAAAGAGGGTTTGATGCCTAGCACAACTCAAACATATGCCCCGACGAGCAAACGGCTCACACACTACCTGGAGGCTCTCAGCGAGTTCAATACCCTTGTAGTGAACATGGCTTGGAAGCCCGGTGCATGCACCTAAAACCCTGGATTAACCTGCCTGCATCAAGTAAATCACGCCGTCCAGGTAAACCTGGTATGACCCGTCGAACCTGGCACAAGTCAATCCTTCGGGACCCTGAACTTGGTCACGTTAAATTGACGATCATCGAGTTGATTACCCAAAGACAAAATCTTTGTGAGATTTTGAAACATTGGGTAGCTATGTACATCGATGATTTGGTTAAGGATTGCGGAGCATCTTGACAGGCTTTGCTAAAATGGTTAATGACAGTAGCCTGGCAGCTCATAAAAAGCCTCGAATTTGGAGCCTGGCAGCTCGTAAAAAGCCTCGACTATATGGTCTTATTTGCCCAAAAACCTTATTTTTATTTTTTATGTTTTCACAAATCTTTGTCTTCAAGGTCATTGTTTTTTTTAACCAAGTCCATTGATGCGAGACTGGAGAACTACAAGGTTGACCATACGTCTACAGAGTTAAAAGTCTGGGTCATGAACACCAGCGAGAGTTAAACCGGCGTTCATCATAACCCGGATCGGCCATCATACTAAACCGACACGAGAGCAAAGGGCTTCATCGGCACCCGCGCCTTAAGATTATTCCTACCGGGTTAAGGTCTACAAGCACACTTAATCACATGTATGGTGTATGTTTGTTTCATATGCAGTTCAATTATTCATTTTGAACATGTATCAGGGTAGTATAATCCGTCCGGTGGTAAACCGCCAGGACATCTTTTAGCATTGTCCATGCAGACGCAGGTAACATAAACTGATAAAGCATCGCAAAGAGAAGATATATTGGGGGGGTGCCAATCAAATTAATACCATAATAGTGGAACAAAGGTAGTATCTCAACTACTCTATTACAAGGCACTTGCAGGCCCAAAAGACCAGCAGTTTCTTGCAGATTATTCAGCATCTAAAGATTAAACCGGAGCCAGTTTAGGATTCTTCTTCAGCACGCTGTGAAGGCTCAGGGTCAACTTGCTCCAGATCTTCATCGGCTTCTGACAGCTGTTGGAAATCAGGAGTGCTCTAGTCAATCTTGGCGAGGGCACGTAAATATACTTCATCGTTTATAAGATCTGACGGGTCAACGTCAGGAGCGAAGGTATGCTTACGAACGGGTGGGATCAGATTTTTGGTGTCATAAACCGGCCGCTCCACCAGTGTATTCTCTAGATCATAACCTGGATGATACCTCGCTAAATCCGCTTCATCCGCAAGCTTACTGGCAAGAGGGCGCATGCTCTTGGTTAGAGAGCGAAGATCTTCAGAAGAGAAGGCTGACCCGTCCTCTTTCATGCTGGGATAACCATTCATGGCCTCCGCCGGAACAAAATTGGGAACCCACGCTTTGGCCCTGGTTAACGCCATAAGAGAGCCAGCTCCTGCAGCAGATTTCTTCACCTCAACAAGTAGAGCAGGCAAGACAGATTACTTTTCTAGTGTGCCTTGGATGGTGGTCGGCGCCGGTTTATTGTGCAACATAGCGCTGATAGCCCTTTGAGCACCGGTGTAGAGTTGCTCCACCAGGGTATAAGCAGCCTTCAGTTTCCAACGAATGTCATCTCCAAGATGAGTCACGCGCCTCCCTGTATATAGGTAATGGATTAAACCGGAGCAGTATAAGATTGCAAGGATAAATCATATAGAGACAGATACTCACCGAAGATAACAGATGTCATCTCGTTTACATGTTGTTTTAACCCGGATAACTCCTGCATCACCGGATTAAGGGCAGTCTCCGCATCCTTGGCTGTTTTTTCTAAAGCAGCCCTTTGCACCTCCCATGTGGACCGCTCCGCTTCAAACTATTTCTTGAGTTTTTCCATATTACTTAAAGCAAGGACAAGTTCTACCTTAGCTTTAGTTGAAGTAGTTTCATGGAAGGCCAAGCTATTCCGGAGTTCAGTTGCCTCCGAAGCTCTCCGGTTCAAATCAGCCTACAGGAAAAGGAAAGTGTAAGAAGGACAGTTCAATCAAAAGTCTCAAGCACATAACAAGTTATGCACTCGACACTTGGGGGCTAATGTACAATTGAAGTAAAGGAAGCAATTTTTTCAGACAAGTCCCAAGCACATAACAAGTTATTCCCTTGGCACTTGGGGGCTAATGTACGTTCATTCTCACACATAAGAGAAGTCCCGGTTCACCTACAGTGAAGTAAATCGGCACTTGGGGGCTACTATGGCCTAAGGGTATAATTGCAAGGTACAAGCAGAAAAACGGAAGGCAAAGGAAAGAAAGTTACCTCATATTTCTCCTTCATCATGTTGACTAAACCGGCCTCATAGTCGCGGCTGGTGAAGAGCCGGTTCAGATACCCAGAGTGGAGCTCCTGGGCACTAAGTTGTGTATAACTTGAAAAATCTGTACTCCACTTGACTTTATCTTGCTGAAGCTTTTCCTCCTTGGCAGTGTGTCTAGCCAAGACAACATGCTCTGTGGGAGCAGAGAAGCCTATCCCAGTTATCTCAACATCTTCTGTCGAGGCAGCGGTTGGCTGGAGGGGATCAGCGGTGCGCACCGGGCTAACAGGAGCCGGGCTAGCTCGAGGAGGACTAACCCGGACAGGGTTTGCCGGTTCAGCTGTGTTCTCCATAGCATCACCCCCCGGAGCAGCAAGATCTTCATGGTCTATAGGGGAGGGATCATCATGCTGAACTTCAACATTTTCCTCTGAAGGGTTGGCGGCTTCAGGATCCTCTACCGGTTCAACGGTGGTGTGTTCGACAGCCGGTTTATTTAACTTCACCTTTTTTCTAGGCTTCGGCATACTGATAATATGAAAGAGCAATGAAAATCACAAAGTCAAAACGGAAAAGGTAAGCCGGACGTTTGGAAAGATGACTTACCCAGGAACGGTCTTAAGCACTGGGACTTGAGTAGCGGTTGACTCGCCGGAAGAAGACAGAGGAGCTTCCTGGTAGTTGGGATCAGAGAGTTTAAGAGGTTTGCGAATAAGACCTGCTTTTGGATGAAGAAGGGTTGGAGTAAGCAAAACCTCTAAGCGGCGTCTGCGAGCTGGCATGTGGAGTAATCCGGACGATTCAACCACGTGACCACTATGGCGTGTGGTCCGGCAAGCCTCGTGCTGCTGTTTCTTCAAAAGAAAGTTGGGATCCAATTGAGCATAAGGGTGAGAAAATGGATACTTCCGGGATACCCGGCGGATCTTGGGTGGCAATGGTTCTGAATCAGATGAGAGAGAAATTACCTCAACTTCATCCGCTTTACTCCCTTCTGCCAGATCCTGAAAAAATATATTATTAACATAAATTCAGACAAAGGGAAATCAAAGGATATAAGAGTCATGCAGTACCTCAGAAGCCAGATCATCTTCCTCGGGGTTTGAACCGGAAGCGGGGGCAGGTGTCCTTTTCTGTTTCTTTACGGCTAAGGTCTTCTTGTGTGTTGGCTTCACCGGTTTATCTTGAGATTTCTTCTTCCAGAAGGGATCATTGGCCTTTGTAAAGGAATAAAGTAAATTGAAGACAAGTGATTTGGACGGATTAAAGCGAAAAGAAAGGGTCGGAAGAGTCTTACCGATGGCGGTCTGTTATTTTTGCAGAAAGGAGCTAAACCGGTCCGGCTGCAGTCTTCCAAGGGGATATTCAACATCTTCTTTGTAGATTCAGTAACCTCATTGTCAGGAAGCACCATTTTTGTGTGACGCTGAGGATCTTCCGGATTGCCGGTATATTCACACATTAAGTTTGAGCGCCGACTTAAGGGAAGAATGCTCCAAGAGAGCCAGCAGCGGACAAAATCAACCCTGGTTAAACCGTTAGCCACGAAGGCCCTAAGCTTGGCAAGTTGGGGGGCATATCGAGCCCGGTCTTGAGCGCTTAGACGCTGCGGGAAAGGATGACCCGGCGTCAGGCGGTAAGCACGATAACCCGGCAGCGGATTTTCTCCCTCGGGCGAAGTATCATTGCAATAGAACCAAGTCTGGTTCCATTCTTTGGGGTGGCTGTGAAGAGAGGCGTGAGGGAAGCTTACATCCTTCCTCTTTTGGATGCTCACACCACCAAGCTCAGTATGAGGCCCGTTCGAAAACTCAGTTCGGTGGTTCAAATGGAAGAAATCACGGAACAACTCCACAGATGGCTCTTCTTGCAAATATGCTTCCGAGAAGACTTGGAAGTTGCAGATGTTCGATATGGTGTTTGGACCTAGATCTTGCGGATGGAGTTGAAAATCAGCTAAAACGTCGCGGAAGAACTTTGAACCGGGAGGGCTGAAACCCCGGAACAGATGATCGAAGAAAACGATGACTTCTCCTTCCTTAGGCTGAGGAGGGCACTCTTTCCCGGGGGCCCGGCAGTGCAGAACCTCTCTTGGACCCAGAACACCAATTGAAGCTGTCTTTACCAAGTCATCCTCAGTGATCCGGGAAGGGACCCAATTGCAAGCAACGAACTGTTTAGCCATCGTTTCCGATGAGGGAGTGCTGAAAATACAATACAAGACCCGGTTTACAAATCTACTGGGTGCAAACCGGTGTGTTCTGAGAAAGTATTGACCTAATTGACGGTTTAAGCTAGGGACTAATGGTACCCGCTAATCTGGACCAAGCGTGAACGAGACAGCAACCGGTTTATGACAAAAGAAAGAGAAAGTTAAACCGCCAATTACGGTATGCGAGCTTAAATCTAAACCGTCAGTGCAGGCATATGAGGCGCAGTGTATAATTAAACCGGTAACATAAGAAGATAAGCTGCCGATCTAAAAGTGTGAAAAACAACTTTCACATGAAGCAGAAGTGAAATATGGATCTACGGCGCAGGGAAAAGACAAAACAATTCAAGTCATATTCAGTGAAGACAGCGGAAGTTTTCTACGGATCCAATCTAAACTAGCAGTATTGGAGAAACTAAGGTTATGGCGATGTAGCGGAATCACACGCACGAGGGTTGACCTAATAAGTGTTACATCTACAGCTAAAAAGAGCCTGCGGTGATGAACTACGAAGAACGAGGGTTCGCGGTGAGCTACAGAGAAACTCTAGAACTGAGATCTATGGGGAAGAAGACATCGTACCCGCTGAAGCAAAGGACAGTGGTGAGTTTCTGGACGCGTTCAGGTCGATGCAGCGGCCGGGCTTGCTGACGACGGCGAGCTCGAAGGACGGCGGTGGAGGCTTGAGCGCTGGAGGCGAAGGAAGACGAAGCAGAAGGGGAAAAGAGATGGCCCTCGGCTTTATTTATAGACAGAAGAGTTAAAACGGTAGGCGCGGGAATCGAGGAGGCCGAAAATCGGATATGGATTGAGCTATCGCCTCGATCTTCGAAGCGGCAATAAAGAAAGGTAACAAACAGATGGGGGTGTTAAATGTGCAGATGATGTCATGACAGGTTGAAGCGATTTTAGGAGATGACGTCACTGCCGGTTTATGAAGTATACGAGATCTGGAGAAAGGAATATTCGTTCAAGCCTTGGAAGACTGACATGAACAAGTTCAAATCAATCTGGGGCCTAATGTTAGGGATATACTATCAGGTATAAACCGGCCAGGAGGGTCCAGTTTACATTATCAAGATTATATTGACAGAAGCCCGGCTGAATGTATAGTAGAAGATTATAGCCCAAAGAGGCTCGGGGCCCATATGTTGAGGCCCACGGTTTGTAAACTGTCATACTATGTAACTTGGAATGTAAGGTGGCAAGAGTAGAGACCGAGGCGAACACGTTTATGAGCCGGCCTCGGGACTCTGTAAACCGGACCGACCGTCGCCTCTTATATAAAGGGACGGCCCGGCGACGGTTCAGGACAGGAAACAACAGCTCAAGACACAGGCAAAGCGGATTCGCTCCCTGGTCATCGAAGACCAAGCAATACTACACCAAACTAGACGTAGTCTTTTACCTTCATCGAAGGGGCCGAACTAGTATAAACTCCCTGTGTCCTTCGTTCGCTTTAACCCCTTTGAGCTAACCCGCGGCGATGGCCTCATGACTAAGTCCTTTTGCTAGGACATCTGCCGTGCTAAATCCACGATACCTAGGGTTCATACTTTCACTAGTGCAAGTTCTCTCAACAATAATAACATAACTGGATCATATAACTATCCCTCAACATGCAAAAAAGAGTCACTCCAAAGTCACTAATAGCGGAGAACAAACGAAGAGATTATTGTAGGGTACGAAACCACCTCAAAGTTATTCTTTCTCATCGATCTATTCAAGAGTCCGTAGTAAAATAACACGAAGCTATTCTTTCTGTTCGATCTATCCTAGAGTTCATACTAGAATAACACCTTAAGACACAAATCAACCAAAACCCTAATGTCACCTAGATTCTCCAATGCCACCTCAAGTATCCATGGGTACAATTATACGATATGCATCGCACAATCTCATATTCATCTATTCAACCAACACAAAGAACTTCAAAGAGTGCCCCAAAGTTTCTATCGGAGAGTCAAGACGAAAACTTGTGCCAACCCCTATGCATAAATTCCCAAGGTCACGGAACCCGCAAGTTGATTACCAAAACATACATCAAGTGAATCAATTGAATACCCCATTGTCACCACGGGTATCCCACGCAAGATATACATCAAGTGTTCTCAAATCCTTAAAGACTCAATCTGATAAGATAAGTTCAGAGGGAAAACTCAATCCATTACAAGAAGGTAGAGGGGGAGAAACATCATAAGATCCAACTATAATAGCAAAGCTCGCGATACATCAAGATCGTGCCATATCAAGAACACGAGAGAGAAAGATCAAACACATAGCTACTGGTACATACCCTCAGCCCCGAGGGTGAACTACTCCCTCCTCGTCATGGAGAGCGCCGGGATGATGACGATGGCCACCAATGCTGGATCCCCCTCCGGCAGGGTGCCAGAACAGGGTCCCGATTGGTTTTTGGTGGCTACAGAGGCTTGCGGCGGCGGAACTCCCGATCTAGGTTTCTTTTCTGGGGGTTTCTGTATTTATAGGAATTATTGGCGTCAGTCTCACGTTAGGGGGGTCTCCGAGTCGCCCACGAGATAGGGGGGCGCGCCTAGGGGGTAGCGCGCGCCCTCCACCCTCGTGAATGGCTCGGGACTCTCCTGGCCCACCTCTTTTACTCCGGGGGCTTCTTTTGGTCCCTTAAAAATCTTCAAAAGTTGGCACGTCAATTGGACTCCATTTGGTATTCCTTTTCTGTAAAACTCAAAAACAAGGAAAAAAACAGAAACTGATACTAGGCTCTAGGTTAATAGGTTAGTCCCAAAAATCATGTAAAATAGCATATAAAACATCCAAGATGGATAATATTATAGCATGAATACTTCATAAATTGTAGATACATTGGAGACGTATCAGCATCCCCAAGCTTAATTCCTGCTCGTCCTCGAGTAGGTAAATGATAAAAGAAATAATTTATGAAGTGTGAATGCTAGCAGGTGCACAAGTTTGATCAATGATAATTTAAATCACCTTTTCTAGCATCATTATATGCCATAGCAGTAGCTCATCGCATAAAACTTCTCACGATCAAGTAACAAGCTATTCACATGTTAAAGCATAGACCATAAAATTTCTTGAAAACTAACAAACTATGTTCTCAATCATCAAACAATTGCAATTCATCTTATTTTTAGGAAGGGTCTATGTAAGAGCTTTGATTTAGAAAATCCCACATACTCAACTATCATACAATCTTCCATGATTGCTACCACTCAAAGCATATTTTTAGAACAAATAGCATCCATCAAAAATGGAGAAAGATAGGGGCTTAATGTTTTGCCTCCCAACTTAATTATCATATAGATAATTGTCAACAATGATAATTCATGATCAAATATATTTGAATGGCCATATATGCTTAGATCTTTCCCCATAACATGATGCTTGCCAACTAAAGAGTAGGTTGGAATGATAAGGAATACTACTGACTCTTGCATAAAAGTGAAAGATAGGCCCTTCACAGAGGGAAGCAGGGATTTGCAGAGGTGCCAGAGCTCGAAGCTTTTAAAACATAGATGAAAATAATTTTGAGAGGTGTGCTTTCATTGTCAACATAACAACCAAGAGTTCCTAATATCTTCCATACTAGATACATTATAGGCAGTTCCCAAACAGAAAGGTAAAGACTTTACTCCCTCTCCACCAACAATCACACTCCACAACTTGTCCGAAACAACGGGTGTCGTCCAACTATCAACAATCCTGGGGGAGTTTTGTTTAAATTATTTGTGATTTGTTTTTGATCTTTTGATCATAGGACTAGGCATCCCAGTTACCAGCCATTTTCTCGTGAATGATGAGCGGAGTCCACTCATCGTGAGAATAGCCCACCTAGAATGGAAGATACTGATAGCCCCTAGTCGCTACATGAGCGATACGGGCATATAAAATAGATTATTTGAAGGTTTAGAGTTTGGCACATGCAAATTTACTTGGAATGGCAGGTAAATACCGCATATAGGTAGATATGGTGGACACTCATGGAAGAAACTTGGTTCAAGGAATTTGGATGCACAAGCAGTATTCCCGCTTAGTACAGATATTTTGGCCAGCAAAGGATTCTATATAGCAAGCACCACATGTTAGAGGATCCATAACAATATAACTTCTATACAAATATACCCAAGCATAACTCATTATGTTGTCTTCCTTGTCCAACTTCAACTAATTTTCTTAGGTTTTAAACTAATTAATGGGACTCACAATCAGAGAAGATGTCCAAGATAGTATATTTATATGTGAAATCTCTCTTCCTTCGATATTCTTTCATGAATTGTTCAAGTGACCAATACAATGTTTGCTAACCTTCAATAAATTTACCACCTCTACTTCCTATATGTGAGGTCATTACTCCCCATGGGATAAGCATATGAAACATATATAATTTCATATTTATGATATTCAAATCATTCAACCATTTACTCATAGGATATAAGTGAAGCACACGAGTAAATAACAAACTACTCTAAAAAGATATAAGTGAAGATCAATGAGTAGTCAGATAATTATTTAGCTATGTGAAGACTCTCTAACATTTAAGAATTTCAGATATTGGGATATTATTCAAACATCAAGCAAAACAAAATAAAATAAAATGGTGCTCCAAGCAAAACACATATCATGTGGTGAATAAAAATATAGCTCCAAGTAAAGTTACCGATGAACGAAGACGAAAGAAGGGATGCCATCCGGGGCATCCCCAAGCTTAGGATCTTGGTTGTCCTTGAATATTACCTTGGGGTGCCTTGGGCATCCCCAATCTTAGGCTCTCACCACTCCTTATTCCATAGTCCATCGAATCTTTACACACAACTTGAAAACTTCACAACACAAAATTCAACAGAAAATCTTATGAGCTCCGTTAGTATAAGAAAATAAATCACCACTTTTGGTACTGTTGTGAACTCATTATAAATTCATATTGGTGTACTATCTACTGTATTCCAACTTCTCTATGGTTCATGCCCTCCGATACTACTCATAGATTCATCAAAATAAGCAAACAACACATAGAAAATAGAATCTGTCAAAAACAGAATAATCTGTAGTAATCTGTAACTCTCGAATACTTCTGTAACTCCAAAAAATTCTACAAAATTAGGAAAGCCTGAGCAATTTGTGTACCAATCCAGAGCAAAAAGAATCAAATGAAAAGCACGTTTCTGTGAATTATCAAAACTAATTTACTGGGCGTAAAAGTTTTTGATTTTCACTAGGATCAACACAACTATCACCGTAAGCTATCCTAAAGGTCTTACTTGGCACTTTATTGAAACAAAATCTATAAAACATGAGTACTACAGTAGCATAATCATGTGAACACACAAAAATAGTAAGGATAAATAGTGGGTTGTCTTCCAACAATCGCTTTTCTTTAATGCCTTTTTAGCTAGGCATGATGATTTCAATGATGCTCACATGAAAGATAAGAATTGAAACACAAAGAGAGCATCTTGAAGCATATGACTAACACATTTAAGTCTAACCCACTTCCTATGCATCGAGATTTTGTGAGCAAAAAATTTATGGGAACAATAATCAACTTGCATAGGAATGTAAAACAAGCAAATCTTCAAGATTTTCAACACATAGAGAGGAAATTTGATATTATTGCAATTCCTACAAGCATATATTCCTCCCTCATAATAATTTTCAGTAGCATCATGAATGAATTCAACAATGTAAATATCACATGAAGCATTCTTTTCATGATCTACAAGCATAGAAAATTTACTACTCTCCACATAAGCAAAATTCTTCTCATTCGGTATAGTGGGAGTATCATAAGAAACTCGAATACTATAATTTGTTTCCACATTAAAAGAGTAATGTTCAGAAAAAGGGTAATCATAATCATGACAAGTTTTGTAAATATAATCATCACTACTTTTTATAACGTAAGTATCATCACAATAATCATCATAAGTAGCAACTTTGTTCTCATCATAATCAATTGAAACCTCTTCCAAGATAGTAGAATCATTACTAAATAAAGTCATGACCACTCCAAATCCACTTTCATAATTATCACAATAAGATTCAACACCCTCCAAAATAATGGGATCATTATTTCTTAAAGTTGACACTCTTCCAAACCCACTTTCATCAATATAATCATCATAAGTATGAGGCATGCTATCATCATAATAAATTTGCATATCAAAACTTGGGGGATTAAAAATATTATCTTCATAAAACATAGCATCCCCAAGCTTGGGACAAACATTAATTGCAGCAAATAAATTCTCAAACATGTCATTCTCATCAAACATAGCATCCCCATGTTTGGGCCTTTGCATATCATAAGCATAATCATTCGCATCATTAATAGTATGGATAGCACCAATAGTATAGCAATTATCATCATCACAATGAGTAATAGGAGCAACATCATTTGGGAGGAATACCTTTTTAACTTTTCTTTTTCTTCTTCACATTATGTGTGGGTTTAATCCTCTTTTAGCTCCTTATTAATGAGATTGGTTAAATAGAAGGCTCATCCTCGTTACCTGGTTCATCATAAGAAATAATATGAAGATATTGGGAAGTCTCTTCCCTTTCTTCAGTATTCTCTTCATCTTCTATTTGTTTTCTTGTCTTTATGTAATTGGCAATACAAGGATTTTCAATGCAATTCACCGCACAATACATATAATTTTCCTCTAGATCAAAATCAAGAACTTTATCAAGGACAAATTCTGGAAGATCCTTAGTTATACGTTTGATTTCTTCATAACCCACAAGCAAACTAAGTTCATTATGATGTGCAAGGGAAATCAAGTCATCACAATTTTTGGACACGACTCGAGCATGAAACAATTTGCATTGGAGATTTAAATGATCACATTCATTGCAAAGTTCACAAGGATGGCAAAGAAATTTTAAATTTTCAGCACAAACATCTAGCCTTTCTTGCAACCATTTAGTTTCTAAATACTTATGCCTCTTGCAAAATCTATCTTCCCTATTTGTTGTGTACTTGCAATCTCTATGTACTCCACAAAAGTTGACATGCTTATAAGAGGCATTTTCATCATGACTAGTGCAATCATCATTAGTACTATGGATATTCAAAGAGTTCATACTAACAACAGTGCAATCATGCTCATCATTGAAAGATTTAGTGCCAATCATTTTAATGCATTCTTCTTCTAGCACTTCGGCACAATTTTCCTTTCCATCATTTTCACGAAAGATATTAAAAAGATGAAGGATATGAGGCAACCTCAATTCCATTTTTCGTAGTTTTCTTTTATATACTAAACTAGTGATAAAACAATAAACAAAAAGATTCAATTGCAAGATCTAAATATATACGTTCAAGCACTCACCTCCCCGGCAACGGTGCTAGAAAAGAGCTTCGTTGACGAGATGTGAGTGTCGCTTACCTAGCCTCCCCGGCAACGGCGCCAGCCTCTTCAGTAAACGGCAAAAACGGCGGGCCCAAGCCCGACCTGACCTAGTCTTTGAGCTCAAAACCTAGGCCCAGGACCGACCCGAGATGAGCAGCATCGGGCCGGGCTACCCATGGCCAGGACTACATGCCAGCAGTCCGGTGTGCAGGCTCACCGGGAGGCAAGCCAGCAGTTTGACCACCGCCCGCCTCCCTCCCACTACTCCATAATAATGTCACGCCCGAGCAGCCGCACCTCCATCCTCGCCACACACACACACACAATCCTCTCTCTCCACCTGCATCTTCGACACCGCTGTCAGTCCTCGCCGTCAGTGTACGAGGATGCCGTCAAAGCACCCCATCGGAGGGAGTGGCGATGCTGGGGCTGCTGAAGCACTAGAGCACTGCATGAAGATGGAGACAGAGGTTTCCATTGGCGCCGGCGAGGTATCGCTGCATCTTGATGTCATCCACGGCGCCATGCTTCCACAGCCAGAGCCTGATGTCCACACCGACTCCGGCGACGACTCCGGTAACGACTCGGGCGACGACTCCAGCGACGACTCCGACAACGACGGAGAACCGGTTAGTCATCTATACCCATTTATGTGTTAAATACATCCTAGGGTTTCTCTGGTTACTCATGCCTCCCCCTTTTTGGAATGGAAATCCTATGGTTATGTTCTCTCAATCCATGAAATCTGAGTAAGTTTCTTAGATCTGTGCAGTGTAACGAGTGTTTAAATGGTACAAATGTCAAGTGATTAGTTGTTTCATCTGTGCAAATGATTTCTGCTAATAATCCGACTAGTGTTAGTGTTTGTGCTAATAATTCCTTGATAGGTCTTGTCAATTGATTTTGAATGACTTACATATATGTTTGTTCCATTTTTTTTTCTTCAAGATTTGTCTGTACATAGATGATTGTGCTTAAAAATTGAACCATAATCTTTGGATATATTTAAGAAAATAGCCATAAATTCGTAATCCTACTTTACAACATGTAAAAATTATTTGATGCCAAATTTTGGCAACTGCCAAATGTTCGCTAGAGATTAGTTTGTATACCAAATTTGACCCCACATATTTTTAACTATATGTATAGGTGCTATCTGACGATGTCGACAGCGAGGATGAAGATGGCCAGAGGAGGTACAAGAGGCAAATCCTCGAGGAGATTTATGCGGGAATGCACAACAGGCGTATTAGGACCTAAAAACGGGGGCTTTCGATGCCCATTTTGCAACCAAAAGCTTCATGACGCCTATCAAAGCATTATTGCACCTGCAAGAGGACGAGCCGTTGGCTTGTACCGACCAGACCTCAAACAGTCTGATCTCTGTGCATCAGTGTCATCCCTGGATCAGTAATGCTGACACGCACAGTACTTGAAGGATTTATAACAAAGTAGCAATCACACACTTATTACATCGATAGTCCAACGATGAATTTATTACAAATAATATGGCTGAAGGCCATCTAACACGATAACATCGGAAGGCTTGGAAGATAAGTGAGTCCATCAACTCCAGCGGCATCACTGAGTATAGAACCACGACCTAAAAGGGCATCTTACTCGTCGTCTGAAAAGTCTGCAACATGAAATGTTGCAGCCCGAAAACGGGTCAGCACATGGAATATGCTGGCAAGGTAACACAAGAGAATGCAATGAAAATAAAGCTATACTATATGCAATATTTGGCTGGTGGAAAGCTCTACGGTTAAGTTTTTGCGTAAAGCCAATTTTTCCCTACTTCAAAGGAATAGATTTTAATTAACTAACATGGTAGTTGAAACATCGTTGAGAAGATAGACATCCTCTCAACCCCAATTAGAATAATCATTAAGCCCAACAATATTAAATTAGAGTAACATGTTGAGATGCACATGAAAATCCAAGTACTAGATACTCAAGACGTCCATAACCGGGGACACGGCTAATCATGATTAGTTTGTACACTCTGTAGAGGTTTGTGCACTTTTCCCACAAGACTCGACCGCCTCCGTTTGGTTTCTCGCACTGCATGGTGTTTGAGAAACGAATGACCGAGACATAGTCTTTCAGAAGCGCTAGCACCTTACGATCGGGCGGACCATACCAACCTGCATCCCCTACATCTGCTAGTCCACCACTGTAAGAGTTTGCACGACTTACTCATACTATGCTAGAGCCCATAATAGCATTGTGGCTGCACACGAAAGTTTCTAGTGTGAATAATCTCATGATCCCTTTGAGCCTGGGTGGCGGTCCAAAAGAAAAACAGGCAATCACTGGAATACCCAGATGCCTCAATCCACCCAGATGTGTATTAATGTTGCCACCTTATGTTGAACCATTAATTAACAAACTCACATCTGTCAAGGATTTCACTCACCCAATCCACGTCTACGAGCATAGCATGTCCTAACAGCAACGTAGAAGTAACTCCCAAAGGTTTGAATGTAATGCAGGTAATAGGTACTACCTCAATCTACTTCCCAATCCCACAAATTAATTAATCCTACTCATGAAAGGTGTGAGGGTTTGGACTAATGCAATGAAAATTGGGTAATTGGAAAGTATGATCAAAGTGTTACTTGCCTTGCTGATGATCCGCAAAACCTAGACACTCAAAGTAGCAAGCGGCGCACTCCGGGTACTCTATCGCAATCAAACAAGCACACAATAAGTACTTAACTAATGCATGGGTAAAACTCAAATAAGAGATCTAACCAGAAAGTTCAACTTAAGAACTCCGGTTTGCAAAAAGAATCAACTCGAAAGAAGCAACGAAACTCAAACTGCAAAAGAAACGAGCTCCGGTTTACTAGTTGTCCTAAAGTCAAATTTTACAGTAGCCAAAACTTTGTTCAAGTTGATTAAACATAAAGAGGGCTTCGAGACGAAGATCTGGGATTTTGAATCACCTGATTCCGACTCTCGAACGAAAAGAAAAACGAAAAACAAGATCAGGGCAGAAATCGCGATCGGAATAATCGCAGATAAATACCCCGAAAAAGAAAACGGACGAACAGGCTAACGAACGAACGTTCGCTGTCTGCGGCTAACTAATGAAAACCGTTCTATAAAACGAACGTACGGACAAACGTCCGCTAAATAACTAAACCGACGAAAAACCGAACCGATCTATTCTAAAAAACAGATCTAGGGTTTTCCTAAAAAAACGATCGTTTTTTTTTTAAAACCGATGGCGGCGGCGGTGTCTACCTCGGCGTCGGCGGCCAGGTCCGCCGACTCCGGCGGCGAGGCGGCGGTGGCGCGGCGCGGGCGGCGGGCGGCGCGGCGGTGGCAGCGGCGGGGCGGCGTGCGGCGCGTGCGGCGGGGTGCGGCGCGCTGGCGGCTGGCGGCAGCGGTGCTGGCGGCGGCGGCGCGGCGCGGCTAGGGTTAGGGCAGGGCGGCGGCTGGCGGGCTGGGGGCGAGACGGGTCGGGGCGCTGGCTTATAAAGCCCACAGTCCTACTCCTATACGAATCCTAAGTCGGTTCACTTTTTTTTGTCTAAAAGAGTCCCGGCGCAGAAAAACTAACGAAAGGAATATCAAACGGACTCCAAAATTCCCGAAACAAATTTTCACCGTCCTCTAATAATATTTAAGACAAAGTGAACATTTTTTCCGGACCTAAATGCAATTTTGAAAAACACGCATTTTTCCTATGCAAATAAATCCGCAAATAAATCCAGAAAAATACCAAAAGTGATTTTAACATTCTTCCTCCAATATTTCTGTTATTTGGAGAAGTCATATTATCTCCGCTCATATTTTGTATTTAGAAATATTTTTAGGAGAGAAAAATAATTAGAATCACACTGTCCTCGTACCGGTATTCGAGCGAACTCAAATACGAAAACGGTAAAATTCCCAACTCTCTCCGTAGGTCCTTGAGTTGCTTAGAATTTCGAGGAACTCCACGAACAAAAATGCAAAAACATGCAATGCAAATATGATCTATGTATAACATTACAAATTGAAAATTTGGGATGTTACATGGCTCCTTCAAGCAGAAGTATTCTCGCAGGGTGGCACACGCCGCGTACGCTGAGTACCTGGAGAAGCTTCAGGATCGTGCCGGCAGATAAGATGAGATGTGGGATTGAACTATGTATGTCTATGTAGTGTCTTTATTATAAATGTGCTTGAGTATGCTTAATAACGGTTGAACTATACACCTATGGCTGAACTATGCTTGCGTACGCTTATTATATCTATGCCTGAGTATGTTTAATCTATGTTTATTTATGTCTAAATGTGGGATATGGATGCATTAAGTTCGGTTGATGAAATCTACCTCCGTCCTGGCTTATTGGTCCCCTTTGTAATTTGTGTTAAATTTTGACCAAAGATTTCACTCACAAAATCAAAGTGCAAGTCAGCAAAAATTATATCGTTGGATTCGTATTTGAACATAGTGTTCAATGATATAATTTTTGGTGAAAACCCTCACCACCCAATTCAAAAAAGAAAACAGAAAACCCTCACCATCCCCACGTCACAAAACCCTCATCCCGCCCGCCACCCCCTCTGGTCCCCATTCACACTTGCACAAGCTCCTCTGCGACTCTGCATGGCACCGCCTATCGCCGTGACAACCACTTAGCTCGATGTCTGTCGCTGCCTCCAGGCTGTCGGCAAACCCCACCGCATTTCGCCACTTCCGCTTACCGCCGCATATCGCCATCAACTTTCTCGATGCAGCTCGCGGTTGACCCAGCTCTGCCCGATTGGGGAATCCGCGGTATTGAGTTTTTTTCTCATGGACAACAAGGTAAATAATTAACTGAGGTGTTCTCTCATTTCTTATCCCAGTTCATCTGCCTCCTTTAATCACACGGCCGAAATCGTCGTGAATTCATTTTTATTCTAGCTGATTTGAGGTTTTTTTTCAGTTATAGAGTGTACACTGCGCGGACACATCATTGCGGCATCGGCCAGGCATCCATGGAGTTCCATGTCACCGTACCAGATGACTCAAGGATGAGCGCGGTATGTTCAATCTCACCCTACATCGGTTGGCATGGCCTACTTTCCTGAACATATACTATATATTGCTACATTTGGATAAAAGGTGCCAGATGCAGCATATACGTCAACGGGGATTTTTTTCCTATTCTTTCTATATTAGGCAAATTAATGATGTATTGTTCTTTCTATTACTCTTCCATGACATCATGGTTACACTATATGTTTAATTATATATTTTTTCCTTTGATTTCAACTGCTATAATGTTCTTTAAACTTTGCCCATATTTGCATGTTACCGTATTATTTAACAATTGTACCATTTTCTGCACCGCGTCCCTTGCTATGCAACAACATCTGTAGTTAATAACCCACAAGTATAGGGCATCGCAACAGTTTTCGAGGGTAGAGTATTCAACCAAAATTTATAGATTCAACACAAGGGGAGCCAAAGAATATTTTCTACAGCGCATCCCTGTCTATGCAACAACATATGTAGTTGATAACCCACAAGTATATGGGGCAACAGTTTTCGAGGGTAGAGTATTCAACCCAAATTTATAGATTCGACACAAGGGGAGCCAAAGAATATTTGCAAGTATTAGCAACTGAGTTTTCAATTCAGCAGCACCTGGAGATTAATTATCTGCACCAAAGTGATCAGTAGCACAGTAGTGGTAACAACAATAGTAACAGTAACAGTGGTAGCAATGATTTTGTAGCAGTTGTAACGGTAACATCAATAGTAGTAACTTAGCAAGAACAATATGTAGGAAATTCATAAGCATTGGATAGGCGATTTGTTGGATTATATTCATCATATAATAGTCGTAACCTAGGGCAATACAGAACTAGCTCCAATTCATAAATATAATGTAAGCATGTATTCCATAAATAGTCATACGTGCTTATGGAAAGAACTTGTATGACCGCGGGGTCCATAAGGAAACTAAGGGATATTAAGGCCTCCTTTTAAAAGAAAACCGGAACAAAGCATTAACACATAGTGAATACATGAACTCCTCAAACTACGGTCATCACAGGAAAGTATCCCGAATATTGTCACTCCAGAGTTTACGAATCATAACACATAATAGGTGAATATGACTTGCAAGATCGGATATGGAACATAAATACAATGGTGAAAACATAAATGGTTCAGATCGGAGTGCATGGCACCCGGGCCCAAAGTGACAAGCATTAAGCATGGCAAAGTCATAACGACATCAATCTCAGAGCGTAATGGATACTAGGGATCAAGCCCTAACAAAACTAACTCGATTGCATGATGAATCCCATCCAACTCCTCACCGACCAGCGAGCCTACGAAGGAATTACTCACTCCCGGTGGAGAGTGATGACCCACAAGTATAGGGGATTAATTGTAGCTCTTTTAGATAAGTAAGAGTGTCGAACCCAACGAGGAGCAGAAGGAACTTACAAGTGTTTCTCAGTAATGTAGTGTCTGCAAGTGTTAACATTGTAAGTAATAGAGTGGTTTGATAGCAAGATAATTTTGTAACGAGCAAGTAACAATAATAGTAGCAAGTATGCAGCAAGATAGCCCAATCCTTTTGAGGCAAAGGACAGTCAAAAATGGTCTCTTATAATGAGCAAAGCGTTCTTGAGGGTACACGGGAATTTCATCTAGTCACTTTCATCATGTTGGTTTAATTCGTGTTCGCTACTTTGATAAATTGGTATGTGGGTGGATCGGTGCTTAGGTGTTGTTCTTACTTGAACAAACCTTCTACTTATGATTAACCCTCCCGCAAGCATCCGTAACTCTAAGAAAAGTATTAAGAATCAGTTCTAACCATAGCATTAAACTGGTGGATCCAATCGGTCCCTTACACAATAGTGCATAAACTGGGGTTTAAGCTTCTGTCACTCTTGCAATCCACCATCAAATTACTACTCCACAATGCATTACCTTATGCTGAAATAAGGTGAAGTGTCATGTAGTCGACGTTCACATGACTCCACTAAGGGAATCACAACATACATACTATCAAAATATCGAACACATATCAAAATCACATGATTACTTGCAGCATGATTTCTCCTGTGACCTCAAGAACAAAGGTAACTACTGACAAGTGATGAACATCCTCAAGATCAGAGAGGTAATATATAGCATAATGGATCCGAACATATAATCTTCCACCAAATAAACCATATAGTAATCAACTACAAGATGTACTAGTCACCCACAAGCAATAATCTATAGTTCAGGTAACAAGATTGATCACAAGAGATGAACTAGGGTTTGAGATGAGATGGTGCTGGTGAATATGTTGATGAAGATAGCCCTCCCCAAGATGGGAGAGTTGTTGGTGATGACGATGACGATGATTTCCCCTGTAATGCCCAGGATGGGACTATATCTCCTACGTGTCGAGGCACGACTTAAAGATATAAGCCCATTCTGGAATGATCGCAAGTTTGGTATCTTTGCACGACTCATGTAAAAGAGGGATTAAAATGCAAAAGGAGATAGTTGGCTTACACTCGCCACTTCACACAATACATTACATAAGCAAAACATCATTCAAAACATCACAACCCGACTACGGGTGAAGATCCAAAAGAAAGATACCAAAACAACATAAAACCACAGGTCAAGATCGAATCCTAGTAGAAACCACTACTGATCGTCGAAAACGTCACAAGCATACGGCCAAACTCTTCATCGAGCTCCCAGTGAAGAACTTGAACCAGCTCCTGCATCATTCTCGGTTGAACCTGCATCTGGTGTTGTAGTATCTGTGACCCACGAGGACTCAGCAATCCCATAACCATGGGTATCAAGACTAGCACAGCTTATGGGTAGGAAGAGGTAAAGTGGTGAGGTTGCAGCAGCGGCTAAGCATAATATGGTGGCTAACTTACGAGTACAAGAGTAAGATGAGCATCTACGCAAACGGTCGCAAAAGTAGTGATCGCTAAAGATCCTAACTACATACGACCAAACATAACCCCACTGTGTTCTCTTCTCAAAGTGAAAAGAGACAGTCACGGTTACTCACACAGTGGTGTGTTTTACTTCGGATCCTCTGTCAAGTTTTCTACAACCGGACATTAACAAATTCCAATCTCCCACATAACCGCGGGCACGGCTTTCGAAAGATCATAACCCTGCAGGGGTGTCCCAACTTATCCCATCACAAGCTCTCACGATTAGCTGAAGTGATAAATATAATATCATCACCCCTTATCTTAGAGAAATCCGATCAGGCTCGGCATCCCGGTAGCACAAGACATTTCGACAATGGTAAAACAAGTCCAGCAAGACCTCCCGGTGTGTCGACACCCTGATAGTAGCCGCGCGTATCTCGTCTCAGGCCACGACCGGATGGGCGATTCTACAGGTATACCAGATACCTCAAGTTTCCCCAAGGCGGCCCCGCAGACTCCCCGTTTGGGACGAACACCATCAGCACTGGCCCCCCTGCTATGTAGAAAGAATCCTCGGGGACGCGACCCCCTATGCAATTTTAGTTAATTAATTAAGTTGTTATTATGAGGCAAATTAAAACCAATGTTGGGCCTTGCTGGAGGAGTTTTATTCAAAGTCGAACTGTCAAGGGGTCCCCATCCACCCATCGTGTAAGGAACGCAAAATCAAGGAACATAATGCCGGTTTATCGGCGTCTAAGGTGGCATGAGTGGAACAAAACACCGAGCAAAAGGCCAAGCCTTCCACCCACGCCTAGTATATAGGTGTGTTAATAATAATTATAGATATTGTGATATTCCAACAACAAGTTCCCTCCTGGAACGAACTTCATCTTCACCTGCAACTAACAACGCTATAAGAGGGGCTGAGCAAGCGGGTAACATAGCCAAACAGTGGTTTTGCTAGGAAGGTGTCAAAGGTTAGAGGTTTCATGGCAACAAGGAGAGGCTGACATAAAAGATGGGTAGCGCGACATGTAACGATAGCATCGAGACAACTAAGCATGGCAATGTTAGTAAAGGTATCCAAGGGTATGATCATCTTGCCAGGAATTCCGCAAGGAAGAAGAACGGATCCATGAAGTAGACGGAGCAACAGTCGAGCGAATCCTCACAACTTCGGAACGGAACCGAACCTAACAAGAGAAGCAACCGGAAAGAAGCAAACAACACGGTAAACACACAAGCATAAACATGGCATATGATGCACATTCAAGTATGATGCATGTCCGGTTTAAATATGCATGGCATGGCAAGTGCACAAACAAATACTACAAGTTAAGTGCAGCTCAATATGCAAGGAGTTGCATATTGACGAAACACCACATTTTAATTATTTAATTGACTCTCGTTTATTTACAAGACAAGATTAATTGTTTTTAACATGGCAAGAGGTGAAGCATAAGTAAACTAACTATTTAGACATTTTAAATGAGGCCGGAAAATAACAACAACAATTCCGGAAAATCCCCATGAGCATGTTTAGCAATTTTTTAGCAAACAACAATTCACACATATTATGTTGTTAACATGATGCGGATGACATGATCAAGCTTATGCAATTATATTAAAAGTTGACAAGAAGATGATATGAAGCAATTGTCCCCGTGGTGGAAGGAAAAAGGTGCCACGGCAACAATTCCGAAAATGATGCCACGGCAACATATCGGTTCCGGTAACTCATTGAGAGTCCGGTGCAAAAGGAAAGATGGCGTGAGCGAGTCAAACGAGATGAAAGGTGGGGCGATCCCGTCACCGGGTTCCCACGAGTCGGCGACGCGGCAACCGAGGAGCATGACAAAAGAACAAAACGGCACGGTGCACACAAGGGCAAACATTTCATACAACACAAGCATCTCACGGGTCATCTCGGTATACCTTCAGAACAATCGTTTCGGGGCGGTTCGAGATCGTAGAGGGACGTAGTGGAAGTAGTGGTACACGGCCGTAGAGGAAGTAGTTGTTCACGGGTCTTCGGCGACGGTAGATGTTCACGTTACGTGTCGTGGTACTTGCGACGTCGTGTAGGCGTTCCCGTTCGTAGGTGTACTTGTCATCGGAGGGGTACTTGGTCGTGGTACTTGTCAGGTCATGTAGAGGTACTTGGTGTCCGTCGTGGTACTTGTTTGTAGATGTACTTGAGGGTCTCGGTCTCGGTCGTAGTTGTACTCGGACGTCGTGGTACTTGCCGTAGGGGGTACTTGCGGTCTCCTCGTAGGTGTACATGCACGTAGTGGGAACTTGATGTTACGCCGTGTAGTCGAACTTGAGGGTCGTCGGCGACTCGAAGGGGTACACGGGTCGTCGTGGTACTTGGCGCGTCTCCGAGGTCCTGGGATACAACAACAGCAACAGAATACAAACACGGCATGGACACGGTCACGGTCACAGCAGCATCCCGGAGCAGCGAAGGTGGAGAAGCCGGGGCGTCAAGCTGGAGATGCTGGAGATGGGGTGCTTGGCCGACGGGGCGACCAGCGTGCTCCAGTGAGGCGGAGGAGGGAGGCCGCGGGCGAGAAGGAGCCATGGCGCGCAGGGAGACGAAGGGAGGCAGGCGCTCGGGGTCGAGGGGACGAACGAGACGAGGAAACCGAGGAGTGGCGGCGGACAGGGAAGAAGGGAGCGAGCGACTCGGCTGAGCGCTAGCTAGGGTTACGGGAAGGAGCGGTTGGGCTTATTGGGCCAGGAGATGGGAGGCTGGGAGAGGTGAAGGCGCTGGGGTGGGAGCCCAGATGGCTAGGGAGGCCCAAGAGGCCGGCTTAGTAGGCTGCAGCTAGGAGGTGGCTGGATCTTTTAAATAAAAACAAAGCAGAAACAATTAAAAGAAGAGGAAAGAAAAGAAAGGTTAGGGGAAGATTTAGCACAAGGGACTAATTTTCTCGGGCTCATAAAAATGAGCACGGTCCGAGAAAATAGAAAAAGGCATGATCGAAAAATATAATTCAAACACATTTGAATTTAATTCAAATGGGTTTGAACTAAGACTTGATTATTGAAGTGCCCAAAAATGTTTGAATTTTCGGAGGAACCTCGAAACAACGGAAAAGAATTATTGGCAAGGTTTTTGAAGGAGAAACTCGAAGTGAAAATAGACATGGGGAAATAATATGCAAGTGTGTTGGGTTAATTCCAACGAATGGAATATTATTATATAGCTCCCTAAATATTGGGATGATATGTTATAAAGAGAAGACAACCTTCCCTCGATTTAAATGGATCGAAGATCCACACAATTTATTTAGGTTGAGATGCAAAATAAATATGACATGATGGCATGATGACATGATGCAATGCAAAAAATAAAACACAAGCACAAAAGAAACACACGGGCAACCCGGAACATCTGGAATCTTCTGGAATCTTCTGGGACGTCGGTCTTCGGGCGTCACATCCCCCTCCGGGATGGAAGTTCCCCCAACGGAATCGCTCCGCCGAAGGGCAAAAGAGCTCCTGCCCAAGTTCCGCCTCTAGAGGGCGGTGTTCCGTCCCGAAAGTCTTCTCCTTAATTTTTCTAGGTCAAAATGACTTATATACCAGAAGAGGGCCACCGGAGGTGGGCCAGGGTGAGCACAACCCACCAGGGCACGCCTGGGGGCCCTGGCGCGCCCAGGTGGGTTGTGCCCACCTGGTGGGCCCCCTCTGGTGGTTATCAGCTCCACTATTTCTTAAATAATCCGTAAAAATCTCCGTGAAGTTTTAGCTTGTTTGGAGTTGTGCAGGATAGGTGGCCTGACGTAGCTTTTTCAGGTCCAGATTTCCAGCTGCCGGAATTCTCCCTCTTGGTGTATACCTTGCAAATTATGAGAGAAAAGGCATTATAATTACTCCAAAAAGCATTATTATACATAATGATAACATAAATATCAGCGAGAAAACATGATGCAAAATGGACGTATCAACTCCCCCAAGCTTAGACCTCGCTTGTCCTCAAGCGAAAACCAAAAATGAAAAACGTGCCCACATGCTTTGAGAGAGAGAGAGGTGTCGATAATACAAAATATGGACAAAGAAGCATCACGTTTGATTATTATAACAGCAACAAAATTAAACATAAGTCTTTTATTATAGAACTTGTATCATAGAATTCTCATGAATAAGTGACAGTTTATCACACAACTGAAGTATAAAATATAAACTCTATTAGAAACGAACAAACTATGTTTTCAGTCAACAATTGCAACTACAATTCATCATATTTTCAGGAAGGGTCACGTATTGGAGCCTTTAGGCAAGTCCACATACTCAACCATCATATATTCTTCTATGATTGCTAACACTTACTGCTTACACATGAGCAAAACGTTTCAACCGGACACATAGAAAGATAGGAGCTTATAGTTTCGCCTCCCAACATACTTGCCTCAAGGGTGATGTCAACAATAATATCTCATGTCACTCATATTCAACTGGACATATGTGCCTAGATCTTTCCTCACCACATGATGCTTGCCAAAGGATAAAAATAAAAGGGGAAAGAGGGAAAACTTTGACTCTTTGCATAAAAGTAAAAGATATGCCCTTTGCAGAAGGAAGCAGAGGTTCCCATGCGCTTATTTGTTTGTATGATCAATACCTTAGTGCAAAAGAACGTCGCGTTACATTGCCCCTTGTGATAGCAACCTTTATTATGCAGTCTGTCGCTTTCATTCTTCACCATCACAAGTTCGTGCAACGCTCAATTTTCTTTTACACAAAATGATCTCACATTTTTAGAAGCAATTTTTATTGCCTTATTGCACCGATGACAACTTACTTAAAGGATCTTACTCAATCCATAGGTAGGTATGGTGGACTCTCGAAAAAGGTTTGGGTTTAAGGGTTATTGGATCCACAAGTAGTATCTCTACTTAGTGCAAAAAATTTGGCTAGAAAAGATATTGGGCAAGCACCACATGTTAAAGGATCTATGACAATATGACTTCTATGTGAATATGAACAAACATAAATCATTAAGTTGTCTTCCTTGTCCAACGTCAAAATTTTTGGCATATAATATTTTGATGGGGGCTCAATTTCACAAAAGATTTCTAGGATAGTTTATTTATATGTGAATATTTTCTTCCCTTATTAATTCTTTCATGAGTTGCATCATTGACCAATGCTATGTTTTTCAATCTCTAATAAAATTTTCTACTTATACTTTTCCTTATGTGGTGCCATCACCTACCATAAGATCGGCATATGTTCATCTTAATTTATTTCCTTTATTTTTATTGCAACAAGAAAGTAAAAACTCAAAACTAAACTTTATTATATATCTCCCACACGATTACATAGATAGATCACTAAGAAAACTCAAAGGTAAAGGATCGAACTAACTTCCATTTATTCTAAAGCAAGAGGTCGAACTAAGATAAGTAAATGCAAAAGGATAGTAGGGATGATACGATACCGGGGCACCTCCCCCAAGCTTGCCGAAAGCCAAGGGGAGTGCCCATACCCGATACTCAGTTTTCTTTTGGTGATGAAGAATATGGTGGTTGTGATGAAGTAGATGCGGTCCTGTCCTTCAAGATCAAGAGATTTTCTAATTTGCATATGACACTCCGAAGGAAGGCGATGTGCTCTTGATGAAGAATATTTTCACGAGTGAGGTATTTATTTTGCACACGAACCATTTCGATGATCCGGAAGGCTGAAATTTCAGTAGGGGTAAGAAGAGCATAGTAGGGCTTAAGGATATCTTCTTCTTCCTCCTCTGTCGTCGGTGCTTGTTCGACTGCCGGTGCTTGATCACCGACAACCTTCTAGCCTTGGTCCTCTTTTGCAGCTTCTACGGGTTCTTCCCTCTTCAGCTCGATCTTCATCAGCCAAGCATCTTCTTCCATCGGGTTGGAGGAGGAGGAAGACATGATGCCTAGCTTGGTAGATCTGACCGAAAACAGCAAGAAAAGAAAACAGAAGATTTCTCCGCGATATGGTGGTCAACAAGTTCGGGCGGTATATAAAGAATTTTTATCTTGGGAAACAAGCAAGCTGTAGAAAAACGGAGTCCGGAAGGTACCCGAGGTGGTATCTTGTGCCCACCAGCGTACGCTTCCCAGTAGTTTATCATTTTCCTATTTTGCAAATATTCCAAAACTGATAAAAAATATTTTTGCGGATTTTTCGGAGTCCGTTTACTTACCGTATCACATACCTCCTTATTTTGATGATTCGGGGGTGTTCCGGAAGGATTCTTTTATGTGTTCCTCCGGTGTCAAAGTTTCGATAATATTGCTTTCAACACTAATGGGATAAACTACCTGAGATATAATGCTTTATTCGTTGCCCGTTAACAACCTTCGGGTTAGTTCCTTCGGAATTATTTATCTTGATGGCTCTAGACCGATAAACCTCCTCGATAACATAGGGGCCTTCCCATTTAGAGAGGAGTTTGCCTGCAAGGAACCTGAAACAAGAGTTGTACAAAAGAACATATTCTCTAACTTTGAACTCACGCTTTTGGATTCTTTTATCATGCCATCTTTTTAGTTTTCTTTAAATAACTTGGCATTTTCATAAGCTTGGGTTCTCCATTCATCTAATGAGGTAATATCAAATAACCTCTTTTCACCAGCAAGTTTGAAATCATAATTGAGTTCCTTGATTGCCCAAAAAGCTTTATGTTCTAACTCAAGAGGCAAATGACAAGCCTTGCCATAAACCATTTTATAAGGAGACATACCCATAGGTTTTTTATAAGCTGTTCTATAAGCCCAAAGTGCATCACCTAATTTCTTAGACCAATTCTTCCTAGACCTATTGACAGTCTTTTGCAAAATTAATTTTATTTCTCTATTACTAAGCTCAACTTGACCACTAGACTGAGGATGATAGGGTGATGCAATTCTATGGTAGACATCATATTTAGCAAGCATTTTACGGAAAGCACCATGAATAAAGTGTGAACCACCATCAGTCATTAAATATCTAGGGACTCCAAACCTTGGGAAAATAACTTCCTTAAGCATTTTAATAGAGGTGTTGTGATCAGCACTACTGGTTGGAATAGCTTCTACCCATTTAGTAACATAATCAACATCAACCAAAATATGTGTATACCCATTGGAGGAAGGAAAAGGTCCCATGTAATCAAATCCCCAAACATCAAATGGTTCTATAGAAAATGAATAATTCATAGGCATTTCTTGATGCTAACCAATATTATCTATCCTTTGACATTCATCACAGGATGAGATGAACTTACGAGCATCTTTGAAGAGAGTAGGCCAATAAAATCCAGACTGCAATACCTTGTGAGCAGTTCTATCTCCAGCATGATGTCCTCCATATGCTTCGGAGTGACACTTCCGAGGGATTTGTCCATGTCCATGCTCAGGTACACAACGTATAATAATACCATCTACTCCTTCTTTATAAAGATGTGGGTCATCCCAAAAGTAATGACTTAAATCATAACATAATTTTTTCTTTTGTTGATAAGTGAAACTAGGTGGTAAATATTTAGCAACAATGTAATTAGCATAGTCAACATACTAATACGTCTCCAACGTACCTATAATTTTTATTGTTCCATGCTATTATATATTATGTTTTGGATGTTTAATGGGCTTTATTATACACTTTTATACTATTTTGGGACTAACCTACCAACCCAAGGCCCAGTGCAAATTGTTTTTTTTGCCTATTTCAGTGTTTCGCAGAAAAGGAATATCAAACGGAGTCCAAAGATGAAACCTTCGGGAGAGTTATTTTTGGAACGATATCTTCATGGGAGACTTGGAGTACAGGCCAGAGAAAAAACATGGTGCCCACGAGGGGGCAGGGCGCGCCCAGGGGGCTGGCGCGCCCCCACCCTCGTGGTCCCCAAGTTGTTCCACCGACGTACTTTTTCCTCCTATATATATCCACGTACCCTGAAAACATCAAAGACGAAGAAGAAACCCTAATTCCACCGCTGTAACCTTCTGTACCCGTGAGATCCCATCTTGGGGCCTGTTCCCGAGCTCCGCCGGAGGGGGCATCGATCATGGAGGGCTTCTACATCAACACCATAGCCTCTCTGATGAGTTGTGAGTAGTTTACCACAGACCTTCGGGTCCATAGTTATTAGCTAGATGGCTTCTCTCTCTTTGGATCTCAATACAAAGTTCTCCTCGATCTTCGAGGAGATCTATTCGATGTAATATTTTTGCGGTGTGTTTGTCGAGATCCGATGAATTGTGGGTTTATGATCAAGATTATCTATGAACAATATTGGATTCTTTTCTAAAATCTTTTATGTATGATTATAATATCCTTGCAAGTGTCTTCGAATTATTGGTTTGGTTTGGCCTACTAGATCTATAGTTCTTGCAATGGGAGAAGTGCTTGGCTTTGGGTTCAATCTTTCGGTGCCCTTTCCCAGTGACAGTAGGGGCAGCAAGGCACGTATAGTATTGTTGCCATCGAGGATAAAAAGATGGGGTTTATATCATATTGCTTGAGTTTATCTCTCTACATCATGTCATCTTGCTTAAGGCATTACTCTGTTCTTATGAACTTAACACTCTAGATGCATGCTGGATAGCGGTCGATGTGTGGAGTAATAGTAGTACATGCAGAATCGTTTCGGTCTACTTGTTACGGACGTGATGCCTATATACAATGATCATGCCCAGATATTCTCATAACTATGCGCTTTTCTATCAATTGCTCGACGGTAATTTGTTCACCCACCGTAGAATTCTGCTATCATGAGAGAAGCCACTAGTGAAACCTATGGCCCCCGGGTCTATTCTCATCATATTAATCTTCCATCTACTTTACTTT
Source organism: Secale cereale (assembly GCA_902687465.1). Lineage (NCBI taxonomy): Eukaryota > Viridiplantae > Streptophyta > Magnoliopsida > Poales > Poaceae > Secale > Secale cereale. The sequence goes on along the minus strand of LR738711.1, from coordinate 719,332,892 downwards.
GCATTATTTACTTTCTGTTTCTATACCAAAAATACCAAAAATATTATCTTATCATATCTATCAGATCTCACTCTCGTAAGTGACCGTGAAGGGCTTAACAACCCCTTATCACGTTGGCTGCGAGGTTCTTATTTGTTTGTGCAGGTGCAAGGGACTCGCGCGTGGTCTCCTACTGGATTGATACCTTGGTTCTCAAAAACTGAGGGAAATACTTACGCTACTGTGTTGCATCACCCTTTCCTCTTCGAGGGAATACAACGCAAGCTCGAGAAGTAGAACACATGAAGGAGTACTATTAGTAACATTTATTGCAGCTAACTGCTCGTCAGGAAAACTATTATCAATAGGTAGTGGGTAATCAAGCATATTTTCAAGTCTAGACAAGTTATCCGCTACGGGGTTCTCAGCTCCTTTTCTATCAGTGATATGCAAGTCAAATTCTTGTAGAAAGAGAACCCACCGAATAAGTCTAGGTTTAGCATCTTTCTTTTCCATAAGATATTTAATAACAGCATGGTCAGTGTGACCAGTTACTTTTGAACCAACAATGTATGATCTAAACTTGTCACAAGCAAACACAACTGCTAAGAATTTGTTTTCAGTGGTAGAATAATTCTTTTGAGCACTATCTAGAGTTTTACTAGCATAATGAATAACGTTTAGCTTTTTATCAACTCTTTGTCCTAGAACAGCACCAACAACATAATCACTAGCATCACACATAATTTCAAAAGGTAAGTTCCCATTAGGTGGTCGAACTATATATAGGTGCAGAAATTAAAGCTTTCTGAAGTGTTTCAAAGGCCTCAAAGCAATCATCATCAAAAACAAAAGGGACATCCTTTTGTAAAAGGTTAGTGAGAGGTCTAGAAATTTTAGAAAAGTCCTTGATAAATCTCCTATAGAAACCAGCATGACCTAAGAAACTACGAATACCATTGATATCCTTGGGACATGGCATTTTTTCAATTGTATCAACCTTAGCTTTGTCCACTTCAATACCCTTTTCGGAAATCTTATGACCCAAAACAATACCTTAATTAACCATAAAGTGGCATTTCTCCCAATTAAAGACAAGACTTGTTTGTTCACATCTCTGCAGAACTTGATCAATATTGCTTAAACAATCATCAAATGACTTCCCATAGATGGAGAAATCATCCATGAAAACCTCTACAATCTTTTCAAAAAAGTCAGAGAATATAGCAGTCATACATCTTTGAAAGGTAGCAGGTGCATTGCATAAACCAAAATGCATACGTCTATAAGCATAAGTTCCGAAGGGACAAGTAAAAGGAGTCTTTTCTTGATCAGTTGAGAAACAGATATTTGTGAAAAGCCAGAGTATCCATCAAGGAAGCAAAAGTCTGTGTGCTTTGATAGTCTTTCTAGCATTTGGTCAATAAAAGGCAGAGGGCAATGATCTTTTCTAGTTGCTTCATTTAATTTTCTTAAATCAATAACCATCCTATAGCCTGTAACAATTCTTTGTGGAATAAGTTCATTATTATCATTAGGAACAACAGTAATGCCTCCCTTCTTAGGAACACAATGAATGGGACTTATCCATCTACTATCAGCTATAGGGTAGATTATACATGCTTTTAGAAGTTTCAATATTTCTGTTCTTACCACTTCTTTCATCTTCGGGTTTAGCCGACGTTGATGATCGACAACGGGTTTAGCATCAGGTTTCATATTAATTTTATGCTAACATAGAGTGGGACTAATTCAGTTTAAATCATCAAGAGTATATCCAATAGCAGCTCGGTGCATCCTTAGAACTTTCAATAATCTTTCTTCTTCATGTTCTGAAAGGTTAGCACTAATAATAATAGGATATATCTTCATTTCATCAAGATAAGCATATTTCAAAGTGTCGGGCAATTGTTTTAATTCAAACACAGGATCACCTTTAGGTGGAGGAGGACCTCCTAAAGTTTCGATAGGTAGATTGTGTTTAAGCAGAGGACGTTGTTCAAAGAAAATATCATCTATTTTATTTCTTTCATGCATATGTAAATCATTCTCATGGTCTAGGAAATATTGTTCTAGAGGATCAGTAGGAGGCACAACAATAGAAGCAATACCAATAATTTCATCTTTACTAGGCAATTCTTTTTCATGAAGTTTTCTATTAAACATGGAGAAATTAAATTCATGAGATTCATTACCAAAACTAACACCAACAGTTTGTTTGAGACAATCTATCTGAGCATTAACGATGTTTAAGAAGGGTCTACCAAAGATAATGGGACAAAAGTCATCTTGTGGGGAACAAAGAACAAGGAAATCAGTCGAGTATTTTATTTTCCCACATAATACTTCAACATCTCTAACAATCCCAATTGGTGATACAATATCTCTATTAGCCAGTTTAATAGTGACATCAATGTCTTCTATTTCTGCAGGTGCTATGTCATTCATAATTTCTAGATATAAAGAGTAAGGGATAACACTCACACTAACACCTATGTCACATTAACCATGATAATAATGATCTCCTATTTTGACCGAGACAACGGGCATGCCAACAACCGGTCTATGTTTATCCTTTTTATCAGTTTGGGCAATTCTAACAGCTTCTTCATTAAAGCAAATAACATGCCCATCTACATTTTCTTCCAAGAGCTCCTTGACCATAACAATATTAGGCTCTACTCTAATTTGGTCATCAGGTTTAGGTGCTCTAATATAGCTTTTGTTAACCACAATTGAAACTTTAGCATGTTCCTTTATCCTAACAGGGAAAGGTAGTTTTTCAGTGTAAGAAGTAGGAACAACTGGATCAACATTATAAAGTATAGTTTCTTATTTAACTGGTACATGTTCTTTAATTTCTTCTTTAACAGGTGGGTGATATTTGAACCACTTCTCTTAAGGGAGATCAACATGAGCAGCAAAAGATTCACAAAAGGAGGCTACTATCTCATAGACAAGTCCATATTTAGTGCTAAAGTTTGAAAAGGCATCGGTATTTATAAAAGATTTAACACAATCATACTTAAGCTTATTACCTGACTCTTTACCTTCGTCGAGTTCCCAATCTTCAGAGTTGCGTTTAACTCTTTCTAAAAGATCCCACCGGAATTCAATAGTTTTCTTCATAAAGGAACCAGCACAAGAAGTATCAAGCATGGATTGATCATTACGAGAAAGCCGAGCATAAAAATTCTGAATAATAATTTCTCTTGAGAGCTCATGATTGGGGCATGCATATAACATTGACTTAAGCCTCCCCCAAGATTGAGCAATACTTTCTCCTTCACGAGGCCAAAAATTATATATATAATTCTGATCATGATGAACTAGATGCATAGGATAATTTTTTGGTGAAACTCCATTTTCAATCGGTTCCAGTTCCAAGATCCAATATCATTGCATAGCCTATACCATGCTAATGCTTTTTTCCTTCAAAGATAAAGGAAAAATCTTCTTCATAACTTTATCCCTGGGTAGACCTGCAAGCTTAAACAATCCAGAAATTTGATCCACATATATCAAGTGCATATCAGGATGTTCGGTTCCATTTCCTACATAAGGATTAGCTAGCAGTTGTTCTATCATACCCAAAGGAATTTCACATTCAATATTTTCAGTAGGTGCAGCAGGTTGAGGGGTAACTAACCAGTCGAGGTGAAGATACCCCGAACAAACCCCTCAAAGGATTGTTCTCCATAGTAACAAGTAACAATAAATTTCAGCACACTATATGAATGTTTCCTTACCAATTTCCACTTACCAGAAGCGCTTCACTCCCCTACAACGATGCCAGAAAATTGCCTTGAAGACCCACAACTATCGGGGATCAATTGTAGGTCTTTTCGATAAGTAAGAGTGTCGAACCCAACGAGGAGCAGAAGGAACTGACAAGTGTTTCTCAGTACGGTAGTGTCTGCAAGTGCTAACATTGTAACTAATAGAGTGGTTTGATAGCAAGATAATTTTGTAACGAGCAAGTAATGATAATAGTAGCAAGTATGCAGCAAGATAGCCCAATCCTTTTGAGGCAAAGGACAGGCCAAAACGGTCTCTTATAATGAGCAAAGCGTTCTTGAGGGTACACGGGAATTTCATCTAGTCACTTTCATCATGTTGGTTTAATTCGTGTTCGCTACTTTGATAATTTTATATGTGGGTGGATCGGTGCTTAGGTGTTGTTATTACTTGAACAAACCTCCTACTTATGATTAACCCTCCCGCAAGCATCTGCAACTACGAGAAAAGTATTAGAATAAATTCTAACCATAGCATTAAACTTTTGGGTCCAATCGGTCCCTTACGGAATAGTGCATAAACTAGGGTTTAAGCTTCTGTCACTCTCGCAACCCACCATCTAATTACTACTCCACAATGCATTCCCTTATGCCCAAATATGGTGAAGTGTCATGTAGTCGACGTTCACATGACACCACTAAGGGAATCACAACATACATACTATCAAAATATCGAACACATATCAAATTCACATGATTACTTGCAACATGATTTCTCCCGTGACCTCAAGAACAAAGGTAACTACTCACAAGTGATGAACATGCTCAAGATAAGAGAGGCAATATATAGCATAATGGATCTGAACATATAATCTTCCACCAGATAAATCATATAGTAATCAACTACAAGATGTAATCAACCCTACTAGTCACCCACAAGCAACAATCTATAGTTCCAGTAACAAGATTGATCACAAGAGATGAACTAGGGTTTGAGATGAGATGGTGCTGGTGAAGATGTTGGTGAAGATAGCCCTCCCCAAGATGGGAGAGTTGTTCGTGATGATGATGACGATGATTTTCCCCTCCGGGACGGAAGTTCCCCCAATGGAATCGCTTCGTCGGAGGGCAAAAGAGCTCCTGCCCAAGTTCCGCCTCGAGACGGCGGTGTTCCGTCCCGAAAGTCTTCTCCTTAAATTTTCTAGGTCAAAATGACTTATATACCACAAGAGGGGCACTGAAGATGGGCCGGGGTGAACACAACCCACCACGGCGCGCCTGGGGGCCTGGCACGCCCAGGTGGGTTGTGCCCACCTGGTGGTTATCAGCTCCAGCATTTATTAAATAATCCGTAAAAAATCTCCGTGAAATTTCAGCTTGTTTGGAGTTGTGCAGAATAGGTGGCCTAACGTAGCTTTTTTAGGTCCAGATTTCTAGCTGCCGAAATTCTCCCTCTTGGTGTATACCTTGCAAATTATGAGAGAAAAGGCATTAGAATTACTCCAAAAGCATTATTATACATAATAACAACATAATAACAGCGAGAAAACATGATGAAAATGGATGTATCAGAGAGCATCATGAAATTGGGGATGAAGGAGGATTGGTGATGACGAAGATCGAAGATCCCCATCTCTGGAGCCCCAACCGGACTCCAGATCTGGCCTCCCGATGAAGAACAGGAGGTGGCAACGGCTCCGTATCGTGAAACGAGATAATTCTTCCTCCCTGATATTTTTCTGGAAAGATAGGTATTTATGGAGTTAGACTCAGGGTCTACAGGGTCACCAGGTGGGCACAACCCACCTGGGCGCGCCTGGAGGGGGCGCCCTGGTGGGTTGTGCTCACCCAGGGGGGCCCCTCCGGTGGTTCTTGGCACCAATATTTTTATTTTATTCTAAAATAATTCTCCAAAAAGTGTCGATCTATTCTGAGAACTTTTATTTCTGCACAAAAACAACACCATGGTAGTTCTGCTGAAAACAGTGTCAGTCCGGGTTAGTTTCATTCAAATCATGCAAATTAGAGTCCAAAACAAGAAGAAAAGTGTTAGGAAAAGTAGATACGACGGAGACGTATCAACTCCTCCAAGCTTAAACATTTGCTTGTCCTCAAGCAATTCAGTTGACAAACTGAAAGTGAAAAAGAAAAACTTTTACGAACTCCTTTGCTCATGTTTATATAAATAAGCTTAAGTAGCACACAGGTTTTCAGCAAAGGTCATGACTAACCACAACAATAACTCTTAGAAATTATATTAACTCGTATCAATAGCATGAACAACTTGTCGGGGAACGAATCCACGAGCACCTATGGGACCGGCGGACCGAGCCCCTTTCGGTTCGGCGGGGGCGAAGATCGCGCGAAGAGCGGATCGAGGCGAAACACACGAGCAGTTTACCCAGGTTCGGGCCGCACGGATGCGTAAAACCCTACTCCTGCTTTGTGGTTTGTATTGATTTCTTGCTCGGGAGCGCTGAGTGCTACAGTACACACCAGCAGCTAACGAGACCGAGCGTGAGTGTTCTCCCCCCCCCCTACGTTGCGCATGGGCCTCCTTTTATATGCTCAAGGGGTCACCGACAGGTGGCAACGTAGACAAGGGTAAAAATGGAAGGTGCTACGGTTGGTACAACTACCTGTTACAGTGTATCATACCTAACTCTGATGGCAGGGGACAAGGGCATTGAATGCCTATCTGCGTCGCCCAAATAGTGCAAAAGGGACCGTCAGGGACGCCACCGCTTGCCACGATGGCAATCTTGTCAGCACTGCTTACCACCGCGCACCGCTGGCTACACAGCCTCCCACCACGTACGCCTGGAAGGGTCCTAGAGCGACACGTTGGTGGATGTGCTGGAGCGCGGGTACAGAGTGGTAGCTTGCCGCGGCAAGCGCCTTGCCGCGGTCGTTGTCTTGTCGCATCCGGGAGCTCGTCGCTCACCGGGCCTTGCCGGGACGGGTGGCGCGTCGCGGCAAGCTTCTTGGGATGCCTTGGTTGGCCTTCCCGGCAAGCTCCTCTTGCCGGGGCCTTGTCTCCTTGGCTTGAATACTTTGTTCTTGAATGGCTCCAAAGGAACCACGGAGGACCTTGGCAGTCACCCGGCAAGCCTTGCCGCGGGATGCTGCGACTGCCCGTGCACCAGTTCGGGATACTAGGGTACCCCTACTCTAGTACACCGATAGGAGCCCCCGGGCATGGGCCATACACGGTGCCGAGCGCTGTTGGGCCAAGCCCAGAACAAGGCACGGGCACGCGCGGCCTGGGTTACGCCGTATCTCTCTCTGTATCCACCGCGCCCTCCCCGAACGACACGCGTTGAATGCGGCGTCGTGGGAGAGATCGTGGGTGATTTCTTTATTCGGTAAGACGGAACGTCCGCCCCCTCCCTCCTTATAAGCAGGGGAAACAGGGGCAGTTCGCCCACTCGCTGGTTGCTATTCCAATCTCGGAAACCTCCGCCGCTCCCCCTTCTTCCCAAAGCTGAAAGAGAGCACCGCTCTGCCCCCCATCGCCACCAGCACCACCAACGCCGTCGACCTCCCCCACCACTTCCGCCATGGCTCCGAAAGCCGACAAGGGGAAGGTCGTGAAGTCGACCGAGGCGCAGCGGCTCGTGGCGCTGCGAAAGGAGTGGGCAATCTCCCCCCCCCCCAAGCTCGCCGCGAAGGAGCTGAGGGAGAATTTCTACCTCTTCTGGTCGACAGAGACGCGGGCGCATCCGCGCACGAAGGTACTTCCAGCCGTCGCTTCGAGAATGGCTCCAAATGGATATCCCTTCTTCGCCTTGTTCTTCTACTGCGGGCTCTGCCCGCCTTTCTCTGAGTTTTTCTGCGATCTTATGAACACCTACGGGTTCCGCCTCCTTGACTTCACCCCCAATGTTGTTCTGACCATGGCAGTTTTCGCACATCTCTGCGAAAACTTTGTCGGAGTCTATCCAAACGTAGCCCTTTTTCGCCACTTCTTTATGCCCCGAGTTGAGAGAAGAGAGCCTTTATCCGGCGGAATCGCCTGGATCTAGAGAGCCGGCAAGAAGGAAGCTTATCTGGAGGGAGAGTTCCGCGGCAAGTGGGAGGAATGGAGAGCAGACTGGTGCTGGATTGTCGAGGAGAACCCGCAGCCGTTTACCGCCCAGCGCCAAACCCCAGTAGCGCGCGGCAGCGATTGGAGCAACGTGGCCCCGGAAGACGATAGGCTGAAGATTGCCGTCACTCGGATCCAACGCCTTAGGCTTGCCGGGCTCACTATTGGCGCGGTTGGAGCAGATTTTCTTCGCCGCCGCATCGCCCCCCTGCAGGAGAGGAGGAGACCCGCCTGGGACTTCCAGAATGCGGCGGACATCATGAGGCTGCGCCCGGGCCTCAACTTCAACTTCACTGTTATGGAACTTGACGCAATGCTTCGGGAGCTGTTCAAGTACGACCCTCAACATCCCGAAGTGTTCAGGTTGCCGAAGGATGTCGTTCCGCTGTGCAACAACTCCTCGCTCAGCCGCATCCGTGCAATGATGCCGTTGTGCGACTCGCATGGAATTGTCTCAACTTGGCAAGAGCCTGCAGATGCCATCGTGCAGGAGTTCTTTGACGGCTTGGTAGAAGTGCCGGTCCGCTCCGACGAACAGAAAAGCCTCACTCGCGCCACCACCGATGCGGAGATGAAACGCATCACCACTAGGCTGGAAGAGGTGGCGACAGCCGCAGCCGCGGGCTAGTTTGGATTCACCGTGGAGGAGGCAGAGGCAGCAGAGTCGGCAAGCCGTGCCGAGCGAGAGGAGCTTGCCGGTGAGGAAGAGCTTGCCGGGCATGATGTCGGGTCGAGCGAGTCCGCCTAGGATACGAGCGGCTCGTTGGAGATCAACTCCTCTTCCTCCTCATCTTCAGACAGCTCGCCGCAAGCAGAGCCCCCAGCTCCACTAAGAAGGCGTCTCCGCAAGGCCGAGGACGTAGCAGAGTGGCGGGCGAGTCGACAGTAGCCGCGCCGCGCGACACGCTCCACCGCGGCAAGCACTGTTGCCGCAGGAGCACCTCACGCTGCTGCGGCAACTGGAGCGGGGTCCACCCGGACCACCGCTTCTGCTCCTGCCGCTTCTCGCGCCGCAGCGGCAGCAGGAGCGGGGTCGTCTCGGACCACCGCCACTGCTCCCGCCAAGCGGCCAAGGGAAACTACTCCTCCGCCTCCTCGCGCCAGAGGTGAGCCGGAATTCGACTTCTCCGCGTTCAGCTCCGATGAGGAAGAAGTAGAGTAAGATTCTTTGTTGTACTTGTAGTTCTTCAATTCTTGTTGTTTTGTCTTGTATCTCATTTGCTTTACTCCGAACTTATTCCTTTTTAGGACTCTGGCCCAGAGAGCGGCGAAGAGAGCCAAGGCCCCGGCACGTCCAAAGGGGGTGATTATCGTCGAGGACGAACCCATCGCGACAGCAGAGGGTGCGTCCGAGACCACCTTGCCGGACCCGGCAACTATTCTCCAGAGCAGCCCCCAGCGTAAGTATATGGTTCACTTTCCGCTGTTAGGCGCGCATGGATGCTCTTTCTTTGCTGATATCTGATTGTTTGTTTGTGTAGGAGCAGAGCAGCCCCACCAGGAGCGCCCGGAGGCCGCCCCCGACATGCCATCTGCTTCGACTACGCCACCAAGGGAGAGTTCTCCGGCAAGGGACTCTGCCGAGGAGCCGGCTCGCGCAGGAAAGATGCCGGCCAGCGCTGCGGCGACAAGGGACAGCGCCAGCGGCCCTCTGACGGCGGAGACTACGACTGCAGAACCCGGTACAGGTAATCCTCTCGCTTCAAAACTTCCCTTGGGTTCTTCTTCTTTTGATCTTCTTTTTGGATATTAGCTTGACTTTTCTCCCTTTTCCGGCCGTCAGACCCATCTGCTGCGGAGCGGATGGAGACCGAGGTTGCTGGCGAGGAGAACACCCCCGAGGCCGCCGTCGATGATGTCGTCGAGATTGCCGCGGGCGGCGTTACCGGCGACGCCGCTGCCACCGAAGAAGCAGCCAGCGCTGATGATCCCGCCGGCGAAGAGGCCGCCAAAGCTGCCGCCGCAGAAGCTGGCGAGGGGTCTGGCGATCGCACTGATGGCCCTGAGGCCGCAGGAGCGCCAGGCGCTACGCCGACCGCCGATCCTTCCACCGCTGCCGCAGCGTCAGGCTCCGAAGAGCCCCAGCCAGGCGTCTACTTGAAGGCCGGCGAAAACATCTTCATCAACCTCCCCTCGGCGTCAAGCTCCAGGGCGCCAGTCGAAGGAGAAAGCTTCGATGGAGAGGTGCTCGCCTCCGCTGGGTTGACGTTGGTTGATGCGTCGAGCAGCAGCAGCGGCGAGCCTGAGGAGGAGCGGCTGTTGCGGAAGCTGGTGTCGCTCTATCGTGCTCGGCAGGCCAAGCTGGAATCCCGAGAGGCGCTTGTCGCGAAGGCGGGAGCGGACATCTAGAAGTGCGCGGAGGAGCTCCGGGGTCTTAACCGGGAAGCTCTCCAGTCCCTGGCAGAGGAGCGGGCGCAACTTGCCGAGGAGCAGAAGGCCTTCCTCCTCGAGAAGGCTGAAGTCGAAGAACAACAGCGGCTTGCCGCTGAGAAGCTGTCTGCGCAGGAGGGCGAGCTGGCGCAGCGGAAGGTTAACCTTGACAGCCACGAGGAGGAGCTTACTGCGCGCGAGCAAACATTTGGCGGAACCCTCAAGCAAGCAAAGGATGCTGCCGCAGCTGCGGAGGCCGCCAAGAAGGAGCTGGAGACAAAGGTGGCGCGGCTGGAGGCCGATCTCAAGGCTAGCGGTGAAGAGCTTGCCACGCTCAAGTGTGAGCGGGAGAAGGACGCCTACAGCTTGTCAGAGCTGCAGGTTCGTCTCGCCGAGAAGGGCAAGGAACTTGGCGCCGCCAAGGACTCCAACGGAGATCTTGAGTTGAAGCTGACTACTTTGACCAAGACGCTGGACGGCGCCAGGGAGCAAGAGGTGGCTTTGAAGGAGGAGATCAAGGTCGATAAGGCGCTGCTGGCGAGTGCTGCTGCCGCCCAGAACGCTTTTAGGGAGAATGTGGAGCACTGGACGGAGGGTCTCGTGGATGCTGCCGCAAACATTGACAGGGAGCTAGCGCAGCTGGGGATGGAGGATCTCGGGTATCCCTTCGATGAAAACCTCCAACCCAGCGCCAAGCTCACCTTGTTCTTCAAAGGCGAGGCGACGGCCCTCCAGCAACTCCGGGAGAAGATTCCAAAGCAGCTGGCCGACGAGTCGCGCAAGATCTGCGCGGGAGCTCTTCAAAAGGTGTTGGTGAAGGTGGTCTTCCGCAACCCGGGCCTCAACCTCACCAACGTCCTCAAGACCCTGCCGCCGGATGCTGATCTGGAAGCGCTCAAGACCCTTGTCGCACCCATTGTGGACAAGGTGAGCGGGATCAAGAGGATTGAGGGCGATCGCGTAGACTAGGCCGCCCGTTTTTTTCTTTTCTTGTCGCTGCTGGTCATGTTATGAGAACAATCTGTTAGAGCCGCGACAAGCTACCTTGTAATATAACTCTATTTTGGGTAATGATTGCAATGTTATTTCCTTTACTTGATTCCTTCCTTTGTATGTTTTTGCCCTACTCTTTTAGGGAACTTGCCGGCGCAGGCACCTTAGCCGCGAGCGCTGAGTGCGGGACGTCAGCGGCCTGCTGGCGGTGCCGTTACCGACAAGAAACCTTGTCGCAACTAGTCGGAGCACACTTAAGTTGTTGAGCGGACTCGAAACAAAGTAAGGGCGCAACTAGCTACGAGTTGGTTCCTCTGCGCACAGGTTTTCCATACAAAGCACGGTCGTTCAAGGAAGATAACTAAAAAATTTAAAAAATCTGATTGCTCAAACTTTGGCAACTTAGCTTTTCTGTTGTTTGCTTCCTGGTAAGGCGAAACTTTCTTGCACGACGCCTGGTCCATACCATTATCTTCTCCTCCCCCCCCCCCGGCAAACTTGTGGGCGAGGGAACCTTCCTTTCCTTGAGAAAAAGAAAGAAGAGAAAATAAAGATATGGAGCCTTATGGCTCGTTATTGCTTACCGGGGGTAGGTGCTGCACAAAGTGTCAGATAACACATGCAAAAAATAGAAAGCATGAAATTGTCAAGATGTGCAGAACACATGAGCTTTGTTTATGCACGGGGTCTGCGCCTGGCTTTGTACAAAGGATTACATGCAACAGCGGCAAGACTTGTACAAAAGGTGGTTGCCGGAACAGGTTCCGGCAACTGCGCCTTACGGGTAAAACTTACGAAGATGCTCAATGTTCCAGGAGTTGCTCACCGGAATGCCATCTTCGGTCTCAAGGCGGACAACGCCTGACCTAGTGACTCGTTTCACCCGGTAAGGGCCTTCCCACTTCGGTGTCAACTTGTTTGAATTCTTGGCGGACTGAACGCGTCGAAGAACAAGGTCGCCTTCTTCGAGACTTCTGGCGTTAACTTTGCGGCTATGGTAGCGGCGCAAAGCTTGCTGGTAGCGAGCAGCTCGTACAGCAGCCTGAAGACGGTCTTCCTCAAGGAGCAGCGCGTCATCTTGTCACAGCTGCTCTTGCTCAAGCTCATCATAAGCGAGCACTCGAGGTGACCCGTATACGAGTTCCGTGGGGAGAACTGCCTCTGCTCCATAGACTAGAGCGAAAGGTGTCTGGCCAGTGGCTCGATTTGGCGTCGTCCTGATCGACCAAAGTACTACTGGCAGCTCCTCAATCCAGTTTCTTCCGCACTTGCGCATCTTGTCGAAAGTCCTGGTCTTGAGCCCACGCAGCACTTCAGCATTTGCCCTCTCCGCTTGACCGTTGCTTCTCGGGTGAGCAACAGAAGCGAAGCAGACCTTGGCGCCAAGATCTTGGACGTACTGCATGAAGGTGCGGCTCGTGAATTGCGTACCGTTGTCGGTGATGATCTTGTTAGGGATCCCGAAGCGGCAAACAATCGACCTGAAGAACTTGACTGCTGACTGTGTTGTCACTTTCCTCACTGCTTCCACTTCCGGCCACTTTGTGAACTTGTCGATTGCAACGTACAAGTACTCAAAGCCCCCGACTGCTCGGGGAAAGGGGCCGAGGATGTCGAGCCCCCAGACCGAAAATGGCCAGGATAAAGGGATCGTCTGGAGAGCTTGAGCTGGCTGGTGTATCTGCTTGGAATGGAACTGGCACGCTTCACACTTGGTTACTTGTGCAGTTGCATCCTGGAGGGCTGTCGGCCAGAAGAAACCTTGCCTGAACGCTTTGCCGGCAAGTGCTCTTGCGCCAATGTGGTGACCACATATGCCTCCATGTATCTCTGCCAACAGCTTTTGTCCGCCTTCCCGGTGAATACACTTCAATTTCACACCGTTGAGTCTTCTTCTGTACAGTGTGTTGTCGACAAACTGGTACATACTTGACTGTCGGGCTACTCTTTCCGCTTCTTCTTTCTCTTCGAGAAGTTCTCATGTCTGAAGGAAACGGACAATCTGATGTGCCCATGCTGGAGCTTGTGGCTCAACAACAAGGACTAAAGGCATATCTGCTGTTGCGGGAACATCCGCTTCTACGGCGAGAACCTGCGGCTCAGCCGTTGCTTGACGTTCCCCGGCAAGCTTGCCGGAGCAAAACTTGTCGGGAGCCTTTGCTTCAACGGAACAAACCCTAGGGCTTGCCGGAGCAGACTGCTCCTCAGCACTCTTGGTGTTGATCTTGGGGACCTTTCTTGGCGGTGGCTTCAGGAAGCTCTGTCGGAAAATAGTCACCAGAAATTAACTTCCTCTTCTTGCTCTGTCCAGTTGATGGCGTTACAGACGGTTGAGTCAGCTTGAGCACAAATATCCCTGGTTCCACAGGTAACTTAAGTGCGGCGCACTTCGACAGGCCATCGGCAATGTCGTTCTGAGCTCTTGGAACATGCTCCATCTGTAGGCCATCAAAGTGCTCTTCTAGCTTTCTCACTTCATCAACGTAGGCTTCCATCAACGGACTCTGATAACTCTTGTTCACTTGGCGGACGACAAGCTGCGAGTCACCCCTGACAATGAGCTTCCTGATCCCAAGGTCTGCCACGATCCTGAGACCGGCAAGCAAACCTTCATACTCTGCGGTATTGTTTGTTGCTTGCTCCTTGGGAAAGTGCATCTGGACTACGTACTTGAGGTGCTCTCCGGTGGGTGCAACAAGCAGCACGCCAGCACCGGCGCCTTGCAGCGAGAAGGCACCATCAAAGTACATCAGCCACTCTTTGCTTGCTTCCTTGACGGGGATGCTCGTTTCTGGAATTTCTTCATCTGGTGTTGGCGTCCTCTTTGCTATGAATTCTGCCAATGCTCTGCTTTGGATAGTTGAAGTGCTCTAAAACTTGAGGCCAAAGCTTGACAGTTCCAGTGCCCACTCAACAATCATGCATGTTGCTTCTGGATTCTGCAGTATCCTCTTCAACGGAAAACGAGTGACAACTGTGATCTCATGTGCTTGGAAGTAATGGCGCAGCTTTCTCGAGGCCATGAGAAGGCCGAAAAGCAATTTCTGCACACTAGAGTACCTTGACCTAGCCCCCTGCAGAAGGGAACTGACAAAGTAAACTGGGCGCTGCACCATTCTCTTATGTATCTCCTCGCGCGCCTGCGCAGATCCATCTTTGTCGGGACCAGAGCTTGTCGGGGAAGCCCCCTGCTTGTCGCTGGATGCGCCTACAGTGGTCGCTGGCTCATCATATGCCTCCCTCTCCGCTACTAACGCAGCATTAACCACTTGATTGGTTGCCGCTATATACAACAGCAACTTCTCTTGTGGCTTAGGTGTGACAAGTGTTGGAGTGGAGGACAGGTATCTCTTCAAGTCTTGCAGCGCAGCCTCCGCTTCCGGAGTCCATTTCATTGGACCTGCCTTTTTCAATATTTTGAAAAACGGCAGGGCGCGCTTAACAGACTTAGAGATAAACCTGCTGAGAGCAGCCACGCAACCGGCAAGTCTTCGTACATCCTTGACGCGCTTTGGTGCTTCAATCTGCTCAATGGCCTTGATCTTGTCGGGATTGGCTTCAATTCCCCGCCGAGACACGAAGAACCCGAGAAGCTTGCCGGAAGGGACTCCAAACACACACTTCTCGGGGTTGAGCTTGAGGCTGATCTTGCGCAGATTTGCAAAGGTCTCGTCTAAATCTTGAATCAGAGTTGCCTTGTCCTTGCTTTTGACCACTATGTCATCCATGTAGGCTTCCACATTTCTGTGTATTTGTGGCTCAAAAGCGACATGGACTACCCTTGCAAATTTTGAACCAGCATTCTTTAAACCGAAAGGCATCCGTATGAAACAGTACGTGCCACATGGAGTGATGAATGCGGTCTTCTCCTCATCCTCTTCTGCCATGAAGATCTGATGGTATCCTGAGTATGCGTCAAGAAATGAAAGCAAATCACATCCGGCCGTGGAGTCAACAATCTGGTCAATGCGCGGCAAGGGAAATGGGTCTTTGGGACAAGCTTTATTAACATCGGTAAAGTCGATACAAAGCCTCCATTTCCCGTTTGCCTTGCGCACGACTACAGGATTGGCCAACCACGTAGGATGGAGCACTCCTCTGACAAGGCCTGCTGCTTCCAACTTCTTGATCTCTTCTGCGATGAATTCTTGGCGCTCCACTGCTTGTTTCCTGACCTTCTGCTTGACGGGCCGCGCATGAGGACAGACGGCTAGATGGTGCTCAATTACTTTCCTGGGAACACCGGGGATGTCAGACGGTTGCCACGCAAACACGTCGACGTTCGCCCGCAGGAAAGCAATGAGCGCGCTTTCCTATTTAGGGTCAAGAGTGGCACTGATGGTGAAGGTACCACCAGTGCCGTCCTCCTTGGCGGACACCTTCTTGGTCTCTGGCGGAGCTGCCATTGTCTTCTTACACTTGCTAGTGGAGCTCGATGGTGCATCCTCGACGGTAGCGCAGCACTCCGAAGAGGTGCGCTTGCCGGAGTGGGCATCAGAACTCTTGCCGGACTTGTTCTTCTTCTTCCCCCCGGGAGCTTCAACGGCAGGTGACTTGCAATCTGTTGGGGCTGCTGCTTCCCGGTAGATCTTGTCGGTGCAGATAAGAGCATCCTTCTTGTCGCCAGGGACAGAGATGACACTTATCGGGCCTGGCATCTTCAGCATGTTGTATGCGTAGTGAGAGGCTGCCATGAACTTGGCGAGTGCTGGACGACCGAGTATCCCATTGTAAGGCAATGGAAAATCGGCAACGTCAAAAGTGACCCTCTCAATCATGAAGTTCAACTCGCTGCCAAATGTCATCGGCAACGTGATCTTCCCCTTCGGCTTGCTCCTTCCCGGGTTGATTCCTTGGAATGTGCCGGTCTCTTCAAGCTCGCTGTCAGGGATCTGGAGTTTCTGGAGTACAGCGGAGCAGATCAGGTTCAAGCCGGCCCCACCGTCAACTAGCATCTTAGTGACCTTGAGGTTGCGGATAGTAGGTGAAACCAACATCGGCAAGCACCCGACCGCAGTTGTGCGATCAGGGTGGTCCTCAATATCAAAGATGATAGGCGTGCTGGACCATTTCAGAAGCTTGCGTGACTCGACAGGTGGTTCTGCCGCATTGACTTCCCGCACTCACTGCTTGAGTTGGCAGTGTGAAGTATGCAGAGAAGCACCGCCGTCAACGCACATGACCTCTGTGGCTTTCTGGAACTCCTGCTCACTGGTCTCGACATCATCCATGTCTTCATCGTCGTCGTCATCTTCGTCCTTGTCGCGGCCGCGGGGAGGTCTGTCTCCTTGCCGCTGCTTGGCCTTGCCGTGGCGTCCTCCCCGGCCGGTGTGCTTCTTGCCGGATCCTCCATCACCTCCTTGGGCCTTCTCCTTGTCGCATCGCTCATATTCAGCCTTTTGCTGCTCGACAAGCTGCTCGACCTTCTTGTAGCTCTGGAGGTCATGGCCCTTGGTGCGGTGGATCTTGCAGTACTGCTTGTCGGTGTCGTCCTGCTTGTTGGCGACCGCCACAGCCTGGCAGTTGGTGCATGCGGCAATCTCCTTGCCGGAGCTACCAGCTTTAGCTTTCTTGGCGCCACCTTCGTTGCCGGACTGCTCAATGACTAGCACATCTTTGCCTTTCTTCTTCCTGTTGTTCCGCCGCCGGTTTTTCTTTGCCGGGGCAGCATCCTCGCTGTCAGATCCTCCTGCTCATGTATTCTCTCTTGGGAGTTTCCTCCCTTCCTCAGCACGTGCACACTTGTCGGCCAGGGCATACAGCTCACTGACGTCTTTGATCTTGCACATCGCCATCTCCTCCCGCATCTTGCGGTTACGCACGTTCTGATGGAACGCGCTGATGACCGCGGCAGGGTGGACATCTGGGATGTTGTGCTGTACACGGCTGAATCTCTGAATGTACTTGCGCAGGGGCTCTCCTTCCTTCTGGGCGAGCAGATGAAGGTCACTCTCTTGGCCATGAGGTTTGTGGCCGCCTGTAAAGGCGCCGACATACTGTTGGCATAGGTCTGCCCAGGAGGATATGGAGTTGTCCGGCAAGTGCATGAGCCAGAACCTGACGTTGGGCTTGAGTACCAGCGGGAAGTAGTTCGCAAGGATCTTGTCGTCCCGCCCCCGGCAGCTTGCACCGCAATGGTGTAGATGCTGAGGAACTCCAACGGATGCGACTTGCCGTCGTACTTCTCTGGTACGTTTGGCTTCAAATTCTTCTTGCTGGGCCACTGGACTTGCCGCAGCTCACGAGTAAACGCAGGGCAACCTACCGCGTACGGCAAGTCGCCTGGTTCCCCTGGCGCATGCATGTCGACAGAGGGCCCAGCGCGCTGGTCCGATTGACGCCGCGCTTCTCTTCGGCGCTCGATGCGAGTACGAGCGTCTTCTTGCTGTCGTTCGTGAAGAACTTGGCGCTGATCGCGACGAGCTCGTGGATCTAATGACACGATGGAGTCGCTGTCGAGGTGGATCCGGCGAGTCGGCGATCTTGGTCTTCGGGGCGGAGAGTGCACGGGGGTTGCACCCCCACCGGTCTTGTCGCCACCGGCTCGTGCCTGGCTGACTTGCCGCGGCTAGGATGTACTCGGCTGCCGTGGAGTGTCGCCGTTGGCGAAGCCGATGAGACTCTGAATGGTGGCCCTCCAGTCATCGATCTTGTCTGCCGTTGGAGGGTAATCCAGGAGAAGTTGAGCTCGCGCCAAAGCTTCTGCTGAAGTGGTGGGTGGCGGTGGCGAACGGTGTGAGGAGCGGGATATGCTCGGACTTCTAACTATGTTAGAAGGAGCAGTATCCCATCTAGGTGACCGTGCCTCGCTCGTGCCAGCATGTTGGCGCGCATACTGGTCTTGAGCGCTCCGAGATCCACCAGCTCGATCTTGGTCCAGCAAACGTATAGTACCGTGAGTACCATAACGCTGCCGGTCCCGCGCCTCCTGAGATGGGCGTGATACGTCCAAAACGTATCTATAATTTTTGCTTGCTCCATGCCTCTTTTGGGTAATATTGCTATGATATTTATACACTTCCATACACTTTTGATCATATTTGGACTAACCTATTAACTCAGTGCACCCCAGTGCCAGCTTCTGTTTTCGGCTGTTTTTGTATTTCAGGTTTTCACATTACGAGAACTGCCAGGAAAAATTATATAAAAAATCAGCGTTCCAGAAACTACCGTGCGCCCGAAGGACAGCCGGGGGGGGGGCACCAGGGCTCCAGGCGCCCTGGCGGCGCGCCCCCCCTGGGCCGCGCCAGGGGGGCGCCTGGGCCCCCCGAGGCTCCTCCGATGCCCCCCTTTGGCATATATTTAAAGCGTCTCCCGAAACCCTCGAAACAGGAACTCTTTTTCGCGATCTCATCTCTGTTCCGCCGCCGCCGCCTCTTCCAAGATCGGGAGCACCAGGAGAACTCTTCCCGGCACCCTGCCAGAGGGGAGGATCACCACCGGGAGCTTCTCCACCACCATGGACGCCTCCCGGATGAGTTGTGAGTAGTCTCCCTTGGACCATGGGTCCATGACCAGTAGCTATGTGATGTTCTCCTCCCGTTCTTGTGCTTCACTAATTAGTCCTCGTGAGTTGCCCTACATGATCGAGGCACATATGTAATCCTTATGCTGTCGCTATGATGAGTTTGCTGGGATCCGATGGATTATGAGATTATGTTCAGATTGTGTTTGAGTAATATATTTGATTCGCCTCTTTTATATTTATGTTCGTAAGTAATTCTTGCATGTTCTTCGTTGTTATTTATTGCTTTGGCCAAGTAGTAGGTAGTGACTCCAAGAGGGAACATTATGCTTGATTGTGGGTTCATCCCCCTCGATGACTAGTTTGAGTGACAGAAACATGAGTCTAGGGGATGTGCTGTTGCCACAAGGGGGAAAACAACGGTGCTTGTGCCCGCGGGTGCAAGGATTGTTTACTTAACGCAAAGTTCTTTTAATGCAGTTGTCTGTTGCTTTGAGTTTACACTATGGGTGGGGCTCGCAACTTAATACCAGCGAGATGTTCTGGATAGATATCTCAAGGTGGATGATTAGTAGTAGATATTGATGGATTTCGGTCTACTTACTTTGGCGTACCGCCCATGCTTTGAACCTCTACCTTTCTTGCAATGTAGTCAGCATTGGTTTGCGCACATGGTCCTGTCAATTGCCCAGCTGTAATTCGTTTACCTCACATAGCTGTTTTATCGTCTTTTGGGAGAGAGACATCACTAGTGAACATCATGAGACTCCGGTCCATATTACCATCATTGATCACATCCGCTATTTACTTACTACTGCAATTATACCTATCACTATTATCACTTGCGTTTGATCCTTTGTAAACTACAAGGCCGGAGGGATTGACAACCTCTCTGTACTCGTTGGGAGCAAAGTTATTTGTATCTGTGTGCAGGTCCACGTTGATTGCTAATATCTGGCGCCGTTAGCAGTTGACACCTTCTTGTTGAAACTGGGAGTCTCTGGGAAATCGATCCTTGGTATTACCAAGGGAAAACTTCTGCTACACTGCATCTCAAACCTTACACTTGGGGTAACCAACGAGGGGTGAGAAGCCACCTAGCAAAGCAATTTCTGGCGCCGTTGCCGGGGACTCCACTCTTCAGGATAGGGGAGTTGCACGCTATCTTTTACCTTTGCTTTTAGTCTTGTTAGTTTACCTTTCAGTTTTGCTTTAGTATCTTTTATCGAAAAACACAAAAATAGTTATCTTGCTTGCTTGCTACAATGGGTTCCACCGAGAACACCAAGTTGTGTGACTTCACTAGTCACAACAACGATGACTTTATCAGCACACCTATCACTACACCTGCCACTTCAGCACCTTCATATGAAATTAAACCTGCTTTACTGAACTTAGTCATGAAAGATCAATTCTCCAGTGCTGGAGATGATGCTGCTTTACACTTGAACAACTTTGTTGAACTTTGTGATATGCAAAAGTACCAAGAAATAGATGGTAATATTGTTAAGCTTAAGCTTTTTCCTTTCTCCTTGAGAGGAGGAGCTAAAATTTGGTTTCAGTCTTTGCCTAGAAACAACATAGATTCATGGGACAAGTGCAAAGATGCTTTTATCGGAAAATACTATCCACCTGCTAAAATTATCCAACTGAGAAGTAACATAATTAATTTTAAACAATTGGATAATGAACACGTTGCCCAAGCTTGGGAACGTATGAAATCTCTTATCAAGAACTGCCCTACTCATGGTTTGACTACTTGGATGGTTATCCAAACTTTTTATGCAAGCTTGAACTTTACCTCGCGGAACTTGTTAGATTCGGCCGCGGGAGGAACTTTTATGTCAACTACACTTGGTGCTGCCACAAAGCTTCTCGATGAGATGATGACCAACTATTCCCAATGGCACACCGAACGCGCTCCAACAGGTAGGAAGGTAAACTCTGTCGAGGAGATTTCCTCCCTAAATGAAAAAGTTGACTTGATCATGTCTCTACTTTCGAAGCAATCTTATGTTGATCCTCGTGATGTTCCTTTAAATTCTTTGATTGCTCAAGAACAAGTAGATGTGAACTTTATCTCTAGAAACAATTTCAACAACAATGCTTATAGGAGTAATTTTGGTAGCAATCCTAGACCGTTCCCCTCTAATTCTTATGGGAACAACAATGCTTATCCTAGCACCAGGAACTCCACTACTGAACTAGAGATTATGCTTAAAGATTTCATCACTACCCAAAAAGCCTTTAATAAGAGTGTAGAAGAAAAACTACATAAACTAGATGATCTCTCTTTGAAGGTAGACCACTTAGCCAATGAGATAGAATTGCTAAAAATTAAAACTTCTCCTCTTGAGGAGAGGAAGGTCACTCCTATGAATGCTATTCAAGTGCAAATTAATGAAAACATTAGGATGATGGCTAAACTTAAAGAAAGATGGGCTAGAGAAAGGGAGGAAGAGGATAGAATTAAGAACCTTCCTACCCACCACACTGTTGCTACTATCCAAGTTGTTGAGGATATCCAAACTCTTAGCACCCAATGTACTCCTGGTCCCGATGGACCTATTAATGGTGATGCTATGACTATAGAAACTACCAAACAAGTGAACCTAAAGGACACCACTACCACTTTACTTGATGCTAGGGACCTTGATTTTGATAATTGCACTCTTACCGAAGTTATTGATTTCCTTCACAAGATGTCTAGAGATCCCCGCACTAGCACGCTTAACCTTGCCTTCACAGAGCATATCACTAATGCTCTTATCAAAGCTAGGGAGGAGAAACTTAGAGTAGAAGCCTCCATACCTAGAAAGCTAGAAGATGGTTGGGATCCTATGATAAAAATTAAATTGAATGACTTCTCTTGCTATGCATTATGTGATGTTGGAGCTAGTACCTCTGTTATGCCCAAAAGGCTATATGATATGCTTAAATTGAAACCTTTTGATTTTTGTTCTTTTGGTGTCCGTCTCGTTGATTCTTCCATAAAGAAACCTTTGGGGAGGATCGACGATGTTCTTATCATTGTCAATGACAATTATGTTCCCGTTGATTTCACTATTATGGATATTGAATGTGATCCTTCTTGTCCAATTATTTTGGGACGTCCCTTTTTGCGCACCGTTGGTGCTATCATTGACATGAAAGAGGGTAATATAAAATTTGAGCTTCCTCTCAAGAAAGGGATGGAACACTTCCCTCGAAAGAAGATCAAGTTACCTTTTGAGTCCGTTGTACGGGCTAGCTATTCTTTTACTCTTGATAAAACTTGATCTATATGCATTATGCCTAGCTTAAAGGCATAAAAGAAAGCGCTTTTGGGAGGCAGCCCAATGAATAAAATTTTTATTTTGCTTTTGTTGTGTCTTTATGTTGTTTACTACTGTAGCATCATCATTGTATCTTTGCTTTTCAATTTTGTGCCAAGTATAGCCTCTGATTGCTAGAAAGTTCAAAAGTTGTGACGTGCTGTCCAGGAAACAGATTCTGTCCTTGGATAGAAAAATTTGTATAAAATCACCAGATCATCTTTTTGGTCTGAATTTTTTCGACAGAGTTCTCTATATAATTGTCTTTCGTGCGTCTGTTCTGAGTTTTTTGTTTAGAGTTGCAGAAGTGCCCCGAACAAATCAATTACTACCTGCTGTTCTGTTTTTCACAGATTCTGTCCTGTTTTGCCTTTCCTTCATTTTGCAAACCAAGAGCTTGATTTTTCTTTGCAAAAACCTTTTGGCAATCTTGAGAAACAGTAGACCTTCAAGAATATCTTTATTTCCAGCAAGGTATAATAATTTTATTATGGGTACTAACCTCGCTAATCAGATTATGATGAGTTATGTATGAAGGGAGTTTTCAAGTGTGCGAGGGAAGATGATAAAAAGATTCAGGAGTGTCAAACGCTCAAGCTTGGGGATGCCCCCATGCGCCCCCAAGAAATATTCAAGGAGACTCAAGCGTCTAAGCTTGGGGATGCCCCCGTGCATTCTCTTCTCCATCAACATTATCAGTTCGTCTTTCGTTCCATTATATTTTAATCACTTCATGTGTTATGTGCTATGCTTGGAGCGTCTTGCTTTTAATTTCCTTTTTAGTTTTCCATAACGAGTCAGAACTCAGCGTTCTTTATGTGGGAGAGAAACACACTCCACTTCTACCTAGAACATAACATAGAATTTTCATGACTATCTTTGCTGTGTGTGTTCTTTGTCTTTTAATAGCTACTATCATGCTCTGCTCTTAGTATTCATGCTTATCTTTTTTAAAGAGCTTGTGTTTAGTTGGTTGCTTGAACTCTCTTTAATTATCATGCTTATCTCATTAAGAGAGTTTCCTTCCATTGCATTGGTTAATATGTCTATGATAAAGATGCTACGTGCATAATGACGCTTAGTAGTTCAGGTTTTCTTGTGGTTAGTCTCAAATAGCTGGGGGATTCCCAATGTGTTATTGGAGTACCAACATGATTTGTTTGCCAATGATGTGGTATGGTTTAGTAATATCTTCCCTCAAGAATTTATTTTGATTGACTTGGCGTATGCTCACGCATATTTAAGACTGTAAAGAAAGTCTGTCAAGCCTTGATGATCTTTTATTTCTGAGTAGCGATATGACTTCCATGCCTGATTCAATGTTGCTTTGTCGCTCTGCATGATTATGACCGTCATTGCTCTCTTAGTTGGTCGCTCCCAGTCTTTTGCTAACCTCCACCTGTACTAAGCTGACTGACTGCTTGTGCATCCACATCCTTTTAAACCAGTTATGCCATATGAGTCCACCATACCTACCTATATGTGGTATTTCACCGCCACTCCAAGTAAATTTACATGCGCTACCTTTAAGACCTTCAGTTTTTGCAATACATAGCTCATGGGAAAGTAGCTTAAAAACTATGATGGTAAAGAATATGTCGCTTATGTATCTTATTTCTTATAAGTTGCTTGCTGAGCGGTAACCATGTTTCTGGGGACGCCATCAACTGTTACACTTTTGTTGAATATCATGTGAGTTGCGATGCATGTTCGTCTTGTCTGAAGTAAGGGTGATTTGCCATGGGTTGAATGGTTTGAGTATGCATATTGTTAGAGAAGAACATTGGGCCGCCAACCAAAGCCATGTATCATGGTGGAAATTTTAGCTTGGACATTAATCCTCAATCTCTTATGAGAATATGCTTAAGCATTAAAGAGGAGTCCATTATCTATTTTCTATGTTGTCCCGGTATGGTTGTCCTCAAGTTGACATCTATCAAAAACGAGAAATCAAATGCAATCTATCTCCTTGGACCTTTGTACAGGTGACATAGAGGTACCCCTTTGTGACACTTGGTTGAAACATATGTAATGCAATGATAATCCATGGAAATCCGAGCTAATTAGGACAAGGTGCGAGCACTATTGGTATTCGATGCATGAGGCTTGCAACTTATAGGATGTCTTATGCATAACACATATGAAGTACTACTACCGTTGACAAAATTGTTTCTATGTTTTCAAAATAAAAAGCTCTAGCACATGAGTAATCCCTGCTTCCCTCTGCGAAGGGCCATTCTTTTACTTTTATATTGAGTCTCCACCTTCTTTCTTCAAAGCACCAACTATTGAGAGCATGATTGTCATTCTGAGTGTAATGTGCATTGTCCCAAAGTAGCATTGTCTTTTGCATGATTGTGATATCGTTTATTTTGAAATCATTGTATCTAGTCATCACTTAAACCTTGAAGGTGCCCCTGCATTTATGTTTTGCTTCACTAAAGGGGGCAAGCTAGATATCACTTTATCATATTTGCACATCATGTTCATTGCAAATCTATTTGATGTTTCAGTATCATATTGTAAAACTTCCAGTTCTTTGTGATTTTCTCAAGAGGCAACTTAATTACTACAGATTCATTATCTCAGTAAGCTTTGGTCATATGACTATGAATAAGTCCTATATGGTTAATAGCATGTCACCACAGAAATTATTCTTGTTATAATTTACCTACTCGAGGACGAGCAGGAATTAAGCTTGGGGATGTTGATACGTCCAAAACGTATCTATAATTTCTGCTTGCTCCATGCCTCTTTTGGGTGATATTGCTATGATATTTATACACTTCCATACACTTTTGATCATATTTGGACTAACCTATTAACTCAGTGCACCCCAGTGCCAGTTTCTGTTTTCGGCTGTTTTTGTATTTCAGGTTTTCACATTACGAGAACCGCCAGGAAAAATCCAGAAAAATTATATAAAAAATCAGCGTTCCAGAAACTACCGTGCGCCCGAAGGACAGCCGGGGGGCCACCAGGGCTCCAGGCGCCCTGGCGGCGCCCCCCCCCTGGGCCGCGCCGGGGGGGGGGGGGCGCCTGGGCCCCCCGAGGCTCCTCCGATGCCCCCCTGTGGCATATATTTAAAGCGTCTCCCGAAACCCTCGAAACAGGAACTCTTTTTTCGCGATCTCATCTCTGTTCCGCCGCCGCCGCTTCCAAGATCGGGAGCACCAGGAGAACTCTTCTCGGCACCCTGCCGGAGGGGAGGATCACCACCGGGAGCTTCTCCACCACCATGGACGCCTCCCGAATGAGTTGTGAGTAGTCTCCCTTGGACCATGGGTCCATGACCAGTAGCTATGTGATGTTCTCCTCCCGTTCTTGTGCTTCACTAATTAGTCCTCGTGAGTTGCCCTATATGATCGAGGCACATGTGTAATCCTTATGCTGTTGCTATGATGAGTTTGCTGGGATCCGATGGATTATGAGATTATGTTCAGATTGTGTTTGAGTAATATATTTGATTCACCTCTTTTATATTTATGTTCGTAAGTAATTCTTGCATGTTCTCCGTTGTTATTTATTGCTTTGGCCAAGTAGTAGGTAGTGACTCCAAGAGGGAACGTTATGCTTGATTGTGGGTTCATGCCCCTCGATGACTAGTTTGAGTGACAGAAACATGAGTCTAGGGGATGTGCTGTTGCCACAAGGGGGAAAACAACGGTGCTTGTGCCCGCGGGTGCAAGGATTGTTTACTTTACGCAAAGTTCTTTTAATGCAGTTGTCTGTTGCTTTGAGTTTACACTATGGGTGGGGCTCGCAACTTAATACCAGCGAGATGTTCTGGATAGATATCTCAAGGTGGATGATTAGTAGTAGATATTGATGGATTTCGGTCTACTTACTTTGGCGTACCGCCCATGCTTTGAACCTCTACCTTTCTTGCAATGTAGTCAGCATTGGTTTGCACACATGGTCCTGTCAATTGCCCAGCTGTAATTCGTTTACCTCACATAGCTGTTTTATCGTCTTTTGGGAGAGAGACATCACTAGTGAACATCATGAGACTCCGGTCCATATTACCATCATTGATCACATCCGCTATTTACTTTTCCGCTATTTACTTACTATTGCAATTATACCTATCACTATTATCACTTGCGTTTGATCCTTTGTAAACTACAAGGCCGGAGGGATTGACAACCTCTATGTACTCGTTGGGAGCAAAGTTATTTGTATCTGTGTGCAGGCCCACGTCGATTGCTAATATCTGGCGCCGTTAGCAGTTGACACCTTCTTGTTGAAACTGGGAGTCTCTGGGAAATCGATCATTGGTATTACCAAGGGAAAACTTCTGCTACACTGCATCTCAAACCTTACACTTGGGGTAACCAACGAGGGGTGAGAAGCTACCTAGCAGGGCGCGGTGCATGTATGGACGCCGAGGTCTTGGAGTGCGCCCGGTCGTTGTGGGAAGCGACTACGCCACCGATGGGCAGCGCAGCCTTGTCCTTGGATCTGGCAGCACCGTGAGCTCCCTCGTCGACGCCCTTTCTTCCGCCGGCGTCTACCCCACCAGCCGTTTACTCCGGCGGTGGTGGGTTTGGCGCGGACGGAGCAGCCGCCTCCGAAGCCTTCTTCTTCGGCGGCATGTCGATGAAGATGATGAAGATCTAGCTCGTGTGAACGCTGGATCAGGTTCACACAACCTCGACGCCCCCCCTACCTGGCGCGCCAAGGATGTCGGGGAACGAATCCACGAGCACCTATGGGACCGGTGGACCGAGCCCTTTCGGTTCGGCGGGGGCGAAGATCGCGCGAAGAGCGGATCGAGGCGAAACACACGAGCAGTTTACCCAGGTTCGGGCCGCACGGATGCGTAAAACCCTACTCCTGCTTTGTGGTTTGTATTGAGTTCTTGCTCGGGAGCGCTGAGTGCTACAGTACACACCAGCAGCTAACGAGACCGAGCGTGAGTGTTCTCCCCTCCCCCCCCCCCCCATGTTGCGCATGGGCCTCCTTTTATATGCTCAAGGGGTCACCGACAGGTGGCAACGTAGACAAGGGTAAAAATGGAAAGGTGTTACGGTTGGTACAACTACCTGTTACAGTGTATCATACCTAACTCTGACGGCAGGGGACAAGGGCATTGAATGCCTATCTGCGTCGCCCAAATAGTGCAAAAGGGACCGTCAGGGACGCCACCGCTTGCCATGATGGCAATCTTGTCAGCACCGCTTGCCACCGCGCACCGCTGGCTGCACAGCCTCCCGCCATGTACGCCTGGAAGGGTCCTAGAGGGACACGTTGGTGGATGTGCTGGAGCGCGGGTACAGAGTGGTAGCTTGCCGCGGCAAGCGCCTTGCCGCGGTTGTTGTCTTGTCGCGTCCGGGAGCTCGTCGCTCACCGGGCCTTGCCGGGACGCGTGGCGCGTCGCGGCAAGCTTCTTGGGATGCCTTGGTTGGCCTTCCCGGCAAGCTCCTCTTGCCGGGGCCTTGTCTCCTTGGCTTGAATACTTTGTTCTTGAATGGCTCCAAAGGAACCACGGAGGACCTTGGCGGTCACCCGGCAAGCCTTGCCGTGGGATGCTGCGACTGCCCGTGCACCAGTTCGGGATACTAGGGTACCCCTACTCTAGTACACCGACACAACTAGAGAGCAATAATGAGATATCTCCAATGACAACACCTTGTCAAAACAACCATGATATAATATGACAATAGTAGTATCTCGCTAGCCCTTTCTGAGACCACAAAACATAAATGCAGAGCACCTCCAAAGTTCAAGCAGCGACTAAACATTTTAATTCATGGTAGCAAAGATCCAGTCATACTAACACCCAACATTAACTGTACACACCACATATATGTAGATATGGTGGACTAATCTGGAATAACTTTGGCTTTAGGATTTTGACATACAAGCAGTGTTCCCGCTTAGTACAGGCGAAGGCTGGCAAATAGGTTGAGAAGCGGCCAGCTAGAGAGCGAAGACGGTCATGAACATGCATTATGAATAATGAACATTGCATACTAGCATGAGTGGGATATGAACACCCATGCACATAAATATCATAGAAGCTATGTTGGTTTTGATTCAACTAAATGCATGAACGTGTGCCAAGTCAAGCCACTTGAAACATTCAGAGGAGGATACCATATCATCATACCACATCACAATCATTTTGACGCAATGTTGACCTCCAAGATAACTCATTATTCACTCCTAGCTACTTAAGCATGGCATGAGAAACTATAATCTCTAGTAGTCATTGCAAACATGTATCATAGTAGAATGAATCATGGATACTAGGCTAAACATATTTACAAAAACAGAACAAGTTGAGTTCATACCCATTTCTCTCTGCCACAATCAGTTCATCAAATATCGTCATTGTTGCCTTTCTCTTGCACGACCTAATGATGTAAGAATAATAATAATGCAAGATTGATGTGGACTAAGATGGAATCTACAAACATTTTATTCAAAAATTAGAAGATAATGCAAGTTGGACTCTTTGTTAAATAAGTGATAATGCATATGAGAGCCACTCAACATTTTCATCGTGGTCTTCTCCTTGGTATGACTCAAGAAACAGAAAAGAAATTCAGTGAAACAACTGAAATATTTTTTTAGTTTTTAAGTTTTCCTGAAGAAGGGATAAATAAAGAAAGAAAACAAAAATGAGAAAAACTATTTACATGGGAGAGCTCCCAACAAAGAAAGAGAAGAAACAATAAATCTTTTTGGGTTCTCTTTTAGTGCTACAACTAATTAAAACAGAAAGAAAAACCGAAAAGAAAAATGAAATGTTTTTGGATTTTATTGAAGTTTTCCAAACACACAAAAAGAAAGCGAGAAAAATAAATTAAGCATGGATAATACAATGAAAAAGTGGGAACACCGACAATTGGAATGAAATGTGTGAACATGAATATAATGTCGGTGGAAACACGTACTCCCCCAAGCTTAGGCTTTTGGCCTAGATTGGTAATCATCATCCGCGGCATGCATAGTAGTTAGTGTGATAGCTCACAGAGGCTCTTGGTGCAGCCACCTCAGCCCGCCGAGCAGCTGCAACCTCCGCGTTGCGTGCACGAGCCTTCCTCTCTCAAACATAATATATTCTTTTGCTATGAAAATCAAAGAGAGCAGGTGCAGGCAAAAGGTATGCACAACTGATACTTTATTGAACCTCAAGTTATAAGTGTAATTATTGATTTTGCCTTTAAGGAACTTATGGCGCTTCACGGCCTCAAAGTCTAAATGTTGAGTTAGGTAAAATAGGGTCATTAGGCCAGAGTGAAACACACAATTCCCTTGCTAAACGCGAGGCATAAATCCCACCATAAAAATAACCACTACCAGCATTGTGTTGCAATCTGCGTGCAACAATCGCTCAAATGTTATAGCATTGGATACCGGTGAGGGCAATGTGTATGAGGCTCAAGTCAGGAGCACATAGGGTACTACATTCATGTTTGCCTACGATACACTTGCCATTAAACCGTGCAAAGTATTGAATTGATGGAAATTGAATGCTTTTTATTCTACCTTGTGTCACTCCTCCATCCTCTCCATAACAAAGACTAGCCAGGAATGTCTCATACTCAGACCGTGGTGGTTCATCTAGTGAACCCCAAAATGGAATTTTGCAGATATTAGAAAATGTCTCTAGAGGCAGGGTAAATGGACTATCGTAAAGTTTAAACGAAACTCTAGTCTCACAGGGATAGAATTTAAATTCTTTAGTAAATGTTTCTATGAGGCTGAGATGTTGGTTGCACTTATCTTTGACGTAGGGACCGAGCTCGGCATTATGAATATAATGATCAAATTCTTCTTTAATACCTGCACTCACCGTGAACTCATTGCATGGTCATAAGTAGGATTTAATAGCGGCCTCTTGTATTGAGCTTGCGCTTGGTTCAACATAAGGCCGACGTATCGAGCCACTACTGGATGATGCTTTCGAGGACCTCCTCCTCAAAGAACTCCTTCTAGATAGCTACATTTAGTTGCGTACAATTTCTGAAATTTTTGGTCCATAAAATTTTTGTCAACAAAACTTCACAAGAACGATAGCAACTACTCATAAGTAAGCATAGAGGCCATATTAAGGATTCAATCTACTTAGAACTCTAAGGATTCAACATGCAAGCTCATCTATAGCAGCACCAAGAGTAGATAATTATTCAAAATACAAACCACTAAAGCAAAAACGAATTAGAGCAATGGAAGGAGTCACATACCAAGTAGTAATCCCCCAAAACAGTTTTCGAAATGGAGCTTCGAGCAAAGAGATCGAAATTTGTGGGCTTGAGAGCAAGAACACGAGAGAGAGAGAGAGAGAGAGAGAGAGAGAGAGAGAGAGAGAGAGAGAGAGATCAATGATGTTTTTTTTCTGGAGGTAAGAGATGACATGGGCTATAGAGATAAGTGAGGGGGCCCATGTGGGGACCACAACCCACCAGGCCGCGCCCAGGTGGGTTGTGCCCACCTGGTGCACCCCCCCTCCCCTCTGATGTTATTTCCATTAAAAATTCAGAAATATTCAGAAAATAATCATGTTAAATTTTCAGGGCATTCTGAGCACTTTTATTTTTGGGTCATTTTTTTATTGCCCGAAAAAACAGTAAACAGAAAAATCATGGCCTTTTATTTTTATTGAACTAAGAAAGACGGAAAATAAAAGGCAGGGACATAAGGTAGGGCTTACTAAATTCATCAACTTCATACCTCTTAAAACTAATCAATTAATAAGGTTGATCAAGTCTTATTAACAACCACCTTCGATGAGCATGAAACCGAAGAAGTTCCGTAAAACACTAGGTTACCTCAGTGGGGATATGCATGTCCCCCACAATAAGTATATCATATTTCTTTTTGGGAGTAGGTAGAGGGATTTGAAAACTTCCAATAGCGAGTCTCGGAGATCTTTCAATAATATTTATACCATTCACTTGAAATTTTTTCTTCAGAAAGTGCACTGTATGCTCATTACCATTGATATGAAAAGTGACCTTGCTTTATCAATAACAGCCCGTGCTGTATTCAAAAAGGGTCTGCCAAGGATAATCGGCATGTTATAGTCCTTAGGCATCTCAAGTATAACAAAGTCAGTTAAGATAGTAACGTTTGCAACAACAATGAGCACATCCTCACAAATACCGATAGGTATGGCAGTTAATTTGTCAGCCATTTGCAAGGATATTTCAGTAGGTGTGAGTTTAATTAAATCAAGTCTTTTATATACAGAAAAAGGCATAACACTAACACCAGCTCCTAAATCACATAAAGCACTTTTAACATAATTTCTTTTGATGGAGCAAGGTATAGTTGGTATTCCCGGATCTCCAAGTTTTTTAGGTACTTCGTCCTTAAAAGAATAATTAGCAAGCATGGTGGAGATTTCAGCTTCCTGTATTTTTCTTTTATCGGCGATGATGTCTTTCATATATTTAGCATAAGGGGCATCTTCAAAATATCAGTCAAGCGAGCACGCAAAAAGACTAGCCTAAGAATTTTAGCAAAGCGTTCAGATTCATCATCATATTTTTTTTCTTAGTTGACTTAGGTGGAAAGTGCATGGGTTTTTGTACCCATGGTTCTCTTTCTTTACCATGCTTCCTAGCAACGAAGTCTTGTTTACCATACTTTTTATTTTTAGGTTGTGCGTTATCAACATCATCAGCTGGTTCTATCTCAACATCATTATCTGGTTGTTTCTCAATGTTTGATTGAGTGTCTTTATGAACATCCTCATTATCATTTTTATTATGACTAGATAAATGTTCATTACCAGATTGAGTTTCAGCATCAGAGACACAGACATCATTATTTTCAGAAGGTTTTTCTATCTCAGGTTCACTAGAGGTATGCAAAGTCCTATCATTTTTCTTTTTTTTCTTTCTAGAAGGACTAGGTGCATCAATGTTAAGTCTTTGTGAATCTTGTTCAATTCTCTTAGGGTGTCCCTCAGGATATAGTGGTTCTTGAGTCATTTTTCCTCCTCTGGTTGCTACTCTAACAGCAAAGTCATTTATATTATTATTTATATCATTTAGCAATTCTTTTTGGGATTGAGCAACTTGTTCTAATTGAGTTTGAACCATATAGGCATCATTTCCTACACCTCTAACATAATTGGAGATTCTAAATAACAAGTCACTCAAGCGAGCAATCATATCAGAGTTGTATTTCAATTGTTTCATGACATTGGCATTGAAGTGATCTTGTTTTCTAGTGTAATTATTAAAGTCATAAAGGCATTGACTAGGATGCTTATTGTAAGGGATATCACCTTCATTAAATTTCATTAAAGAATTTACCTCTAGCACCTTTGGTGGTGGTGTGTCAAGTCCACGGATTTCTTCAATAGGTGGTAAATTTTTGACATCCTCTGCTTTAAGACCTTTTCCCCTCATACTTTTCTTTGTCTCTTGTATATCCTCAGGATTGAGAAATAAGATACCCCTCTTCTTCGGAGTTGGTTTAGGTGGTGGTACGGGATCATAATTTTTCAATCTATTATTCAATAATTCCTCAGCTTGTTCAACAGTTCGTTCCCTGAAAACACAACCCGCACAACTATCTAGGAAATCCCTAGAAGCATCCGTTAGTCCATTATAGAAGATATCAAGTATTTCATTTTTATTAAGTGGATGATCAGGCAAAGCATTAAGCAATTGGAGAATCCTCCCCCAAGATTGTGGGAGACTCTCTTCTTCACTATGCACAAACTTAAATATTTCCTGCAAGGCAGCTTGTTTCTTATGAGCAGGAAAATATTTTTCAAAGAAGTAATAGATCATATCCTGGGGATTACGCACACAACCAGGAGCAAGAGTATTGTACCAAGCTTTAGCATCACCCTTTAATGAGAACGGAAATAATTTGAGGATATAATAGTAACGAATTTTCTCATCATGAGCAAATAGGGTGGCTATAGCATTCAGTTTAGTAAGATGTGCCACTATGGTTTCAGTTTCATAGCCATGGAAAGGACTAGATTCTGCCAAAGTAATTAACTCTGGGTCGACAGAGAACTCATAATCCTTATTAGTAACACAGATAGGTGAAGTAACAAACTTAGGATCACATTTCATTCTAGAATTCAAAGACTTTTCTTTCAGTTTGCATAATAACTTCTTAAGATCATCTCTATAATTGCAAGCAAGAAAGTCCCTAGTTGTCTCTTCATCCATAACATAACCTTTGGGTACTTTGGGCAATTCATATATAAGATGGCTAGATATAATAGGTGTTTCAAGATTTTCAGTTTCAAGTATTTCATCAGTTTCAGCATTCTCAATTTCTTTAGCTCTAGCAAGTTGTTCATCAAGAAATTCACTCAATGGCACAGCCTTATCAAGGAAGGTACTAGCATCATCACAAGCATTCATAGCAGAAGTAGAATCATCAATAACTTGCGACATATCAGGATTAATAGCAGATTGTGGTGTTACAAGCTTACTTATAAGTAAAGGAGAATCAAGTGCAGAGCTAGATGGAAATTCCTTACCTCCCCTCGTTGTTGATGGAAAGATCTTAGTTCTATCATCCTTAAGATTCCTCATAGTGATAAGTAGATAATAATCCCAAGTGACTCAACAAATATAGCTATGCTCACGAGCAACGATGCCAGAAAAGGTCTTGATAACCCACAAGTATAGGGGATCGCAAACGTTTTCGAGGGTAGAGTATTCAGCCCAAATTTATAGATTCGACACAAGGGGAGCCAAAGAATATTTGCAAGTATTAGCAACTGAGTTGTTAATTCAGGCACACCTGGAGATTAATTATCTACAACAAAGTGATCATTAGGAAAGTAGTATGATAATTTTGATGGTAGTGGTAACGACAATAGTAACGGTAACAGTGGTAGCAATGATTTTGTAGCAGTTGTAACGGCAACAACAGTAGTAGTAACTTAGCAAGAACAATATGTAGGAAATACATAGGCATTAGATCGGTGATTTATTGGATGATATCCATCATATAATAGTCATAACCTAGGGCAATACAAAACTAGCTCCAGTTCATAAATATAATGTAGGCATGTATTCTGTAAATAGTCATACGTGCTTATGGAAAGAACTTGTATGACATCTTTTGTCCTACCCTCCCGTGGCAGCGAGGTCCATAAGGAAACTAAGTGATATTAAGGCATCCTTTTAATAGACAACCAGAACAAAGCATTAACACATAGTGAATACATGACCTCCTCAAACTATGGTCATCACCGGAAAGAATCCCGAATATTATCACTCCGGGGTTTACGGATCATAACACATAATAGGTGAATATGACTTGCAAGATCGGATCTAGAACATAGAAATAACGGTGAAAACATAAACAGTTCATATTTGAGTTCATGGCACCCGGTCCCAAAGTGACAAGCATTAAGCATGGCAAAGTCATAGCAACATCAATCTTAGAACATAATGGACACTAGGGATCAAGCCCTAACAAAACTAACTCGGTTACATGATGAATCCCATCCAACTCCTCACCGACCAGCGAGCCTACGAAGGAATTACTCACTCCTAGTGGAGAGCATCATGAAATTGGGGATGAAGGAGGGTTGGTGATGATGAAGATCGAAGATCCCCCTTTATGGAGCCCCAAACGAACTCCAGATCTGGCCTCCCAATAAAGAACAGGAGGTAGCGGCGGCTCCGTATCATGAAACGAGATAATTCTTCCTCCCTGATTTTTTTCTAGAAAAATAGGTATTTATGGAGTTGGACTCAGGGTTTGCAGGGCCACCAGGTGGGCACAGCCCACGTGGGCGTGCCTGGAGGGGGGCGCCCGGTGGGTTGTGCTCACCCAGGCCCCCCCCCTCCGTGGTTCTTGGCTCCAGTATTTTTATTTTATTCTGAAATAATTCTCCAAAAATTTTTGTTCCATTCCGAGAACTTTTATTTCTGCACAAAAACAACACCATGGTAGTTTTGCTGAAAACTACGTCAGTCCGGGTTAGTTTCATTCAAATCATGCAAATTAGAGTTCAAAACAAGAGGAAAGTCATTAGGAAAAGTAGCAATGATGGAGGCGTATCAGTAGTACACAATCTTGCCCTTTACGTAAGTCAAGACTTCAAGGATGTCATACTGAACACAAACCATGGATTTACAATCATTGCTTCTATAAGACTTGATGAACATGGTCACTCCTATTCTGGCACGATCCTTTGGACAGAAATTTCTAAGTTTTATGTGCTCAAAGCTGGCACTAAAATTGCACTGCACATAAAAGAGCCTGGTCATGAGATATATGCTAACTTCCCTAACGATATCATCCATCCAGACTTTGTTCGAAGTAAGTGTTCTTTTCGAGTACCTGCATGTTGACTTACCCAGCAATATCAAAGGAATTGTGTAGTATTTAAGCAACCAATTTTTATTCCATTTTCTTACTCTATTCCTACCTACTAACTTCTAGCTAGTTACCAATGCACTTTTCTTTTGCCCTATTTTATCTATATATTTCCAGTACTCCCACTTCTATCAGAAAGCACTGCTGACAAGGAGACTTCAGAGGTGGAGAACGAGGCTGCCAACAAGCGGAGGCGGGTCGAGAAAGAACTTCAAGCGACTCCAGCGGGCCTAGACTTCATCAGCAGCCTCCCCGATGATATTTGATAGTCATCATCACCCTCCTCCCAATCAAATATGAGGGCGGACAGCCGTCCTTTCCCAGCGTTGGTGCCCCCTATGGCACTCCACCCCTCTTGACCTCATCAACGCCCACGAGATCTAACACGGCTATCGCAAAAGCTTGGATGCATTGTCCCAGATCCTCGACAGTCACCCTGGCCCAATCAAAGGCCTTAGCATTGGCAAGTCCCGTTCCAACGGCAAGGACCGAGCCAAGCTTGACGAGTGGTTCCGATTCTCCGCCCTAGATCAGCTCGAGGAGCTTACTTTTAATGGTGGGCATATGCTCTTGCTGCCAACGTCCGCGCTTCGCTTCGTGCCCACGTTGCACCTCGCCAAGTTCATGAACTGCACTCCCCCCTTCATGACGCGCCCGCTCTTTTTCTACCATGACTGAAGCACCTCGAGCTTGTCGTCATCTGCATCCCAAAGGATGACATGGAGCACTTGCTCCGTGGCTGTACTGCACTCGAGCACCTTCATCTTTAGGAGATCAATGGGTTCAGTAGCTTCCACATCACCTCCATGACTCTTCGGACTATTTATGTGTGTTGCTGGTGCTGCAACAAGAGATCACAAAAGGTGTACCACAATATGGTCATTGAGGACACACCTTCACTTTAGAGATTACTTGTAGTTGATTAAGAAGGTCCAACAAGAAACAATGTCATTACTGCGGCAAAATTGACAGTGGTGGGCTAATCGCCCGTCAAATACTCCGATTTTGTTATTGGATCCACAGTCGTTTAGGTACAACAGTCGCCTTCTACCTCCCCCTTGAAATTAACATTATTTCTAATTTTGAAGATGTATGTTCGTCTGTCAACCAAAAAATGATTTCCATAAGCTTGACCCCGAATGTGCGCACAGTGAAGGTCTTGGCACTAGAATCTATCGGCCCTAACCTGGACTAAGTTTTTAGTTTCCTGAGATGCTTTCTGTGCCTGTAGAAGCTATATATCGAGGTGATGTTCCATTCCTGTTAAATCTTAACCATAAGGGAGTTCAATTTTTGGCACCTTTTCCCAAGTTTACAATGACAATGTACTACAATTTCCTAAGGAATTTTGCAGGATTTCAGTACATACATGTTTTCCCTCCATATTGGTTGCTTGATTCATATGGTTACAATCCATAAGCATTTCTCCTTCCAATTCATCTGTACTACCGCAACTACCATGCATGTTAAATTTCACCGCGGTGAACATATGTTACCAAAGGAGGGGCGGTTAAATTTTAAAAACCGGAGATCATTAAGACATTTTAGTATATTGATTGATTTTCTAGAGGTATAATGTGCAAAAAACATTTGAGCTACATGCACACGTGATAGTGCACCTAAATGGATTGGAAAAACACATGTGTCTCACTGGGTGCATGTTTACTCCCCATGCAAGAAATTTCAAACATTAAGAATCTTGATTTTGAAAATCTAGTACATCCAAAACTTATTTGAAATTGTTGAAACTTATCATGTTGTCATATGGACACCAATAAACAGTGGCATTGTACTTTTTTGGTTCAAATTTGAGACAAGTTTTGATGTAATCTTTATATTCTTACAAATGGGAAATTATTAATAATTGAAAACCAATATCATAAATGGATTATTTATTCGAACCATGGGCGTTAGACCAACAATGGATACGTGCCATGCTTTGGTTAAGCAAAAAAGCGGCAACATTAATCATCCAAATAGAAAAACAATATACGTGCCGCCACGCGATATGTGTGTCGTGCGAGCAGGCGTGAGCTGACGGGACGCAAGCGAGCAGACCGCCGCGCATGCAGACTAGGAGGCGTGCGTGCAGGTGTGTGAATTGACAGGAGGCGTGCTCGCTGTGCAGTGTCATCGGGAGGTGTGTGAATAGCTGTGTGAAATGATGGTAGGCATCCCAGCAGTACAGTGTGCATGCTCACCGGGAGGCAGGCCAGTGGTATGACCATGGCCCGCCTCTCTCCCACTACTCCATATTAATGGCGCACCCGAGCGGCTGCACCCCCATCCTTGCCACACACGCAATCCTCTCTCTCCACTTGTATCCTCGACGCCGCTCTCAGTCCTCTAAGTTGTCAGTGTATGAGGATGTTGCTGAAGTGCCCCATCAGAGGGAGTGGCGACGTCGGGGCTGCTGAAGCACCGGAGCACGGCGTGGAAATGGAGACAGAGGTTGCCGTCGCCGCCGGTGAGGTATCGCTGCACCCTGACGTCGTCGACGGCGTTGTGCTTTGACAGCCGGAGCCAGAGGTCCACACTGACTCCGGTGATGATTCGGGCGACGACTCTGACGATGATGGAGAACCGGTTAGTCATCTATACCCATTTATGTGTCAAATACATCTTAGGGTTTCTCTGGTTACTCATGCGTCCTGCCTCCCCCTTTTTGCAATATAAATCCTATGGTTATGTTCTCCCAATCCATGGAAACTGAGTAAGTTTCGTTAGATTCGTGTAGTCCATTGATTGCTTGAATGTACACGTGATAAGTGATTAGTTGTTTCATCTGTGCAAATGATTTCTACTAATAATCCGAATGGGGTTAGTGTTCATGCTAGTAATTCCTTACCATATCTTGGCAATTGATTTTGAATGACCTACATATATTATTTTCTTCAAGATTGGTTTGTACATAGACGATTGTTCTTAAAATCGAACCATAATCTCTGGATATGATTAAAAAACAGCCATAAATTCCTAATCCTACTTTACAGCGTGTGAACATTGATTTGATGCCAAATTTTGGCAACTTCCAAATGTTCGCTAGAGATTAGTTTGTAACATTAATTCAATGCCACATTTTTTACTATATGTATAGGTGTTGTCTGACGATGTCGGCAGCAAGGATGAAGATGGCCAGATGAGGTACAAGAGACAAATCCTCAGGGAGCTTTATGCAAGAATGCATAATAGGCGTATTAGGAACTGGAACTGGGGCTATCGATGCCCATTTTGCAACCAAAAGCTTCATCCCGCGTATCAAAGTGTTCTGGCGCATGCAAGAGGATGAGCCGTTGGCTCCTTCAAGCAGAAGTATTCTCGTAGGGTGGCGCACGCCGACTACCTGGAGAAGCTTTAGGATCGTGCCGACGGATGAGATGAGATGTGGTATCGAACTATGTATGGCTATGTACTGTGTTAATTATAAATGCGCTTGAGTATGCTTAATGATAGTTGAACTATATACTTATGGTTAAACAATGTTTGTGTACGCTAATTATCTATGTCTAAGTATGTTTAATATGTGTTTACTTATGTCTAAATGTGGCATATGGATGCAATCAGTTTGGTTGATGGAATCTACCTCCATCCTGGTTTATTGGTCCCCTTTGTGATTTGTGTTAAATTTTGACCAAAGATTTAACTAACAAAATGTTAGTGCAAGTCAGCAAAAAATGTATCGTTGGATGCGTATTTGAACATAGTGTTCAATGATATAATTTTTTGTGACATGCATAAAAATTTGTTAGTTAAATCTTTGGTCAAAATTTGGCACAAATTATAAAGGGGACCAATAAACTAGGACGTAGGTAGTACGTCAATCACACACTGCTCCCAAAATTGGAACCGTGTGCAATGACATTCATTTTCCCTGTTACATCAATGACACACGGCTTGCTCTAGCAAACTGTTTCCTCCAAAACTCTTTGTGGGATAGAAAACCCTCACCACCCAATTCAAAAAAGAAAAAAGAAAAACCTCACCATCCCCACGTCACAAAAACCCTCACCCCGCCCACCACCCCCTCCCGTCCCCATTCATGCCCGCACAAGCTCCTCCGCGACTTTGCATGGCACCGCCTATCGCTGCGGCAACCACTTATCTCGACCCATGTCGCCGCTGCCAGGCTGCCGGCAAACCACACCGCATTTCGCCACTTCTGCTTGCCGCTGCCTATCGCCATCGACTTTCTCGACGCTGCTCGTGGGCGACCCAGCTCCTCCCGATTGGGGAATCAGCTGTATTGAGGGTTTTTTCTCATGGACAACAAGGTAACTAATTTAATCAGATATTATCTCATCTCTTATCCTAGTTCATCTGCGTCCTTTAATCACGCGGCCAAAATCACCACGAATTCATTTTTATTCGAGCTGACATGAGGATTTTCTTTCATTCATAGAGTGTACAGTGCGCGGACACATCGGGACTGTGCGGCCTCGGCCAGACATGCATGGAGTTCCATCTCCCCGTACCAGATGACTTGAGGATGCGCTCGATATGTTCAATCTCACCCTAAATCGGTTGGCATGCCCTACTTTCCTAAACATGTACTATATATTGATGTATTTGGATAGAAGGCGCCACATGCAACATATACGTCAAAGGGGTTTTTTCCTCTTCTTTCTGTAGTAGGCAAATTAATGATGTATTGTTCTTTCGATTACTCTCATATTTCCATGATATCATGGTTACCCTATGTGTTTAATTATAGATATTTGTCCTTTGATTTCAACTAATGTACAGTTCTTTAAATTTTGCCCATATTTGCATGTTACCATATTCTTTAACAATCCTACCATTTTCTGCAGCGCGTCCCTTGCTATGCAACAGAATCTGTAGTACACAATCTTGCCCTTTACATGAATCAAGACTGCAGGGATGTCATACTGAACACAAACCATTGATTTACAATTGTTGTTTCTGTAAGACTTGATGAATGTGGTCACTCCTATTTCGCCACGGGCCTTTGGACAAAAATTTCTAAGTTTTATGTACTGAAAGTTGGCACTAAAATTGCACTGCATATAAAAGAGCCTGGTCATGAGATATATGCTAACTTCCCTGATGATATCATCCATACAGACTTTTTTTGAAGTAAGTGTTCTTTTCAATTATCTGCATGTTGACTTACCCAGCAATATCAAAGGAATTGTGTAGTATTTAAGAAACCAATTGTTATTCCATTTTCTTACTCTATTCCTTCCCACTAACTTGTAGTTACCAATACACTTTTCTATTGCCCTGTTTTAACTAAATATTCGCTGTACTCCCACTTCTATCAGAAAGCGCCACTGACGAGGAGACTCCAGAGGTAGAGAACGGGGTTGCCAACAAGCGGAGCCAGGTCAAGCAAGGATCGCAAGTGACTCTAGGAGGCCTAGACTTCATCAGTAGCCTCCCCGATGATAAGTTGATAGTCATCATCTCCCTCCTCCCAATCAAATATGGGGCACGGACAATCATCCTTTCCCGATAGTGGCGCCCCCTATGGCACTACACCCCTCTCGACCACATCGACCCCCACGAGCTCTACCATGGCTATCGCAAAAGCATGGATGCGTTCTCCAAGATCCTCGGCAGTCACCATGGCCCAACCAGAGGCCTTAGCATGGGCAAGTTCCGTTCCAACTACAAGAAATGATCCAAGCTTGATGAGTGGTTCTGATCCCCTGCCCTAGATAAGCTCGAGGAGCTCACTTTTGATGATGGGAATATGCGCTCGCTGCCAACGTCCGCACTCCGCCTCGTGCCCATGCTGCGCGTCGCTAAGTTCAGGAACTGACATCCCCCCTTAATGGTGTGCCCGCTCTTATTCTACCACGACTGAAGCACCTCGAGCTCGTCGTCGTCTGCCTCCCAAGCGGTGACATGGAGCGCCTGCTTTGTGGCTGTACTACACTCGAGTACCTTCGTCTTCAGGCGATCAATGGGTTGAGTAGCTTCCACATCACCTCCATGACTCTCCGGACTATTTATGTGTGTTGCTGGTGCTGCAAGAAGACATGAAAAATGTGAACCATGGTATGGTCACTGAGGACACAACTTCACTTGAGAGATTACTTGTAGTTGATCAAGAAGGTCCCACAAGAATCAATATCATTTATGTGCCAAATTTGACAGTGGTGGGCTACTTGTGTGACAAATAATCTGAACTTGTTATTGGATCCACACTCATTCAGGTAAAACATCCACCTTCTACCTCTCCTTCTAGAAATTAAAATTATTTCTAATTTTGAAGATGTATGTTTGTCTGTCATCAAGAAAATGATTCCGACAAGCTTGACCCCGAAACTGCGCACAATGAAGGTCTTGGCACTAGAATCTATTGGCCCCAACCCGGACCAAGTTGTCAGTTTCCTGAGATGCTTTCCATGCCTGGAGAAGCTATATATCGAGGTGATGTTCCTTTCCTATTAAATGTTAACCATAAGGGAGTTCAATTTTTTACACCTTTTTCCAAGTTTACAATGACAATGTACTACAATTTCTAAAGGATTTTTGGAGGATTTCAGTACATACATGTCCCCCCATATTGGTTGCTTGATCCATATGGTTACAATCCATAAGCATTTCTCCTTTGGATTCATCTATACTAGTTTTCTTATGGAACTTTTCATCCACTCCAACCTCTTGTGAAGAAGGTTACATTTTTCTAGATTGTAATCATTACAAATCCTGCAAACCAAATAGGCATGTAGTAGAGTTCAAAAACTGCATGTAGGCACTAACATATTTTCTTCTTTTGTAGATAAGATTAGGCCCGGTGGTGGATAATGTGATACAATATAAGAATCACATCGAATGCCTAGATCTGCATCTCTCAGAAATTACTTTCAACTCCTACCGAGGGACCTTACCAAAGATTATATTTGCTAGGTTCTTTGTTGTCAAATCAAGGGCGTTGAAGGTAATGAGGTTTGCCCTACATTTATTCCGCAAAAATGAATGGTTTGTTGCTCAGTGCCAGTGGCTGCGGTAGAATGGAATAGGCTCCGAAGAAGCTGACTTTCATTTTGGAATTTCAGATGACAGAGTAATCGTAAGTCATCGTGTCAACCCCATACATGACTTCTCGGTGGCTGACCCCTTTGCAAAAATTATGAGGTTTCGAAACCAGCCTTACAAGTGGTAATATTAGTTTGGACCTCTCTTATATCCATGTTCAGCGGATCATCTCGGGCGTTTGCAGCTGGTGAGCAGAATTTCATTTCTAATATCAGTTTGAACCTTGTAATCTTCAAATTTGAGCCATATAACTCTGTAATTTGAACCTTGTAATATTTTGAGATTTTGTGGTACAATCGTTTAAATGGCGTCGTATGAGACTCGTATATTGGTAGCACTATTTTGATCTTAATATGCAATGAACTTAGATATTATTAACCATTCTCGAATGTGTTTACCTTGTCAATCTCATATCACATGATCTGCATAGCTAACTCGACTGTGATCTTCGACATTATTGCACAAAATTGGTTTCTTCAACCGTGTGCCCTCTAGAGCGCAGAATTAATTATCACACTCGAGCGTCCATCATCACCCTTATGTGTAACTTTGACCTCATCACCCACGAGTAAACTTATGACCGAAGTCAATCCACACACTTCGTTTTTACAAAGCTTTTTACCAATAAACGCCCAGGATTTGTCCCTCTTCTAGTCGACGCGTGGACAAACTAGCCGGGCGGGAAGCTTGCATGGTAAACTATGCGGTTGTGTGGGAACAGGCTCACCAATGATACATTTGGCGCCTCGTCGAGCCCACGCATGGTCAAACGAAACGCGTGTGGTGTTCTCAAGCGTGCACTGGAATCCTCCGCTACGAATGCGGTGACAAGACGTGATGATTACAGGCCGGCCGGCCCCCATTTATTACAACGTCCATTTAAGCTTAGTGTCTCTTCAACCTTTCAATCGCGCCCCACTATTGCAAGAAGCACACCCACCACAACAAATTCTTAG
Organism: Secale cereale; assembly: GCA_902687465.1. NCBI lineage: Eukaryota > Viridiplantae > Streptophyta > Magnoliopsida > Poales > Poaceae > Secale > Secale cereale. The sequence goes on along the minus strand of LR738711.1, from coordinate 719,289,663 downwards.
AGGGTATCATGTGCGGCTCCAATGGCGCTCCGAGCGGCTGCCGACGACAAGCAGTAGTTCACCATGCATGCTGTGGTGGACACCCACAGAAGGTTCACGGAGCTCTCGGTGGTGTAGACCAACAATCCAGTCTGGGTGGAGCACTCCATCCACATCATGGAGTTGTTGCTTGCTGAGGAGAAGTACAAGGTGGTTGGGTTCAACCTCGAGTACACCCGTGCTCGTGCCAGGTCTCGTCCCAAGGTCGTCGTCACCTAGATGTGCGTGCATAATCACATCCTCGTCTGCCACTACTACCTGGACACAAGGCCTTGCGAGTGTTTCGCCAGGTTTGTCAATAGATGCCAGTACATGTTCGCTGCGGTGGACATCACCAATGATGTAAAGATGCTCTAGAAGTTGGGCATCGCCTGCCAAAATCTTGTCGACATCCAGGGCCAATACAAGACCTAGAGCAGCAACAAGCATGAGAAGGACTCAATGGTTCACCTCGCCGAGGCCATCATCGATCCCTACTACAGAGACATGAAGGATTCCTGCAACAAGGACAAGTGTGCCTGACACTCGGCCTGGATGGAGAAACTCGACAAAGCTCACATCATGTACATGGTCAAGGAGGCGTACACGAGCTACGATATGTACAGGCGGATCGTTGACATGAGGAAGTGCCTCCTTCCCTAAGACGGCCAAGGATCCAACCGGAAGCAGAGCAATGGCAAGCGTTGTCGCAACAAGAAGTAGATGATTAGATCCTCATTTCTCCTAGTTTAGTATGCATGTAATTGCTTAATTTGGTGAGTGGAAATGTTATGTGTGTAGTCACTTGTGTAATTGTATGCTTAATTTGGTTATGCAATGTTGTCTTTTTAAGTATATATGTTGATTCTCGGTAGACAGAGCGTAGATGTTGTGCGGACAGAGCAAATCACATAGCACACGGACTAAACAATGGAACCCGTCGGTGATGTTTTCATCAATCACTCACAATTGTATACCAGCAATCGTTCGCTCACAACACACATGGCTTGTTAACAGGAATTGTCTGTGTTGTTATCTGTCTTCCCACACATTTCTGATTGCAGACCTGTTTGCGGCGTATCACACACATCTTGTTAAGTTGAACCGTTTCTGTTCTCTTGGCTAAACGCACACAGTTCATCCGAGTGAACTGTATGCCGTATATCGCACACACATTCATTGGGCTGACCGTTTCTTTTGTGCTTCCTAATCACAAACAGTGCATGCCGTATATCGCACACACCTTCATCTGGCTGCCCGTTTCTATCGTTATGTCTCATCGCAAACAATTCTTATGGATCAACCGTATGCCCCACGTCGCACACGCATCTAAAATCTAAACCGTGTTTGATGTATCCACCATCGCAAACGTTTTGCATCTTTTTTGACAGTTTTTTTACATCACCATTTGTGATTAATGAATCGTACATAGTTTCGTCGAAGGGTCTCTAATTGTAGTGTCGCGTTAGCAGCATCCTACAGTAGTGATACTTCCTAAAGGCAAGGGGCCGGTTCAAATTGAGATTCTTGTGTGGGTAATGATAGAGGCGATGGAGTCTTTAGATCACCGATAACAAGGTCCCTGGTATGAGTACCACTCCCACCTCTCCTCTCCAAATCCAGAGGCAGAAGGGCCGATGAATTTGTGTATTTTTGGGTCATTGACAAGGAGACAGAGGAGGGGATAACAACGAGGAGGAGGATGAAGAAGAGGAGAGCTATCTGGGGGTTGGAGATCATCCCACAGGAGGAGGATGCATAAGAGGAGGACTATCAGGGGGTGGGGATTGATTGGCCACAAGTATAGGGGATCAATCGTAGTCCTCTAAGTAAGTAATACTACATAACACAATGAGGAGTAGAAGGAATCAATAAGTGATTTTCAGCAAGGTATTCTCTGCAAGTGTTGTAAGTTGTTGTGATAGATAGTTTGATAGTAAGATAATTCGTAGCAAGTAACAAGTAACCAAAGTAACAAACTACGGCAAGGTGGCCCAATCCTTTTATTACAAAGGAAAAGCTGAAAGTACTTCTTATTATGAACAAAGCATTCTGGAGGACACATGGAAATTTTGTCTAGTCATGTTCATCATGATTCACAGATTCACGTTCACTACTTTGATAAATTGTTATGTTGGTGGACTGGTGCTAGGGTGTTGTTCTTACTTGAAAAAACAACCCACTAATGAATACCCCCTCTCGTAAGCGTCCACAGCATGAAAGAAGAATTAAGATAAATCTAGCCATGGCATGAAACATATGAATCCAAATCAGCACCTTACGAAATAGTGCATAAACTAGGGTTTAAGCTTCTGTAACTCTCGCAACCCATTATCTACTTACTAACCCGAAAATGGCTTCCCCTAGGCCCAAGCATGGTAATATGACATGTAGTTGATGTTCACACGACACCACCCGAGGAAGAACAACATAACACGCCATCAAAATATTGAACGAAAACTAATGCTACTTGTGAACCACGTCCGTAAATTCCCTGAATAGGAGGAGATGATTGTAACACCCCGGACACACCCGCCGGTGGTCGTTACTCCTGGCGGGATCTAGGCTGGCCCCACATATCAATACTAGTCTTTTCTACGCATTTTGTCCTCACTCGTGCGCACCCAAGAGCAACTTCCCGGTCCTGAAATTACTCCAAGCTGAGCACACTTAACTTTGGAGTAATGTCCGAATGGGCTTCCGTATCATCCGTAATAAGCCAGGCTTCACATACACCCCACTCAGAGGAACCGACGTCCTCGTCGGGCCACATGAACGTTCCCTCTTGGCGCATACGTCTGTGCTTCCAGTCCGGCACATGTGCCAAGCCATGTGCCACGACGGGTCACAAACATCATGCACAACATGACTGCGCACCTGTCCACAAACATCCGTGTAACCGCAAGGGTCGATTTTGATACCAACTTCTAACGCCCCGTACACACCCGCCGGTGGTCGTTACTGCTGGCGGGATCTAGACTGGCCCCACATATCAATACTAGTCTTTTCTGTGCACTTTGTCCTCACTCGTGTGCACCCAGGAGCAACTTCCCAGTCGGTCACCCATCCTGAAATTACTCCAAACTGAGCACGCTTAACTTTGGAGTTCTGTCCGAATGGGTTTCCGGAAAAGAAGGAATTCCTCATTGATATGAGTAGTCTATCATCCCTAATAAGCCAGGCTATCACAATGATGCAGCACAGCGGCGGTAAGTATTTCCCTCAGTTATGAAACCAAGGTTATTAATCCAGTAGGAGAACCAAACAAGCTATGTAAACAACACCTGCACACAAACAGCAAATCCTCGCAACCTGACGCGTAGAGGGGTTGTCAATCCCTCTCGGGTAAAGTAATATGATAAATAGATACATTGATAGATGCAAATAAGAAAGAAAAACAGTTAAAACATAGCGAGATATTGTTGAATTTTTTATAATATAGATCCGAAATAAAATAGGCAAATAAATTAGAAATGCAAATAGCAACATGGATTTAAAGGTATTGTTGGGGAACGTAGTATTTAAAAAAAATCCTACCATCATGCAAGATCTATCTAGGAGAAGCATAGAAACGAGCGGGGAGAGTGTGTCCACGTACCCTCATAGACCGAAAGCAGAAGCGTTTAGTAACGTGGTTGATGTAGTTGAACGTCTTCGCGATCCAACTGATCAAGCACCGAACGCACGGCACCTCCGCGATCTGCACACGTTCAGCTCGGTGACGTCTGTTGTACTCTTGATCCAGTTGAGGCTGAGGGAGAGTTTTGTCAGCACGACGGCGTGGTGACGGTGTTGATAAAGTTACCGACGCAAGGCTTCGCCTAAGCACCGCGACAATATGATCGAGGTGTGTAACAGTGGAGGGGGCACCGCACACGGTTAAAACAATTGTCAACTTGTGTGTTCTAGGGTGCCCCCCTGCCCCCGTAAATAAAGGAGCAAGGGGAGAGGCCGGCTGGCCCCTATAGGCGCGCCCCATGTAGGATTCCTACTAGGAATAGGAATCCTATTCCTAGTAGGTTTCCAACAAAGGAAGAGAGGGGAAGGAAGGAGAGGGAGAGGGAGAAGAAAAGGGGGGCGCCCCCCCCCCCTTCCCTAGTCCAATTCAGACCCAAGGGGGGCGCGCGGCTTGCCCTAGCGGCCCCTCTCTCTCTCTCTCACCACTAAGGCCCATGTGGCCCATTAGTTCCCCCGGGGGGGTTCCGGTAACCCTGCGGCACTCCCGTTTTATCCTAAACTTCTCCGGAACATTTCCGATGACCGAATATAGCTGTCCAATATATCAATCTTTACGTCTCAACCATTTCGAGACTCCTCGTCATGTCCGTGATCTCATCTGGGACTCCGAACAACCTTCGGTACATCAAAACACATAAACTCGTAATACCGATCGTCATCGAACGTTAAGCGTGCGGACCCTACGGGTTCGAGGACTATGTAGACATGACCGAGGCACACCTCTGGTCAATAACTAATAGAGTAACCTGGCTGCTCATATTGGTTCCTACATATTCTATGAAGATCTTTATCGGTCAAACCGCATACCAACATACGTTGTTCCCTTTGTCATTGGTATGTTACTTGCCCGAGATTCGATCGTCGGTATCATCATACCTAGTTCAACCTTGTTACCGGCAAGCCTCTTTACTCGTTTCATAATTCATCATCTCGTGGCTAACTCATTAGTCATTTGCTTGCAAGGCTTATTATGATGTGTATTACCGAGAGGGCCCGGAGATACCTCTCCGACACTCGGAGTGACAAATCATATTCTCGATCTATGCCAACACCACAAACACTTTCGGAAACACATGTAGAGCATCTTAATAATCACCCAGTTACGTTGTGATATTTGATAGCACACAAGGTGTTCCTCCGGTATTCGGGAGTTGCATAATCTCATAGTTAGAGGAACATGTATAAGTCATGAAGAAAGCAATAAAACTAAATGATCATAGTGCTAAGCTAATAGATGTGTCTTGTCCATCACATCATTCTTCTATGGTGTGATCCCGTTGATCAAAATGACAACACATGCCTATCGTTAGGAAACATAACCATCTTTGATTAACGAGCTAGTCTAGTAGAGGCATACTAGGGACACTCTGTGTTGTCTATGTATTCACACATGTATCAAATTTCCGGTTAATACAATTTTAGCATGAATAAAAGACATTTATCATGATATACAAGGAAATATAAATAACAACTTTATTATTGCCTCTAGGGCATATTTCCTTCAGTCTCCCACTTGCACTAGAGTCAATAATCTAGATTACAAAGTAATGATTCTAACACCCATGGAGTCTTGGTGCTGACCATGTTTTGCTCGTGGAAGAGGCTTAGTCAACCGGTATGCAACATTTAGATTCGTATGTGTCTTGTAAATTTCTATGTCTCCCTCCTTCATTTGATCACTCATGGAGTTGAATCATCTCTTAATGTGCTTGGTTCTCTTGTGAAACATGGATTCCTTCGCCAAGGCTATTGTTCTAGTGTTGTCACAAAAGATTTTCATTGGACCCGATGCACTAGGTATTACACCTAGATCGGATATGAACTCTTTCATCCAGACTCCTTCATTTGTTGCTTCCGAAGCAGCTATGTACTCTGCTTCACACGTAGATCCTGCCATGATGCTCTGCTTGGAACTGCACCAACTGACAGCTTCACCGTTCAACAAAAATACGTATCCGGTTTGTGACTTTGAGTCATCAGGATCAGTGTCAAAGCTTGAATCGACAGAACCATTTACGACGAGCTCTCTGTTACCTCCATATACAAGAAACATATCCTTCGTCCTTTTCAGGTACTTCATGATATTCTTGACCGTTGTCTAGTGATCCACTCCTGGATTACTTTGATACCTCCCTGCTAGACTTATAGCAAGGCACACATCAGGTCTGGTACACAGCATTGCATACATGATAGAACCTATGGCTGAAGCATAGGGAATGACTTTCATTTTCTCTCTATCTTCTGCAGTGGTCGGGCATTGAGTCTTACTCAACTTCACACCTTGTAACACAGGCAAGAACCCTTTCTTTGACTGGTCCATTTTGAACTTCTTCAAAACTTTATCAAGGTATGTGCTTTGTGAAAGACCAATTAAGCGTATTGATCTATCTCTATAGATCTTGATGCCTAATATATAAGCAGCTTCACCGAGGTCTTTCATTGAAAAATTCTTATTCAAGTATCCTTTTATGCCATCCAGAAATTCTACATCATTTCCAATCAACAATATGTCATCCAAATACAATATCAGAAATGCTACAGAGCTCCCACTCACTTTCTTGTAAATACAGGATTCTCCAAAAGTCTGTATAAATCCATATGCTTTGATCACCTCATCAAAGCGTATATTCCAACTCCGAGATGCTTGCACCAGTCCATAGATGGATCGCTGGAGCTTGCACACTTTGTTAGCACCTTTAGGATCGACAAAACCTTCTGGTTGCATCATATACAACTCTTCTTTGAGATATCCATGAAGGAACGCAGTTTTGACATCCATTTGCCAGATTTCATAATCATAAAATGCGGCAATTGCTAACATGATTCAGACAGACTTAAGCATCGCTACAGGTGAGGAAGTCTCATCGTAATCAACTCCTTGAACTTGTCGAAAACCTTTCGCAACAAGTCGAGCTTTGTAGACAGTACCATTACCATCGGCGTCAGTCATCCTCTTAAAGATCCATTTATTTTCAATGGCTTGACAATCATCGGTCAAGTCAACCAAAGTCCACACTTTGTTCACATACATGGATCCCATCGCAGATTTCATGGCCTCAAGCCATTTTGCGGAATCTGGGCTTATCATCGCTTCCTCATAGTTCGTAGGTTCATCATGGTCTAGTAACATGACTTCCAAAACAGGGTTACCATACCACTCTGGTGCGGAACGTACTTTGGTTGGCCTACGAGGTTCAGTAGTAACTTGATCTGAAGTTTCATGATCATCATCATTAGCTTCCTCACTGATTGGTGTAGGAATCACCGAAACTAGTTTCTGTGATGAACTACTTTCCAATTCGGGAGAAGGTACAATTACCTCATCAAGTTCTACTTTCCTCCCACTCACTTCTTTCGGGAGAAACTCCTTCTCTAGAAAGGATCCATTCTTAGCAACGAATATCTTGTCTTCGGATCTGTGATAGAAGGTGTACCCAACAGTTTCCTTTGGGTATCCTATGAAGACACATTTCTCCGACTTGGGTTCGATCTAATCAGGTTGAAGCTTTTTCACATAAGCATCGTAGCTCCAAACTTTAAGAAACGACAACTTGGGTTTCTTGCCAAACCACAGTTCATAAGGCGTCGTCTCAACGGATTTAGATGGTGTCCTATTTAACGTGAATGCAGCCGTCTCTAAAGCATAACCCCAAGATGATAGTGGTAAATCGGTAAGAGACATCATAGATCGCACCATATCTAATAAAGTACGGTTACGACGTTTGGACACACCATTACATTGTAGTGTTCCAGGTGGTGTGAGTTGTGAAACTATTCCACATTGTTTCAAATGAAGACTGATACGTCTCCAACGTATCTATAATTTTTGATTGTTCCATGCTATTATTTATGAAGTCTTGGATGTTTAATAGGCTTTATCATTCACTTTTATATCATTTTTGGGACTAACCTACTAACCCAAAGGCCCAGTCCACATTGCTGTTTTTTGCCTGTTTCAGGGTTTCGTAGAAAAAGAATATCAAATGGAGTCCAAACGGAATGAAACCTTCGCGAGAGATATTTTTGGAGACAATCACGCACGCGGAGCTTGAGAACCACGTCAGGGGATCAAGAGGAGGCCCACGAGGGTGGGGGCGCGCCCCCCTTCCCAGGGCGCACCCCCTGCCTCGTGGCCCCCTCGAGCGTCCCCACGTGCCCTCCTTCTTCCTATATAAGTCTACGTACCCCAAAACCTCCGTGAACAAGGAGAAAACCCTAATTCCACCGCCGTACCTTCTGTTCCCGTGAGATCCCATCTTGGAGCCTGTTTCGGAGCTCCACCGGAGGGGGATCCATCACGGAGTTCTTCATCATCATCATCATCGCCCTCACCATGAGTTGTGAGTAGTTTACCACAGACCTTCGGGTCCATAGCTAGTATCTAGATGGCTTCTTCTCTCTCTCTCTGGATCTCAATACAAAGTTCTCCTCGGTCTTCGAGGAGATCTATTCAATGTAATCTCTTTTTGCGGTGTGTTTGTCGAGATCCGATGAATTGTGAGTTTATGATCAAGATTATCTATGAAAGATATTTGGTTCTTATGTGAACTTTTTATGTGTGCTCATAATATCCTTGCAAGTCTCTTCGAATTATTGGTTTGGTTTGGCCTACTAGATCTATAGTTCTTGCAATGGGAGAAGTGCTTGGCTTTGGGTTCAATCTTGCGGTGTCCTTTCCCAGTGACAGTAGGGGTCGCAAGGCACGTATTGTATTGTTGCCATCGAGGATAAAAAGATGGGGTTTATATCATATTGATTGAGTTTATCCCTCTACATCATGTCATCTTGCTTAAGGTGTTACTCTGTTCTTATGAACTCAATACGCTAGATGCATGCTGGATAGAGGTCGATGTGTGGAGTAATAGTAGTAGATGCAGGCATGAGTCGGTCTACTTCTCTCAGACGTGATGCCTATATACAATGATCATGCCTAGATAGTCTCATAATTATTCGCTTTTCTATCAATTGCTCGACGGTAATTTTTTACCCGCCGTAGAATATCGCTATCATGGGAGAAGCCACTAGAGAACACTATGGCCCCCGGCTCTATTCCCAACATATCAATCTATGTCTACTTTACTTTTATCGCTTTTATTTGTTGTTCTTATAAACTAAAAATACCAAAAATATAAACTATCATCTCTATCAGATCTCACTTTCGTAAGTGACTGTAAAGGGATTGACAACCCCTTATCACGTTGGCTGCAAAGTTCTTATTTGTTTGTGCAGGTGCGAGGGACTCGCGCGTGGTCTCCTACTGGATTGATACCTTGGTTCTCAAAAACTGAGGGAAAGACTTACGCTACTGTGCTGCATCTCCCTTTCCTCTTCGAGGGAATACAACGCAAGCTCAAGAAGTAGCAAAGACCAAACTCATAACTCAAATATTCGCCTCCGCGATCAGATCATAGAAACTTTATTTTCTTGTTATGATGATTCTCTACTTCACTCTGAAATTCTTTGAACTTTTAAAATGTTTCAGACTTGTGCTTCATCAAGTAGATATACCCACAAATGCTCCAATCATCTGTGAAGGTTAGAAAATAACGATACCCGCCGTGAGCCTCGACACTCATTGGTTCGCATACATCAGTATGTATGAATTCCAATGATTCAGTTGCTCGCTCCATTGTTCCAGAGAACGGAGTTTTAGTCATCTTGCCCTTGAGGCATGGTTCGCAAGCACCAAGTGACTCATAATCAAGTGATTCCAAAAGTCCATCCGAATGGAGTTTCTTCATGCGCTTTACACCAATATGACATAAATGGTAGTGCCACAAATAAGTTGCACTATCATTATTAACTTTGCATCTTTTGGCTTCAATATTATGAATATGTGTATTGCTACGATCGAGATCCAAGAAAAATAGACCATTCATCAAGGGTGCATGACCATAAAACATATTAGTCATATAAATAGAACAACCATTCTCTGATTTAAAGGAATAACCGTGTCGCAACAAACAAGATCCAGATATAATGTTCATGCTCAACATTGGCACCAAATAACAATTATTTAGGTCTAAAATTAATCCCGAAGGTAGATGTAGAGGTAGCGTGCCGACGGCGATCGCATCAACTTTGGGACCATTTCCCACGCGAATCGTCACCTCGTCCTTAACTAATCTTCGTTTAATCCGTAGCCCCTGTTTTGAGTTACAAATATTAGCAACCGAACCAGTATCAAATACCCAGGTGCTACTACGAGCATTAGTAAGGTACACATCAATAGCATGTATATAAAATATACCTTTGTTCACTTTGCCATCCTTCTTATCCGCCAAATACTTGGGGTAGTTCCGTTTCCAGTGTCCAGTCCCTTTGTAGTAGAAGCACTCAGTTTCAGGCTTGGCTCCAGACTTGGGTTTCTTCGCTGGAGTAGCAACTGGCTTGCTATTCTTCTTGAAGTTCCCCTTCTTTCCCTTGCCCTTTTTCTTGAAACTAGTGGTCTTGTTAACCATCAACACTTGATGCTCCTTTTTGATTTCCACCTCCGCAACTTTGAGCATAGCGAAGAGCTCGGGAATTGTATTCTGCATCCCTTGCATATTATAGTTCATCACGAAGCATTTATAGCTTGGTGGCAGTGATTGAAGAACTCTATCAATAACACTATATTAATCAACTTTGCATCCAAGTTGAGTCATGTGATTGTAGTACCCAGACATTCTGAGTACGTGTTCACTGATAGAACTGTTCTCCTCCATCTTGCAACTATAGAACTTATTGGAGACTTCATATCTCTCAATTCGGGCATTTGCTTGAAATATTAAATTCAACTCTTGGAACATCTCATATGCTCCATGACGTTCAAAACGTCTTTGAAGTCCTGATTCTAAGTCGTAAAGCATGGCACACTGAACTATCGAGTAGTCATCAAAACGAGCTTGCCAGATGTTCATAACGTCAAGAGTTGCTCCTGCAGCAGGCCTATCACCTAGCGGTGCTTCAAGGACATAATTCTTATATGCAGCAATGAGGATAATCCTCAAGTTACGGACCCAGTCCGTGAAGTTGCTACCATCATCTTTCAACTTAGCTTTCTCTAGGAACGCATTAAAATTCAAAGGAACGGTAGCACGGGCCATTGATCTACAACAACATAGATATGCAAAAACTATCAGGACTAAGTTCATGATAAATTAAAGTTCAATCAATCATATTACTAAAGAACTCCCACTTAGATAGACATACCTCTAGTCATCTAAATGATCACGTGATCCAAATCAACTAAACCATGTCCGATCATCACGTCGGATGGAGCAGTTTTCAATGGTGAACATCTTATGTTGATCATATCTAGACCTTTCGGTCTCTAGTGTTCCGAGGCCATGTATGTACATGCTAGGCTCGTCAAGTTTAACCCGAGTATGTTGCATGTGCAAAACTGTCTTACACCCGTTGTATTTGAACGTACAGCTTATCACACCCGATCATCACGTGGTGTCTCGGCATGACGAACCGTCGCAACGATGCATACTCAAGGAGAACACTTGTACCTTGAAATTTTTGTAAGGGATCCTCTTATAATGCTACCGCCGTACTTAGCAAAATAAGAAGCATAATAAGATAAAGATCACATGCAATCAAAATATGTGACATGATATGGCCATCATCATCTTGTGCTTTTGATCTCCTTCTCCAAAGCATCGTCATGATCTCCATTGTCACCGGCTTGACACCATGATCTTCATCGTAGCGTCGTGGTCGTCTCGCCAACTATTGCTACTACTACTATCGCTACCTCATAGTGATAAAGTAAAGCAATTACATGGCTTTTGCAACTCATACAATAAAGAGACAACCAGAAGGCTCCTACTGGTTGCCGATAATTTACAAAACATGATCATCTCATACAATAACATATAACTCATCACGTATTGACCATATCACATCACAACATGCCCTGAAAAAACAAGTTAGACATCCTCTACTTTGTTGTTGCAAGTTTTACGTGTCTGTTATGGCCTTAGCAAGAACCATTCTTACCTACACATAAAATCCACAACGATTTTTCGTCAAGTGTGTTGTTTTAACCTTCAACAAGGACCGGGCGTAGTCACACTCGATTCAACTAAAGTGAGAGAGGAAGACACCCGCCGGTCACCTTTAAGCAACGAGTCCTCGTAACGGTGAAACCAGTCTCGCGTAAGCATACGCGTAATGTCGTGCCGCTTCGTCTCACAATACCGCCAAATTAAAGTATGACATGTTGGTAAGCAGTATGACTATTATCACCCACAACTAATTGTGTTCTACTCGTTCATATCATCTACGTCTAGACCTGGCTCATGATGCCACTATTGGGGAACGTAGTATTTCAAAAAAATCTACGATCACGCAAGATCTATCTAGGAGAAACATAGCAACGAGCGAGGAGAGTGTGTCCACGTAATCTCATAGACCGAAAGCGGAAGCGTTTAGTAACGCAGTTGATGTAGTCGAACGTCTTCGCGAGCCAACCAATCAAGCACCGAACACATGGCACCTCCGTGATCTGCACACGTTCAGCTCGGTAACGTCCCTCGTACTCTTGATCTAGTTGAGGCCGAGGGAGAGATTTTTCAGCACAACGGCATGGTGACGGTGTTGATGAAGTTACTGACGCAGGGCTTCGCCTAAGCACTACGACAATATGACCGAGGTGTGTAATAGTGGAGGGGGGCAACGCACACGGCTAAAACAATTGTCAACTTGTGTGTTCTAGGGTGCCCCCCTGCCCCTGTATATAAACGAGCAAGGGGAGAGGCCGGCAGGCTCCTATAGGCGCGCCCCATGTAGGATTCCTACTAGGAATAGGAATCCTATTCCCAGTAGGTTTCCCACAAGGGAAGAGAGTGGAGGGAAGGAGAGGGAGAGGGAGAAGGAAAGGGGGGCGTCGCCCCCCTTCCCTAGTCCAATTCGGACCCAAGGGGGAGGGGGCACGTGGCCTGCCCTGGCCACCCCTCTCTCTCTCCACTAAGGCCCATGTGGCCCATTAGTTCCCCCGGGGGGTAGCGATAACCCTCCCGCACTCCGGTTTTATCCGAAACTTCTCCGGAACATTTCCAGTGTCCGAATATAGTCGTCCAATATATCAATCTTTACGTCTCGACCATTTCGAGACTCCTCATCATGTCTGTCATCTCATCCGGGACTCCAAACAACCTTCGGTACATCAAAACACATAAACTCATAATACTGATCGTCATCGAACGTTAAGCGTGCGGACCCTACGGGTTCGAGAACTATGTAGAATGACCGAGACACATATCCGGTCAATAACCAATAGCGGAACCTGGATGCTCATACTGGTTCCTACATATTCTTCGAAGATCTTTATCGATCAAACTGCATAACAAGATACGTTGTTCCCTTTGTCATCGGTATGTTACTTGCCCGAGATTCGATCGTCGGTATCATCATACCTAGTTCAGTCTTGTTACTGTCAAGTCTCTTTACTCGTTCCTTAATACATCATCTCGTGAATAACTCATTAGTCATTTGCTTGCAAGGCTTATTATGATGTGTATTACCGAGAGGGCCCAGAGATACCTCTCCGGCACTTGGAGTGACAAATCATATTCCCGATCTATGCCAACACCACAAACACTTTCTGAAATGCCTGTAGAGCATCTTTATAATCACCCAGTTACGTTGTGATGTTTGATAGCACACAAGGTGTTCCTCCGGTATTCGGGAGTTGCATAATCTCATAGTCACAGGAACATGTATAAGTCATGAAGAAAGCAATAGCAATAAAACTAAACAATCATAGTGCTAAGCTAACGGATGGGTCTTTTCCATCACATCATTCTTCTAATGATGTGATCCCGTTGATCAAATGACCACACATGCCTATGGTTAGGAAACATAACCATCTTTGATTAACGAGCTAGTCTAGTAGAAGCATACTAGGGACACTCTGTTTTGTCTATGTATTCACACATGTATCAAGTTTCTGGTTAATACAATTCTAGCGTGAATAAAAGACATTTATCATGATATACAAGGAAATATAAATAACAACTTTATTATTGCCTCTAGGGCATATTTCCTTCAGGTATATGATGAGAAATAGACCGGGGGCGTAGGTTTCACTAGTGCCTTCTCTCAAGAAAATAGCATACGGTGGGTAAACAAATTATTGTTGGGCAATTGATAGAAGAGCAAATAACTATGACAATATCCAGAACAGTGATAATGTATATAGGCATCATGTCCAAGATAAGTAGACCGACTCCTGCCTGCATCTACTACTCTTACTCCACACATCGACCACTATCCAGCATGCATCTAGTGTATTAAGTTCATGAAAGAATGGAGTAATGTCTTAAGAACGATGATATGATGTAGACAAGATCTATTCATGTAGGAATAGACCTCGTCATTTAATCCTTAATAGTAATGATGCATGTGTGTCATGTCTCTTTCTATCACCTCTTCCCATTGCAAGATCGAACCCAATACAAAGCACCTCTTCCCATTGCAAGATAAATCAATCAAGTTGGCCAAACAAAACTGAAATATGGAAGAAGAAATATGAGGTTATAATAATCATGCATAGATAAAAATAGATCTGATCATAAATTTAGAATTCATCGGATTCCAACAAACACACCGCAAAAAGAGTTACATCAAATAGATCTTTGCAGAGAACATTGTATTGAAGATCAAAAAGAGAGAAGCCATCTAGCTACTTCATATGGACCCATAGGTCTATGGTAAACTGCAACACGCATCATAGGAGGAGCACCAATGAGGCTGATGAACCCTTCCGTGATCGTGTTCCTCTCCAGAGGAGTGCCGGAAAAGGGCTCTAGATTGGATCTCGTGGTTCTGAAACTTGCGGCGGCTGAAACTATTTTTCTCTGACTCCCCTAGGGTTTCTAGAATATCTGGGTATTTATAGAGCTGAGAGACGGTGGAGGGAGTCTCCATGGGCCCCACTACCCACCAGGGCGCGCCCTAGTGTCTCATGGGCCCCACGGGCCTTCCCTCATGTACTTTTTTGACTCTTTGGATGTCTTCTGGTCCAAAAAAATCTCCAAAAAGTTTCATGGCATTTGGACTCCGTTTCATATTGATATTCTACAAAGTAAAAAACAAGCAGAAAATAGCAACTAGCACTAGGCACTTTGCCAATAGGCCAGTCCCAAAAATGATATAAACTTGCTAGAAAATGATTGTAAAACATCCAAGAATGATAATATAACAGCATGGAACAATAAAAAGTTATAGATATGTTGGAGACGTATCAACATCCCCAAGCTTAATTCCTGCTCATCCTCGAGTAGGTAAATGATAAAACGGAATTTTTGATGTGGAATGCAGCCTAACATGTTCATCTTAAATTTTTTTCTCTGTAGCATGGACATATGGATTTTTAGATGATTCAAATTAGTCTATAATTTTACATGAAGACTTTAATACTCAAGCATATCAACAAGCAACCATGGCTTTCAAAATATCAACGCTAAAGAAAGTTATCCCTAGCCCATTATACTCAATCATTGATCCATTCATGGAACACATCAAATATTAGCTACATCCAATGCTCAAGTGTGATAATAGTATTCCGCAATTGGTGCTCTATAAGAGAAGATGCAGATTCAATAAAAATAAAAATTGCATAAAAGTAAATAGATGTGCCCATCGCAGAGGGAAGCAGAGATTTGTAGAGGTGCCAGAGCTCAAAGCTTAAATTTAGAGATAAAACTATTTTGGGCGGCATGATTTTCATGTCAACGAAAATGACTAAGAGTTCCCAATATCTTCCATGCTAAATAAATCTTAGGAGGTTCCCAAATATAAATAAAGTTTATTTCCTTTCCACCTTTCTTTCACAATCCATGGCTAGCCGTATCCATGGATGCCTTCCATACCAACACATACCAAAGGATTTTGTTATCATATTTTTTGCATTTTGGGACTGGGCATCCCTATTAATGCCACACTCTCGTGTAGTGACAAGTGAATCATGAGAGCATGTTTATAAGTGAAGCATGAGAGCATATTTCTTCAAATAACAACACCACCATGCTCAAAAATATATAAGTGAAGCACTAGAGCAATTCCATAGCTCTAAAAAATTAAGTGAAGCATAAAGAGCGATTATGATAAAGCATAGCATACATTTAGCTTCCTCAAATAGGAGTGTCGAGCAAGGATGATTGTGACAAACTAAAAAACAAAACAAGCAAATACACATATAATACAAGACGCTCCAAGCAAAACTCATGATATGTGACGAATAAAAATATAGCTCCAAGTAAAATTACCGGTGGTCGTTAGAAGAAAGAGTGGATGCCTTCCGGGGCATCCCCAAGCTTAGTTGCTTGATACTTCTTGAATATTACCTTGGGGTACCATGGGGCATTCCCAAGCTTAGGCTCTTTTCACTCCTTATTCCTTCATCCAACATGATCTGACCCAAAACTTGAAGACATCAATCACACAAAACTTAACAAAACTTCGTGAGATCCGTTAGTATAATAAAAATCATCTTTACTACAAGTAATGTGGCAAACCCATTCAATTTTTTTTATTACATTATACCTACTATATTCGAACTTTACGATGGCTTATACCCTCCGATACAAAGCATAGATTCATCAAAATAAGCACATAATGGAATGAAAATAGAATCTATCAAAAACAAAACAGTATGTAAAGACGTATTTTTTAGTCATACTTATGTAGCTGTAAAAAACTGAAAAAATAGGAAAACATGGGAAATTTGTATAAAAAATATGTGTAAAACAATCATCAATTGTTCACGCTCCAGCAATTGAAAACAATTATGCTACTAGACACAGAAATTTCTCTTGATGCACCGAATCAAATCAATTCTCACCTAGATCAATCCCAAAGGCTTTGCTTGGCACAAACACTAATTAAAACACTAAAAACACAATCATTATAGAAGTAATAATGTGTATTTATTGAAAAAGATAAATAAAACCAAAAAAAATAACTATTGGGTTGCCTCCCGACAAGCGTTATTGTTTAATGCCCCTAGCTAGGCATAATGCATAAATTCTTACGTGTTGTCATCTTTGCGAGTAGATCCATAGGTTTCCCTCATGATTGATTCATATGGTAATCCAATCTTAGTTCTAGGGAAGTGTTCCATACCCTTTCTCAGTGGAAATTGAAACTTAATATTCCCTTCTTTCATATCAATCACGACACCTATAGTTCGTAAAAGGGTCTACTAAGGATAATTGGACAAGGAAGATTGCAATAAATATCAAGAACAATAATGTCTATGGGCACATAATTCCTATTAGTAAGAATAAGAACATCATTAATTCTTCCCAAAGGCTTTTTAATACTAGAATCCGCCAAGTGTAAATTAATAAACATTCTTCCAAATTGGTAAGACCAAGCACATCACATAGATATTTCGGAATTGTGAAAACACTAGCACCCAAATCACAAAAAACATAGCACTCATAATTTTTTATCTTGATTTTAATGTTAGGTTCCCATTCATCATATAATTTTCTAGGAATTGAAATCTCTAATTCTAAATTTTCTTCCAAAGATTTCATTATTACTTCGGCAATATGTTTAGTAAAAGCTTTGTTTTGTTCATAGGTATTGGGTGAATTGATCATAGATTGCAACAAAGAAATACGCTCAATCAAATAGAAACTATAATAATTAAAATGTTTGTAATCCAAAGGAGTGGGCACATCACTAGTTAAAGTTTTGACCTCTTAGAACCCACTTTTTCACTTTTTTCAACAAGATTTTCACCCTCCAAATCATGGGAACGCCTTCTAGCTAAAGTTGATTCTTCTTCAGTTCCCTCATCATCAATTTTAATTTTACCAAACAAGGAATAAATAGGAGAAACACCAATCATTTTAATCTCTTCATCATTGTTGTGAAAGCAATCGAGAAACGCTTTTTCTTATAATTCTCTTTTAGCTCTAAGCATAGCCGTTCTTTTCTTACTTTCATCTATAGAAACATATAAAGATTTAATTGATTCATTGATGTCAAACTTGGGTGGAAAAAAATTAATCTTGAGATTTTCTACATCATGTGTAATTCTATGAATGCTTCTAGCCATATCATCAATCTTATTCAACTTTTCTTCAATCGTAGTGTTGAAAACTTTTTGCGCATTGATAAGTTCTTTGATATTATTCTCAAGATAAGAGGGCATACTATTATTATTATTGTTATTATTACTACTATTATTATTATTATTATTACTATAAGAATTACCGCACAAATTTCCATAACTATTAGACGAATTTCCAGGAACGGCCTAGGATTAAAATTACCTCTATAAGCATTATTATTAAAGTTGTTTCGTGAGACGAAATTCACATCTATGGGGTCATTATTTTGCTCAATCAAAGTATACAAAGGCACATCATTAGGATCAATAGGAGCATTTCTACTAAAAACCATTTCCATAAGAGCATCAACTTTATCACTTACCGATTTCTTCAACGGAATTAACATTTTTACCAGTAGGAGCTCTTTTAGTATGCCACTGTGAATAATTAGCCATGATATTATCAAGCAATTTAGTAGCTTCACCCAAAGTAATATCCATAAAAGTCCCACCCGGGATGGAATCTAAAAGATTTCTAGAAACAAAATTCAATCCTGCATAAAAAATTATATGATCATTACAAATTTAAACCATGAGTTGGGAAATTTCTTATCATCAATTTCATTCTTTTCCAAGATTGGGCAACATGTTCATGCTCAAGTTGCTTCAAATTCATGATTTTATTTCTAAGATAAATAATTTTTGCGGGAGGAAAATACTTTATGATAAAAGCATCTATGCATTTGTCCCAAGAATCAATACTATTACGAGGCAAAGATGAAAACCAAAATTTAGCACAATCAAGCAAAGAGAACGGAAATAATTTCCATTTCACAATATCATTGTCCACATCTTTCTTCTTTTGCATATCACACAATTCTACGAAAGTGTTTAGATGGGACGCGACATCCTCATTAGGAGTATCAGAAAATTGCTCTTTCATAACAAGATTCAACAAAGCGGCATTAATATCATAAGATTCCGCACTGGGTGCAGGAGGAGCAATCGGAGTACTAATAAAATCATTGTTATTAGTATTGGAAAAATCACACAACTTGGTGTTTACTTGAGATATCGTGACCACGCGAACAAGAACACAAAAGAACAATAGATTTGATACGAAAAAGGCAAACTGAAAGAGGGCAAATAAAACGCAAAAAAAATTGTGTTTTTGTAAAAACATTTTAGAAGTGGGGGATGAAAACGAGAGGCAGATTGCAGATAATGTATATTGCAAGGAGATGAGAGTTTATGTGTGGGAACCTAACAGATCTTGGACTTGTTCCTCCTTGGCAGCAGCACCAGTAATTCTTCCTGCTACTTGTGAACCGCGTTGGTAAATTCCCTGAAGAGGAGGGGATGATGCAGCACAGCGGTGGTAAGTATTTCCCTCAGTTATGAAACCAAGGTTATCAATCCAATAGGAGAACGAAACAAGCTATGTAAAGAACACCCTCACACAAAGACCAAACCAAAGTAATATGATAAATAGATAGATTGATAGAGGCAAATAAGAAAAAAAGCAGTTAAAACATAGCGATATATTTTTGGGTTTTTTATAATATAGATCTGAAATAAAATACGCAAATAAATTAGAAACGCTAATAGCAATATAGATTTGAAGTTATATGATGAGAAATAGACCGGGGGCGTAGGTTTCACTAGTGCCTTCTCTCGAGAAAATAGCATACGATGGGTAAAGAAATTATTGTTGGGCAATCGATAGAAAAGCAAATAATTATGACAATATCCAAGACAATGATCATTTATATAGGCATCACGTCCAACATTAGTAGACCGACTCCTGCCTGGATCTACTACTTTTACTCCGCACATCGACCGCTATCCAGCATGCATCTAGTGTATTAAGTTCATGAGAGAACAGAGTAATGCCTTAAGAACGATGACATGATGTAGACAATATCTATTCATGTAGCAATAGATCCCCATCGTTTATCCTTAATAAAACGATACATGCGTGCCATGTCCCTTTCTGTCATTGAGATTGAGCATCGCAAGATCGAATCCATTACAAAGCACATCTTCCCACTGCAAGATAAATCAATCAAGTTGGCCAAAGAAAACTGAAATATCGAAGAAGAAATACGAGGCTATAATAATCATGTATGGGTAAAAATAAATCTCATCATAAAATCACAATTCATCGGATCCAAACAAACACACCGCAAAAGGAGTTACATCAAATAGATCTCTAAAGATAACATTGTATTGAAGATCAAAAAGAGAGAAGAAGCCATCTAGCTACTACCTACGGACCCGTAGGTCTGTGGTAAACTACTCATGCATCATCGGAGGAGCGCCAATTAGGATGATGAACCCCTCCGTGATCGTGTTCCTCTCTGGCGGAGTGCCAGAAAAGGGCTCTAGATTGGATCTCGTGGTTCTGGAACTTGCGGCGGCTGAAACATTTTTTCTTCGACCCCCCTAGGGTTTCTCGGATATTTGGGTACTTATAGAGCTGAGAGGCAGTGGAGGGGGTCTCCGTGGGCCCCACTACCTACCAGCGCATGCCAGGGGCCTCGGGCGCGCCTGGTGTCCCGTGGGCCCCATTGGCCTTCCCTTGTGTACTTCTTTAACTCTCTCGATGACTTCTGGTCCAAAAAGGTTTGTGGCATTTGGACTCTGTTTGATATTGATATTCTACAAAGTAAAAAACAAGCAGAAAACAACAACTGGCATTGGGCACTATGTCAATAGGTTAGTCCCGAAAAATGATATAAATTTGCTAGAAAATGATTGTATAACATCCAAGAATGATAATATAACAACATGGAACAATCAAAAATTGTAGATACATTGGAGACTTATCAACCAAGTTCACATGATTATTTATAACAAGACATCTCCCATGTCCTCAACAACAATCAAAACTACTCACAAATCATATTCATGTTCATGATCAGAGGGGAATAATATATGGTTAAGAATCTCAACATATGATGTTCCACCAAATAAACCAACTAGCATCAACTACAAAATGTAATCAACAATACTCGCAAACCATAGGTAGCAATCCGAGGTTTTGGGACAAAGATTAAATACAAGAGATGAACTAGGGCTTGGAGATGGGATGGTGCTGGTGAATATGTTGGAGATGAGTCCTCCCATGATGAGAGGAGCTTGGTGATGACAATGGCTTCGATTTCCCCCTCCGAGAGGGAAGTATCCCTAGCTAAATCGCTCC
The DNA here is from genome assembly GCA_902687465.1 of Secale cereale. NCBI lineage: Eukaryota > Viridiplantae > Streptophyta > Magnoliopsida > Poales > Poaceae > Secale > Secale cereale. Next base: position 719,268,646 of record LR738711.1, on the reverse strand, counting down.
CCTCGGAGAGCAAAAGTGCTCCTGCCTAGGTTTCGCCTCAAGATGGTGGTGCTTCATCCTGAAAGTCTTATCTTATTATATTTTTTAGGGAAAATGGCCTCATATAGCAGAAGATGGGCACCAGAGGACATCTGTGGGCCCCAAAGCACTTGGGCGTGCGCTGGGGGTAGGGCGCGCCCTCCTACCTTGTGGGCCTATCGAGTGTCTTATCCGGTACTTCTTTCTTCCAGTATTTTTTATATATTCCAAAGTAATTCTCCGTAAATTTCAGGTCATCAGGAGTTCGAGAGAATAGCTATCTCTGCTATAGCTCTTTTAGGTCCAGAATTCCAGTTGCCAGCAACCTCCCTCTTCATGTGTATCTTTCATATTAAGAGAGAAAAGGCATTAAAATTGCATCATAAAGTGAAATATGTATCTAACACATTATAAATAATAGTTGGAAAACATTATGCAAAATGGATGTATCAGAGATCATCGATCATCCGGCTCAGACAGACATGAATTTAGCGATTCATGTGGATGACGAGGATGAGAAAATAATTGACCAGGAGCTCTTGGAGGTTGTTGTCGGCAAGGATTTTGCGCTAGTCGCCATGGAGGCGAAGCTGTGCTGCAAGACTGCCCCAATAGTGGTTGAGCAGTGTGAGCTCTCAGCGCAATTTGAGCAGAATGCTCAACGCTCCCATCGCCGCCTGGCTCGCCATCTTAAGCATCTCGAGTAGTTTGTTTTGTTGCCTCTAGCTATTGCCGAGGATCCGACATGTGGAAGCCCAGCGTTAACTCAAAACAGTATGTTATTTCAATGTGCTTAATCAGTTAGTGTATGGTATGTTTTGGATTTCCGACACTGAGTGGGTTTTGCATGTTCAAACTGCATGCATCGTGCAAAACTTACCGAAAATAGCAACATGCAAAACTTACTTTAAATGGGTTCAAACTTGCAATGTTGACCATTCAAAGCTTGTGGCATTGCAAGTTTATGATTCTTACCACTTACTAATGCACACAAGAGGGCTTCATGCACAATGATTTCAATTTTTTGAGGCCTTTTCATTTTCATTGAGTTTTCCAAAATGGGGTCAAACTTGCAATGTTGACTATTCATACCAAAAGTTTGTAATTTCAACTTTGGTTGTCCCAAGTGCATGCACCACCAACACTAGATCATAAAATGATTGTTGTCAATTTTCAGGACCAAACTACATCACATTGTAGTTCAAATTTGAGCAAGTTTTGTTGATTCACAGGAAATCTAGTAAATCAATGAACTATAGCAATATACTCTAAAATTCATGAAACTTCATGAGTGGGCTTCCAATGTGGTCAAATTTGGATGAAAATGGCAATACACAATTTAAACACTTATTTCAGGTGCTTCCTTCGCAAAGAAGTCATTTTTGGCACTTTAAAATGATTTTTTTGTTTGTATTAAAAAAACTTATAATTCATATGGTAACATTGTTCACAATTGTATCACCCATAGTTGTGCCAAATTTGAACATATCATCATGGACTATGCCATGGATGTGTCCATGGCCATGGGCATATGCCTTGAAATCCATGCAAGTTCATACTAGATAGGCCATTTTGTGAAGTTTTATAAAACTAGTAGTATTTCAAGTTTATGATTTTTCCTACTTACTAGTGCACACAAGAGAGCTTCGTACACAAGGATTTCATTGTGGCTCTTTTCATTTTCTTTGATTTTTCTTCCAAACTGGGGTCAAACTTGCAATGTTGACCATTCATACCAAATGGTTTGGAATTTCAACTTTGGTTGTCCCAAGTGCATGAACCATCAATATTATAGCATAACATGATTTTCTTTTAAATTAGGGCCAAACTACATCACACTTGTAGTTCATATTCGAGCAAGTTCTGATAATTCAGTGGAAATCCAGTAAATCAATGAAATATAGCAATAATACTCTGAAATTCATGAAAATTGGTCAGTGGGCTTCCAATGTGGTATACTTGGATAAAAATGAAAGAAACAATTTTAAAACTTAATTCAGGCATTTCCTTCACGAAAAGTCATTTCTGGCACTTCAAAATAGATAAATAATATATTTTTCCAAAACAAATATAATCGTATGGCAAAATTGTTCACAATGGTAACACCCATAGTTGTGCCAAATTTGGACATGATATAATGCACTATGCCATGGATGTGGCCATGGGCATATGCCTTGAAATCCATGCAAATTCATACTCTCTCCATCCCAAAATAAGTGACTCAACTTTGTACAAAGCTAGTACAACGGAGGGAGTACTAGATAGGCCGTTTTATGAAGTTTTTAAAAAACTTTTGGTATTGCAATTTTATGATTTTTCCCACTTACCAGTGCACACAAGAGGGCTTCATGCACAAGGATTTCATTTTCTGAGGCTTTTTTCATTTTCTTTGATTCTTTTTCTTTCAAAATGGGGTCAAACTTGTAGTGTTAACCATTTGTACCAAATAGTTTGGAATTTCCAACATTAGAGCATAAAAATGATGTTTTTTAATTTTCAGGACCAAACTACATCACGCTTGTAGTTCAAATTTGAGCAAGTTCTAATAATCACTAGAAATCTAGTAAATCAATGAAATATAGAAGTAATACTCTCAAATTCATGAAACTTCATCAGTGGGCTTCCAATGTGGTCTACTTTGGATTAAAAATGACAAGGCATAATTTTAAAACTTATCCTAGGCACTTCCTTCACAAAACAAGTCATTTCTGGCACTTCAAAAATGAAAAAATATTTTATTCCAAAAATAGTAACACCCATAGTTGTGTCAAATGTTTAATTTTATTTTATTGTTTGGAAATGAGGTAAATCTAGCACTTGAAAAATAAAGAATAATGGGTGTGTGCTCTAGTTTGTTCATATAAATTGTGAAATTGTGCGACTTGTAAAAATATAATTTTATTATAGTAAGACCATCTATTCTTACTTTGTGAAAGTGATGATTCAAGTATCAGATCATCTCCTTCGCAAAGAGAGTGTTGATGGTCCTATTACAATAGAAGTAGTTTACTGCATTTGAACGACATTGTTATTTAAGACGGTCGACGAGCCTATCGCACAACGATATGGGCCTAAACCACATCTTTCAATATGGTGGTGTGGATAGGGGGATGCTCGGACAACATGCATGGGCTGGCCAGGTACTCCCATAAGAGCTAAAATGTACATGGTTTTTGTAAAAATCCATTAAATTCACACTTAATTATCTAGATAGTTTTAAAAATATTTTGATCTAAAATCAAATCAAAATAGATTGAAACAAAAAGGACATGACAGAAATAGGAGAGAGAGAGAGAGAAGAAAACTTACCTAGAACCCCAGCACTGTGCCGCCCATCCCACTTAGGGGCCACTCGACTTCAACCTCACGTCTAGTGGTAGAGGAGGACGCGTTCGAGAGCGCATGCTCCTGCTTCACATTGTCAAGGACTTCTTCATCCCCAACTCTACGCCAAGAAACAAGCATGATACCACCAGTTCGAACCTATTTATTATCCATCACTTTCACCTCCTATTGCTCGCTCTACAACCATAACCGAGAACACCATGGTCGCGCCGACATCAACCAACGTAGCCATTGTGCTCTCCTCGCCTTGCCTCGCCACCATGTCATTTAGCGTCGCCATGACACTGTAAACCTCTACGACGAAGATTGTAAGACTGGACGCCCTAAATTGTCGCATTCTTCGTGTCCTGGGGCTGAGGACGCCGTCATCGATTTGTCGCCTACATCACATCCCCAAGCTTGCTAATGTGCTCTACAACCTTACCATGAGCTCCACAGATTTTCCCTTTCTCCTTGTCAATGTTTTCGTGTCGTAGTGACATTAAACATGATCTCCCGTTGTTGATCTCACATGGACTCATGAAGATGCTTTGGTGACCATTTGGTTGTGTGCCCGTGTCAAACTGCACCGCATGCAGCCGTAGAACAACACCAGTACAAAAATTCATTCAAATTTCTGATATAGCTTTGTTGCCTACAACCACCAAACTCCCACCACGATGGTACTCACCCACTGGCATCGTTTCCGTCCGCCCCTAGCCAACCTAATGCCACCACACGCACGAGCACCAGCAATCGATAGAGGACAGGATATTGTCCAGCCATCGCTGGAATCGGTCAGACGAGCAACTCTTCTCTGCCCTACTATTCATCGATGACTAATTGCCAACTGACTGGCGTGGTTGGATTTTATAGTGGTCTCACATGTCTTTTTCTCACAGTCCCACTCATCCATGTAACGGTCGAAGGGGTTGACCCAATGGAAATGTTGCATTTGGCCATATGTGTGCTTCAGCTACAAGGAGAAGGGCAAAAGTGAGGACAACTTATATGGTTGGGAAAACTGTGTAGAACTAAGGGCGTCAAAATAGAAATCCCTTACCTTTATGTGTATGCCTGTGGCACCCCGATTCAGAGCTAGAGGCCTCATGTTCCAACTCAAAGAACCATGTCTTTGGACCATGATATAGCTTGATACACACAAAATCACGATATAAATGAGTACTTAATAGTACAAAGTGTTAGGGTACAATACTACTACAATGCAAGGTAGTAAAATAGGAGCAAAGGCTCATCTGATTCTTCTCTGAACTACTCATCACGAAAGTTCTGGTGGCGGAAGCGATATAACACATCGGAAAGCATAACAATGGTGGGACTCCTTGAAACGGACACTGCTGAGACACGACCTACTAACTCAAACTCTCGACATCCTTAAGGTCGGCTTCTCCTCCATCTAGCATGATAAGCCAGGTGAGTACTTTGAATGCACTCGCAAGCTCACAAACAATCAAAAAACAAACAAGCAAACAAGCAAGAACATGACAACGAAACAATAAACAACTTAAAGACCTGAAAAGTCAATCTATCAAATTAACTAATGTGTAAACTTAGTATGCCCGTTTAACATCTCATGGACCACTCTGTCATGTTCCTCGATCATCTGTCTCTTCTCAACTAACGATCTTGTGGTCGATCCAAATCACAATCGTCTTTCATTTCCTTAAATTTTAGTTTGTTCATTAGGTTGATCAAATAGTGTGACTTAACGTGAACGCTGTCCCATTGTCGGGGACTCGTCTATTCGAGTTGATTTTTAAACAATATGCAGAGGTTGTACACTTTACCCACACCATGGACTAATAGTCCAACATGTCCCACTTACAGCATGGCCCCTTTACCATGCCTCGGACCTCCTACATGCTAGCCCTAGGTGAAAGGATCTTGACCCCTACCACCTGTGGCACTACTTTCCCCTTTCAGAGAATCAACAACTTTCTTGTGCACATCTCACAATACAAGCTCTCGTAGTTGGACGACAATCTCCCGGTTAAGGAAATACTGGTCTTCCAACCATTCCTCTTTAGCGGCAGGCGTAAGACACATAACATAACTATAAACAAAGTAAGGCCTTCACACTCATGCAAATGTGGTCGTACAGAAAAGGCTTGGTTCTGTGGCACTGTGAATTGACCAGCCATGAGGGCTTAATTAAAGGAACTTGTTTCAAACATAGTTAACCCTACCCATTTTAGTTGACCTAGATCAATTCATTTATGCTAAAGTCTTTCCCCGATCATGATCATGATAACTATAAAGTTATTTCTGTGAAGATGATCATTATACTAATTAAGTGATTCCCAAGATGACCACTTCTACTCTAAATTCTTTCCCCAAAGTAATCTCTTTGGAGCTAGATTTAGTACTATCACTTTTATTATGGTTCACTTTGTTGAAAGAAAATACCAGTTCTATCACTAGCATCACCTAGCTTCATTCTTAGTGAAAAGCTATTGTCCAACTAAAAATAACCACATGCAACACTAGTGTAACTACAACTCTAGCTTACTTATTTTAAGTAATCATTTCAACCAATTTAAATAAAAGCAAGACAATCAACATAAGCAAATAAATGCAAGTTCGAACACATGGCCTTGCATTGCAATCAAGCAAATGGATGTGGTGGCTTGCCTTTCTCAAATGAGGGTCACAAAACTCCTGGTCTCCACCTCCTGAATTATTTCCGTCTGGGCATAATTTTCAATGCATATTAAACATAAAGAAATAAACAACAGTTCACTGTCTAGAAGTTCTTGGCAGGTCAAATAAATCTCAAACTTTTCCAGTAGATAAAGAATATCGTAAGAAAAAATGCAAGGGGAGATTGATGCCTCCTTGAAATCCAACTCTGCTCTCGGCCCGGATGTCTTCTCTATCCCATTTAATAAAATGGTCGGTCCTTAAACACTTGGTTTCTCTATCATCTAGGGTTTCGATCTTGGCATTGTCGATATCTCTCGTCTTAACTACACGGTTATCTCGCTTATCACTAAAGTTAAAGGGGTCGACTCAATTAGATAGTTTAGACATATTTCCCTTATGAATAACATTTCTAAATTCCCCTCTAAAGGGTTGGGTACTTGCCTATCAACGACGGCCCACAGGGTGATTGGGCCTCACCAGTCCGCGTTCATTAAAGGGTGTTCTATCTTGGATGGAATCCTTTGTCTGAATGAGATAGTGCATGATCTTTGAGTTAGGCATTCCAATGTTGTCATTCTTAAACTAGACTTTGAGAAGGCCTACGACTCGGTGAGCCTGCACTTTCTAAGGGACTCTCCTTGCTAAGGGTTTTGATGGGCCCTATGTCCAATCTTTGATGCAACTGTCTTCTGGAGGTCACACGGTTGTTTCAGTTAATGGGGTAGTAGGCCCCTTCTTTAAGAATGGGTGTGGGGTTAGACAGGGTGATCCTATCTCTCCTATCCCTTTTCAACTTTGCCGTTGATGCACTGTCTTGCATTCTTAACTTGGTTGCCGGTGCTGGCCACATTTCCCAAGTGATTTCCATTCTCGTGCCTTTGGGAATCTCTCACCTGCAATACGCGGATGACGTGATTATTTTGGTTGAAAACAATGACCTTTGCCTGGCTAATTTAAAGTTTCTTCTTATTTGCTTTGAGGCACTCTGTGGTCTGAAAATCAACTTTGTGAAGAGCGAAGTGTTTGTCACTGGTGCCAATGCCGACAAGGATCTAAGGGTTGCTAATCTTTTGAATTGTAGACTGGGCTCCTTTCCTTTTATTTACCTTAGCCTTCAGATTTCGCCGTTCACTCTTTGTGCCAAAGACTTTGCCATGTATGTCCTTAAGGTTGGTAACAGAGCTACAATTATATGGTTGAGCAAGTTTTCCTCACGAGCATGTGCCCCTCGTCCCTTCCCATGTTCTTAATGGGATTCTGCCACTTACCTGAGGGTGCTCATGAGGGTTAAGACAAACATCGCATTAGTTTTTATTGGATTTTTGCAGAGAACAAGAAGAAGTATAGGATGGTAAAGTGGTCTATTATGTGTCGGCCTAAAAACCTTGGGGTGGGCATTACCAATATTTCGGTCATGAACAAGTGTCTTATTTTGAGGTGGTGGCGTATCTTGGAGGTGGAGCATGGAGTTTTGTGGCATTGTATATTAAAAGCCAAATACTTCCCTACCAGCCGCCCCCTCTTTTCACGGACCTTGAGTGGTTCCCAGTTTTGAAGACTGTTGATTAAGGTTAGGAATGAGTTCAGACCTTTGGTCAAGTTTGTGGTGGGTGATGATGCCTCTACGCAGTGTTGGCTTGATTGGTGGTGTGGTGATGGCCCCCAAGCAGCGTCCTTCCCTATTTTGTTCTCTTATTGCTCCAATCCTGATATCTTCATCTTGGAGCTCTCGTGGACTGGATGGGATTTGTGTTTTCGGCGCTCCTTGTCTTATGTAGAGTTGGCTAGCTGGCATCGACTTGATGCTGGTTTCCATTTGCTCTCAGAGACTAAGGTCACCGTGACCTAGCCCCAGTGGTCTTTTGGGAAATTTTCAGTTAAATCGTTGTATCCTAAACCTATATAGGGATCTGCTACCACCAGATATCAGGACATCTGGTCTGCTAGGGTGCCATTTAAAAGGTGAATTTTTTTTTCGAAACGGAGGCAAAGATTGCCTCATCTATTAATTAAGCAGAAGAGAATTGCCTAGTTAATTACGGAAAACTGGGCAAAAACCGAAACAACAAGGGCCAAGCCCACACTTATAGACTGAAACACACAGGGCAAAGCCCACCCTAATCGACGACAAGTCGACCTGAGGCCAGACAACGCAGCTTAGACTCTGATGAAGAACTCAGAAGAACAAAACCAGGCACGGTTGACGCCACGGAAGATCGCCGAACGGATCACCTACAACCAGTCATCGTACACCACAGGGCCCCGCCGCCGCGGCTTCGACTCCACAGCAACAAGCGAACCGAGGCAAAACCGTGGACACGCCGAAGAAGAGCCGACTACCGCAACCATTGCCGCGTCGCCGACATCGCTCCCACCATCATCGTTGCCACAAAAGTCTGGTCGCCACAGTGATTCTCTCGGGGCCGCCGCCCCGACATCCACCGCTCCGTCGCGCCCAGCGCAATCAACCGGCACCACCTTCCGGGGCCGCCGCCCCGACATACCACCGCTCCCCACGAGCAGCAACGCCGCACAACCCAGCTGCCCGCAGCCCACGCTGCACAGGGCAACCGCTCGCAGACCACGAACGCCGCACCACATCCGGGGCCGCCGCCCCAACGTTAAGTCAGACCGCCTCCTCTGAGGCGCATCGACCGAGCCGATATCCCTACCGCCCAAGCGGAACAAGAATGTCACCCAACCAATGTCGAGCCAGAGCCCCACCTCATAGAGCTGCCACTCGCATTGTTCCCGAGATCGTCATCTCGACGCACCATCAAAAACCACCCGGGGCCGCCACCCCGACGTCCACTGCCCCCGACGACGAAGGGATCCGTGCAAATTGCAAAAATGCAGACTCTCCAAGGCGATGCCTCAAAGAAGGATACGACGTAGCCGCCGTCAACGCCCGCTTCGACCACCGAAGCTAGGGATTTCTCCCGGAGAGTCGTAAAATGGAGCTCCACGGCAACGCCTTCAAGAAGGGGAGTGACACCATGGTGCCACCGATGCCGGCACCGACCCAAAGTCGGGGCTAGGCTTTCACCCGGAGCTCCATCGCACATCCGGATCCGAGCAGATCCGGAGCACTGCATAGCACACCATCCACAAGGTCGACGTCCACCAGCTCTCAAAGACCTGCCAGCCGCAGCTCGCCTCCGCACCAGGGCGCGCTCGCCCGCCGCACTGCACCGCCCTCGGCATCTCCAGATCCGCGGTGGACGAGCACTCCAAGGCCATGGCGCGCAGCAGCGGCGACCACGCACCAGCCTCCCCAGGGACGCCGAGGACTCCCTGGACCGCCCCCAGATCCGAGCGTCACATCCGCGCGACCGCGGTGACCACGTCCATCCTCGCCAGATCCGCGCGACCGCACGCCAGATCCGCCACACTCAGCTCGCCCGCCCATGCGCCGAGCCCAAGCGCCCCCGCCAGGCGTGAGCGCGCAGCCTCCAGCCGTCGTGAGCACGAAGACGCCACGCCAGCCACGCTCCTCTGCCCAGCCGTGCAGCCCCGCACCGCCGTGCCTCGCGAGAGGGAAGAAAGGACCCCGCCGCCGCCGACACCACGCGGGCTTTGCCCGGCGGCGCGCACCGGCGGCGGCGAGGGGAATCGGCTGGGGAGGTGGGTGGCTAGCGGCGGCGGCTGGGGATGCTCCCGGGCCGCTCGCGGGGAGCGACACGGGAGAGAGGGTCGGTCGCCCCAACGGCTACAAAGGTGAAATTTTTCATGTGGCAAACCATTAGGGGCAAACTTCAAGCGGCCAATCAAATTAAGAAGCAGCATGGCCCAGGCTCTCATCTGTGCGCCCTTTGTGGTCGCCTTGAGGACACTGACCACATCCTTTTTAGATGCGACTGGCTTCTATTTTCTGCTGTTGCATTCGCTCCATTATGAACGTTTAGTGGGCTCCTCTCTCTTTTCATGAGCTGAGGGTCCTGACCGGGAGCTTCTCCGGGCAAGTTAAGGCAAGTTAAGCGTATCTTCTGGTTTGGGTTTTCAGCCATGTGTTAGGTTTTGTGGACCATTAGGAACAAATTTTTGATTGAGCAAATTTTTCATGACAAACCTGTTGACCCTTTTTTCAAACTTGTTTCTCACCTACAATTGTGAAAATCATTGATTAAGGAGCAAGACAAGGAGGCCACGGAGTTGCGGATCACTCGTGTGAGGGCGCTCGCGATCTCTATCTGCCACACGGATCATGTTTCGGTCTCATAGGCTTGGTGGCTTTTATCGGTAGGGGCCTACGTGCCTATTTGCTTCTGCTACTGCTGCGTCAGCATGTCTAAACTCGCTTCTGTTTATTTGGTCTGGCGACCGGTGCATTACTTTGGATGCTTTCGTGAACTCTGGTTGGTGCCGTTTGACTTTATTTATAAAGTCAGGCAAAAGCTTTTTGTCAGAAAATATACATAAAATGTCACTCTAGTCGTCCGCAAATGCCACCCTAGTTAGCGACCGTTAGCTAGCTAGCGGGGTCCTAAGAGCATCTCCAGTCGGGCGCCCCAAACTGGCCTCAGACGTCCCGGCGGTCAATGTTGGGTCACGATTTTTCGACCGAGACGCCCCTCTCAAACGGGCCTCAAATGCTTGGGCTGAGCGGCATCCCTCATATCCAGTCCAAGTATGGGGCGAATATGGGGACGCCCGAGCACGCTCGTCGTGTTATACGAGCGGCAGGGTCCCACGTGGAAACACCCGGAAGCCCGGCGGTCCGAAGCTCGTCTCCTCCGTCGGACCGATGTCGCCGCGTGGCGCCGCTCCGACGGGCCGTGTAGTGCCTAGCCCGGCAATTTCGACAGCACCGAAACCCTACCATCCACATTTTCCTCTGTCTGTTCGCCGCCGCCGCCACTTTCCACTTCCCCCGTTCGCCTAGTAGCCATGCCCCCACGCCACCGGGTGAGGAGCCATCCATTTCTAACGCCGGAGCGCCGGCTCGAGCTCCTTGAGCAGATCCGGGCAAGGCGCGAAGCCCGGATTGCCGCTGGCCAGATGCAGTGGATCCAGGGGAGGAGGAGGTTGAGGTTGAGGAGGAGAAGGATGAGCCAGAGGAGGAGGATGTGGTGGACGCTGGCGGCGCGGATCTGCAGGCGGAGCAGCGGGCCATCCTCGATTCGCTTCGCTCGGAGTCGGCTGCGGAGGCCAGACGCCGTCGCCGGCGAGAGATGTAGGCCGCGGAAGAGGCGGAGATGATCGCCTACATGGATGAGGTCGAGCAGGAGGAGGATGAGCCGGAGCCCTCCTACCCGTCCGTTCAGTCGGCGCCCGGCACCGTCATCGTGAACATCTTCGACGATGAAGATTAGCTAGGGTACTACGTAGTATGTATGTAGTATATAGGATTTCTTTTTGCATGCTTGGTATGGATTTAGAGGTTAAAATATGAGACATTCGGATGCAGAATGGCTGATTTAAAGCGTGACCGGTCACTATTCACGAACGTGTCTGGTCGCGTCTATGGACGTTTAAGGGATCGGATTTGCAAAGTCCGGTTGTAGATGCTCTAATACTATTTACGCGTAGCGTCCTTGGAGACTTGGACGTCGCCTAGCTAGACACTTATCTATTGATCCGTCAATTGCTTGATAAAAAATGACTAAAACATCATCGTCTCGTTAGGAAGCTGATACCGTCGCCAGCAAAGTGTTGTTAACGCTGTAGAGCGTCATGGGCAGCTGCCTTTTATTATTAGTACTAATAATACTCTGAGGATGTAAAAGTTGGAAGCGATACTGCGATAAGACCAGAAGTAAGATAAGCCGAGAGGACAGAAATCCTTGTCGCTGTAGACACAGCAGATCATTCAGTTAACCACTGAATTCCACAGTCATGGTACGTGACGGAATCGCTCCTTTGATGGCAGTTATCCATTTGACCATTTGCAAATGTTTTGTCTGTTTCTTGCTAACGTCCACGCTAGGGTGGTGGTACACTTCTGCTAACTGGGCGTGGGGAAGCAGCTCACGCAACGGTGAAAACGTTGGTTTCCCACCTTCATCTTATTTCTAGCAGAGAACAATTTTGCTTTCTGTTTACCAATGTCGAAAATGACTGTCGGAGTCGGCCCATCACTCCACCAGTCCCTGTTAGTTACTTCCTCTCAAATCTTAGTTCAATTATCATCTCGCACGTTACCATCGGCGTCAGCTAACAATGTCGAAAATGCAGCAAGATTGACCGGTACTTCACGCTTACAACTCAACGGTATACAACTTTAGATTAGTTTCTCTATAAGAAGAAATATCTTTAGATTGACACAATTAAATACAACTCCTTCAGGGACCTCCCTCCAAGCGGACGATGTCGTGATTTTTGTCGCCCCCATTAAAGAGGATATTTAGGCGGTGCCCATTAAAGAGGATATGTAGGTGGTTTTTGTCACACCAAAAGCAATCTTCACATGGACGTCGCACACACCCCTCCAATGCGGATTCTTTGAGCAGTTGGTGTTAAAAGAGAGAGGGATGTTTGGTGAAATAGTTGTTGTATTGCTTGAGCCTCATGGACATACATATATGAGTACATGATCATCTTGAAGTGCAACGCAAGGTAGAATAATATCCTAGGCTATCCTAGATTTCCTAATAATCACGATATTCAACATCCCCGCAGTCACAACCGTAGCGACGCAGACGGTGAGACTGGAGAAGAATCCGAAGGCAAGCCGGCGGACACACCCCACAGTCGTAACGATCGACGCATCGCGGAAGTCGTGATTGGAGTGGAAACCAACGAGGTTGCTCAAGCAAAGCGGTAGCCCTTTGTGCCGTTTGTCGATGTAGCCGAGAGCATAGGTGGTGGAGCCGTGGTCGAGGTAGCCGTGCGAAAAATGCCATGGTCGATGTCGAGTCGGGGTAGCCGGTGTCGATGAAGTCGCTGTGGAGCCGCAGGCGCAACGAGGCACCGAGTTAGTCATGGGCGTAGTGGTGTCGAGGTAGTGGTGCGCCGGGAAGAAGATGATGTTGATGACGCGTCGCACCGGGTTTGCCAAATCCGAGAACACGTCGTAGACGAAGGCACACGTTAGTGTTGCCAGCACCGGGTATGCGTAGACGGACGAAGACGAAATTGACGAAGTGCCGCACCAGGCTTGCCAGGCCCGGGGACACGTCGTGGACGAAGGCACGCGGCGGTGTTGCCAGCATCGGGCATGCGTAGACTGGGACCTGCACGAGCTGTACGCCATGTCGAAGAAGTCAGAGAGGCCAGCAGAGAAGGACCCGACGACAGTTGTGGCGCCAATCGGCGCGGGGCCAATGTCGCCCGCGGTTGTCGGAGTAGATGAAGCGGTCGGGGTAGATGGCGACGACGCTGGCGACGGGCTGGATGAAGACGAAAGGGACGGACGGGCAGCTGCGACGGTTACGGGGGTAGCGGCGGCGGCGGCAGAAGAGGAGCGGTGGCGGCGGCCGGACGGCGGCTAGGTTAGGAGCGCGGCGGCGATGCTCGAAGTAGGCGAAGAACCCTGACATCGTGACGAATACCGGCGCGACGGTGGCGTTTCCGCGCCCAGGGAGACAGCCACACGATGTGGATCCATGGGCCAACGTGGGCGCTCGAGCAGCCACCGCGTCACCCGAGGCGTGTGAGTGGTCGCGGGCCACACGGCGAGGGCAAGAGGGCCATCACAGGATTGTGCGACGGTCGCCGTATTAGCGGCGCATGTGAAGCCAAGAGTGCCCTCTGCCGATCCACTCAAAGACAATGAAGATGCTCATGGAGTAAACGCAACTCGTAAGGGACGGACGACGGCGCTGGGCGACGCAAACTGATCTATTGATCGGAGAACCAAAAAGAACACCGATCAAGTGAGCGGTAATAGAGAAAAAAAAGCAGTCAACAGATCGGGAAAAAGACTCTCTAGGACAGTCGACCAACACGGTCGGCGAACGAACCCTAGGTACTGGCAGCGCGGCCCCCGGAGGTGGTCATGGAGGCCGACCGCCCCGGGGGTGGTGCGCGGATGCGGAAGAGTCGGCGGCTAGGGTTTAGGATCAAGATAAGGCTGATATCATGTTAAAAGGGAGAGAGAGGTTTGGTCATCTTGAAGTACAAGGCAAGATAGAATAATATCCTACGCTATCCTAGCTTTCCTAATAATGACGATACTCAACAGTTGGCTCTGAGAGATCGAGTGTGGACTTCGGATAGGCTCGCACAACAAGGTCTTACGCACCAAGACACCTACCTGTTCTGTGATAAAGGCAATGAAACAATCATTCACCTCCTAATTCAGTGTGTGTTTGCAAGGGAGGTTTGGGCCACGGTTTGCGAGGCCTTGGGTACAATAGGTGTGGCACCGTCGGTGGGAGACAAGCTACATGAGTGGTGCATGAAGCCAGCTATCTCTGGCAAAAACGGCAAGACCCTTCTTGGTAGTCATGTGGGAGTTATGGAAACACAGAAACTACATAGTGTTTGACGGGATGAGACCGGCGACACATCATGTTCTTCGTCGAGTAGCCTCCGAGTGCCCGGCTTGGAAGCAAGCGGGCATCCTACATGGTGACCTAGATGCCATCCTTTTCGCGATAGGTGTGTGGGCCGATGGCGAGTAGTCTGTATAGGATGTCGGGAGGTGGAATGGGTGCGCACATGAGCGTTGTGTAAATGAATCGTGGTAGGGGCTTCTCCCCATCCCCCCTCCCCCCTTTTCTTTAATATATATACGCACACTCGTGCATATTCAAGAAAAATGCGGTGTCCAACATCTTACAAAACTTTGGAGAGATAACCGACCTGGTCACTAACTTTGAGAAAACTACTATTGCGCCCATCCATTGTGGTGGCTTGGACCTCGATGGTATCATGCAGATCCTACCAGCGGTGCGTTCGTCCTTTCCTACGCGCTACCTCAGACTGCACCTCTCTGTCAAGCGTCCCAAGAAGATACACCTCCGATACCTAGAGGACCAAGTCGTTAGACTACCTTCTTGGCAGGGGAAGCATTGCATGGCGGCGGGCCGCACCGCCTTGGTCAAATCTGTTCACACCACCATCGCGATTTACCACATCACGACCCTAGTCATTCCTATGGAGGTTTTATTGGCCATTGATAAGATTCATAGGGATTTTCTTTGGGCGGTGTCGGACAAGGTTTCCGGCAGCAAATGCAAGATTAGCTCGGCTTTGGTGTGTCGTCCTTTAAACCTTGGAGGCCTCAGGATTTTGAACCTACAGAAGTTTGCCCGCACCCTTCACCTCCGTTGGCCATGGCTTGAATGGGAAGCGCCAGAGAGAACTTGGGTGGGCATCGAGAGCCCGTACGATTCCGAGAGCATGGATTTGTTCCACGTGCTCATGAAGGTCGCCATTGTTGATGGCACAAAAGCGATCTTCTGGAGTCGGCATGGTTAAATGGACTGGGGCCAAAGCACATTGCACCTCTTATCGACGTTATATCCAGAAGCAAGAAATGGTGCGTGAGAAAGGCTGTGCAAAATGATGCTTGGCTTGATAAGATAAACGTGTCTAATGGGCTGGCGCACATTCAGGATTTCTTCACTCTCCAAGTAGACCCTCCATGATGACCGCCCAGGCACCATCACTTGGAAGCTAACCACCGCAAGTCACTACTTGGCGGCATCGGCCTATAAGGCACAATTTCTTAGCACAACGACAACGAGCTTCAAGGGCACGATATGGAAAATTTGGGCGCCCCTGAAGTGCAAGTTTTTGCGTGTTTAATTGTGCAAAACCATGTTTCTACAGCCGATTGTCTGACGAGGCGTGGATGTCAGAATTGTGGGAACTGCCCACCCTATAACCATGTGCCCTAGTCGGCTGCACACATCCTATTTCAATGTAGATTCTCCAATAGGGTGTGGGGTTCGGTCAAAGATTGGCTACAACTTCAGGGGTTTAATCCAAACACATGGCAAGGGTTCTAGGATGTCGAATCATAGTGGTTTGCCATCGTTCATGACGGGCTTGGCCGCTGGAAGGCCATGGCTTCTCTTGTCATGCTAGTGGCATGGGAGCTTTGGAATGAGGGAATGTGAGGATCTTCAACAACAAGTTTGTGTCGTCGTCCATAGCCATGTCCAGGATGCGTTGTGAGGCGAAGAATTGGGGGCTTGCGGGCACAACCATTTTGTGTAAGCTAATATCGGGAGAGTATGCTTTTGTGAGACCAGTTCTTGCCCTCAGGAACCAAAAAGTGTTCTAAACTCTTTCTTAATAGATGAATACGAGAAGTATTTAGCCCTTAAAAAAATAACAACTCAATATACTTGATGACCATCTCTCTTTCGGTAATTGCAAAAACATGTTATTTGTAGCTCAATGAAGAAAAGCATCATCCATCAATCCAAGCAATAGAAAATGGTCCTCACACAATAAAAAAAATTTTGCCTGTCTTTCTTATATAAATAAAGTCACACAACCATGCTATTATATGGTATTGAGAAAAATGCCCGAAAGCTGGTAAAAATGAAAGCACAACAAAGCACACTGAGAACTAAAAAGGCACAAAAGTGCAATACAAAACGCCTACCGCATGTCGCCAAGAAGAAGCATGAGACACATCATAGCAACCAAGATACACGCACACTCAACGACGAAGACCACAAGAGGGTTACAACACAAAGCGTCGCCGCCACTGCATTTGAGAAAGCCGACAAAGGTTTTCACACTAAGTATCGGAGGGGGGCATCGCCATTGACGTCAAGGTGCAAACTTTCACTTGGACCCTCCCACCCCCACGTCGTGGGAACATGCACAAACCCACCATGACGGATAGATCACCACGAAGGAACGGGACTCCAGATCCTGATCAGGGCTAAGCAACCTCCACCTACGACTTCTTTGCCAGGACCACCTGCCATCGCGCACCTTGCTACCCATATGGTCGAAGAACACCACAAACATATGCCTCAAAATAGCTCACCGAAGATCCAACCATTAAAGCCGCCATCCAGGGCCATCACCCTGGAATCAATGGCCCTGATTCTATCGCAGCCCAAAGCCTACAACCACCAACCACCTAGGGAACGATGGGAATGTCACTCCTTTCCCACCCCTGGATAGACCCAAGGCTCATGCCCGCCCAGGCAAAGGTCCAGCACCCTAATAGCACACGACCATCGACGGTGGAAGGGGATGAATCCGTGATTGATGTGACGGTAGATCCACACCCCTCGCCTGTGCTCAGAGCATGGGAGGTGATCAACCCTTCGGCAACGGCTCGCTCAGGCCCGCTTAGGTCTCGGACAAGATCCCTCATGGGGCCGACGTCACCAATGGGTGGAGGGAATGGGGCCACAACGCCACGAAGGCTTGAGACATCATCGATCAGGACGGCCCCTTGGACTTTCTCATCATCATCCATCATCACCAACCTATATCCGCCATTTACACCGCTTGGCCAACACAACAACAATGGGCCACGTTCCACGTGCCCGTGCCACAGATCCTCACCACCACCACCCAGTTGTAGCGCTGCAAGAACCGTGCTCTCATACCGCCGAAAGCCTTGTTGAGCCCAGCTTCGGCGCAGAGAGTCCTCCCAACACCGCCTGAACCACCATGCAAGAGAGGGTGGGAGGACTCGCTACCACTGATGTCGCATGGGCGACGGTAGCTGCATCTCCCGACGACAACGAGGGAAGGAGGTGGAGGGAGGAGGCATGCGGAGGCACTGCCTAGCAACCTCTTGTGGCGCTCGCGGCAAGCGGCACAGGAGGAAGGTATGTTTTGTTGTCGTTGCGAGCAAGGGAGAAAATGATATTTTGTGTCCCGAACTAAAGCAGTGACACATCACTTTTTTCATATCATCATCCTCCTTATCTTTCACAAACAATAATCCCTCAAGTCACGGGCAAACGAAACAATAATTGTAAACCAGACCATTTTAGAGCATCTACAGATGGGTTCCTTATCTTTCACAAACAACAATCCCACAAGTCATGGACTAGTCACAAAATCTTGACCCACACGAGCTCCTCAAACCGGACTTATACGTCTGGGCTGACGACACCCCTCATATCCAACCCATATGTGACAAGCCGGACCACCTCAAATTCCACCAAATTGACCAATCCTATCAAATCCACCATCATCCTCCCGCGTTTGTCTCCCATTTCCTGCCTCCGAGCCATTGTCGTCCTCCATCCTTGCTTCCCATTCGCACCGCCGATACCAGTTGCTGCCCTAGATGTCATCATCGGGTACTCCGCCCCCATTGATACGTCCAAAACGTATCTATAATTTCTGCTTGTTCCATGCCTCTTTTGGGTGATATTGCTATGATATTTATACATTTCCATACACTTTTGATCATATTTGGACTAACCTATTAACTCAGTGCACCCCAGTGCCAGTTTCTGTTTTCGGCTGTTTTTGTATTTCAGGTTTTCACATTACGAGAACTGCCAGGAAAAATCCAGAAAAATTATATAAAAAATCAGCGTTCCAGAAACTAGCGTGCGCCCGAAGAACAGCCTGGGGGGCCACCAGGGCTCCAGGCGCCCTGGCGGCGCCCCCCCCCCTGGGCCGCGCCGGGGGGGCGCCTGGGCCCCCCGAGGCTCCCCCGATGCCCCCTTTGGCATATATTTAAAGCGTCTCGAGAAACCCTCGAAACAGGAACTCTTTTTCGCGATCTCATCTCTGTTCCGCCGCCGCCGCCGCTTCCAAGATCGGGAGCACCAGGAGGACTCTTCCCGGCACCCTGCCGGAGGGGAGGATCACCACCGGGAGCCTCTCCACCATCATGGACGCCTCCCGAATGAGTTGTGAGTAGTCTCCCTTGGACCATGAATCCATGACCAGTAGCTATGTGATGTTCTCCTCCCGTTCTTGTGCTTCACTAATTAGTCCTCGTGAGCTGCCCTACATGATCGAGGCACATATGTAATCCTTATGTTGTTGCTATGATGAGTTTGCTGGGATCCGATGGATTATGAGATTATGTTCAGATTGTGCTTGAGTAATATATTTGATCTACCTCTTTTATATTTATGTTCATAAGTAATTCTTGCATGTTCTCCGTTGTTATTTATTGCTTTGGCCAAGTAATAGGTAGTGACTCCAAGAGGGAACGTTATGCTTGATTGTGGGTTCATGCCCCTCGATGACTAGTTTGAGTGACAGAAACATGAGTCTAGGGGATGTGCTGTTGCCACAAGGGGGAAAACAACGGTGCTTGTGCCCGCGGGTGCAAGGATTGTTTACTTTACGCAAAGTTCTTTTAATGCAGTTGTCTGTTGCATTGAGTTTACACTATGGGTGGGGCTCGCAACTTAATACCAGCGAGATGTTCTGGATAGATATCTCAAGGTGGATGATTAGTAGTAGATATTGATGGATTTCGGTCTACTTACTTTGGCGTACCGCCCATGCATTGAACCTCAACCTTTCTTGCAATGTAGTCAGCATTGGTTTGCGTTCGTGGTCCTGTCAATTGCCCAGCTGTAATTCGTTTACCTCACATAGCTGTTTTATCGTCTTTTGGGAGAGAGACATCACTAGTGAACATCATGAGACTCCGGTCCATATTACCATCATTGATCACACCCGCTATTTACTTTTCGCTTTTATTTACTATTGCAAACATTATCTATCACTACTATCATTTGCGTTTAATCCTTTGTGAACTACAAGGCCGGAGGGATTGACAACCTCTCTGTACTCGTTGGGAGCAAAGTTATTTGTATCTGTGTGCAGGTCCACGTTGATTGCTAATATCTGGCGCCGTTAGCAGTTGACACCTTCTTGTTGAACCTAGGAGTCTCTGGGGATTCGATCCTTGGTATCTTTGCCAAGGGAAAAACTTCCGCAACACTACATCTCACACCTTCCACTTGGGGTAACCAACGAGGGGCGAGAAGCCTAGCAAGAGTTTTTCTGGCGCCGTTGCCGGGGACTCCACTCTTCAGGATAGGGGAGTTGCACGCTATCTTTTACCTTTGCTTTTAGTCTTGTTAGTTTACCTTTCAGTTTTTGCTTTAGTACCCTTTTATCGAAAATCACAAAAATAGTTCTCTTGCTTGCTTGCTACTATGGGTTCCACCAAAAACACTAGATGGGAGGAGTACACCCCTTCTTCCATTACACCAATCACCACTGTCGGGATCTACAAAAATAATAAACCTTGTGATTATGTTAGTCTTGACGGAGGGTTATGCCCATGGCATGGTCTTCCAGGAAAAGAGTATGAGCCTCAGTTTAAAATTGCTCCTATGCTTCCCCAAACTTGGGAAGATGTTCAAACTCTTATAATAGAGAGCGATTCAAACAAAGAGGATGACACTACAATTCTGCCCAATAATGATAAAATTAATTTTGATAATTGTAGTATCTCAGAAGTTGTCACCTTTCTACAAGGAATGGCCAAAGATCCCCACACTAGCATGCTTAATCTTGCCTTCACAGAGCATATCACTAATGCTCTCATCAAAGCTAGGGAGGAGAAACTTAGAGTAGAAGCCTCCATACCTAGAAAGCTAGAAGATGGTTGGGATCCTATGATTAAAATTAAGATAAACAACTTCTCATGCTATGCTTTATGTGATATTGTAGCTAGTACTTCCATTATGCCCAAAAGACTATATGATATGCTTAAATTGAAACCTTATGATTCTTGTTCTTTTGGTGTTCGTCTCGTTGATTCTTCCATAAAGAAACCTTTGGGGAGGATCGACGATGTTCTTATCATTGTCAATGATAATTATGTTCCCGTTGATTTCACTATTATGGATATTGAATGTGATCCTTCGTGTCCAATTATTTTGGGACGTTCCTTTTTACGCACCGTTGGTGCTATCATTGACATGAAAGAGGGTAATATAAAATTTCAGTTTCCTCTCAAGAAAGGGATGGAACAATTCCCTCGAAAGAAGATCAAGTTACCTTTTGAGTCCGTTGTACGGGCTAGCTATTCTTTTACTCTTGATAAGACTTGATCTATATGCATTATGCCTAGCTTAAAGGCATGAAAAAAAGCGCTTTTGGGAGGCAGCCCACATGAATAAAATTTTATTTTGCTTTTGTTGTGTCTTGATGTTGTTTACTAAAGTAGCATCATCATTGTATCTTTGCTTTTCAATTTTGTGCCAAGTATAGCCTCTGATTGCTAGAAAGTTCAAAAGTTGTGAGGTGCTGTCCAGGAAACAGATTCTGTCTTTGGATAGAAAAATTCGTATAAAATCACCAGATCATCTTTTTGGTCTGAATTTTTTCGACAGCGTTCTCTATATAATTGTCTTTCGTGGGTCTGTTCTGAGTTTTTTGATTAGAGTTGCAGAAGTGCCCCGAACAAATCAATTACTACCTGCTGTTCTGTTTTTCACAGATTCTGTCATGTTTTGCCTTTCTTTCATTTTGCAATCCAAGAGCTTGCTTTTTCTTTGCAAAAACCTTTTGGCAATCTTGAGAAACAGTAGACCTTCAAGAATATCTTTATTTCCAGCAAGGTACAATTATTTTATTATGGGTACTAACCTCGCTAATCAGATTATGACGAGTTATGTATGAAGGGAGTTTTCAAGTGTGCGAGGGAAGATGATAAAAAGATTCAGGAGTGTCAAGCGCTCAAGCTTGGGGATGCCCCCGTGCACCCCCAAGAAATATTCAAGGAGACTCAAGCGTCTAAGCTTGGGGATGCCCCCGTGCATCCCCTTCTCCATCAACATTATCAGTTCGTCTTTCGTTCCACTATATTTTAATCACTTCATGTGTTATGTGCTATGCTTGGAGCGTCTTGCTTTTAGTTTCCTTTTTAGTTTTCCATAACGAGTCGAAACTCAGCTTTCTTTATGTGGGAGAGAAACACGCTCCACTTCTACCTAGAACATAACATAGAATTTTCATGACTATCTTTGCTGTGTGTGTTCTTTGTCTTTTAATAGCTACTATCATGTTCTGCTCTTAGTATTCATGCTTATCTTTTCAAAGAGCTTTTTAGTTGGTTGCTTGAACTCTCTTTAATTATCATGCTTATCTAGAGAGTTTGCTTCCGTTGCATTGGTTGATATGTCTATGATAAAGATGCTACGTGCATGATGGCGCTTAGTAGTTCATGTTTTCTTATGGTTAGTCTCAAATAACTGGGGGATTCCCAATGTGTTATTGGAGTACCAACATGATTTGTTTACCTATGATGTGGTATGGTTTAGTAATATCTTCCCTCAAGAATTTATTTTGATTGACTTGGCGTATGCTCACGCATATTTAAGACCGTAAAGAAAGTCTGTCAAGCCTTGATGATCTTTTATTTCTGAGTAGCGATATAACTTCCATGCCTGATTCAATGTTGCTTTGTCGCTCTACATGATTATGACCGTCATTGCTCTCTTAGTTGGTCGCTCCCAGTCTTTTGCTAACCTCCACCTGTACTAAGCGGACTGACTGCTTGTGCATCCACATCCTTTTAAACCAGTTATGCCATATGAGTCCATCATACCTACCTATATGTGGTATTTCACCGCCACTCCAAGTAAATTTACATGTGCTACTTTTAAAACCTTCAGTTTTTGCAATACATAGCTCATGGGAAAGTAGCTTAAAAACTATTGTGGTAAAGAATATATCGCTTATGTATCTTAATTCTTATAAGTTGCTTGCTGAGCGGTATCCATGTTTCTGGGGACGCCATCAACTGTTACACTTTTGTTGAATATCATGTGAGTTGCTATGCATGTTCGTCTTGTCTGAAGTAAAGGTGATTTGCCATGAGTTGAATGGTTTGAGTTGCATATTGTTAGAGAAGAACATTGGGCCGCCAACCAAAGCCATGTATCATGGTGGAAGTTTTAGCTTGGACATTAATCCTCAATCTCTTATGAGAATATGCTTAAGCATTAAAGAGGAGTCCATTATCTATTTTCTATGTTGTCCCGGTATGGATGTCCTCAAGTTGAGATCTATCAAAAATGAGAAATCAAATGCGATCTATCTCCTTGGACCTTTGTACAGGTGACATAGAGGTACCCCTTTGTGAAACTCGGTTGAAACATATGTAATGAAATGACAATCCATGGAAATCCGAGCTAATTAGGACAAGGTGCGAGCACTATTGGTATTCGATGCATGAGGCTTGCAACTTATAGGATGTCTTATGCATAACACATATGAAGTACTACTACCGTTGACAAAATTGCTTCTATGTTTTCAAAATAAAAGCTCTAGCACATGAGTAATCCCTGCTTCCCTCTGTGAAGGGCCATTCTTTTACTTTTATGTTGAGTCTCCACCTTCTTTTAAAAGCACCAACTACTGAGAGCATGATTGTCATTCTTAGTGTAATGTGCATTGTTCCAAAGTAGCATTGTCTTTTGCATGATTGTGATATCGTTCATTCTGAAATCATTGTATCTAGTCATCACTTAAACCTTGAAGGTGCCCCTGCATTTATGTTTTGCATCACTAAGGGGGCAAGCTAGATATCACTTTATCATATTTGCACATCATGTTCATTGCAAATCTATTTGATGTTTCAGTATCATATTGTAAAACTTTCAGTTCTTTGTGATTTTCTCATGAGGCAACTCAATTACTACAGATTCATTGTCTCAGTAAGCTTTTGTCATATGACTATGAAAAAGTCCTATATGGTTAATAGCATGTCACCACAGAAATTATTCTTGTTATCATTTACCTACTCGAGGACGAGCAGGAATTAAGCTTGGGGATGTTGATACGTCCAAAACGTATCTATAATTTCTGCTTGTTCCATGCCTCTTTTTGGTGATATTGCTATGATATTTATACACTTCCATACACTTTTGATCATATTTGGACTAACCTATTAACTCAGTGCACCCCAGTGCCAGTTTCTGTTTTCGGCTGTTTTTGTATTTCAGGTTTTCACATTACGAGAACTGCCAGGAAAAATCCAGAAAAATTATATAAAAAATCAGCGTTCCAGAAACTACCGTGCGCCCGAAGGACAGCCTGGGGGGCCACCAGGGCTCCAGGCGCCCTGGCGGCGCGCCCCCCCTGGGTCGCGCCGGGGG
>LR738711.1:719189148-719240137 GCA_902687465.1 Secale cereale | reverse complement strand
CCCCCCCTCCCACCCCCTCCTTCGGTCCACGCCCAATTGCT
The DNA here is from genome assembly GCA_902687465.1 of Secale cereale. Taxonomy (NCBI): domain Eukaryota; kingdom Viridiplantae; phylum Streptophyta; class Magnoliopsida; order Poales; family Poaceae; genus Secale; species Secale cereale. The sequence continues at coordinate 719,240,096 of LR738711.1, read as the reverse complement.
GTCTTGGATCAATCAACAATAATATATTTGCTCCCGGCTAACCACACCACCACCTTTGATAAACACCACTCCTCCATCACCAGCTACTAGCGCGGCAGTGGCAGCATCAAGGGACCAGCTCAAGCGGTGCGCGGAGAGGTTGCTGCGGGTGCCACCTGTGCGGGGAGACGCGGAGGGGGCTAGCGGCGGCGGCGGCGAGGTGGTGGCACGTTGGTACGAGGGGGTTCGTGGCATCGGCGGAGGCGGGGGCGGGGGCGAAGGGGGAGATGGAGAGCACCATGAAGGAGATACGGGGAGGCGGGGCGCCGTGCGTGCTGGACATGGACGACGCGGCGACGGTGGGCGGCGGCGTCGAGGACACCTACGGCGAGGACCGCGCCACCGAGGAGCAGCTCGTCACGCCGTGGACCGTCTCTGTCGCGAGGTGAGCGTCCAAGTCGGAGGGTTACTTCGCTTGGTTCATTTTTAGGGATAAGCTTTCTGATCCGCCGTGTCCTGGGCCCTAGGGGCAGGGGCTTCTGTTTCTTCCCAGAGACAAACGATTTAGTAGGAGGTTATGGCGTTTTGTGTCTTCTTCGTTATAAGAGTTTCGCACGGTTTTATCAATTCTCAGCTGCCAATTTTTCATAAATTTCAGCAACCTGATATTGCAGTATTGAATTTGAAAGTGTGCAATTTCAGAAGAAGAAGAAAACACAATTGCAATCTTACTCTTAAGTTATGTATATGATGGTCGCCTGGTCGGATGCTTCAAAAGGTGACTAGGATGAAAGAAAAAAAGTCATGCAACTTAGAAATAGACAGGTCCTAAAAAAAACTGCTGAAGGAATAGTTATTGTTATCATGATGCTTCGTGTTTCATATCAAACTGTGATATGACGACATATGAAATAAAAAATCACGCAACTTAGAAGTAGACAGGCCCTAAAAAAATCTGTTGAGGGAATAGTTATTGTTATATTTTATCCTACTAGGTGGTAACTGACGACAATTGACAGGAAAAAAAAAGTTTTAGATCATGATGCTTAGTGTTTTCATATGAAACTGTGATATGTTTTGATTTTGCATCCCTGAGGTCGCCAAACTGATCTGATCTTAAGTACTGTATGTGGTAGTTTACACTATACAATAGTACTTCGCCTAATCATAAAACTGGCATGGTAGAATTTGAGTCATTTACCAATGGAAATGCATGATCACCCCTAGGCAAGGAGAAATTTGTGGGCTATATATACGCTCAAATGGAAATTCTAACTTGTTGGTGTGTGGCAGCGGTTACAATTTGTTGAGGGATCCACGCTACAACAAGGGGCTTGCATTCACAGAGAAGGAGCGCGAGACACACTATCTTCGTGGCCTTCTGCCACCAGCAGTCATATCCCAGGAGCTCCAGGTCTGACAATTCTCGATTCTTAATTTCATGTGTGGGCTCATCTCTGATCCAGTGCACTATGATATTATCAGGAGAGGAAGATCATGCATAATATTCGCCAGTACCAGCTACCTCTGCAGCGTTACATGGCTATGATGGACCTTCAAGTAACTGTTCACTATATTTTTCTTAGCTTCCATAGTGTAGCTGATGTGAGAAATCTACTTTGGTTACACTGTTGTTTTAATCCATATTGCAGGAGGGGAATGAGAGGCTTTTCTACAAGCTCCTCATTGACAATGTTGAGGAGCTGCTTCCTATTGTGTACACTCCAACTGTTGGTGAGGCCTGCCAAAAGTACGGGTCTATATTTAGTCGTCCGCAGGGTCTTTACATTAGCTTGAAAGAGAAGTAAGTTTTTCTTCATGGATTTGTTCCTTGAGGTTCTATTTACTGTTCATGTTCATATTGAATTTTGCTGGCTGTGTAGGGGAAAGATCCTTGAGGTGCTGAAGAACTGGCCTGAGAGGAGCATTCAGGTTATTGTCGTTACTGACGGTGAACGTATTTTGGGGCTTGGAGATCTTGGATGCCAGGTATTTTCCTTTTATGTGTCTGAAAATTTATGATGTTCACCGACTTGTTCCTATCTCTTTCAGTCCTAGGCCTTATGGGGGCACACTCGTGTGGGTGTATGATTGTGGTGTTCATGTGTCTGTACGTGTCTCCCTTGTAAACGGGAAAAAGAAAGGAAAATATATGGTGAACTGCCTCTCAGGATCTTGTGCTGAATGCAATATTTTATATGCAGGGAATGGGGATTCCTGTTGGTAAGCTTTCCCTTTACACTGCTCTGGGAGGGGTTCGTCCATCTGCAGTAAGTTGTCAGTTATTCGTACCTCTTTTTCTCAGACTACCGTTTCTTGGTTGCATGGACTAACATGTTATTGGTATTCCTGAAGTGCTTGCCAATCACATTGGATGTTGGTACAAATAATGAGGAGCTTCTGAATGATGAATTTTACATTGGCTTGAGGCAAAGAAGGGTCACTGGCCAGGTTGGACGACGACGTTTTCTTCTGTCTGTATTCTTAACTCATTCTAGTTACCACCTGAAATTCTTAATTGGCCCTTTTTGTGCTATCAGGAGTATGCTGATTTTCTGCATGAATTTATGGCTGCTGTGAAGCAAAACTATGGGGAGAAAGTTTTAATTCAGGTAACCTACATGCTAAAAAAAACTATTTTGAACAAAATTTGGGAGCAGAAAATACATGCAGATGCGAATTGAGTTACCTCATGTTTATTATAACGAGTTAACGCCTTCTTATCATGCAGTTTGAGGATTTTGCAAACCACAATGCCTTTGATCTCCTCGCAAGATACGGAACAACCCACCTTGTATTCAATGATGACATTCAGGTACTGTAACTGAATGACTGTTAGCTTGGTTGTGATACAGTAAATTGTAAAATATGATTAAATGTAGCATAGAGTTGCCCTTAGATTTTTGTTGTCTATACAAATGTTAACTGGGGGCTGGGGCTTTTCGAATGTACTAATGTTGACTTACTGTTTACATATTGCAGGGGACAGCTTCGGTGGTCCTTGCTGGGCTTGTTGCAGCACTGAAATTAGTTGGTGGTACATTAGCAGAGCACACCTACCTGTTCTTGGGAGCTGGAGAGGTCTCTTTGTGCTTTCTTATTTTGACATATCATTAGTTCACACAAAAGGATCACTCTTGCTTTCTCTGAGCTTCAATGTTTTCTAAGTTGTTAGGGTATTTGTATTTTCCCACCGAGCAGTGACAGAGCCAAGGGGGGCGGGGGGCATTTGCTACCCCCCCCCCCCTCCTCCACAGTTTAGAATAGTTATAATGGCCCCTTATTTGACTACACAATTTTTCATGCAAAAAAGAACTACACAATTTTATGCGGGCCAGCTATTTGCAGTTTTGTATTAAAAAACTGCATCATCCCAATTTTATCAGGATTAGTTCTCTTTTATTTTATGGTTCTATATTATAAATATTACTATTAATTTCATTAAGTTTAAGTTTCTATTTGTCGGTTTATTGGAGGCTGTGTACCATATTTTCTCCACAAACCAATATATTTGCTCTGGTGCTTGCAGGCTGGGACAGGTATTGCAGAACTTATAGCTCTTGAGATGTCAAGACAGGTGGTGCATCTTTTTTATCTTGGGTTTTGCTGTCATTTGCAGCTTGTGCACACAAGTCATGAATCTAGACTGTCTAATAATTGTTGCCTGTGCAGACAAAAACACCAATAGACGAATGCCGCAAGAAAATTTGGCTTGTTGATTCAAAGGTTAAGAATCTAGGAATACCCCGTATCTCTTTCAGTATTTTGGCCTAGAATTTCAGCGTGTTCCTACTTGCTAACTATAGATGCTAATCAATTGACAGGGCCTGATCGTCAGTACGCGAAAGGAGTCCCTTCAACACTTCAAGAAACCATGGGCTCATGAGCATGAGCATGTCGACAACCTCTTAGATGCAGTGAATGTATGAGTACGCTTTTGAAAAAGAATAATCTCATGGGTTTACCTTAGTTGTTCTCAATCACCTGAATCTTTGCATGCTTCTCTTCTGACCCAAGTTTGTCTTCTGACATTCCAGGCTATCAAACCAACAGTGTTGATTGGCACATCTGGAAAGGGGCAAACTTTCACACAGGAGGTTGTTGAAGCAATTTCCTCATTTAATGAGGTAACTTTGACCGTGCTAACTTGTTTTTCTTTTTATTATTTCGAACAATATCTAATGGTGTTCTGTAAGAAAATGTAGATGCCTATCATTCTTGCCCTGTCCAACCCAACGTCGCAGGCTGAGTGCACTGCTGAACAAGCTTACACATGGAGCAAGGTAATAATTTCTATCGGCAGTCAACTTGCTTTGTATTCGAAAACTGTTGTCTTATTGATAGAGGTATGCAACGCTATCAGTGCTAACTTTTCTGCTAACTGACTGGCTTAACAGGGTCGAGCAGTGTTTGCAACTGGTAGCCCATTTGATCCAGTGGAGTACAATGGCAAGATACACGTGCCTGGCCAGGTTTGAACAGCGAAAACTGTTCATTCAGATATTTTCTCTGCTTTAAATGGTCTGAACTAAACATTTTGATATTGGTCCTGGTTACAGGCAAACAATGCATACATCTTTCCAGGGTTTGGCCTTGGGGTGGTGATGTCTGGGGCAATCCGTGTGCATGATGACATGCTTCTTGCAGCCTGTAAGTACTCGCCGGGATAGCTAATGTGCAACATATCGCTTATTTGTAACTGTATATATGTATTCACATTGTCACCTACATGAGCTTAAATCAGTCAAAGAAAATGTGGTAAGAAGTAAACAAGGCGTTCTTGTCAACAAGTGACTGTTTTTCTCCTTGCAATTAATTTCTCCACCGTGATATTCCACCAGACAAAATACAAATTTGAGAATAACTATTTCTTTTGAATTAAGAAGCGCCTCAGGACCCAACTTAATTTACATGAAGCTGATATACGCATACCTTAGATCTTCTTAAAATAATACTATGTGCTAACCCAGCAAACTGAATTTGATCCGTTCCTTACCTGGAACAGCGGAGGCTCTGGCTCAGCAGGTCACACAGGAGAATTTTGACAAGGGGCTCATTTATCCCCCCTTCTCAAATATCCGAAAGATCTCTGCTCACATCGCGGCCAACGTTGCCGCAAAGGCATATGAACTTGGTCAGCCACCATACTTGCAAATGTTCTTATAAGTTAAATATAAATGCTTATTATCGTCGTCTTTGCTCACCATCAATCCGTCTCACCCGTTGTAGGTCTGGCGAGTAGGCGCCCTCGTCCAAAGGACCTGGTCAAGTATGCGGAGAGCTGCATGTACAGCCCGATTTACCGCAATTACCGGTGAATCCGCATTCATCCGGCTGTGTACAGATACTGTTTGCCCGACTACTTGCTGCAAAGTCCCTTAAGAACACCACTTGTGGTTAAGCTGTACAACCAGAGTTGGTTCAAGCTCTGTTTCTTATTTACTTCCTGTACTGTAGTGCTTTTGCCCCTGGAGGACAGGTTTGGAATAAAAGTTTCTGCAGTTTCCTCCTCGGTACTATGGCTATTGTTTTCTGCAAGTAGTTGGCCGCATGCATGCTTGGCTCGGCTCTTTGGTGGCGACACCAGAAAAGATTCTCCTCCTGTAGGCCGTGGGTAGGGTGCCCATACATGCATGATACATCAATCACTGGGAAATTTTGGTAGGCAGGTGCAACGGACACCAGATAAAGATCATTTTTCTCAGCATGCCCTAAGCATATGTATAGTGTATGTGTCACCCTAAATTTAAGTGAGAAACATGTATGTATATATAGTGCATTCTCTAGGTCGGTGCACTGCCATTGCGTGAAGGTGCTCCTGCCATTGCATGTTTGGGGGCAAACGACACTGTCCAAGTCTCCATGCTGGTTTCCAATTCCATTATCGTTGTACTGTGGCAGAAAGTTGCGGCTAATCATGGAGCAAGACGCCGGCAGCAATTCTCATCTGATTGAGCAGAGACCTATGCACTATAGCAACGAATCTAGGTTGGCTAAAGCGAGATTATCCAGATGCAAATTGAGACTGTTGCGATTTCTGCCGCCCCATACCACTATCTTGCAGTACCCGGGGGTGTCTATAAGCAGTCTTCAAACAGGCGGTTTTTTCGTCATATTGTGCCCATTTGAAAATCCAATTCTTCACCAGAAAAAAATGAAAATCATTTAATTTGGGGAGGGTCGGGTATTTCAACTTTCTCACACAACTTGAGAAAATGCACATCTTAGGCATTCCTCAACCGGCTATGCGTAAAACCATCATATAACCTCTATTATTGGACAATTTTACTGTGATCAACCATCAATGATGTAGGGTAAATCTTTGACATGACAACGGATTGAAATATACTCTGTAATCTGAAGAAGGTGATCTCGCATAGTGATATCACTGTATACATGTGTGCTTTCCTGTTACGGTTGTACCCACGTTATTTATATATTATCAAGTATACTATTTGTGTTATTACCGTGTCGCCTCTCGTGGTAACTTTATGTGTACTCGACTCATTTTGAAAATGTCTTTGCAAAGGAACTGGATGTCGTACCCTGATTATAGAATACGGCATTTTTGTGGGAAATAAAATACGGTTTCGAGAAAGAACCGACGCCATAAGCTACATATAACACTTGGTTTTCAGCATATCTACATTAGAAGCAGCAAACTTGGGAAAATTAACAATTGATGTACAAATTTTGATATATTTTCCTTGAGAAAAACGGAGGCATTTGACATGTATGACCGGCGTTTACTGGTGTTCCATGTAGCAAGGTTTTCATGAGCATGCAAATGTGAATAAAATACCCTGATTATAGAATACGGCATTTTGGTGGGAAATAAAATACGGTTTCGAAAAAGAACCGACGCCATAAGCTACATATAACACTTGGTTTTCAGCATATCTACATTAGAAGCAGCAAACTTGGGAAAATTAGCAATTGATGTACAAATTTTGATATTTTTCCTTGAGAAAAACGGAGGCATTTGACATGTATGACCGGCGTTTACTGGTGTTCCATGTAGCAAGGTTTTCATGAGCATGCAAATGTGCAATAAAATACCCTGATTGTAGAATACAACATTTTGGTGGGAAATAAAATACGGTTTCAAGAAATAACCGTTGCCATAAGCTACATATAACACTTGGTTTTCAGCATATCTACATTAGAAGCAACAAACTTGGGAAAATTAGCAATTGATGTACAAATTTTGATATTTTTCCTTGAGAAAAACGGAGGCATTTGACATGTATGACCGGCGTTTACTGGTGTTCCATGTAGCAAGGTTTTCATGAGCATGCAAATGTCCAATAAAATACCCTGATTATAGAATACAACATTTTTGGTGGGAAATAAAATACGGTTTCGAGAAATAACCGTTGCCATAAGCTACATATAACACTTGGTTTTCAGCATATCTACATTAGAAGTAGTAAACTCGGGAAAATTAGTAATTGTTGTACATATTTTGACATGTTTCCTTGAGAAAAACAGAGACATTTAACATGTATGACCGGCGTTTACTGGCGTTCCATCGAGCAAGGTTTTCATGAGCATGCAAATGAGCAATGTGAAATGAAGTGCACGGTGCTTAAAAAAATGCGAAGCACACGGAGAAAACGAATACATCTCACTGGAGCATGGGTTTTTCAACTTTCTTACACAACTTGAGAAGATGCACATCTTAGGCACTCCTCAACCAGCTATGCATAAAACCATCATATAACCTCTAGTATTGGACATTTTTACTGTGATCAACCATCAATAATGGAGGGTAAATCTTTGACATGACAACGGATTGAAATATACTCTGCAATCTAAAATAAGGTGATCTCGCATAGTGATATCACTGTATACATGTGTGCTTTCCTGTTACAGTTGTACCGCGTTATTTATATATTACCAAGTGTACTATTTGTGCTATTACCGTGTCGCCTCTCGTGGTAACTTTATGTGTACTCGACTCATTTTAAAAATGTCTTTGCAAAGGAACTGGATGTCATACTCTGATTATAGAAAATGGTATTTTTGTGGGAAATAAAATATGGTTTCGAGAAAGAACCAACACCATAAGCTACATATAACACTCGGTTTTCAGCATATCTACATTAGAAGTAGCAAACTTGGGAAAATTAGTAATTGATGTACATATTTTGATATTTTTCCTTGAGAAAAACGGAGGCATTTGACATGTACGACCGGTGTTTACTGACCTTCCATGCAGCAAGGTTTTCAGGAGCATGCAAATATGCAATGTGAAATGAAGTGCATTGTGCTTAAAAAAATGCGAAGCGCATGAAGAAAACGAACACATCTCACCGAAGCATGGGTCTTACAACTTTCTTACACAACTTGAGAAGATGCACATCTTAGGCACTCCTCAACCAGCTATGAGTAAAACCATCGTATAACCTCTAATATTTGACATTTTTACTGTGATCAACCATCAATGATGGAGGGTAAATCTTTGACATGACAACGGATTGAAATATACTTTGTAATCTGAAAAAGGTGATCTCGCACAGTGATATCACTGTATACACGTGTGCTTTCCTATTACAGTTGTACCGCGATTATTTATATATTATCAAGTGTACAGTTTGTGTTATTATCATGTCGCCTCCCGTGGCAACTTTATGTATACTCGATTCATTTTCAAAATATTGTCTTTGCAAAGAAACTGGATGCCGTACCCTAATTATAGAATACAGTATTTTTGCAGGAAATAAAATACGGTTTCTCGCAAGAATCAACGTCATAAGCTACGTATAACACTTGGTTTTCAGCATATCTACATTAGAAGTACTCCCTCCGTCCGGAAATACTTGTCATCAAAATGAAAAAAAAGGGATGTATCTAGATGTATTTTAGTTTTAGATACATCCCTTTTCGTCTATTTTGATGACGAGTATTTTCGGACGAAGGGAGTAGCAAACTTGGGAAAATTGAAAATTGGTGTATATATTTCGGCATTTTTCCTTGAGATGTACTTACTGGCGTTCCAGACATTAAGGTTTTCATGAGCATGCAGTGTGAAATGAGGTGCAGGGTGCTGTCAAGAAAAGCCAAATGCACGGAGAAAACGAACACATCTCACTGGTACATGGGTCCAGGGTGACCTTGAACCCATGGTAGGGCCAGATGGTCAGTGGTAATAGTCATTTGATTATCAGGGTGAACCAGTGAAGTGAAGAGAGCATTTTGGGCGCAGTAGTTTAACCCGTAGTTTAATCAGCTGGCACTGCGCGCGTGAAATCAAATCAGACACCGCGCGCTCCACGGAGACGAAGGCTGATCGCCGGCCACAGCCAAAAACCACCCCATCAAAAGCCGAGCTCTCTCGTCTCTTTCCCCGCCCGGTTAATTCCTCGCCCTTTTTTCCAGTGCCCTCGTCAGGGTTAACCTTATCGCCTCCCTGGTACGGTGTGCGCGCACACAGGCACAGCACGCGGGTGCTGACCGCGGTGTGAGTGCCTACGTTTAGGAAGCGCTTCCGATCGATGCCGGCCGCGGAGGGGCAGTCGCCGTTGGCGTCGGCGGAGAGGCGGCCGCACTTCTTCAAGGTGCTCATCGGCGACTTCAAGAAGCGCCTGGTGAGTGCACCATTCACTTCACGGGTAGTACATGTAAATGACTCCTTCCCGTCGAGTCTTGCATTGCATGTGTTCTAGGCTTCTAGCTCTAACTTCGTTTGCCAAACCGATCAAAATGCCGCGAACAAAAAACTTGCATGCCAATGCATGCATGCATGCACCACGCTCTCGGCGAGGCATGCACGCACGCACCGATGGATCCAAAGCGCAAGAAAGTTTGCACATATGCCGTGTCCTCTCAAAATGACTCGTCCATGCATTGCATGCACGCACGCGAATGCAGAAGATCCCGCCAAAGTTCTGCAAGCACATCCCCTGGGGGGCGTCCAGGAAGGCCGAGGGCCTGAAGGAGGCGTCCATGGCGGCCACCCTGGAGGGCCCCAGCGGCCGGACGTGGCAGGTCGTCATCCGCCGGACCGCCGAGGGCACCTTCTTCACCGCGGGCTGGGCCAAGTTCGTGCAGGACCATGCGCTGCGGGAGCTGGAGTTCCTCGTCTTCCGCCACGACGGCGGCACCAGCTTCGCCGCCATGGTGTTCGACAAGTCGGCGTGCGAGCGGGAGGACCTGCTGCTCGCCGGCGACGCGCCCCGGCCGCGCAGGAAGAGGGGTCGGCCGAGGACGGCGTCGCGGGCCGTGGATGATTCGGCCGGCATGGAGCTGGTCCCGTACCGTGCGCCTGCCGACCAGCTGCCCCAAGTCGTGTGCTCCCATCGGATGCCGGAGTCGGACAAGTCAAACTGTACGTGTTCCCTCTGTTTCTCTTCCTTCTACATAGCATTCAGATTTGTTTTTCTCAGACGCAATGGCGATGTGTTTCCGTTCAGCACAATGCAACGGTCTTGCAGGATCAGCCGGGCATCCCAGCCCTATGAAGGCCGAGGTGGGCGCCGACGAGCTCCCGCTGTGCTTGATCGCCGCACCACCGTCGGAGTCGGGGCAGCTCCTGCCGGGCCGCTTGCCAGCCGGGACCAAGGACGGGTGCGCGGTGAAAACGCGGAGCATCCACGACGACCTCGCCGCGGCCAGCATCCCGCCTTCCGTGAGGAAGTACAACGGGTACGTGTCCCGGCGGCGGCCCGTGGCGAGCGCCGAGCGGCAGCGGGCCATGGAGCTCGCGCGCGCGTTCCGGTCGTCGCTCCCGTACTGCGTCATCCGCATGAGCACCATGCACGTCTACTACTCCTTCATGATGGTGAGCGCCGGCCGAGCAGCTAGCTAGCCAGCCCGCTCAAACTGTCAAATGCCTGATGCGTGTCCGCTCGTGCGTGCAGAGGTTCCCCACGGGGTTCTCGAGGCAGCACCTGCCCCGGGAGAAGACGGAGATGGTGCTCCGGGACCCGGACGGCAAGGCGTGGGCGGCGCTCTACATCCCCAGCACGAGGGACCGGCTGTCGCGCGGGTGGTGCGCCTTCGCGCGCGGCAACTGCCTCGAGGAAGGGGACTGCTGCGTCTTCGAGCTCGTCGGCGCCGCCGAGTTCCGCGTCCACCTGTTCCGGGTGGTCGAGCCGGCCGTGCCGGCGGTCAGGCTCCGATTAGCTTGAGTTTTAGCCGTACTCCTGGAATTACCTGGCGCGCACTGGATCGTCAGAGACACTCCGAACGAAAGCAATCGATCGCAACGGATAATTACTGTTCAAATGCACTCTCTTGGCTTACAATCTGCTCACTGCACACAAGTAAAAGTATCCAGCAAACTTCTGTCTGGTCTTCATGTGGACAATGGGAAGAGTAATCGCAAGAACGTGGAAATGGTGTAAGTCGACGTCGCTCGTGACAAACCGTGAAGGAGATTGAACGCAGCCTCACCGGCTGCCGCTGCTGCTGCTGTACGATATACCTCGCCGACGCTACAGGTGGACATGATGTTGATAGATTGGGTTAATTCTTTCTTTACCCACTTGTACTTGTCGTCCCTACCAACCCCCAAACGCCGTATTCTCGCCGGAGCCGGCAGTGCAGCGAACCGGTTCCCCGGATGTTGATTGGGACACGGCCTTTCGCTCATACTATACCTGAAAACTGTTTTCCAATTTCACTCTCTGATTTTTGACTTTTTATTACACGGCCTTCCTTCTTTCCAGACCAGCTCCAGCGGCGGGGTCTTCCCCCATACGGCCATGTGCCGTGGTGATCAGCACCATGAGACCATCCAACGTCTGCTACCCGGTTGCGTTGTCGCAAGGCAAGTTTGGGCGTACTGCCTCCTAGCAATGTGAGAGAGCATCCGCAGCCGGACGTCTCAAATCCGTCCTGTACGCGTCCCAAATCCGTTCTGTACGCCCGTGCGAAAGGACCGGTCACGAAAATACGACCTAGACGGCCGCCTTAAACGGATCTCGAACGCCCGTCTGACCGGCACCCCTCATATCCAGTTTAAAGAGTAAAATACATGCGTGGTCCTAATTCTTTTGCAGGAATGTCAAGTTAGTCCCAAATCTATGAAAATGCACATCGCGGTCCTAAATCTTTTGTAAGTGGTTCATGGGAGGTCCTATTGACCTCTGATCCTGTTGACCGACTGGTGTGGCGCTTTGACCACTGCCATGTAAGCACTATTTTGCACAGAACCCCCTGCGAAGTCATATCTTCTAAGTTCATGGCCCTCTTCATGCAACTCGGCACTGTGGTACACCGATCCATGCATGGAGGTCGCAGCGCTGCTCCCGCTTGTTCCCTTCGCCTCTTCCTCCGACTCCTCAGCCGGATCCCCGCGCTCTGCCAAGCTCATGTGCGTGCACGGCGCACTCGCCCAGTTTACGCAGGAGCAATTAGTGTCGGCCGCCGCGAGGTAGTGGGCCTGTTGTCCTCGGGGGCCACTGCTCGAGCGCCCAGCTGCTAGCACCGCTCCAGTCGTGCCATGGCCGCTGCGTGCATGGTGGCCGAGCACACTACAGTTCCGTCACTGGGTCACACCCATTCTCGAGACCCGTTCCTCCCTGTTCGAGCTCTGCCCCTTCTTCAGGATCCTCCTAGTCAAGGCTGTTTGGCCGCGGCCTCCTCGTTCATCGTCTCCGGCGAGGTAAGCCACCACGGCCAGCGACGGCCAAATCGAGGAGTCGTGTGCCAGTGAGCACAGTCACAGCGATGGCCGGCAGGAGGTGCGCGAGGCTGTGTGCGTGTACTGGTGTACACCCGAGACCAGACACACGAGCCCGCCTGCAGCTTGACTGCGTGGTGCGTGCTCAAGTTCCATCGGCAATAACATCGCTAGCTAAGTAGCTAGCTACGTGGTGCGGCACGAAATGAACCTGGTGACCAAGGTCACCAAGCTGGCTTTAAGCAGGCAGGCAGGTGGATGGATTTTCAGGGAGCTAGCTCACGTACGTACGTCGCAGCTTACACGCCTTCTAGCTTGATCGATCCGCGTCGGCTTCGGGGTCTCGCACATGCGCCCATGGCTGGCGGGATGGCATACGTGGCGTGGCATGGGTCCTCGGCACACACACCTGGCCGTCGGCGACGTCGGGGCATGCCTTAGAGTTTGGTACGCACTGCAGTGCCGGCTACTGCAGGTGCTTGCAACGAGGGGAGCATCTATCGCCGCCGCGGTGGACATGAGCAGGGCGTTTTACTGGTTTAGTGAAAGACGTGATCTACCGGGTGGTCCGATCTAAGAGGCTGTCGAGAGAGGAAGAGGGCGCCGGGGACTACTTCCCGGTGCTGGTGTGGGCGAACGTGATGCTGTCCAGCAGGTGGCGCGAGGAGGTGCATCGAGCTGCTGGAAAAGGTGGTCGTTGAACACGAGGGGAAGAGGAGCGGGCAGGAGACGCGGCGGTGGCAGCCTAGCAGCACTGAGGAGGCCGGAGGTCCATGGCACTAGAGGATACATCTTCGCAAGGGGTTTTGCGCAAAATATACTGCCTACATGGCGGTGGTCAAAGGGCCACACCAGCCGATCAACAGGGTCAGAGGTCAATAGGACCTCCAATGAACCACTTATGAAAGATTTGGGACTGCAATGTGCATTTTTATAGATTTAGGACCCAACTGACATTTCTGCAAAAGAATTAGGACCGCGCATGCATTTTACTCCAGTTTAAATATGGGATGGATACAGGGACGTCCGGCCACGTCCACCACGTCGGACCGGCAGCCCGACTCCGTCACAAATTGCACCAAATTCACCCGCTCCCCCAAACATGTTGACTCCACCGCCAGCACCGGCACAACACTCTTGTCTCCCATCCTCGCCGTCGGGGACGTCGTCGCCGGCCCGAACGTCACCCCGGTACGTCAGGCAACTCCGGAGCTCCCCTTGCACTCTATGTCTTCGACACATTGTCCCGACCTAGTTTTTCTGTGTTTTCTTTAGGGAAAACGATGAATTCCGATGCTTCGTCGGACGAGGAGTATGGACTGACGGAGCTTGATCAAATAATTCAAGATGAGTTCTCCGATTCCTCGGATTCGGACGAATAAGTGGATATGATCATGCTCATGAACATGCAAGAGGAAATGGACTGGCAAGTGGAGCATATTCTTAACTTCAAGGGCTCAATCCAATGGAGAGTGGTCAATCGGGATAGGGTGTCCGGAGCACGGATACTACAGAAGGACTACTTTGCTCCAAACCCAACTTTCCTAGATGATCCATAGTTTTGTCATCGTTTTTGCATGAGGAAACCATTGTTTTTGCGCATTGTGGAAGGAGTGTGGCACACGATGATTATTTCAAGCTTAAAGGAATTGTTGCAATCAACTTTCTTTCTTCGCTAAGTAGAAGTGCATGACTACTCTGAGGATGCTTGCACTTGATATTGTCGCGTATGTCGTTGATGAGATGGTCAGGATGAGGGAGAGCACATGCATGAAGACCATTGTCAAGCTTGCTTGCACAGTGGTGCAGGTGTTTGTAACAGAATATTTGAGAGAACCAAATGTGCAGGACACAGAGGAGTTGTTGGCTAGTGAAGAGGCCAGAGGATTTCCAGGAATGCTCAGATCAATTGATTGCATGCATTTGAAGGAAATATTCCCTAGAGGCAATAATAAAGTTATTATTTATATTTCCTTATATCATGATAAATGTTTATTATTCATGCTAGAATTGTATTAATCAGAAACATAATACATGTGTGAATATATAGACAAAACAGAGTGTCCCTAGTATGCCTCTACTAGACTAGCTCATTGATCAAAGATGGTTATGTTTCCTAGCCATAGACATGAGTTGTCATTTGATCAACGGGATCCCATCATTAGGAGAATGATGTGATGGACAAGACCCATCTGTTAGCTTAGCACTATGATCGTTTAGTTTTACTGCTATTGCTTTCTTCATGATTTATACATGTTCCTATGACTATGAGATTATGCAACTCCTGAATACCGGAGGAACACCTTGTGTGCTATCAAACGTCACAACGTAACTGGGTGATTATAAAGATGCTCTACAGGTGTCTCCGAAGGTGTTCGTGGTGTTGGCATAGATCAATAATAGGATTTGTCACTCCGAGTGTCGGAGAGGTATCTCTGGGCCCTCTCGGTAATACACATCATAATAAGCCTTGGAAGCAAATGACTAATGAGTTAGTCACGAGATGATGTATTACGGAATGAGTAAAGAGACTTACCGGTAACGAGATTGAACTAGGTATTGAGATACCAACGATCGAATCTCGGGCAAGTAACATACCGATGACAAAGGGAACAACATATGTTGTTATGCGGTTTGACCGATAAAGATCTTCGTAGAATATGTAGGAGCCAATATGAGCATCCAGGTTCCGCTATTGGTTATTGACCGGAGATGAGTCTCGGTCATGTCTACATAGTTCTCGAACCCGTAGGGTCCGCACGCTTAACGTTCGGTGACGATTGGTATTATGAGTTTATGTGTTTTGATGTACCAAAGGTAGTTCGGAGTCCCGGATGAGATCGGGGACACGACGAGGAGTCTCGAAATGGTCGAGACGTAAAGATCGATATATTGGACGACTATATTCGGACATCGGACAAGTTCCGAGTGATTCGGATATTTTTCGGAGTACCAGAGAGTTATGGGAATTCGACGGGGAGTATATGAGCCTTATTGGGCTTTAGGGGAAAGAGAGAGGGGAGGCTGCACGCCCCCCAAGGCTTAGTCCGAATTGGACTATGGGGAGGGGCGGCGCCCCCTCCTTCCTTCTCTTCTCTTTTCCCTTTCCTTCTCTCCTACTCCTACTACATGGAAGGGCTCCTAGTTCTACTAGGAAAGGGGGAATCCTACTCCCGATGGGAGTAGGACTACCCTAGGGCGCGCCATAGAGAGGGCCGGCCTCTCCCCCTCCTTCACTCCTTTATATACGGGGGTGGGGGCACCCCATGAACACACAAGTTGATCATTGATCTTTTAGTCGTGTGCGGTGCTCCTCTCCACAGAAACACACCTCGGTCATATTGTTGCAGTGCTTAGGCGAAGCCCTGCGTCGGTAACTTCATCATCACCGTCATCACGCCGTCGTGTTGACGGAACTCTCCCTCGAAGCTCTACTGGATCGTGAGTTCATGGGACGTCACCGAGCTGAACGTGTGCAAATCGCGAAGGTGCCGTACATTCGGTACTAGGATCGGTCGATCGTGAAGACGTACGACTACATCAACCGTGTTGTCATAACTCTTCCGCTTACGGTCTACGAGGGTACGTAGATGACACTCTCCCCTCTCGTTGCTATACATAACCATGATCTTGCGTGTGCGTAGGGAAATTTTTGAAATACTACGTTCCCCAACAGTGGCATCATGAGCTAGGTTTATGCTTAGATGTTATATGCACGAGTAGAACACAAGTGAGTTGCAGACGATACTAGTCATACTGCTTACCATCATGTCATACTTTGATTCGGCGGTATTGTTGGATGAAGCGGCCCGGACCGACATTACGCGTACGCTTACGCGAGACTGGTTCTACCGACGTGCTTCGCAAACAGGTGGCTAGCGGGTGTCAGTTTCTCCAACTTTAGTTGAATCGAGTGTGGCTACGCCTGATCCTTGTGAAGGTTAAAACAACACATACTTGACAAAATATCGTTGTGGTTTTGATGCGTAGGTAAGAACGGTTCTTGCTCAGCCCGTAGCAGCCACGTAAAACTTGCAACAAAAAAGTAGAGGACGTCTAACTTGTTTTTGCAGGGCATGTTATGATGTGATATGGTCAAGATGTGATGAATTATATGTTATTGTATGAGATGATCATGTTTTGTAAAGTTATCGGCAACTGGCGGGAGCCATATGGTTGTCGCTTTATTGTATGAAATGCAATCGCCATGTAATTGCTTTACTTTATCACTAAGCGGTAGCGATAGTCGTAGAAGAAATAGTTGGCGGGACGACAACGATGCTACGATGGAGATCAAGGTGTCGCGCCGGTGACGATGGTGATCATGACGGTGTCTTGGAGATGGAGATCAAAGGCACAAGATGATGATGGCCATATCATATCACTTATATTGATTGCATGTGATGTTTATCTTTTATGCATCTTGTTTTTCTTAGATCAACGATAGCATTATAAGATGATCTCTCACTAAATTTCAAGGTATAAGTGTTCTCCCTGAGTATGCACCGTTGCGAAAGTTCGTCGTGCCGAGACACCACGTGATGATCGGGTGTGATAAGCTCGACGTTCACATACAACGGGTGTAAGCCAGTTTTTGCACACGCAGAATACTCGGGTTAAACTTGACGAGCCTAGCATATGCAGATATGGCCTCGGAACACTGGAGACCGAAAGGTCGAGCGTGAATCATATAGTAGATATGATCAACATAAGATGTTCACCATTGAAAACTACTCCATCTCACGTGATGATCGGACATGGTTTAGTTGATATGGATCACGTGATCACTTAGATGATTAGAGAGATGTCTGTCTAAGTGGGAGTTCTTAAGTAATTTGATTAATTGAACTTTAATTTATCATGAACTTAGTCCTGGTAGTATTAGCATATCTATGTTGTAGATCAATAGCTCGCGATGAAGCTCCCCGTTTATTTTATATGTTCCTAGAGAAATTGAAAGATGTTAGTAGCAATGATGCGGACTTGGTCCGTGATCTGAGGATTTTTCCTCATTGCTGCACAGAAGTATTATGTCATTGATGCACCGCTAGGTGACAAACCTATTGCAGGAGCAGATGCAGACGTTATGAACGTTTTGACAAGCTCAATATGATGACTATTTGATAGTTTAGTGCGTCATGCTTTACAGCTTATAACCGGGACTTCAAAAACGTTTTGAACGCCATGGAGCATATGAGATGTTCCAAGAGTTGAAATAAGTATTTCATACTCATGCCCGTGTCGAGAGGTATAAGACCTCTGACAGTACTTTGCCTACAAGATGGAGGAGAATAGCTCAACCAGTGAGCATGTGCTCAGATTGTCTGGGTACTATAATTGCTTGAATCAAGTGGGAGTTAATCTTCCAGATAAGATAGTAATTGACAAAGTTCTCTAGTCACTATCACCAAGTTAGTAGAACTTCGTGATGAACTATAATATGCAAGGGATGACGAAAGTAATTCCCGAGCTCTTCGCGATGCTGAAATCGACGAAGGTAGAAATCAAGAAAGAGCATCAAGTGTTGATGGTTAACAAGACCACTTGTTTCAAGTAAAGGGCAAAGGGATAGAAGGGGAACTTCAAGAAGAATGACAAGCAAGTTGTCACTCCCGTGAAGAAACCCAAAGCTAAACTCAAGCCTGAAACTAAGTGCTTCTACTGCAAAGGAAATGTTCACTGGAAGTGGAACTGTCCTAGATACTTGGCGGATAAGAAGGATGGCAAAGTGAACAAAGGTATATTTGATATACAGATTATTGATGTGTACTTTACTAGTGTTCATAGCAACCCCTGGGTATTTGATACCGGTTCAGTTGCTAAAATTAGTAACTCGACACGGGAGTTGCAGAATGAACAAAGACTAGTTAAAGGAGAAGTGATGATGTGTGTTGGAAGTGGTTCCAAGATTGATATGATCATCATCGCACACTCCCTATACTTTCGGGATTAGTGTAGAACCTAAATAAATGTTATTTGGCATTTGCGTTGAGCATGAATATGATTTCATCATGTTTGCTGCAATACGGTTATTCATTTAAAGTCATAGAATAATTCTTATTCTGTTTACATGAATAAAGCCTTCGATGGTCATACTCCCAATGAAAATAGTTTGTTGGATCTCGATCGTAGTGATACACATATTCATAATATTGAAGCCAAAAGATGCGAGGTTAATAATGATAGTGCAACTTATTTGTGGCACTGCCATTTAGGTGATATTGGTGTAAGGCGCATGAAGAAACTCCATAGTGATGGACTTTTGGAATCACTTGATTATGAATCACTTGGTGCTTGCGAACCATGCCTCGTGGGCAAGATGACAAAAACTCCGTTCTCCGGAACAATGGAGCAAGCAACTGATTTATTGGAAATCATACATACTGATGTATGTGGACCGATAATGTTGAGGCTCGCGGCGAGTATCGTTATTTTCTAACCTTCACTGATGATTTGAGCAGATATGGCTATATCTACTTGATGAAACACAAGTCTGAAACATTTGAAAAGTTCAAAGAATTTCAGAGTGATGTAGAGAATCATCGTAATAAGAAAATAAAGTTTCTACGATCTGATCATGGAGGCGAATATTTGAGTTACGAGTTTGGTCTTCATTTGAAACAATGTGGAATGGTTTCACAACTCACGCCACCCGGAACAGCAAAGCGTAATGGTGTGTCAAAACGTCATAACCGTACTTGATTAGATATGATGCGATCTATGATATTTCTTACCGATTTACCACTATCATTTTGGGTTATGCATTAGAGATAGCTGCATTCACGTTAAATAAGGGCACCATCTAAATCCGTTGAGACGACGCCTTATGAACTGTGGTTTGGCAAGAAACCAAAGTTGTCGTTTCTTAAAGTCTGGGGCTGCGATGCTTATGTGAAAAAGCTTCAACCTGATAAGCTCGAACCCAAGTTGGAGAAATGTGTCTTCATAGGATACCCAAAGGAGACTGTTGGGTACACCTTCTATCACATATCCGAAGGCAATATATTCGTTGCTAAGAATGGATCCTTTCTAGAGAAGGAGTTTCTCTCGAAAGAAGTGAGTGGGAGGAAAATAGAACTTGATGAGGTAATTGTACCTTCTCCCAAATTGGAAATTAGTACATCACAGAAACTAGTTCCAGTGATTCCTACACCAATTAGTGAGGAAGCTAATGATGATGATCATGAAACTTCGGATCAATGTACTGCTGAACCTCGTAGGTCAACCAGAGTACGTTCCGCACTAGAGTGGTACGACAACCTAGTTCTGGAAGTCATGTTACTAGACCATGATGAACCTACGAACTATGAGGAAGCGATGATGAGCCCAGATTCCGCAAAATGGCTTGAGGCCATGAAATCTGAGATGGGATCCATGTATGAGAACAAAGTGTGGACTTTGGTTGACTTGCCCAATGATCGACAAGCCATTGAAAATAAATGGATCTTTAAGAGGAAGACTGACGCCGATGGTAATGTTACTGTCTACAAAGCTCGACTTGTTGCGAAAGGTTTTCAACAAGTTCAAGGTGTTGACTACAATGAGATTTTCTCACTCGTAGCGATGCTTAAGTCTGTCCGAATCATGTTAGCAATTGCCGCATTTTATGAAATCTGGCAAAATGGATAACAAAACTGCATTCCACGACAGTTGGCGCCCACCGTGGGGCCTCCGCACGATGGTTTCGAGTTCTTGAAGGGCAGCTTTGAAGGGCTCAAGGGTTACGTGATCGGCCGGATGACCAAGAGTCGCCACGGCCGGATCTACATCGACGACGCAGGTTGGGGACCGGAGGCCAACTCAATCGAATACGGGTACCGGGTTCCCTTCGGCGGCATCCACGTCTTCATCGGCAAGATTAGTGAACCGAGACCTGGGCCAGACGTCTTCCCCAACATCGTCGAGCCGGCTCAGCGTGCGAGATCGGCCCGGATTCAGCCTGCCATGAAGCGCATTTTCGTTGGAGCAATTCCCGGGGTTCAAACCGAGGACAGATCGGATTCCGGTGGCGAGACAGTTATCTATTCCGACGAGGAATCTTCATCCGGAGAGACTGAGTCTTTGTATCAGTTGCGGGACGGCCGGTCTGAGGGTATGTCCGATGAAGACAGTATTCCGGACCCCTTTGATCCGCCAAACCGAGTGGCTGTCTTTATGGCCGGTTCACAACCTATGCAGCAGTCCACGGTGAACGGGGCGATGACAGCAGAAGCTGGTGTAGGGGGGAGCGGCCAGGCCCTCTCGCCCTCTGACGCTCTATCCACCTTAGTCGAGGAGTTCAGAACCCGAGCCATGGCGGAGGTGGCTCCAGCAGACAAGGCGCAACACGATGCAGAGCTCCATCAGCTGAAGGGCCGGATCAATCAAGCAAAAGAAAATCTGAAGGCGGAGAAGGCTATGATAGCAATGAGGCAAGCAGAGTTGGATGATCAGGCTTTTCAGCTAAGGATGGAACAGGCCTCCGCACAGGGAGTAAGGAGTCGGAAGTACCAGTCTCGTCTACCGCCGGTTTACGAGGCGATGAATCTTTTCAGGACACCAGGAGCGGGGACCAGCAATGATCCGGCGGTAAACCGGAGGGCGGCCCCGGCGAGGGATGAGCCGGTTTAGCAACCCACTGCGGAGCAAGATCGGCGGGTTATGTCTGCGCCTCACGTCCCTACCCCTTCGGGTCATTATTCAAACCCTTTGGATAATATTGTTGCTGCCGCTTCGCGCCTGGCCGCCTTACCCATTGAGGGGACATCCCCCGTAGTAGTGGAGACACGCAGGGTTAAGGATCTACTTAACACGACGTTAACACAACAGCAAGCGTATTCTTATAGCAGGGAGAGGCTTCATTCAACACCACGCCACAGCCGGAGTTACACTAGGCATTGGGAGGAGCCAGAGGTGTCTAGTAGTGAACGCAGGCGACACCGTCACAGACAAGATAATCCGGCAGGCGCAGATGCGCAAGCTCAGGAGGCAAACCGGGTTAGATCTGCGGCCCGCGAGGAGATCCGCCAGACGACGCCGGTTCACACAACCACAGCAGAAACATGAGTCACGACGAGTTCCTTCAGGGTGTAGTGTCTTGTTCCCGCTTTACGGAGCGTGAAGTTGCCCAAGGATTTTAAGGGTCCACGTAAGGTGCCTAATTACACGGCAGATCTGGCTCCGGAGGTTTGGATTGAGAGTTATGAGATGGCCATGGAGATGCTGGATGTGGATGAAGCGGCTTGCGCGAAATACTTTACCATGATGCTTGAGGGAACAGCCCGGACATGGCTAAAGGGTTTGCCACCTAATTCCATCGGATCATGGGGGGAGTTACGCCGCCAATTTATCAAAAATTTCAAGGACACGTGCAAGCAGCCAATGTCAGTGGTGGACTTAGCAGCATTTATACAAGGGGAGCATGAGCCTACAGGGGCATGGGTACGAAAAGTATCAGAAATCTTGCACTCTTCGAATGGTATCAGCCCCAGTACGGCGATCGTAACACTGGAAAATAATTGCCGGTTTGAGTCTCTGAAGTTAAAACTGGGACGGCTCAAACGGGATTGTAATGACATGGGAACTCTCATGAGTGCTCTGGTAAAGTACGGGGACTCCGACAACACTAAATATCCAGAAGCGGATGGAGATAAATCTGGAAAGGCAAATAAATTAGGTAAACCGGCGCAGGCTAGTCCGGTCGATACAAGCTTCTTAGGCAAGCGAAAGGCGGAGGGTGGCTCCGATTTCGTGGCCAATACCCAAGTTCAAGGGGGCTTTCAGCGCAATAAGGGTAAACCGCCTCCACAAACCGGCGGAGGGCCTGCTACCTGGGAGCAAGAATTGAATGAGCCTTGACCGAAACACGGATCAAGGGAACTTCCAGCTAAACACACTATAGGATAATGCAAGGCCATGATGGAAGCCATGAGCCGGTTCAGATCCAACAACAGGCCACCAGGTGGCGGTTCAGGCCCCGGGTTTTACGGTCTGGGTCACCAGGGGAACGGCTCCGGATCAGGATATCGTGGCAACAACGGTGGTTATAGTAACCAAGGCAATAACCAATATGGTCAAGGCGGTTATCATAACCAAGGCAATCAGCAGCATGGTCAAGGCGGTTACAATAACCAAAACAACCAACAGCAGGGCCAAGGTAATCACAATAACCAAAGCAATCAGCAGCGTCAGCAGCAGCAGCAGCAATCCGGATATCAGAGTAATCCGAAGGAGTTGAGTAGTGGGCAGTATCATGTGTTCACTATGAGTTTGTGCAAACGGGATCAAAAAGTTTTAAAGCAGGCGGTCCACGCGGTTGAACCGGCGACACCGCAATTCCTGCGCTGGTCAGAGCAGCCTATTGTGTGGAGCAGGGAGGATCACCCGTTACGAGTTGATAATCCGGGCCACTTGGCCTTGGTGGTAGCGCCACAGGTGGGTGGCTACAAGTTCACCAAAGTTCTCATGGACGGCGGCAGTAGCATCAATATCTTGTATTATGAGACTTTCCGTCGCATGGGGCTGACGGATAAGAAGCTAAGACAGTCCAACACGGTGTTTCATGGAGTGGTGCCAGGTAAATCAGCTTACCCAGTTGGGAAAATTGACCTAGAAGTTACCTTTGGAGATGAACAGGATTCCAGGTCAGAGATGATAACCTTTGAAGTTGTCAAGATCCGGAGCCCCTATCACGCTCTGTTTGGAAGGACGGTTTATGCCAAGTTTATGGCCAGGCCGTGTTATGTTTATTTACAGCTCAAGATGCCGGGTCACAAAGGAACCATCACGGTTCATGGAAGTCGCAAGATTGCATTGGAGTGTGAAGAAGGAGACGTTGCTTACTCGGTGGCAGTGTGCGCTACGGAGGAGTTGAAGTTTTACAAGGACAATGTTGATCCGGCAGATATGTCCCCGTTGAAGAAGCCAACTACAGAGCATGATCCGGCGTTGAAGTTTAAGTCAGCGGAGGAGACCAAGCAAGTTGATTTTGTGCCAGGCGATTCATCCAAGCAGTTCACTATCAGCGCTAACCTTGATCCCAAATAGGAAAGCGCGCTCATCGAGTTCATCCGTAAGAACCAGGATATCTTTGCATGGAAACCTTCTGACATGCCGGGTATACCGAGGGAACTCGCTGAGCACAGTCTTAACATTGATCCGAAGTTTAAACCGGTCAAGCAGTATCTGCGCCGCTTCAATGAAGAAAGGCGCAAGGCTATAGGAGAAGAAGTGGCCAGGCTTTTGGCCGTAGGGTTCATAGTTGAAGTTTTTCACCCGGAGTGGTTGGCTAATCCGGTGCTGGTGTTAAAGAAAAATGGAAAGTGGAGAATGTGTGTGGATTACACAGACTTAAACAAGGCTTGTCCAACTGATCCTTTTCCTCTCCCTCGCATTGATCAGATCATCGATGCTACAGCGGGATGTGAACGGCTAAGTTTTTTGGATGCATATTCAGGGTGTCACCAGATCAAGATGGCAGTTAAAGATCAGGAGAAGACGTCCTTCATAACGCCTTTTGGTGCTTTTTGCTATGTTTCTATGCCCTTTGGGCTCAAGAGTGCCCAAGCAACTTATCAGCGTTGTGTGCAGAATTGTCTTAAGGGGCAGATAGGGAGGAATGTTCATGCCTATGTGGATGATATTATGGTGAAATCAAGGAAGGAGGAGATGCTGATAGAGGACCTCAAGGAAACTTTTGACAATCTTCGAGCCTATAAAATGATGCTTAATCCAGAGAAGTGTGCTTTTGGTGTTCCGGCGGGCAAGCTCCTTGGATTCTTGGTGTCAAACAGAGGGATAGAAGCTAATCCGGAGAAGATCAAGGCAATCACATCTTTGACTAAACCGGCTTGCATCAATGATGTCCAGCGTATCGCTGGCCGGATCACAGCATTGAGCCGGTTCATCAGCCGTTTGGGGGAGAAGGCGATTCCGCTTTATCAGATGCTGAAAAAGACGAACCGGTTTATATGGAGTGATGCGGCGAACGCTGCGCTTGAGAATTTGAAGCGGCAGCTGGCAAAACCGCCGGTCCTGGCTGCCCCTGTTGATAATGAGCCGTTGCTGTTATACGTCGCCGCCAATGCACGGGCAGTCAGCGTGGCAATCGTGGTTGAGCGCAAGGAAGCAGGGAAGGAATACCCGGTTCAGCGTCCAGTCTATTACATCAGTGAAGTTCTCATTGAGTCCAAGCAAAGGTACCCACATTGGCAGAAGCTAGTATATGGTGTGTTCATGGCAAACCGGAAGTTGAAACATTATTTCCAAGGCCACCCAATAACTATTGTTAGTTCAGCACCGTTGGGGGATATAATCCAGAACAGGGAAGCTACGGGCAGAGTGGCGAAGTGGGCCATTGAGCTTAGCCCACATGAATTGAAATATGTGCCACACACTGCTATCAAATCTCAAGCATTGGTGGATTTCATCAATGATTGGACAGAGCTACAAACACCAGAGGAGAAGCCGGATCTTACATACTGGACGATTCACTTTGACGGTTCAAGGCAATTAGAAGGCTCGGGGGCTGGAGTTGTCTTAACTTCCCCGCGAGGAGACAAGGTTTGTTATGTCCTCTGTCTACTATTTCCTTGTACTAATAATGCAGCAGAGTATGAAGCATTGCTTCATGGCTTACGGATGGCCAAGGAGATGAACTTGAGCCGGGTCAAGTGTTTTGGCGATTCAGATTTAGTGGCACAACAGGTGTCCGGCAAGTGGGATTCAAGAGATCCTCTCATGGCAGCTTACAGACGAGAAGTTGAAGCAGTCGCAGGATATTTCAAAGGGTATCAGGTGGATCACATAGACCGGCGAAGGAATGAAGCGGCCGATGCTTTAAGCCGGCTGGGTTCTCAACGTAAACCGGTACCACCGAATACTTTCTTGGATGAGCTGCACAGTCCATCAGTACAAGTACCATCGGAGGAAGACCTGGCTGTTCCTGATCCGGAGGCACAACTAGTTGCAGCACTTCATGTTATTCCGGATTGGACGCTCCCATACTTGGCGTATCTAAGCCGTGGGGAGTTGCCGGACGACGAGATAGAAGCAAGACAGATAATCCGACGCTCTAAGTCCATGACAAGTGCAAACGGAGAACTTCATCATCGCAGCGTTTCTGGAGCATTTCAGTCGTGTGTGTCAGCTGAGGAAGGTTGTGATATTCTTCGTGAGATCCATGAAGGGGATTGTGGTCATCACGCCGGTTCAAAATCCTTGGTGGCTAAAGCTTTTCGACATGGGTTCTATTGGTTGACAGCCCATGCTGATGCGGCGGAGCTAGTCCGGAAGTGTGATGCTTGTCAGAAGTTTTCACGACGTGCTCTTGTTCCGGCACAGGAGCTCCGGATGATACCGATAACCTGGCCGTTTGCGACTTGGGGGCTTGATATGGTTGGGCCCTTCAAACGATCCCAAGATCAGAAAACTCATCTACTGATGGCTGTGGATAAGTTTACAAAATGGATTGAGGCAGAGCCTGTGAGCAAGTGTGATGCGGCAACATCGGTGAAATTCATCAAAAAGGTAATTTTTCGGTTTGGCTTTCCCCACAGCATCATCACAGACAACGGCACCAATTTATCTGAAGGAGAGATGGAAGAGTTTTGTCAACGGGAGCATATTCGCCTAGATGTGTCTTCTGTAGCTCACCCTCAATCCAATGGTCAAGCTGAAAGAGCGAATCAGGAGATTTTGCGAGGTATCAAGCCCCGGCTTATGACTCCCTTGCAAAGAACGCCAGGGTGCTGGGTTGAGGAGTTACCTTCTGTCCTTTGGAGTATCAATACTACGCCAAACCGGTCCACATGTTATACACCTTTCTTTATGGTGTATGGTGCTGAAGCAGTCCTTCCAAGTGATATCCGTCATGATTCGCCACGGGTAACGGCTTATGTTGAAGCGGCCAATGAGCAGGCGAGACAGGACAGTTTAGACCGGCTGGATGAAGAGCGTGATATAGCAGCAGCACGGTCTGCAATTTATCAACAAGACTTGCGCAGATATCACAGCCGCCGGATTAAGACCAGGACGTTCCAGGAGGGAGATTTGGTACTCCGGCTCATCCAAGATCAAACAGATATGCATAAGCTATCCCCGCCTTGGGAAGGGCCCTTTGTGGTCAGCAAGAATCTGCACAACAGTTCATATTACCTGGTGGACGTTCGAGAACACAAGGACTCACGGACATCGGAAGAAGAGACAAAGAGGCCGTGGAACATCGCCCTCTTGCGGCCCTACTATACCTGAGCCAGGAGCTCTGCTGTATCCTATGTATATATTATGATTAATGAATAAACCGGCACCCTCGGTAAACCGGGGGCTCAGCCTTTTTTCCAATACAAGTGTCTTATGGTGATAACCATACATTTCTTATTATATGTCATATTTTAAAACACTTTGATCAGTCTAACTGGTTGTGCAGGACAATTGCCGTATATGCACTCTGGAGCATTGACTACTGAAGGGATTCCTGTTCAAACATAGGTCGTATTCGAATCAAAGAGAACATACCCAAACTTACTGAAGGGATTCCTGTTCAAACATAGGTCGTATTCGAACCAAAGAGAACATACCCAAACTTATTGACGGGCTTCCTGTTCAAACATAGGTCGTATTCGAACCAAAGAGAACATACCCAAACTTATTGACGGGCTTCCTGTTCAAACATAGGTCGTATTCGAACCAAAGAGAACATACCCAAACTTAATAAAGCCATTCTGTTCAAACATAGGTCGTATCCAAACCAAAGAGAACATGGCAAAGGCCAGCAGGGGGCAGGATCGTATCTGAATCCTAGCTTAGCCCCTGTGGTCCGGTTTGTATGGTCGTATTCGAACCATAAGCTCAATGGATCGTATCCGAATCCATTGCTTGGCTAAATTTTTGGGCCACCAGGGGGCAGGATCGTATCCGAATCCTAGCTTAGCCCCTGTGGTCCGGTTCATATGGTCGTATCCGAACCATGAGCTCAATGGATCGTATCCGAATCCATTGCTTGGCTGAACCTTGCTTTGGAGCCTGGCAGCTCGCAAAAAGCCTCGACTACATGGTTTTATTTGCAAACTTGCATTTTTGGTATTTGTGTTTTATGGTTCTTTGATCCGGAGTGGGACAACTCCAGAGTTGACCACGTATATTCAAAAGTCTGGACAGAACTCCAGCATGATCTAAACCGGTAGCTTCTATAAAGCCCGGAATTATTATTGGGTCTATCACAAAGGCTCCCTCAGAAAAATTGCAAATTTCACCGGATTAAGAATATCAAACATACTTGATCGCAGGTATGAAATTATTTCTGGTACAAGCAAACACTTGTTTGATGTATTTTGTGAGCAATTTAATTGGTCCAGCGGTAAACCGCTAGGACATCTTTTAAGTGTTATCCATGCAGAAACAGATAATATGCAAGATCAACCACATCAGGCCAGATTTAAATTGGCAACATCAAAGCGAAGTTGGGACATCCGGATCAAGACGGACAATATTTTAATCTATCCTATTACAAGGCACAACAGGCCTGAGTGGATTAAAGTTTTTCCAGCAAAATGAGACTGCAACTACAAAGATAAATATGTGGCCTACGCTTCCTCCTGCTGCGACGGTTGAGGATCAACTTGTTCCGGAGCTTCTTCCTCTTCTTGAAGCGGTTGGAAGTCAGGGACGCACCAATCGATTTTCGTTAAAGCGCGGAAGTACATCTCTTCCGTGATAAGTTCAGACGGATCAATATCTGGGGCGAAAGTATGAGGGCGCACTGGTGGGATTAGATTCACGGTATCATAAACCGGCCGATCCACCCGCTCGTTCTGTAAATCATACCCCGGATGATACCTGGACAAATCTGATTCGGCAGCAAGCTTGCTAGCAAAAGGACGCATCTCCTTAGTCAAAGCGTGAAGGTCTTTAGCAGTAAAAGCTGATCCGTCTTCTTTAGTACCAGGATACCCGTTCAAGGCTTCTTCCGGATCAAAATCTGGAACCCACGCTTTGGCTCTGGTGAGCGCCATGAGAGAGCCGGCTCGAGCGGCAGACTTCTTCGTTTCCTCTAAGCGTGCTGGCAAGACAGAAAGTTTCTCCAGTGTGCCTTGGATAGTAGTGGGGGCCGGTTTATTGAAGGACATTGCGCTTATAATCCTTTGAGCGCCGGAATACAGCTGCTCGACCAGAGTATAAGACGCCTTGAGTTTCTTCCGTAAATCATCCCCAAGATGGGAAACACGGCGCCCTACGTAAGAAGATTACAGTTAAACCAAACCGGAATACAGATTGCAAGGATGAAAGCATGCGTGCAGATTAAATACTTACCAAAGACAACAGAAGTCATCAGTTCGATTTGCCTTTTTAAACCAGACAACTCTTCTGTCACCGGATTAAGAGCTTCTTCAGCATCTTTTGCTCTTTTCTTCAGCGCGTTCTTTTGTACTTCAAAGGCTGTCCGCTCCTCTTCAAAAAAATTCTTCAGCTGTTCAGCAGTAGTTAAGCTCAGTGCCAATTCTTTCTTGGCTTTAGCAGCAGCAGATTCAGTTTCAGCAAGTCTGTTCCGGAGTTCAGTGACTTCTTCAGCTCTCCGGTTTAAATCAGCCTGCAAGGGAAATCAAGTGGAATAAGGGCAAAATTCAGACAAGTCTCAAGCACATAACCAAGTTATCCACTTGACACTTGGGGGCTAATGGATAGTTGAAGCAACAAAGGAAAAATACAGACAAGTCCCAGGCACATAAACCGAATTATGCCCATGGCACTTGGGGGCTAATGTAAGATCATTTGCTCGAATTGGAAGTACCGGTTCACCTTCTAACATAGCTAAACCGGAACTTGGGGGCTACCATGATATAGACAGAAACAAGACAAGGGCAAAAATCAAAAGCAAAGATACCTCATACTTGTCCTTCATCATGTTGACCAAGCCCGCTTCATAGTCTCGACTAGTATGAAGCCGGTTCAGATACCCGGAATAGAGCTCCTGGGCACTCAGCTCGGCGAAGCTAGACAAGTCAGTGCTCCATTTGCCCTTCTCTTGATGGAGTTTTTCCGCTTTAGCGGTATGCTTGGCCAAAACAGTGGGCTCAGCAGGAGCGGTGTAAGCTGTACCGGTTACTTGAACGTCCGGAGAAGGACCAGATTCCGGTGGTGGAGTAGCAGTGTGAACCGGACTAGCGGGTGCCGGGCTGGTCCGAGGAGGGTTGGCCCGGGCAGGACTCGCCGGTTCATGGGCATTCTCAGTGTTGGGATTCTAAGGAATAGTGGCATAAGTGTGCTCCATGGGAGCAGGATCTTCAAGCCGCTCCGTGGGTTCACCTTCCGGAGGGACAGTTGTATCCGGATCAACCGCCGGATCACCAGTGGCAGTCTCAGCGGCTGTTTTGCTGGCCTTTGCCCTTTTTCTAGGCTTAGGCTTGCTGAAAGGAATTAGGAAAATAAATCAGAGTCACAAAAGCAAATGCAATCATAAACCGGATAAGATGAAGGACTTACCCTGGGACGGTTTTCAGAGCTGGGACTTGTGTGGCAGTGGATTCGCCAGAAGAAGATAAAGGAGTCTCCTGATAATTAGGGTCAGACGGTTTAAGTGGTTTGCATATAAGCCCGACCTTGGGATGAAGAAGAGTTGGAGAGAGTATAACCTCAGAGCGGCGCCTCCGAGCCGGAGTAAGGGATATTCCGGAAGATTCAACTACAAGGCCACTATGGCGTGTAGCCCGGCGAACTTCATGTTGTTGTTTCTTCAAAAGAAAATTGGGGTCCAGTTGAGCGTAAGGATGAGAAAATTGATATTTCCGGACTACCCGACGAATCTTTGGTGGAGGCGGTTTTGAATCTGAAGAAAGAGTAATTACCTCAGCTTCTGCCGTTTTATCTCCTTCAACCAAATCCTGTGAAAAGACACCGTTAATACAAGTCTGGATAAAAGTGAACAAATCATAGCCGGATTAACTCATACCTCAGAGTCCGGATCATCATCTTCGGCATGTGAATCGGAGCCAGCAGCCGCCTTTTTCTTCTTGATAGCGTAAGTTTTCCGGCGTGGCTGTTTGCCAGTCTTCTCCTGAGGCTTCCTCTTCCAAAAAGGATCATCAGCCTGTTCAAAAGATGAAATATAATTGGAAAACGATTTAAATGAACGGATTACAAATATACGGAAGAGAATAAGACTTACTGCAGGCAGCTTGTTCTTCTTATAGTATGGAGCCAATCCGGTTTGGCTACATTCTTCTAAGGAGACATTGAGCATCTTCTTAGCAGATTCAATGACTTTCGATTCAAAAAGTTTGTCCTTGGAAAACCGTTGAGGATCATCCGGTTTACCAAAATATTTACACATCAGACTGGAGCGCGGACTCAGAGGGAGTATACTCCAAGAAAGCCAGCAACGCATGAAATCAACCCCCGTTAATCCGTTGGCCATAAAGGCCTTGAGCTTGGCAAGTTGAGAAGCAAACCGGGGCCGTTCGAAGGAGCTGAGACGCTGTGGCAGAGGGTGATCTTCAGGAAGACGATGCTCACGGTAACCCGACAGTGGGTTTTCCCCTTCAGGTGAAGTGTCAAGGCAATAGAACCAAGACTTGTTCCAATCTTTAGGGTGTGTGTGTAGAACGGCATGAGGAAAGACTGCGTCCCTTCTCTTTTGGATGCTAACCCCTCCCAACTCTTGATGAGGACCGCCAGTAAACTCGGTTCGCCGGTTCAAGTGGAAGAAATCCCGGAACAAGTCGACTGATGGCTCCTCTTGCAAATACACCTCTGAGAAAACTTGAAAATCACAGATGTTTGAAATAGAATTTGGACCTATGTCCTGAGGGTGAATTTGAAAAGCGGCAAGCACGTCCCGGAAGAATTTTAACTGGGAGGAGTGAAACCTCGAGCCATGTGGTCAAAGAAGACAATGACCTCCCCTTCTCTGGGGGTAGGGGGACATTCATTTCCTGGGGCCCGCCATTTTAAAACGGACTGAGGACCCAGAGTACCAACTGTAGCAGCGTTAATTAAATCTTCTTCCGTGATAATGGAAGGGACCCAGTCGCAAGCAACAAATTGTTTGGCAGCCATAATAGTAGAATGAAAGTGCTGAAAAGATGAGGTATAAAATCCGGATTATTCGGGTACAGAGGCTTAAACCGGAACACATATGCAAAATCACAGCGACGGTTTAGACAAGGGACTAATGATATTGCTAACCCGGAAGTAAGCAGGAAGTGTACTACTACCGGTTCAGGATAACAACAGAGAGGAGCTAAACCGTCGTGTTCATTATCGATGCATTACAGAAGTAATATATGACTGACTAAACCGGTGAATATAGTACAGATCTACAGAGATGAAGAAACAAGTTTCTACAGAAAGCTAAGGTAAAACAGATCTGAGCAGTAAGGAAAAAGAAAAATTATACAGGTCTATTACAGGAAGAACTACAAGGATCTTATGCAGAGCGGACAAATCTAAAGGTTGAATCTAATGCCAAAAATCTAAGCATAAGGCAGAGGAGCAGAAGCAGATTTCGAAGACAAATCTAAAGGATTGAAACCACTATGAGCCTGACATCTAGGACGAACAGATGAAGCTTTCTCCAGGTTCAATGGCGGAGGCGTGAGAAGAACCCTAAAGCTACAGATCTACAACAAAGGAGAAAGGTTACCTGAGGCAGCAGGAGACGACGGCGGAGTTATCTGGTCATGTCCAGGTTGATGCGGCGGCCGAACTTGCTGGCGACGGCGAGCTTGACGGACGACGGCGGAGGCTTGAGCTCGGGCGACGGAGGAAGAAGACGAGCGGAAGGAGATGAGGAAGAGAGGTGGCAGTATTTATAAAGGGGGAGAGATGAAACGGCAGGCACGAGATTTGAGGAAGCAAGAGATTGGATAAAGATTCCCTGTCGCCTCGATTATCGGGATGGCCTTTAAACAAAGTAATAGACAGCTGCGCGCATTAAATGCGGAAGTGATGTCATGGTCGAGTTAAATGATTTCCAAGGATGACGTCATCGCCGGTTTACAAAAATGAGAAGACGAAGAAAAGAAGATCATGCAAGGCTGAGAAGACTGATGCGAACAAGTTCAAATCATTCTGGGGCCTAATGTCAGGGATATTACTAGCAGGTATAAACCGGCTATTGTAAACCGGATTATGGTAATTTAGTTGTATAATTGTAATACCCAGTAGAGGTTACGGCCCATGAAGGTTTAGGGCCCATGTGTAGAGTTACGGTTTGTAAACCGCCTTATCATGTAACCTGAGAGATAAGGAAGAAAGAGCAGAAACCGAGGCGGACACAAGTATGAGCCGGCCTCGGGACTCTGTAAGCCGGACCGGGCGTCGCCTCTATATAAAGGGACGACCCGGCGATGGTTCAAGGACAAGAAACAACCCGTCGAGACACAGGCAAGCGATCTGCTCCATGTTCATCGACGCCCAAGCAATACCAAACCAAACTAGACGTAGGCTTTTACCTTCATCGAAGGGGCCGAACTAGTATAAACCCTTTGTGTCCTTTGTGTGCTTTTAACCCCTTCAAGCTAATCTGTGCGATGGTTCCATCACTAAGTCCGTTAAACCGGACATCTGCCGTGTTAATTCCACGACACATACGGATCTGAATTTGGCAGACCCGTTGACTAAACTTCTCTCACGAAGCAAAACATGATCACACCTTAGTACTCTTTGGGTGTTAATCACATGGCGATGTGAACTAGATTATTGACTCTAGTAAACCCTTTGGGTGTTGGTCACATGGCGATGTGAACTTTGGGTGTGATTCACATAACAATGTGAACTATCGATATTAAATCACATAGCGATGTGAACTAGATTATTGACTCTAGTGCAAGTGGGAGACTGAAGGAAATATGCCCTAGAGGCAATAATAAAGTTGTTATTTATATTTCCTTATATGATGATAAATGTTTATTATTCATGCTATATTGTATTAATCGGAAACATAATACAGGTGTGAATATATAGACAAAACAGAGTGTCCCTAGTATGCCTCTACTAGACTAGCTCATTGATCAAAGATGGTTATGTTTCCAAGCCATAGACATGAGTTGTCATTTGATCAACGAGATCACATCATTAGGAGAATGATGTGATGGACAAGACCCATCCGTTAGCTTAGCACTATGATCGTTTAGTTTTACTGCTCTTACTTTCTTCATGACTTATACATGTTCCTATGACTATGAGATTATGCAACTCCCGAATACCGGAGGAACACCTTGTGTGCTATCAAACGTCACAACGTAACTGGGTGATTATAAAGATGCTCTATAGGTGTCTCCGAAGGTGTTCGTGGTGTTGGCATATATCAAGAATAGGATTTGTCACTCCGAGTGTCGGAGAGATATCTTTGGGCCCTCTCAGTAATACACATCATAATAAGCCTTGCAAGCAAATGACAGATGGCTTCTCGCCCCTCGTTGGTTACCCCAAGTGGAAGGTTTGAGATGCAGTGTAGCGGTAGTTTTCCCTTGGCAAAGATACCAAGGATCGAATTCCCCTCAGACTCCAAGGTTCAACAAGAAGGTGTCAACTGCTAACGGCGCCAGATATTTAGCAACTGACTAGACCTGCACACAGATACAAATAACTTTGCTCCCAACGAGTACAGAGAGGTTGTCAATCCCTCCGGCCTTGTCGTTTACAAAGGATCAAACGCAAGAGATAATAGTGATAGGTATTACTGCAACTAGTAAATAAAAGGGGAAAGTAAATAGCGGATGTGATCAGTGATGGTAATATGGACCGGGGTCCCATGATGTTCACTAGTGATGTCTCTCTCCCAAAAGACGATAAAACAACTATGTGGGGTAAACGAATTACAGCTGGGCAATTGACAGAATTATGTGCGCAAACCAATGCTAACTATGTTGCAAGAAAGGTAGAGGTTCAAAGCATGGGTGGTACGCCAAGGCAAGTAGACCGAAATCCATCTGCATCTACTACTAATCATCCACCTTGAGATATCTATCCAGAACATCTCGCTGGTATTAAGTTGCGAGTCCCACCCATAGTGTAAACTCAAAGCAACAGACAACTGCATTAAAAGAACTTTGCGTAAGTTAAACAATCCTTGCACCCGCGAGTACAAGCAACGTTGTTTTCCCCCTTGTGGTAATAGCACATCCCCTAGACTCTTGTTTCTGTCACTCAAGCTAGTCATCGAGGGGCATGAACCCACAATCAAGCATAACGTTCCCTCTTGGAGTCACTACCTACTACTCGGCCAAAGCAATAAATAGCAACGGAGAACATGCAAGAATTACTCAAGAACATAAATATAAAAGAGGTAAATCAAATATATTACTCAAACACAATCTGAACATAATCTCACAATCCATCGGATCCCAGCAAACTCATCATAGCAACAGCATAATGATTACATATGTGCCTCGATCATGTAGGGCAGCTCACGAGGTCTAATTAGTGAAGGACAAAAAGGGGAGGAGAACATCACATAGCTACTGGTCATGGACCCATGGTCCAAGGGAGACTACTCACAACTCATCCGGGAGGCGTCCATGGTGGTGGAGAGGCTCCCGGTGGTGATCCTCCCCTCCGGCAGGGTGCCTGGAAGAGTTCTCCTGGTGCTCCCGATCTTGGAAGCACGGAGGCGGCGGAACAGAGATGAGATCGCGAAAAAGGGTTCCGTCCTTGAGGGTTTCGGGACGCGGTGTAAATATATGCCAAAGGGGGGCGTCAGAGGGGGCCTGGGGGGCCCAGGCGCCCTGGCGCCGCGGCCTATGGGGGGGGGGCGCCCCCTTGCCGCCTGGAGGCCTGGTGGCCCCCCTCCAGCCCTACTTTGGCCGCATGGAAGCTTCCGGAACGCTGATTTTTTATATATTTTTCCCGG
Source organism: Secale cereale (assembly GCA_902687465.1). NCBI lineage: Eukaryota > Viridiplantae > Streptophyta > Magnoliopsida > Poales > Poaceae > Secale > Secale cereale. The sequence continues at coordinate 719,204,664 of LR738711.1, read as the reverse complement.
AATTTTTCTGGCAGTTTACGTAATGGAAAAACCTGAAATACAAAAACAGCAGAAAACAGAAACTGGCACTGGGGTGCACTGAGTTAATAGGTTAGTCCAAATATGATCAAAAGTGTATGGAAGTGTATAAATAACATAGCAATATCACACAAAAGAGGCATGGAGCAAGCAGAAATTATAGATACGTTTTGGACGTATCAACATCCCCAAGCTTAATTCCTGCTCGTCCTCGAGTAGGTAAATGATAACAAGCATAATTTCTGTGGTGACATGCTATTAACCATATAAGGACTTTTCATAGTCACATGACAAAAGCTTACTGAGACAATGAATCTGTAGTAATTAAGTTGCCTCATGAAAAAAAATCACAAAGAACTGAAAGTTTTACAATATGATACTGAAACATCAAATAGATTTGTAGTGAGCATGATGTGCAAATATGATAAAGTGGTATCTCGCTTGCCCCCTTTAGTGAAGCAAAACATAAATGCAGGGGCACCTCCAAGGTTTAAGTGACGACTAGATACAATGATTTCAGAATAAACGATATCATAATCATGCAAAAGACAATGGTACTTTGGGACAATGCACATTACACTCAGAATGACAATCATGCTCTCAATAGTTGGTGCTTTAAAGAAGGTGGAGACTCTCGAACCGTGGATTTTGTTGGCAAGGTTGAAAACCCGTGGTCGGAAACAAAGACAAAGCATGTACCAGAGCTCTTGGTTTTAAAAACAGAGGTAATAATTATTTTTTTGGATATGCATGTTTCGTCAACGAATGCTAGCAGATAACTCAATTACTTCTTGAGATGGACAAGTTTCGAGGAACGGCTCCCGAATGAGGACGATCACATCCTCTTAATCTCCTTTGTTTATCACTGCCAAAGTTTTCTAATTTCTCATGAACAAAGCGTGAAGGAGGGTTTGTTTGTTGTATTATTTTTTAATGAGCCGGGCGCACTCTATGCCAGGTCCTTCTCGTATTATGGGTATGCACATTAGACATGCAATCCCGGGGTGAAGCTTGTCCAACTTAAAAAGATCATGAATTAACTACTACTTCCTCATGAACTAAAACAGAGGCACAAAATAGGAATGCTTTTTTTGTAAAATAATTTCGAGATGGTACATGAAAGTCTTCGTTAGGAATGGCAGGTAAATACCATGTTTAGGAAGGTATGGTGGACTCATATGGCATAACTGGTTTAAAGGATTTTGGATGCACAAGCAGTCAGTCCGCTTAGTACAGGTGGAGGTTAGCAAAAGACTGGGAGCGACCAACTAAAAGAGCAATGACGGTCATAATCATGCAGAGCGACAAAGCAACATTGAATCAGGCATGGAAGTTATATCGCTACTCAGAAATTAAAGATCATCAAGGCTTGACAGACTTTCTTTACAGTCTTAAATATGCGTGAGCATACGCCAAGTCAATCAAAATAAATTCTTGAAGGAAGATATCACTAAACCATACCACATCATAGGCAAACAAATCATGTTGGTACTCCAATAACACATTGGGACCCCCCCAGCTATTTGAGACTAACCATAAGAAAACATGAACTACTAAGCACCATTATGCACATAGCATTTTTATCATAGACATATCGACCAGTGCAACAGAAGCCAACTCTCTTAACAAGATAAGCATGATAACTAAAGAGAGTTCCAGAGACCAACTAAACAAAAGCTCTTTAAAAATGATAAGCATGAAAACTAAGAGCTGAACATGATAGTAGCTATTGAAAGACAAAGAACACACACAACAAAGATATACATGAAAATTCTATGTTATGTTCTAGGTTGAAGTGGAGCGTGTTTCTCTCCCACACAAAGAAAGCTGTGTTCCAGCTCGTTATGAAAAGCAAGCAAAGCTAAAGAAAACTAAAAAGGAAAACTAAAAGCAAGACGCTCCAAGCATAGCACATAACACATGAAGTGATTAAAATATAGTGGAACGAAAGACGAACTGATAATGTTGATGGAGAAGGGGATGCACGGGGGCATCCCCAAGCTTAGACGCTTGAGTCTTCTTGAATATTTCTTGGGGGTGCATGGGGGCATCCCCAAGCTTGAGCGTTTGACACTCTTGAATCTTTTTATCATCTTCCCTCGCACACTTGAAAACTCCCTTCATACATAACTCATCATAATCTGATTAGCGAGGTTAGTACCCATAATAAAATAATTGTTCCTTGCTGGAAATAAGGATATTCTTGAAGGTCTACTGTTTCTCAAGATTGCCAAAAGGTTTTTGCAAAGAAAAAGCAAGCTCAAGGTTTGCAAAATGAAGGAAAGGCAAAACAGGACAGAATCTGTGAAAAACAGACCAGCAGGTAGTAAATGATTTTTTCGGGGCACTTCTGCAACTCAAATAAAAAAACTCAGAACAGACGCCCGAAAGACAATTGTATAGAGCACGCTGTCGAAAAAATTCAGACCAAAAAGATGATCTGGTGATTTTATACGAATTTTTCTGTCCAAGGACAAAATCTGTTTCCTGGACAGCACGTCACAACTTTTGAACTTTCTTGCAATCAGAGGCTACACTTGGCACAAGGCTGAAAAGTAAAGATACAATGATGATGCTACTGTAGTAACAACATCACGACACAACAAAAGCAAAATAAAAATTTATTCATTGTGGGCTGCCTCCCAAAAGCGCTTTCTTTTATGCCTTTAAGCTAGGCATAATGCAAAGAGATCAAGTCTTATCAAGAGTAAAAGAATAGCTAGCCCGTATAACGGACTCAAAAGGTAACTTAATCTTCTTTCTAGGGAAGTGTTCCATCCCTTTCTTGAGAGGAAATTGGAATTTTATATTCCCCTCTTTCATGTCAATGATAGCACCAACGGTGCGAAGAAAAGGTCGTCCCAAAATAATTGGACAAGAAGGTTCACATTCAATATCCATAATAGTAAAATCAACGGGAAGGTAGTTGTCATTGACAATGATAAGAACATCGTCGATCCTCCCCAAAGGTTTCTTTATGGAAGAATCAACAAGACGAACACCAAAAGAACAAGAATCAAAAGGTTTCAATTTAAGCATATCATATATTCTTTTGGGCATAACAGAGGTACTAGCTCCAACATCACATAAAGCATAGCAAGAGAAGTTATTCAACTTAATTTTAATCATAGGATCCCAACCATCTTCTAGCTTTCTAGGTATGGAGGCTTCTACTCTAAGTTTCTCCTCCCTAGCTTTGATAAGAGCATTAGTGATATGCTCTTTGAAGGCAAGGTTAAGCGTGCTAGTGCGGGGATCTCGAGACATCTTGTGAAGGAAATCAATAACTTCGGTAAGGGTGCAATTATCAAAATCAAGGTCACTACTATCAAGTAAAGTGGTAGTGGTGTCCTTTAGGCTCACTTGTTTGGTAGTTTCTATGGTCATAGCATCACCATTAATAGGTCCAATGGGACCAGGAGTGCATTGGGTGCTAAGAGTTTGGATATCCTCAACAACTTGGATAGTAGCAACAGTGTGGTGGGTAGGAAGGTTCTTAATTCTATCTTCTTCCTCCTTTTCTCTAGCCCATCTCTCTTTAAGTTTAGCCAACATCCTAATGTTTTCATTAATTTGCACTTGAATAGCATTCATGGGAGTGACCTTCCTCTCCTCAAGAGGAGAAGTTCTAATTTTAAGCAATTCTACCTCATGGGCTAAATTGTCTACCTTCGAAGAGAGATCATCTAGTTTGTTTAGTTTTTCTTCTACACTCTTATTGAAGGCTTTTTGGGTAGTGATGAAATCTTTAAGCATAATCTCTAGTTCAGTAGTGGAGTTCTTGGTGCTAGGATAAGCATTGTTGTTCCCATAAGAATTAGAGGGGAACGGTCTAGGATTGCTACCAAAACTACTCCTATAAGCATTGTTATTAAAATTGTTTCTAGAGATAAAGTTCACATCTACTTGTTCTTGAGCAATCAAAGAATTTAAAGGAACATCACGAGGATCAACAGAAGATTGCTTGGAAAGTAGAGACATGATCAAGTCAACTTTTTCATTTAGGGAGGAAATCTCCTAGACAGAGTTTACCTTCCTACCCGTTGGAGCGTGTTCGGTGTGCCATTGGGAATAATTTGTCATCATTTCATCGAGAAGCTTCGTGGCAGCACCAAGTGTAGTTGACATAAAGGTTCCTCCCGCGGCCGAATCTAACAAGTTCCGCGAGGTAAAGTTCAAGCCTGCATAAAAAGTTTGGATAACCATCCAAGTAGTCAAACCATGAGTAGGGCAGTTCTTGACAAGAGATTTCATACGTTCCCAAGCTTGGGCAACGTGTTCATTATCCAATTGTTTAAAATTCATTATGTTACTCCTTAGTTGGATAATTTTAGCAGGTGGATAGTATTTTCCAATAAAAGCATCTTTGCACTTGTCCCAAGAATCTATGCTATTTCTAGGCAAGGATTGAAACCAAATTTTAGCTCCTCTCTCAAGGAGAAAGGAAAAAGCTTAAGCTTAACAATATTACCATCTATTTCTTGGTACTTTTGCATATCATAGAGTTCAACAAAATTGTTTAAGTGTAAAGCAGCATCATCTCCAGCACCGGAGAATTGATCTTTCATAACTAGGTTCAGTAAAGCAGGTTTAATTTCATAAGAAGGTGCTGAAGTGGCAGGTGTAGTGATAGGCGTGCAGATAAAGTCATCGTTGTTATGACTAGTGAAGTCACACAACTTGGTGTTCTCGGTGGAACCCATAGCAGCAAGCAAGCAAAATAACTATTTTTGTGATTTTTGATAAAGGATACTAAAGCAAAACTGAAAGGTAAACTAACAAGACTAAAAAGCAAAGGTAAAAGATAGCGTGCAACTCCCCTATCTTGAAGAGTGGAGTCCCCGGCAACGGCGCCAGAAAACTTTGCTTGATGGCTTCTCGCCCCTCGTTGGTTACCCCAAGTGGAAGGTTTGAGATGCAGTGTAGCGGTAGTTTTCCCTTGGCAAAGATACCAAGGATCGAATTCCCCTGAGACTCCAAGGTTCAACAAGAAGGTGTCAACTGCTAACGGCGTCAGATATTTAGCAACTGATTGGACCTGCACACAGATACAAATAACTTTGCTCCCAACGAGTACAGAGAGGTTGTCAATCCCTCCGGCCTTGTCGTTTACAAAGGATCAAACGCAAGAGATAATAGTGATAGGTATTACTGCAACTAGTAAATAAAAGCGGAAAGTAAATAGCGGATGTGATCAGTGATGGTAATATGGACCGGGGTCCCATGATGTTCACTAGTGATGTCTCTCTCCCAAAAGACGATAAAACAACTATGTGAGGTAAACGAATTACAGCTGGGCAATTGACAGAATTATGTGCGCAAACCAATGCTAACTATGTTGCAAGAAAGGTAGAGGTTCAAAGCATGGGCGGTACGCCAAGGCAAGTAGACCGAAATCCATCTGCATCTACTACTAATCATCCACCTTGAGATATCTATCCAGAACATCTCGCTGGTATTAAGTTGCGAGTCCCACCCATAGTGTAAACTCAAAGCAACAGACAACTGCATTAAAAGAACTTTGCGTAAAGTAAACAATCCTTGCACCCGCGAGTACAAGCACCGTTGTTTTCCCCCTTGTGGCAACAACACATCCCCTAGACTCATGTTTCTGTCACTCAAGCTAGTCATCGAGGGGCATGAACCCACAATCAAGCATAACGTTCCCTCTTGGAGTCACTACCTACTACTCGGCCAAAGTAATAAATAGCAATGGAGAACATGCAAGAATTACTCAAGAACATAAATATAAAAGAGGTAAATCAAATATATTACTCAAACACAATCTGAACATAATCTCAAAATCCATCGGATCCCAGCAAACTCATCATAGCAACAGCATAAGGATTACATATGTGCCTCGATCATGTAGGGCAGCTCACGAGGTCTAATTAGTGAAGGACAAAAAGGGGAGGAGAACATCACATAGCTACTGGTCATGGACCCATGGTCCAAGGGAGACTACTCACAACTCATTCGGGAGGCGTCCATGGTGGTGGAGAGGCTCCCGGTGGTGATCCTCCCCTCCGGCAGGGTACCGGGAAGAGTTCTCCTGGTGCTCCCGATCTTGGAAGCGCGGCGGCGGCGGAACAGAGATGAGATCGCGAAAAAGGGTTCCGTCCTCGAGGGTTTCGGGACGCGGTGTAAATATATGCCAAAGGGGGGCGTCAGAGGGGGCCTGGGGGGCCCAGGCGCCCTGGCGGCGCGGCCTAGGGGGGGCGCCCCCTGGCCGCCTGGAGGCCTGGTGGCGCCCCTCCAGCCCTACTTTGGCCGCATGGAAGCTTCCAGAACGCTGATTTTTTATATATTTTTCCCGGAATTTTTCTGGCAGTTTACGTAATGGAAAAACCTGAAATACAAAAACAGCAGAAAACAGAAACTGGCACTGGGGTGCACTGAGTTAATAGGTTAGTCCAAATATGATCAAAAGTGTATGGAAGTGTATAAATAACATAGCAATATCACACAAAAGAGGCATGGAGCAAGCAGAAATTATAGATACGTTTTGGACGTATCAATGACTAATGAGTTAGTCACGAGATGATGTATTACGGAACGAGTAAAGAGACTTGCCGGTAACGAGATTGAACTAGGTATTGACATACCGACGATCGAATCTCGGGCAAGTAACATACCGATGACAAAGGGAACAACGTATGTTGTTATGCGGTTTGACCAATAAAGATCTTCGTAGAATATGTAGGAGCCAATATGAGCATCCAGGTTCTGCTATTGGTTATTGACCGGAGATGAGTCTCGGTCATGTCTACATAGTTCTCGAACCCGTAGGGTCCGCACACTTAACGTTCGGTGACAATCGGTATTATGAGCTTATGTGTTTTGATGTACCGAAGGTAGTTCGGAGTCCCGGATGAGATCGGGGACATGACGAGGAGTCTCGAAATGTTCGAGACGTAAAGATCGATATATTGGACGACTATATTCGGACATCGGAAAGGTTCTGAGTGATTCGGGTATTTTTCGGAGTACCGGAGAGTTATGGGAATTCGCGGGGGAGTATATGGGCCTTATTGGGCTTTAGGGGAAAGAGAGAGGGGAGGCTGCGCGCCCCCAAGGCTTAGTCCGAATTGGACTATGGGGAGGGGCGGCGCCCCCTCCTTCCTTCTCTTCTCTTTTCCCTTTCCTTCTCTCCTACTCCTACTACATGGAAGGGCTCCTAGTTCTACTAGGAAAGGGGGAATCCTACTCCCGGTGGGAGTAGGACTCCCCTAGGGCGCGCCATAGAGAGGGCCGGCCTCTCCCCCTCCTTCACTCCTTTATATACGGGGGTGGGGGCACCCCATGAAAACACAAGTTGATCATTGATCTTTTAGCCGTGTGCGGTGCCCCTCTCCATAGAAACACACCTCGGTCATATTGTTGCGGTGCTTAGGCGAAGCCCTGCATCGGTAACTTCATCATCACCATCATCACGCCGTCGTACTGACGGAACTCTCCCTCGAAGCTCTACTAGATCGTGAGTTCGTGGGACGTCACCGAGCTGAACGTGTGCAGATCGCGGAGTCGCCGTACGTTTGCTACTAGGATCGGTCGATCGTGAAGACGTACGACTACATCAACCGCGTTGTCATAACGCTTCCGGTTACGGTTTACGAGGGTACGTAGACGACACTCTCCCCTCCCGTTGCTATACATAACCATGATCTTGCGTGTGAGTAGGGAATTTTTCGAAATACTACGTTCCCCAACAGCATTAGCAATGGAAGAACTGTCCCAAAGGTCTGCGCAAAATGTTTCAAGGTCACACCAAAGACGCCACCATCGTATTAGAAGCGGTGGCATCGCATGACTTATGGATTTGACATGCTTTCTTTGGAATGCCGGGTTCTCACAACAACATTAACGTGCTTCAATGATCTTCGGTATTTAGGAGGCTTTGCAATGGGGAATCACCGTCGTGCAACTACAGCGTCAACCGACGTGACTACAACATGTGATGATATCTTGCCGATGGCATCTATCCTAAGTGGGAAGCATTTGTGAAGACCATATCTGAACCACGGGACAAGAAACAAAGCCACTTTACAACAATGCAGGAAGCAACTAGGAGTGGAGAGGGCATTTGGAGTGTTTCAATCTCGTTGGGGAACTGTTCATGGGGCTCCAATGATATGGGAATCACAAACTGAAAGTGCAACTATCCCTGGGTGGTTTTGGTAATTCCTTACAACATATAGCTCATTGAACTAATGCCATTTCAAGATAAATATTTCAGGAAAGTTCAATGATTGGCATGGCATGGATTAGGAGTGTGGACCCCTCAAAATGCTAAGGACACATATTGGCTCAAGCTCAAGACTCTATATTTTCTATTTTAGTGATCCAAGATCACATTGAGTCCATAGGAAAGCCAATACTATTAAAAGGGGATGAGGTGTTGCTTAGTGGGTTTCTTGCTCAAAGTGCTTAGTGATATGCCCCAAAACTCTCAAACACTTTTCCACATCCACATATGTCCCAAACCAAAAGTCAAACTCAACCCAACCGAAAAGTTCTATCCGGCGCCACCGAGTTCACTTAACATAGCCACTGCCACAAACCCTAATCATTTCGGTCTCACCGAAAGGGATCTCAGTCTCACCAATATGGGATTGCAAACTCTCTGTTTCCCTTCGTAACATTTCGGTCTAACCGAGATGAGCGGTCGGTCCCACCGAGTTCGCAATGCAAACTCTCTGTTGCCCATTCGTAACATTTCGGTCCCACCGAAATGAGCGAATCGGTCCCACTGAGTTTGCGTGACCAACTCTCTGGTTAGTCTATTACCAAAGTCGGTCCCACCGAGTTTGTGTAATCGGTCTCCCCAAGATTACGTTATGCCCTAACCCTAATGAAATTGGTCCTACCGAGTTGATCATATCGGTCCCACCGAAATGCCTAACGGTCACATTATGAACTAAATCGGTTTGACCGAGTTGTCTGATTCGGTCCCACCGAGTTTGGTAAATTGTGTGTAACGGTTAGATTTTGTGTGGAGGCTATATGTACCCCTCCACCCACTCTTCATTTGTGGAGAGATCCATCAGAACATACCTACACTTCCATTACTCACTGTTCTAAGAGAGAACCACCTACTCATGTGTTGAGACCAAGATATTCCATTCCTACCATATGAATCTTGATCTCTAGCCTTCCCCAAGTTGTTTTCCACTCAAATCATCTTTCCACCAAATCCAAATCTGTGAGAGAGAGTTGAGTGTTGAAGAGACTATCATTTGAAGCACAAGAGCAAGGAGTTCATCATCGACACACCGTCTATTACCTTTTGGAGAGCGGTGTCTCCTAGATTGGTTAGGTGTCACTTGGGAGCCTTCGACAAGATTGTGAAGTTGAACCAAGGAGTTTGTACGGGCAAGGAAATCGCCTACTTCGTGAAGATCTACCCTAGTGAGGCAAGTCCTTCGTGGGCGATGGCCATGGTGGGATAGACAAGGTTGCTTCTTCGTGGACCCTTCGTGGGTGGAGCCCTCCGTGGACTCGCGCAGCTGTTACCCTTCGTGGGTTGAAGTCTCCATCAACGTGGATGTACGATAGCACCACCTATTGGAACCACGCATAAAAAATCTTCATTTCTACATTGCGTTTGCTCCCTCAAACTCCTCCCTTTACCTTCATATGCAATTGTTTTACATTCCGCTGCTATACTCTTAGAATTGCATGTGTAGGTTGATTGCTTGACTTCTGCTAAGTTGCTAAAATCTGCCAAGAATTAAAATTAGGAAAATGCTAGATTTTTATTTCGTCAAGTAGTCTAATCACCCCCCTCTAGACATACTTTCGATCCTACACCACAAAAAAATACACTTCTGTGATGATACGTGTTTGTCACAGTAGGTCACGTTTTCTATCATGCATGTACATCCACGACGATTTTATGACAGAATCAAGATAGTCATACCTGTGCTGTCGTAGAAGTGTTCCATGACATTACCAAAATTATCACCATGGAAGTGTCCACTTCCATGACGATAAATCGCGCGTCACAGAATTGCTTTCGTCAAGGGTGACCGATACTTGGCATCCACCGTAACGGAACACCGTTAAGCTATCGGGTCCGGTTTTGGATCCGATAACCCGTTAACAGCCCCGACCAATGGAGATTTTCCACGTGTAAAATCATCATTGGCTGTAGGAAACACGTGTCGGCTCACCGTTGGGACAGATGTCATCCACTCATTGGACACAAAGCGCCTATGATACGTCGACACGTGGCACGGCCCAACAGAGGCCCATTCCCGTGAAAAGGCCGGCCCGTTTGACTTGGTCAAAAGGTTGTGGGCCGGCCCACGGTAAGCATGTTAACGGCATGTTCGCATATAGCCCATTTACAGCCCGCTAACCCAGGGCCCGTTTACGGCCTATCCGAATTAGGCCCAGTAGCGTCATCTAGGCCGTCCAATATAATTCTAGCCTGTTTTAACTTCCGGCCCATGTATGGCCCATGACGTCTTTTGGCCGATATGAGGTCCTTCGTAACCCTCGGCCCATTAACGGCCCGTGATAAAACTGGCCCATATTGAATAGTGTTTCACTTTATACCCATTAACGACCCATTATTCCGTTGGGCCATTCCCAGCCCATGTTATCTTTCGGCCTTCTCAGGGCCCATGTATTCTTGGGCTCATTTCCAGCATTCGTTTACTTTAGGCCCGTTATTGTCATTTTCTGCCTGTGGGCCAAATTCAGCGTGTGGTTACAGTCAGCCCGTTTGTGGCCCGTTAATACGTTGGCCCGTTTTCATAGCGTCATCAAATACGGCCGATTAACGATGGCCCATTATGTTCGGCCCGTTATGGTCGGCCCATGAACGGACAATTTCAACTCTAGCCCATTTACGACCATAATGTGGTCTGTGATTGGCCCATGTTTGGCCAACCGATCATACAACCCATAGAAGGCCCATTGTTTCTACGCCCCGTAGAAGGCCCGTTGTTTCTACGGCCCTTAGAAGGCCCATTGTTTCTATGGCCCGTAAGAGGCCCATGTTAACTATAGTAAATATGTAGCCCATGGTTAATGTGGCCTAGTTTTAAAAAATAGGCTATTGCGGCCACTAGCAAACCGTGGAAAAAGAACTGCACTGACTACAAGAAAACAAATAAATAAGACAATAAGGAAATAAATATGCAAGCAACTTACGCTAGGCTATCACGGCTATCACATATATTACATCCACTCGGCATCAAAGTTCGCCACCAGTTCAAATATAGGGAACAAAGCAGCATATAAACGCCGCAGCAAAACAAGTCCAGAACTGAAACCACTTCATAAGATCTCAAGAAACAATATCCTGGGTACCCATAATGCTGGCAAGATGCTTAGCAAGCTTATTAACTTTCTCTTGTTTGGCGCTTAAATCCTCCAGCACTTGCTGTTGCAACAGAAAGTATGCATCTAAATTCTGCAGGGACTCCCTCAGTCCTTCGGCTTCCTGTCGCATAACATCTGATCGATGTCTTTCAACTTGAAGTTGAGACTCAAGAAGCCGAACTGATTCAGGCAGCGAGTTCGAAGAGCTGGTGCGAGCAGTAGTAGCCAGTAACTCGAACACTACATCAAGACATGACTTTGGGGTTGTCTCAGTGTCTTCAATATAGTTTTTATCAGCTTTCTTGGAGAACAACAGGGATGTCTCACTATCTTGAACCTGATCTGCATTACTTCCTTTACCATTGCTTAACGGGGTACTCTTCTCCAATATTTTATCCACATTCTAAAGGAGAAACAAACAAACACATCACAGATTTACAACGTAGTATATGAAACTCATTTTGGTAAACCAGTTCAGTAGTAAGGTGGACAGGATAACAACATGAAACAAACATATATCTATGTAGTATGGTCACTATATGGTCTACATCATTCTAGTTTATGTTGCCAAATCAAGATAGATACAGTTCGAATCATAACTATTTGAGACAAAGCAGCATAGAAAGAATATAAGTATGGGAAACTACACAACAATAACAACACTTGTAATGTACATGGCATGAGAACATAACTGTTTATTCAATTGAAACTGAAATCAAAATAGAGCAAGTTACAACAGCAAACATGTTAAAGAACCAGGTTTAAAACATACCTGTTGCGCCATTGGAGTTTCAATTGCATCCTTCAAATTTGAAATTAGTTGGTATGAGTAAATACAGTGATGCAAGAGCAAAGTAGTATGAACCATAGCTACGGAACCTGACCTGAGAACAATTCTTCTGTTGCTTTAAGCGTTGACTTGGGGTTCGCAGTGGTGGTCCTCGTGCTTTGGGCACTGCAGTTGCCTTACTAACTGCTCGTGTTTGGGTGCCTATGGTGGAGACGGTGTTGTGTCAACGGGAACTGGGTTACTATCTGCCGGGGTTGGGGTTAGAAGGGGTGTAGCTGGTTCTCTGTCCAACTGGGTAGGGATACAATCTATGTGAGTCTGGGTTATGCGTGGAGGGGCTGGTTCTTGGGCAAGTACAACCGTGGTTCTATCTCCATCGACAGGTAGCATGATATTTTCTGAAGACCGTGTTTTTACTCCCACGGATACTGCCATCACCCCCTCCAATTGAAATGGCCGATAAACAAGAAAAGTAATTGAATGTATAGACATTGTAAGATAGACAGGTGCAATGGATAGTAGGGAAGAAAACATGGCATGAAATAATTCACATTTATGTTGTCTAACCAAACAGAATAGCAGGACATAATTTCACATATATGATGGCTAATTAAACAGGATAGCATGACACAATTTGACATGTATGATGGCTAACTAAACAGGATAGAATGACATACTTCAAAATATGATGACTATGTAAACAGGATGACATGATATAACTATACGATGTGTCTATTAAAGTAGTTGGCATGCCATAAATCACAAACATGCCGTCGATGGAAACATGATGGCATGACATAATTCACGAATAGAATGGCATAATTCAAAATATGATGACAATGTGAACAGGATGAGATGACATAACTATATTATGTCTTTAGAAAATGGGTTGGCATGCCATAATTCAGATACATGCTATCTATGTAAACATCATGGCATAATATAATTCAAATATATGATTTATATAGTAAGGAAGTGAGCAGAGGGCAATCGCATGTATGATGTGTCAACTAAGGAGATGGCATTCAATATCGTGTATATGATGTAAAAACTAAGCATTGCAATACAACATATGCATGATATGAGTAATATAACCCTGCCAAGTTTGAGCATACACCTCAGGGGGATAATAGGACTGGTCATCTGCCTCTGAATCCTCCTCCGAAGAGCTATCTGTAACCAGCAAGATATATGCTTCACCAAGTAGCATTGTCTGCTCTTAAGACCTTGTTTTCACTCCGTATTTCTCCATCACCAATTCAAATGGCTGATGCACAGGAAGAGCAGTTGAATATACAAATATTATCGACAAAAGCAATGAGAAATACAAAAAAAGGACGGCATGATATAATTCACATATATGATGCTAGGCTAAACAACATGGCACTGCATAATTCAAATATATAATGCCTTGCAACAAGATAGCATTGCATAATTCACATATATAAAGTCTTGCAAATTGATGGCATTGAATAATTCACATATATGGTAATTAGACACTAAATAGGTGGCATTCACACAAATCATGTCTAAACTAAGCAAATGACATAGCAATGCAAGATACCATACGCACGATATGAGCAACCTAACCCTGCCAAGTTAGAGCATGCACCTCGGGGGGGATATAACTGGTCAGTCTCTGAATCCTCCTCTAAGGGGTTATCTTCCTCTTGATTACGATCCGAAATGGGAGGAGGGGGGGCTGCCTTTGCGCCCACCATGGAGCGACGTCTGCATGAAATTTTATTGCCACACAAGGCTCGTCTCTTTTGCTCTACATGTTCAGTTCCATTGTGTATAATAACTGACATGCATAGGAATAAAACATAGTGAGATTATGTAAGGAGTGCATGCATAAATCCAGAGTGAAGGTAGCAAACTGTGGATAGACCCAAAACCAATGATAGCAGGCAGATAATAGCTTCAGTTAAAAAATACAGATAATGGCTCCTTTAATGTTTGTTTGCACCCAACATGAAACTCATAGTAGACACCCAATATGTACCCCACAACCATTTAAAAACTCAAGTTTTAGCATAAGTTTGGACCTGAGTCGGATTCTAATAGGTGAACACGACGATAAAGTAGCATGTCATTATATTAAGCGATGCATAACGTAAGCTCACGGAAGAGTGCGGCCTCTCTTGCGGACCCGTGTAGTCCTCAAGGTCATCTGCTCAGTTGATGATGGTAATGTAGTTGTCGTGGCTGCCGGCGGCGGGGAAGAAGATCTGAGACGGTGAAAGACAGTATGGAGAGCGGATCCCTGCTGTGGTGAACCCTTCCGTCGTTGGAGCAGCTGAGCTGTGGTGGAACACAGCACCACAGGAGCAGGAGAAACCACACAAGGTTTTTTGACACATATCTATAACAGAAGTAATTGTGTAAGGGCTTGTTTGAATTTGAGGATTCTAACAATGCAGGGACAGGAAATAGACAGGAATAGGATAGGAATGCACATGCAAAACAGAGAATTTAAAAACATAGGATTTATGCCAATCTGGGTATTTGGTTTACAAGAATTGGAAGATCACATGATTCAAAGAAGCATGGTGAGATTAAGTCAAACCACAAGAAGTGTACAACCTCTTTGGCGAAGCCATGTCGATCCCAGCGTATTTGGGTTGGCCGGTGAGGATGCATCGGCTGACTTGGCTGTCGGAGGAGGGGAAGAAGATCTTAGGCGTCTGGAGATGGAGCCCGAGGTACTGCTCCGCTGTGATGGAGGGTTTCATCGTTGGAGCAGCTCCGGTGAGTTGTACAACGCCGAGGCTGAAGCAGGACAAGAGAGACAATGTTAACCTGAGTGGAATTCTAATAGCATCTCCAATAGATGACGTAAAATACATAACCACAAAGTGCTAGATGTATACATCAGCCGCTCATCTCTGAACTTAACCGTCGAAACTGAATTTAACTGTCGAAAATGAACTTAACTGTCGAAACTGAATTTTGCCGTCGAATCTGAATTTAACTGTCGAAACTGAATTTTGCCGTCGAAACTGAATTTTACTGTCGAAACTAAACTTAACTGTCGAAACTGAATTTTGCCGTCGAAACTGAATTTTGCTGTCGAAACTGAACTCAATTGTCGAAACTGAATTTTGCTGTCAAAACTGAATTTTACTGTCGAAACTGAACTTAACTGTCGAAACTGAATTTTGCTGTCGAAACTGAATTTTATTGTCGAAACTGAACGCACTAGAGGTGAGCCTACACGTTAGTCGACTGACCTTTTCATCTCTGGTCAGTCGATTTTGCAACCGTTGGATACGAAATCAAGGGCCTACAGTTCATCTTCAACCTCCACCCCCCTGAGCCGCCAGCCACCACTGGCCAAACAGCCGCCCGCGGCCGGTGGTGCACCGCCCCGCCCG